>JAVLUX010000023.1:21332500-21932500 GCA_032164185.1 Moxostoma hubbsi | reverse complement strand
CTTTGATCGGATGTCACGCCAGTTTCTTAACATGGAAGAAATATGTGGGGTAAGATCAAAATATTATTTTATTTTTATTACGCTCGTGATTATATTGACAACGTTGTGTGGTCGTTGTTGATTGCGTTTAACACATAAATGAACAAAATACTTACTACGTCAACTCAAGTTTTAATATAATTTAGCTAGTGTTTTCTTTCCTTTTTTAAAACTTTATTTATGAGGTTAGTGGAGTGTAAACAGAAAAGTAGGTGAGAAAGTGGGAATGGGATCGGGTCATGACCCAGGGGGGGGGGATTCGAACCTGTGTCCCTTTTAGCCAACAGCTGTTTAATGTTATATCGTAATTCGTCAATATGTCAATTCGTCACTGCGTCACAATAATGTAACAGTGCATCCAAACAGCTCTTTTCTAAAGTTATGAAAACATGTAACTGTCTATTGCGTCATAAGAGATGCCTTCAACTATGACAACAATCAAAAAGGACACAATGATTTCAGTGTGTAATTTAGACAAATCTTGTCCCAATCAAAACCTTACTTTTTCTGGTTATGTTGTTATAAACAATTTTTAAATTGACTTAAACTTAAAATATCTTCTTGTTATGTGCAAAGCACAACGGCCGCACATTGTATGCAGGTTGTACAAGAGTTTATCAGATGCACAGCACCTTGTCGACCCTGTTATAAAAACACATGTATATTGCTCGATAGTGGTGTTATTATTATTTAAGCGATGCGGGTGTGAGGGGCTTGCTGTCAATCAAATTATATGGCCTCGGGCACTGATGAGTTGTTCATGAGTCTGTCAGTTTTGCTCATAGGGGATTCACGGGGCCAGCTTGAGAGCACGTCATTGTTTTTGCTTTATTTGGGAATGGGAGGTGACGGCCTAATGATAGAGGGTTTAAAAAGGGCTTCTCTGTTAAACTACCAAACTGCCTCTGGAATCCATAAATAGATAAGGACAAAGAAAGAGAGAGAGAGAGACCCATGCAGTTCCACCCTGCAGCTGAGCTGTGTGTTGAAATTAACCGGAGGGCATTCTCTTGCCTTTTTACATTACATTAAATTAGTTCTCTTATGGTATTCAGGAATCTCGGATGGAAGTCTGCGAGGCATTTCTGGAAGGGAAAAGGCACAGTGGCGAACACACTTCATGCAGTGTGCCGGAATATAATGATTTGGAGGCTGCAGAAGCTCTGGTCTTCATGAGCTTCTGGAGTCAGATGTCTCCAAATCCCAACTCCTTCAAACCTCGCCCTCTTACCCCAGCATCAGACTCTTGCGACTCACTCCTGCAACCTGAACCACCAGAGACCCCAAGCGACTTTGTCTCTCTCTCCTCACTGGTAAGGAGCTGTAAAATATGATCACTTTAAGCTATATTTAATTTGTCAACATTTACTCTGGGCCCTCACAGTCCTCTTATCGGAACCTGATTTGTTTGCTTAAAAATTGGGGAGGGTTTTATGACACCTTGGACAGGTGGCAGTCTATAGATAAGCTACATCTGCAAACTGAACTTCAGCACAGGCTCCAACACTGTGATTGCAGGGCTCACCTGTGCCGTAATGATGCTGAGAACATAATAGTACAACTGTGATAAACTAGCTCTGTTTTGTATGGTAAAGTATGATTTTCTTCTACCTTGCAGTGTATGACCCCACCACACAGTCCCAGCTTTTCTGAGACCTCTAACACTACAGCAGGGCCAGCCTCCCCCTCCCCACTGGCCCGACCTTGTCCCAGCCTCCCCCACTTCATCACTCCAATGCAAACCACAGAAAAAAACACATCTTCGCCTTGCAGGGCTATGGCAACTAGTGTAATACGTCACACAGCTGACAGCTCTCTCTATCAAAACATTCCACAAGCAGTCCACCCTCTAAAGACTGAGAAACAGCTGCAACCTGAGGCTTTAACCCAACCCCAAAAGGACACCACAACAGCAAGCACATACCAAAACTGCATTGCACCCCATTCTAAAGATGACAAACTCTCGCCAACATCCCCACAGTCACCCCCCCCAACCCCTAGTCCACCAATCATATGCCAGATGTTTCCTGTGGCACAACCAGGAGTCATCTCAGCCACGTTTATTCAGAGCCCAGCTCAGAAGCCCAGCCATGGGATGACGTCTATCTTACCACAGCCTTTCATAATGGGCTCCTCAGTGCCTCAGGGGACAGTGATGTTCGTGATGCCTCAGTCACCTGTGTCTTCAGCTCCACAATGCCCACAGACTGTTATGACCCTGGGCAACACCAAGCTCCTGCCTCTGGCTCCTGCACCAGTTTACGTGCCCTCAGGGCAGAGCAGTGTCATGCAGGTCGACTTTTCCCGCAGACGCAACTATATCTGCAATTTCCCAGGCTGTCGGAAGACCTATTTTAAGAGCTCTCACCTAAAGGCACATCTCAGAACTCACACAGGTAAACAAGGATCAGTGTATAGTCCCAATGGGCAGAGTCTAGGTCATACTTCAGCTGGACTTGTGCATCATGTAACATGTTTGTAAAATGTCTTGTTTCTTCCAGGGGAGAAACCTTTCAGCTGTAACTGGGAAGGCTGCGATAAGAAATTTGCTCGCTCCGACGAGCTCTCCCGCCACAGGCGAACGCACACGGGTGAAAAGAAGTTTGCCTGCCCAGTGTGTGACCGGCGGTTTATGCGCAGTGACCACCTCACCAAGCACGCACGCCGGCACATGACCACTAAGAAGATCCCTTCCTGGCAAACAGAGGTGCGGAATCTCAACAAGTTCACCGCAGCCAAGACCTTGCCCCCAGGCACAGCACTGCCAATCAGCATGTTGCTTCCAGGTTCAAAATGAATCTGTTTGAAACTGAACTCTCACTGACATTATGCAGGGACTCATTATATGAGGCTGCAGATTTTCTCATGGGCAAAAATGTGATTATGCACTGGACTCCTTTTTTCTTAGCTGCACATATTTTGCACTCAGCATTGGAACATTTTGTTTACTATTGTGTAAAAGAATTATGCACTCTTATGCCAAAGCCTTTTTACTATGTTTGTCTTAAGTTTTCATCCTTTTGCTTTTTTTCTTTTTTTTTTGTATACATATATATGTACATATATACAGTAGTGGAAGTGTATGATGTATGCTAAACAATATAATTAGAAAAAGGAAACTTAATATGTACAAATGTATATGTGAATAATTATCTGCACTGTGATGATCATGTAATACTCTTTTATTTAATACTCTTTTATATTAAACAATAGAGAATAAGTGTGTTGTGATTTAATTAAGCATTAAAGCACTGATCAAAGTACAAGTAAAGGTTACAATAATAATAAAATAATATTATGTGGCAACAGAAAAATGAATGTTTCTCATAGGATTTTAGAACAAAATTGGGAAAAGTTCATTTCTTCCTCCCACTGCTCTTGGAAGATACAGAGCTTCCCCTCTCACCCATGATGGATCCACTTCCTGCCTGCTTTAGGAGGTCCTTCATCTCATGCATCACCACTAATCCATATCTCAGCAGCAAGTTGACAAGTAATTTCATTTGCTGCCAGTAATGCTCAGGATAAGACAAAACCAACATGTTGTTCTAAAGTTACAACACCTTTCAATGATAAATAGATTATTAGTTAATTATAAAGACACAGTGTAGATGTGTTATTTTCATTTCTAATTTCCAGATGGTTGGCCTCTTTCAAAACCTGTGTAGTCATGCAGTTGACATGTTTTGATGGATGGTTTATGATTCACTTACTTTCTATTGCCAAAGTATGACAGTTTAGCAATCACTATTATGAATGTATTTTTGCTCATGCACCAGTATTAATTTTTGGATCAGATTTTGTTTGTTTTAGATATATGTTTAAGAAGTGAAAGGAATAATTAAGTAACTACTGAATGTACTATTACGTTTGAATGATTTTCCAGAAGAGGAAAAAAAAACAGTGGTGGATAAAGACAGTAAAATGGGAGAAGATGCCAAATTTACTGTCATTCTCTCAGCATCTGTAATAGAAACCCCCTCGCAGCTGTGGTAAATCTTTTTTTCTTTTTCCTTTTACTAATTCAAGGGTAATACAACAATAAACAATGTTATAAATGTACTCTCTCTCGCTCTCTCTCTATATATAATTATAATATGAAAAAGTTTGCAGATTTACGCTGCTATAATAAAGCGGAAACGCGTCATCACATGTGAAAAAGGTCTGTTGACGGGGGAATAAACAATATGTGTTTTCCAGTATTACTAATATTCTCACAGAGAGAGAGAGAGAGACCAGATTTCTGTAATTATTGCTCAGACAGAATGGGAAAAGGCAGCACTGTTACGCACACAACTCAACCAAAATGAAATCCAATCAAATTACCGGACTGACTGTATTTGTGGGAGGCGCGACCAATCAGCGTCTAAAACGGCGCTCCGCCTTCTTGCCTTACTGACCGACTTTCCCGACCATGAGTAGTCTTTCATCGACTTTCCATTAATGCTGCAACAGCGACTCTGTGTGGCTCATAGATAAAGTTTTTTTTTTTATTTTTCTCACTAAAGTTACATTTCACTCCAGACCTGACCTTACCTAAACACCTAATCTAAATATTGGAGCTTGACATTTTCCCCTCTATAATAGTCAAGTTGTTTAACATGCTACAGTACGGCTACAATTTGTTGAAAACAAATATATAAATAGAGAATGCATGCATGATTAAACGGTGTTCACCCAAAAATGATAATGCTATTATAATTTACTCACCCTCATGTCGTTCCAACCCCATATGTATTAATTTATTTACTTTTGTGCGTGAATAGAGGCTGGCACAAGCATACTGCTAGAAGGGGGGTGGCCTTCATGAGTGCACGGACCCATTGGCAATAATTTCATCAAGTATCTCCATACCTTAAAAAAATTGCATTCTATTATTTTAATGATTGATATTAATAATCAATAAATCTGTCTCAGGCTACATCTACATTAATCCGGATACATTTGAAAACTGTTTTCATTTCAAAACGCTCTTCGTCCACACTAGCGTTATCAAGCATTTTCCAAAAGTTGCTCGTCCACACTAAATGTATGAAAACACTTAAATCGTGTCACTGCGCATGCGGAAAATCCCCGTTGCATGTACGGTCTGAAAAGCAATTGTCCTCGTGTTCCGTCGCCGGACACCAATTCTGAGTAAACTTCCCTTCGCTTTGTAAGAAATGTAATGTGGAGGTTGTACAAAGTAACATTTATTTTTTAACAACGCTATCAGAGTGAGTATCAAGTACAACAGCGCCGCTATAATACGGGCCGCCATCTTGATTGTTTTGGTTGGATAGATCAGGGGTTCCCAACCTTTTTTGTGCCAGGTACCAGCATATTCATAAAAAAAATTCCAGGGACCAGTTGTCAATTTTAATGCCTCAATTTTAAGATGCATCGTTTGGATTTGGAAGATATCACTGTGTAAAACAGTTAAATTAAATTTTAATGAACCAAATAATTTGCAACTGTTTGATATAATGGCAAGTGTTGGAGTGATGGCTGCTGGAAATGGGGTCTGTCTAGATTCGATAAAAAATGACTTTTTTCAAATAGTGATAGTGCTGTTTTTTACATCAGTAATGACCAGGGGGTATATATACGTATATATACACTACTGATCAAAAGTTTAGGATCACTTATTGTTTATTATAAAAAATGTTTTTCACATTTTAGAATAATAGTAATGTCATTAAAACTATGGAATAATAGAGGAACAATGGGAATTATGTTGTGACAAAAAAAAAAAAAAAAAATCCAAAATCAATCAAAACTGTGTTACATATTAGCATCTTCAAAGTGGCAAACCTTTGCCTAGAATTTGACATGTACTCTTGACATTTTCTCAACCAACTGCTCGAAGTATCACCCTAGGATGCTTTTTAACAGTATTGAAGGAGTTCCCATCTCTGATGGACACCAATTGGCTGCTTTTCTTAATAATTCAGTCCAAGTCATCCATTTCGAAAACTTTATTTTAAATACATTTTTTGTTTTAAAATGAAATAAATTAATATGGTGGCAAGTTTTTTTTTTAGCTTTAGCTATTCGGTGAGCAACCAGATATGACGCCTTAGTTGCAGCTAAGTTTATTGATGTTGAGGATATCAAATCTTGCCGCCGAGCGTCCAACTCACGTTTCTTTCTTTCGAAAAACTCCTCCGTTTTGTCTTTGAGAGTTGGGTGTTTAAGTGCCGCTGAAGTTTTGACGGCTTCATTGCTTCATTGCAGAGTTTTTCACCACAAATGACACACAACGGATTTGGCGCCACGGAATCGCCTGTTGTCGTAAATCCATACCTAGGCTAATGTATGAGGTATCGTATTTACGATTGAAGCTTGACTTCTCTCTCTCTCTCTCTCTCTCTCTCTCTCTCTCTCTCTCTCTCTCTCTCTCTCTCTCTCTCTCTCTCTCTCGCTATTTTCGAGTTGGTCATCGCCTTTCCTTTTACCAGAACTGTCCACAATGAAATTAGCCATTGAAGTTTGCTGAGGCCCGCTCATCTCTCCACATACTTCTCTGTCACTTCAGGTGCACCGCGCTTTTTTTGCAGTCCGTTCACATACGACGCGTTGCTAAGCAATCGCAAGGCGCTCAAAGAAACACATTTTAATCTATTTATTGTTTATGTTTTGGATTAAATAACATGACATGTAAGACTCATATCACTTTAAAAAGCATTTAAAAAAATACAATTATTATTATTATAAAAAAAATAAAAAATTATTCTGGGAATATTTCAAGGCCCGGTACTAACGGGTCCACAGACCGGCACCGGTCCGGGGACCGGGGGTTGGGAATCACTGGGATAGATCACATGACTGCGTCACATGACAACAAATACATCCTCATTTTCAGATATACCCGTTTTCACAGTCCACACTACAACGCAAAAACGGCGTTTTCAAAAGTATCCACTTTGGAGTGCGTTTTCAAAAAGCCACTTTTTCGCGAAGAAAAACGCAGCCTCAGTCACTGAGTGTGGACAGAAGGCCACAATGGAGAGAAAAAGATAGGTTTTCAAACAAAAACGTATTAGTGTGGACAAGGCCTCAATAATTATGTCCGGACATCCGTTTATCCAGGTGTCATTTCTTTTTTCTTAACTGTAAGAGAAGATCATCGTGCTCATCAACCAAATTCCCACTCAAGCATGTTCATCAGGTCTTCTTCTAAAGCATCATACATAACAGGCAAGGCCAGGGATGGGCCACGGCCAATTCCGTAACTTCTAAAAAACAAAACAAACAAACAAACTAAACAAAACAGATATTGTATAGTTAATAGTTAATTTTTGTTATTATATATATATATATATATATATATATATACATATTTATAATAGGGCTATCAATCAATTAAACATTTTAATAAAATTCATTACATGGTGTCCTGATTAATTAATCACGATTAATTGCATATACAAATATTTGCTGAGAAAGACCCTCATATAACAATAACTCAATATATAATGATTTTACATATTTACATCAATATATAATTATACATAGTTATCTTTAAATATATATATATATCTAAAAAAAAAATATTCAGATAATTAAAATGCATTACATTCTTGTAGCAGAAGAGTTAATCACTGATAAGACAATACAAAAAGCGGCTTTAGAATACAATGTATTGTTTACTACCATATTATTGATCATAAGTCAATCATTGGCATACAGTTCACAGCAATCCATTTCACAAGTGAATTTATCAATCAGTTTGAGATTTATTATGAGGACTTGTTTAAGGACCCGTCAATGTGCACCTGCGTCAGACGTCTCGGGTGTGTTGCATCATAAAAATAAAATGTTTAGGTCACTATGTCAAGTTAAATATAGTTTAATACTTAGAACACATCTTGAGATCCCTTATTCGGATTTGCGCTCCATCAAGTGTTTTGAACGCAAGAACGTAACGCATGTTTGTGTTGTTCTGCTGTTCAAGGATGTTTTTCTTCACTGTATAAACTGTGCATTGCCAGGCAGCTGAAGTTTCACTTACTGCCCTCTGGAGTAAACAGGTGGTACTACAAGCTTGCATTTCTCAGGAATCAGTTCGGGGGAATTGCGATTAATGGCGTAAATTTTTTTAACGCGTTATTTTTCGTCAAATTAATCCCACTGAATTAACGCGTTAAATCGACAGCCCTAATTTATAATATATTATATATAATTTTTGTTTCGTTATAATAGTTAATAAATAATATTTAACAAAGCACATCTAAAATACAAATCTTTGAAAAACATTATTTAAAAAAAAACAAAAAAAACATTTATCCCATTTTCTCCCACTCACTTCGCCACTTCACTACTTAGTAGGTCCTTGTGTTGGTGCGGTTACTCATCTCATTCCGGGTGGCAGAGGATAAGTCTCAGTTTCCTTTGCTTCTTAGACAGTCAATCTGCGCATTTTATCACGTGGCTCGTTGTGCATGACACCATGCTACTCTTCGTGATCCATGCATTGAGAGTGAGAACCACTAATTGTGACCACAAGGAGGTTATCCCATGTGACTCTACCCTCCCTAGCAACCGGGACAATTTGGTTGCTTAGGAGACCTGGCTGGAGTCCCTCAGCACACCCTGGATTCAAATTCACGACTCCACAGGTGGTAGTCAACGTCAATACTCGCTGAGCAACCCAGTTGGCAAAAAATATTACTTTAATTACACATTCACATTACAGACCACTGCATTGAACCAAGCGTGGCACTGGACACAACCTAAACTAATTCAGCACAAATGGTGTGTGCCACTAATTTCAGATAAATAATTGATGGAATCCACTTACGAAGGTGTTGCTGTGTTCTCAATGTTGGCACTAATTAACTAGTTTTCTGTTCATAAAGCCAGGAAATGGTTAAAGATTCCTTGCTTATAGTCATTTTAATAGATCTTTTAATAATTAATAGTTGATTCCAGTTGTTTTTAATGCCTAATTGAAAAAGGTTAGGCCTTGTCTCTTTTACGTATAACTAAAAATGTAAAAGTAAATTGAACATTTACATGAATGTTTGAGGTTGGTTTGTGCAGTGTGTTAAATTAATTCTTCACACAAACACCATATTGTAATCATCATGTTGTAATCATCATGTTGTAATTATCATGTTGACTGCCCCTGAAAACTTGGTTGCTGTCATGTCTTTTAGCATAGCAAAGCCCAGATGACTTTGATCTGAACATCTTACAAAAAGTCTGTAAGTGCAGTCACGCATCTGTGTTTTCACACATAGCGAGGACTCTGTCCACCTCCGCGGGCTCTTTTTCTGACTGACACAATCTGATCTGAAGTTTTGGTGTTTGTGGGGCTGAACAAGTGACTTCCATCCTTGACACTGCCGGAGTCCGACACAGGTTCAACTTTTTTCTTCTTGCTGCTTGCCATGCCCATCTCTCTGAACCTGACATGGCTACAGGGATCACAGTCTTAGATGGAGTTGAAACAAGCCAGCTTTTAGTACTGACATGTTCGGTCATTGATTCAGACTCTTAAATGCTAAATAAAACTATGAACGAAAAAATAGCAAAGGAAAATTAAAGAGAGAAAAAAGATGCTGCCAAAGGAACACAAACTCAAGATATCTGCTCACCATCTTTGCACTGCATTACATCCGTTGCACCCCAGTATACAACACTGACACAATGCAACAAACTAAAAAATCATCAACAATGCTGCCTTCACTACTAAAGCTGCGTTCACACTGCCAGCGACACACAGCGACAAAACAACCACATCTCATTCAAATGAGAGCTGGCAACTTTTGGCAACACGAGTGACGGCGACCGTTGGCGACCGGATGTGGCCGTGTCCAGCGACGTGACAAAGTTGAGACATTTTTTAATTTATGCAAATGAAGAGCGACTTTCGGGAGTGACAGCCAATACGAGAGAAGATTAATACCAAAGTGGTCTCATTTCTAGTAGAGTGTTAGAGTACATTACAAACTGTTGAATCATTGTTTTCAGGTGTGCTGGAATGGTCTTTATCACTCTAC
Organism: Moxostoma hubbsi; assembly: GCA_032164185.1. Lineage (NCBI taxonomy): Eukaryota > Metazoa > Chordata > Actinopteri > Cypriniformes > Catostomidae > Moxostoma > Moxostoma hubbsi. Next base: position 21,922,475 of record JAVLUX010000023.1, on the reverse strand, counting down.
TGTATTCTCTAATTGGGCACTGGAAATTAAATTTATCACAAAAATCTCCGTAGTACAACAAATTACAAAATTATCCATCAAATGTGTTACTGCCCATATTCCTTTTTCCATCCAAATCCCCAAAACAAGGCTTTCTATTACTCACAATATACCTGTTGTTCCACAGGGGTGTATTATGTGGTGTAAAATTGTGTTTAAACATTAGGTTCCAGTACAGAAGAACCTGCTGATGGAAATCAGATAATTTTACAGGTAGTTTGTATAAAACATAGTCACAACGCAATAGAAAATTAATTCCACTCATCTTTTGAAAAATTGCATTCGGGATGCTAAACCAAAAGGAGTCTTTGTGGTAAACAAAGGAATTCAGTCACTTCAGTTTTAGTACACTATTCATCACAGAAACATCTATGACATTCATGCCCCCCTCTTCAACACTCTTAATCATGTCAGTTTTTCTGATGTAATGGCATTTATCCTTCCAAATAAAGTTGAAATTTATCTTGTTTAATAATTTGATCATGCTGTCTGAAATTTCCATTGAAAAGGCAGGGTAAATAGCTCTTGATATACTCTTCATCTTGGATAGTAAAACCCTGCCCAAAATTGTTATCCCTTTGTAGGCAGGAATTCAATATTACATTACATTTATCAATATTTCTAAGAATGTTTTATTTTTCCCTTATTTCTTTATTTCTGGTGACCGTGATGCCCAAATCTGTCTTCTGTTTTAACCTGTATGTTATCAATTAAGCGAGCTGGTTGATCATGCAAAGCAAGGACAGTGGACCGACTGGCTCCTCACTTTTTTTTCTTTTTTTTTTTAGTGATGCATTCATGGATTTTTTTATTGATGCATTTTATTGATGCATTCATGGATTCAAGGTCTTGATCGCTTTCCTGTTTTTAGAGTAGATTTGCTCCTCACTGAGCACGGGATATCTGTTGAAGTCGCGTTATTTTCCCCCACCCGCATTCTGGCAGGTTCCGCCTCCTGCGTTCGGATTGGCGTTCATATAATAGTAACCAAGTAAACAGAGGGACATCATATTGTATAAATTGCTGAAAAACAAACTGTCACTAAGTTCGAAGTTCAGTGTGAATATTAAATGGTTAACATTAGACAAGACTATTAAACTATCACATGCATTTAAATAATATGTTTACAGCTTTGTCGATTAATATTATAATGGAGGTGATGTAACATCGCAGATTCCAGTGTATGAACGTGTGCATATAGGATATATAATGAATCACATTTAGCATGAACCCTTTCACGCATAGTGGTCACTACAGTGGACAGCAATTCAAAACCCGTTTTCTTATATATGCATTGTTTTGATGGTCTAGTTGCAAATCAGCCACTTCAGTGGACTCGTCATATCATCATCCCATACATTGCCACCCACTGGCCAGCCGTTGTAAGTTCAACAAAACGAAAACAAAACAAAAACGCCAACTAACGCAGGAATATATTGAATATCAGTCCTTATATAGAAGGAACCTCGCAGCTAAATAAAATTTGGCATCATCAAGTAACTACTAAGGAGTAATACAATTGTAGTATTTGCATTTATTTTGGGTGGAAATCACAATTAGTAATATGCCCACTAAATTGGACATTATGCATTGCTGGCTATATGTCAACTACAATTCATTCTATTACTTTGCGACTTTGTTGTTTTTGAAAATACTTCATCTGCAGTAACTGTTTGGGCTATAAAATTGATTTATGTTTTTAGAATCTAACTTGCAATTTATTGTGACAAAAATTTATATTTTGTTGATATCAAGTGCAGTTAGAGAAAAAAAGGCTTACAGGATAATGGAGCAATTACCATCGGAGGCAAGTTAGGATGATGGTAGTGGCAGTAATGAGAAATGGTTGTAAAAGTATTAGGAAAAGTATTAGGAAATGCTAGCAGTAGTGATAGTAGAGTTGAGGATGCAGATGGAGTTGAGGATGCAGAATGTGTTTGCGTTGCATTGACCAGTATAATATGTTATAATATGTGACAGCATAGTTTTAACAGCATAATATATAATTTTGTTAATTGGTTTGCTAAATCCATATTTCTTCAGTTTCTTATTTCTTCACAACCCATACATACGCATGCTGTCCGCCTGAGAAAAAAACTCTTTGAAAAATGTGTGTATAAAAAAAAAAATATGATGTTTTATATATATATATATATATATGCCTAAAGAGGATTAAAAACAATTGAGGAATAAATCCTGACTAAGGTTGTCATAATTCATGCATGAAATGGTTAAACCCCCACTATTATCCCTCCCCCTTAAATTTTGGAATACAATGAATTTTAATAACATTAAACTTCCCAATCATAGATAAACGTAATGAAGCCCACATCACTCGGCTAAATACTTAATGCCCTGTTTGGGCCACATAAAGGAGCCCGACTAGAAATCCGTTATTGGGCAGTACGCTGTCAGAGCCAAAGCTTCGGATTTAGACCAATTGACTCCAATTGACCAATTGAATTGAAGTTAGAAAAGGAAATAATAATTATTTGGAGGCAAGGCATAGAACTAGTGGTGTCGGAGACGAAAAACAAAATATCATACTTGTAAAGCAAAAGCTTATGCACCACACCTAAAGTAACTTAATCAATCCAATAAAAGTATTCCAGAACCTGTGTCTTTCCAAAATGCATAAAGATAATCCCATTCTAACATATCAACGCCTTTTCAGCATCAAGTGAGATAGCCGCGACAGGAGTCTGATCATTCGCCACTGACCACATAATATTGATGAGACGTCCTAAACCCCACCTGATCTATATGTATAAGAGATGCCATAACATTACATAATTGGTTAGACGACATTTTTGACAATTTTTTAACATCAAGCTGGATCAGGGAAATTGTTCAATAACTCTTACACTCGCTTGGATCTTTTTCCTTTTTAAGAAAAGCTTTGGCAGAAGCTTTCCATTCTTTTACTAATCCATATAAATGTCTAACAAAATTGAGGCAAATTCTGTAGCATAAAATCTAAAAAAATCAGCGGCAAAGCCATCTGGCCCCGGAGCCTTGCCAGTAGGCAAGGCCTTAATTACCTCGCCAAGCTCCTCCAAAGTTATCTCATAATGAGGAGAATTGTTTTGCTCAGTTGTCAGTTTAGGAAGTTCTAATGGTTTCACAAAGTTTCTAATATCCTCACTTTTAATGTTCCCTTCCAACTCCACAAATTCATATGCTTTGGATTTTTTGATGAATGTGGCATACTGTATGATCCGGCCCATAAGAACCGTCTTAAGTGCCTCCCAAGCCACGCCCACAGAGGATACTGAGGTCCAGTTGGACTCCATATAAACATTGATTTCAGCCTTTAACATTTGTTGGAAATCAGGATTTTACAAAAGGGATACATTAAAGCACCAACTATATGATTTATTTTCTCCAGATGTGGCAACACCTCTAAACACACCAGGGCTTGATCTGAGACTAACAACAGATTAATTGAGGGACTATATATATATATATATATATATATATATATATATATATATATATATATATTCTAGTGTAAATCTTATTGACTGAAGAAAAGAATGTATAGTCCCTACCAGATGGGTTAAAAATTCTCCAAATATCTGTAAGACCAAGATTTTTACACATCCTGTGAAGCATCACTGTTGCTCTAGGGGGCTAACACACTTTTGTTTCACTATGATCAAGGACGGAGTCCATCAATAGATTAAAATCTCCTTCTATTTTTATATCATGAGGGGTGCCAGCGGTTTGCAACATCCCTTCAAGATCTATGAAAAAGCCCCGATCATCAAAGTTAGGTGCGTAAATATTAGTCAAAATCTACATTTGCCCCTGAGTTTCTGTTAAAACCATAATAACTCTACCTAATTTATCTTTACTCTGTTTGAGACATTCGAATTGTAGATGTTTACTTATCAACGTAATGACTCCCCTGCTCTTACTTGACCCAGCACAAAGGAAAACATGCCCACCCCATATCCTCCCAAATTCCTGAGTGGAAAGATGTGTTTCTTGAAGAAACACTATATCATATTTATTTAGTTTAAGAAAAGAAATAACCTTCCTTCTTTTAATGGGTGCCCCAACTCATTCACATTCCACGTAGAGAGAGATAATCCACTCATATTAACATTTGACATTTGAGAAAAAATCTAAATGATAAAGACCACATTCCAAAATTAGTGCAACAGTCAAACCCCAAACCAAACAAACAGAAAAAAGAAAAATGTGCATATTAACCCCACGTATGATAGTGCCATCCGCCGTCCAACACTCTAAAATCAAACAGTCCATGTACACCTACGACAGCCCCTGCGACAACTTTGCTGTTGGGTTGCTCAAGTCAAGTAAAGTCGAGTCAAGTGGATTTATTGTCGTTCAACCATATACAGTTAGTACAGTACACAGCGAAATTAGATGTTCCTCCAGGACCATGGTGCTACATAAAACAACATAGGACAAACACAGAACCACATGACACTACACAGACTAAATCATATTTCTACATAATATTTCTACATAAAGACCACGTGCAAACATGTGCAAAAAAGTATGAGACAGTACAATAAATTACTAAAAGGAACAGGACAATAGACACAGTAAGAGACAGTGCAGCGCCAACCAGTACACATTTGCAATGAATAGTGCAAAAATGTAAACATAACATACTATGAAATAGTGTTCTATGGACATAGCAGTTATTGAGGTAGCAGCCAGGTAAAGTGACAATGAATTAAAGTGCAACTCTGGACATGTGCAAAAGTTGGATGGTGTACAGGTGTGTGTGTGTGTGTCAGTCCAGTCTCTGAGTATTGAGGAGACTGATGGCTTTGGGGAAGAAGCTATTACACAGTCTGGCCATGAGGGCCTGAAAGGCCAGATAGCAGGAGGGAAAAGAGTTTGTGTGAGGGGTGTGTGGGGTCATCCACAATGCTGGTTGCTTTGCAGATGCAGCGTTTTGTGTAAATGTCTTTGATGGAGGGAAGTGAGACCCCGATGATCTTCTCAACTGTCCTCACTATCCTCTGCAGGGCTTTGCGGTCCGATACGGTGCAAGTCCCAAACCAGACAGTGATGCAGCTGCTCAGGATGCTCTCAATAGTCCCTCTATAGAATGTAGTGAGGATGGTGGGTGGGAGATGTGCTTTTCTCAGCCTTCGACAAAAGTAGAGACACTGCTGGGCTTTCTTGGTAATAGAGCTGGTGTTGAGGGACCAGGTGATGTTCTCCACCAGGTGAACACCAAGGGATTTGGTGCTCTTGACGATCTCCACAGAGGAGCCGTCGATGTTCAGCGGAGAGTGGTCACTCTGTGCTCTCCTATAGTCAGCAACCATCTCTTTTGTTTTGTCCACATTCAGAGACCGGTTGTTGGCTCTACACCAGTCCGTTAGCCACTGCACCTCCTCTCTGTATGCTGACTCGTCGTTCTTGCTGATGAGACCCACCACGGTTGTGTCATTGGTAAACTTGATGATGTGGTTCGAGCTGTGCATTGCTGCATAGTCGTGAGTCAGTAGAGTGAACAGCAGTGGACTGAGCACACAGCCCTGGGGGGCCCCAGTGCTCAGTGTGGTGGTGGTGGAGATGCTGTTCCCAATCCGGACTGACTGAGGTCTCCCAGTCAGGAAGTCCAGGATCCAGTTGCAGAGGGAGGTGTCCAGGGCCAGTAGGTTCAGCTTTCCAATCAGGTGCTGAGGAATTATTGTGTTGAATGCTGAGCTGAACTCTATGAACAGCATTCGAACGTATGAGTCCTTTTTATCTAGGTGGGTGAGGGTCAGATGGAGGGTTGTGGCGATGGCATCGTCTGTTGAAAGGTTTGGACGATACATGAACTGCAGTGGGTCTAGTTAGGGGGGCAGCTGGGTCTTAATGTGCCTCATGACGAGCCTCTCGAAGCACTTCATGATGATGGGTGTGAGTGCGATGGGACGGTAGTCGTTGAGGCAGGACACTTAAGAATTCTTTGGCATGGGGACGATGGTGGTGGCCTTGAAGCATGTTGGAACGAAGGCGCTGCTCAGAGAGATGTTGAAGATGTTGGTAAGAACATCTGCCAGCTGGTCTGCACATCCTCTGAGCACTCTGCCAGGAATGTTGTCTGGTCCAGCAGCCTTCTGTGGGTTGACTCTGTGTAGAGTTTTCCTCACATCAGCCGTGGTAAGACAGATCACCTGGTCGTTGGGAGGGGTGGTCTTCCTCGCCACCACGTAGTTCTGTGTCTCAAACCGAACGTAGAATCCGTTGAGCGCATCTGAAAGGGAGGCATCTTTGTTATAGGCAACTGATGTTGTTCTATAGTTGGTGATGGCCTGGATGCCCTGCCACATGCACCGCGCGTCGCCGCTGTCCTGGAAGTGACTGTGGATTCTCTGGCCGTGTGCGCGCTTTGCCTCTCTGATGGCCCGGGACAGTTTGGCCCTCGCTGTTCTTAGGGCTGCCTTGTTGCCTGCTCTGAAGGCGGAGTCTCAGGTCCTCAGCAGTGCACGCACCTTTGCAGTGATCCACGGCTTCTGGTTGGAGCATTTGGTGATGATCTTGGAGAAAGTAACATCTTCAATACACTTGCTGATGTATCAGATCACTGATGCTATGTATTCCTCCAAGTTGGTAGAGTCGCCATATGTTGCAGCCTCCCTGAACATGTGCCAGTCAGTACACTCAAAACAGTCCTGAAGAGCAGAGATGGGTCCTGCTGGCCAGGTTTTCACCTGCTTCTAAGCAGTTTTGTGCACCTGACGAGCAGTCTGTATGCTGGGATAAACATAACAGAGATGTGTTCTGAGTAGCCGAGGTGGGGGCGGGGCTCCGCCCGGTACGCGCCTGGGATGTTTGTGTAAACAAGATCAAGTGTGTTCACCCCTCTCGTTGCAAAGTCCACATACTGATGGAATTTAGGAGCACTGTCTTGAGATTCGCATGGTTGAAATCTCCAGCGACAATAAACAGGCTGTCAGGGTGAGCATTCTGCAGTTCGCTAATAGCCCCATACAGCGCTGGGGGGAATGTAAACTCCGGCTATAATGACAGTGGTGAATTCCCATGGTAAATAAAAAGGTCTGCATCTAACAGTCACAAGGGATGAGCAGTAACTAGAGACAAGCATAGAGTTAGAGTTGCACCATTCCGTGTTGATGTAAACACACAAGCCACCACCGCGAGTCTTACAGTCTCTGCAAAGAGCTGCGTTTCTGTCGGCACGAAACAAGGTGAGCCTGTCTAGCTGAATGGTGGCGTCCGAAACGCTGTCGCTGAGCCACGTCTCCGTGAAAACAAAGATGCAGCAGTCTCTAAACTCACGCTGCGTAGTCTGCTGGAGTCAGATGTAGTCCAGTTTATTGTCCGGGGAGCAAACATCTGAGAGCTGGATAGATGGGAGAGCCGGCCAGCTAGGTTTTGTTTTTAGCCTAGCATGGACCCCCACCCTCTTGCCGTTTGTCCGGTGTTTCTATACAAATTTTGTGAGACAGAATTAAATAAAAAAAGGAAATCTATAAAACAAACTCCAGCCAATAAGCAGAATAAAAACAAAGCATGTGTAGATTCATCCGCATAACTGTTCCGAAGGTCTACAATTAGTTTTGATTAATTTAGAACGTTTAACTATAGGTAGAGTGATTAAACTTCAATTATCAAGATGTGTGTTTGTGTAGCAAACTATATAAACTATATAATATCAAGACATAAAAAGTCATGTAAATTACATGTTTATTAAAAAGAATAATATTTCAAATTAACAATTAGAAAAAAAGGATAGTTCACCCAAAAATGAAAACTCTCTCATAAATTCCTCACCCTCACGTCATCCCAGATGTGTATGACTTCTGCAGCACACAAATTAAGATTTATTAGAAGAATATTTCAGCTCTTTACGTCCATACAATGCAAGTGAATGGTGACTAAAACCAAAGTATCACACAAGTCAGCATAATAATAATCCATTAGACTCCAGTGGTTAAATCGATGTCTTCAGAAGTGATTTGATAGATGTGGGTGAGAAAAATATCAATATTTAAGTCCTTTTCTTTTTTACTAAAGTGAAAATAAACGTGTAGATTTATGGTAGAAGTATGACAAAAATATTTCTCTGTTTCTAGGAATATGGTAAGAAATATAAGGTTTAAATATTTCTTAGCTTACAGAAAAGTGAGAAAAACACTGTCAACTGTGAATTAAAAATGTTGTTTTCCAACCTTGCTGTCTTCAATTTATTATAATGCAGCTGTAACCATATATTATTAAATCAATTCAAGTTCTGCTTTAAACTGAATAAAATTACTTTTAAATATTTTCAGTTCCAAGGGTGGCTATGTGCTTACCATCAATTCACTTTACTTAGCAATATTGCAGTAAGGACTTTGACAAGAAAACATATCTAGGTTACTGCTGCCTGGCATTAAATTTAAGCTTTCTGCCCTATGGAAATAAACAACTGATTAATTTCACTTTTACTAATACTTTTTTTTCAGATAAATGGGTGATTCTGTAGGCACTTGAGCTGATTTTTATTTATTTTTTCAATATAAAAATCCATAGATGTGGGAGCCAGGCAAAATCAGTTAAAAAAATAAAGAAAATAAAAAATCTGATTCATATCACTCATAAATGTTCAGGACAAAATTATATGTAACGTAACTATTTTCTTTCCAGTACATTTATTTAGCCATTTAGCCATAATAAAAAGAAAAACACAAATAGTTTTCTACTGTCGGAATGACAAAGTGTCAGAAGTTATAGAATCGATAACCATCCAAGCAAATATATATATATATATATATATATATATATATATATATATATATATAAATTTATATAATACATCAACGTGTATAGTTAGAAAAAATTTATTATGTATTTAAATTAACATATTTCTCTAGACTATACTTTTTCTTCACTGTTGTAGTTTAATATGAAAAATAAATGATGTGGTTATTTTATAAAATGTGTGTTTTCTTAAATGTTATATGACCAATTGTCATGATAATGGTTGTAACAGTCGCATCTTGTGCGCTTTACACTGACACACAACCACATAGAAAGTACACTTGAGTTAAATTAAGCTTAATTAAAACGCCAGTGTCTCAAACTTTTGAAACTTTTGTCAAAAAACTGTTTGTTTATTTGATTTTAGCATTTACTTTAGACAAACTATGTCAGTACTCTGCTGGTTCACAATGACTGGTGGGTAAATTTCCCTCTCCACTTCCTGTGAAGCGATCGTTGTTCACTTTGCCGTTTGAAGTGCCCTTCCAACTGAACATAACACTCCCTTCGGATTGGTATCTGCCTTAAGATGGCTGAATACCATGTGAAGTCCACTTCGGAGGACCCTAACGGTCAACTGGAATGCATCTAAGGTATACTATTTCCAAAGTGATTGTATGGTACAGCGCTCATGGGCCTACTCATCATTGGCAGGGCCGCTGGAGGTCTGTGATTTTCTTTTGCCTTTAGATGGGGCAGCTGATCCATGATCGATAATGTGCTGCAGTAGTACTCTTACTAGGTGGCAGGTTGTAGAAGAAGTACTGAGGTGCCATCTGAATGAACCTGCCACATGCAAACAGAAAAAATATCCACAAAAATCAGAATGCACTGAAGAACTGTTTCAAAATGCATCAGGAAAGAATGAATAACATTATTTATATTATAAATATGAAATAATGTGACAAAATGATCCAACCATGATGGGACCCAGCAGGAATTAGTTTTTTTTTTTTTTATTTGAATCCCATTCCCCTACTCATCATCGAGATCCCTCTGCCTAATGTCTCTTTGATCTCCATCAGGGTAACCAGTCAGTGAGGGAGTATTCTCTGGAATTTCTAGTGTTGGCCTCGGATTTGGGCTTCAACCAGAAATGCCTCATTGACCTTTTTGTGGCAGGACTGGTTGAGCCCAACAAATCTTGTGATCCTATTGGGGATGAAGATGGGAGTCTTTGCAAGACCATTAAATTGGCTTTAAAGTGGGATTATTTCATCTCAGCCTGTGTCTCGGAAGGCTCCCTCTCTTCATCCCAGCCTGAGGACAGTGATGCCCCCTCTCTGATGGTAGGTGCTTCAGTCAGTCTTACCATCACTCGGAGAAGTAAGAGATGGAGCTCTACACCTGAGTCTACAGCTGGCCGACAGGAGGCGACTGACCCTTTGCCAGTGGCCGGCACCCAGTCTGACCTCTGTTCAGACGGATACATTTCCAGCAGCCACCACTCAGTCTGACCCTTGCCCAGCAGCCGCCACTCAGTCTGAGACCTGCCCAGCAGCCATCCTGGTCTCCTGGTCCATCCTGATCCCCGGGTTCCCCTCCGCTTCCACCCTGGTCTCCCAGTTTGTTCTGGTCTCCAGTTTCTCCTCCAGCACTGCCAGGGGGTTCTGTTACCTGGCCCAGATCATCCCCATGGTCTCCCCCATCCACCCTCCCTGGTCTGGGGGGTGGGGAGGGGGATTTGCTGTAATGATTCCCCTTTGTCTGCCCTGTTGTATTTGTAAGTTTTTTGTCTGTATAAGTTTGTGCTGTGTATGAGCACATGGCTTAGTCCAACTCTGCCTCCTCGTTCCCTCTGGCCTCACCCCTAGTTTAGTCTTCATCATGTTGATTGTTTTCACCTGTTCCTCATGTGCTTTTTCTGTCTACATTGTGTTCCCTTACCTCTTGTGTTTGTCGGATTGTTGCATCTTCATTTGGTTTTCAGTCGTCAGTTTATTTTTTGTTTTCTCCCTCATGAGAGTTTTGTGTTTGCTGTGTTTATTTTGTTAATAAAGATACATTTTTTGCATTTGGGTCCCAATTCTTGCAAAGAACATGACACAAATGGACAAACGTGTTATACGGCAAGCCTTGAGGGGATAAATACACATTCACACACATTTACAAGGTAAAGATACTCCATGAATCTATGACAATTGTTTATGCTCACGCAGTAACAATTGTAACCACCTCCGATTGAAAAGAGAGAGAACTCAGCAAAACAGTCGGCAAGTCGAAAGAAGCTATTGTTTTGGAGATATTGTAACAAAACTAAAAGAGTGAAGAATAATAAACTGTTTTTTTTAAGTAGTTTTTCGGAATAGTCTTTATTGTAAATTAAAAATATTTTATTGCAGTATCGTATTACTGTAATACAGTTATTCTTTCATTTTGATTAATCTTTTAAATCCACAAAGCATAATTTGTTCCAAAGACGCTACTCACTAGTGCGCTGAGATCTGGGCGACAGTTCTGATGCAGTTGTTCTCTGACAGTGTGTGCTCATGGTACACAACCCACTCTGGCAGGTATCTCGGTTCCATAGCCAGACAGTGGACGGATTTGAGTACATGCTTATGGGCTAGCATGAAGTAATTCCACCTGGCATGAAGGTATTCCACCATTGCCACCTGGAATACGCCACATAGAGATTAAATAATGGGAAATGCATTAGAAATGAATACAGACAGGTGTTTAGTAGTAAGGCTTTTTTAGAGCTTTGAACACACTTAAAAAATGTGAATTTAACTATACCATTTACTAATCTTGCTTAATCATAGATTTTACTATCCCAAGGCTATAATTTGAGAGCATTACTGTACATGTTTTCACTCGCTTGCATTAACGGTCTCATCTCAGTGCATTTGAAAGAGAGATTTTTCCTTTTTAATCCTCTTTCCTTCTCAGATTTAAGTTGAGAGATGCTTTGATCATTAGGGAGTTGCTCAAATAACCATGCATGTTTCAAAAGTATGTATTGTCAAAATATTGTTGCTAATTCTGTTTCCACACCTGCATGAATAAGCCAGCAAGTAGTGTATGCTTGATATTCAGGATGTTGCTTTTAGAGCCAAAGGCCGGACGGGACACTGGCAGCTTTATCCGTTTCAGAAATTCTGCTAGCTCAGAGCATATTGCATCTGCTGTTTGAAGATCAGCCAGACTGAGGAAATGATCGTCACACGCTAGAGTCAGAGCAGATATCTGCATTAGAAAGGGTTCCACAATTAATGTGACATTTTATAAACCCATAAATACATTTTTTGCTGTCTGACTCACTGGGACTGATATAAAAGTCTAAGTGAACCTTCTAGATTATTCCTAAAAAAAGGTAAACATATAAAGGTACTATTTTCCAACACATTAGGGCCCACATATTATATTTCCATGTTTTGTTTTCTAAAATATTGCTTTTATTGTCATATAGCATGTAGAAATCATGAAAATAACATTGAAAATATTAGGAGCCTTTGCCTCGAGGTCAGCTGCTTTCTCAAAAAATGCTGCCTTTTTACTTTTAATAAAGATTGTGAGTTGATGCCAGACTAATATACAAAGTCGCATGTTTTCAGTATGCCCTCAAATTTTGACAGACACACTAATTTCTCTTCTACCCAGCTTCTTAAATGTTTGTATACCCCAGGATACATAATTATTTTTTATGGTTAAGTACAGTGCATTGATGCTTTGGCAAATTAATGGTGCAAGTAGACACTTTTGTCTGTCAATATATGAGGGTGTATTCAGGTAAATTGGGCCACTTTTTGCCATTCATCTCAATGATATTAAGTGGCCCAAATACCCAAATTCTCTAACAATAATGACTTTATTAACAAATAATTACAGAATTTGCATATTAATTATATATGTTTATAGGCTACTTCTATTCATTGATTTGATGCACAAATTACACTCACATGGCCCTTTCTTAGCATTTTTGAAGGCATTATAAATGTTTATAAGGGTGAAGGGATCTCCCTCTCCATGCTGGAACCTCTGATGGCACAGTAAGCACACTTATTTAGCAGAGATTTTATTGTTATTTACCAAGATGTGAAGATTAAATAAAATGATAAGCCTTTGCATATTACTCATTTTGTTACAACTGAATAATCTGTTTGATGTCTCACTTATTGAAAAATCACTTATTGAGTATTCAGCATTTTAGAGAGCAAAAAGTGCTCACCTGTTGGCCCAGCAACTCTGATGGCACAGTCTGTCTCAACTCCACAGGGGTGAAAAGAAACTGCTCGGAGCTAAAAGAGAAAGGAAAAAAAATAAATAAAATAATACACACACAGAATCAGTGCCTGCAGAACTATTATAGCTGCACGTTACTAAACAAATATAATTTTATTATTTTACAAATAAGACAGTAGTTCTCCCAACTCATTTTACATATTTAAATACATTCTGTAGAATTCAGCCATTTCCCATCCAAATCAGCACATGCTAATAAATGCTAATAAATTAATAATCTGGGCCTTCATTATTGCTAATACTGTAACTGTTTAGATTGAAGATATATACACTTACTAGCTAGTATTCTGACATGACTTTCAAATATGACTAGATACAGCAAATAATATTGAAATAACATAAATTAGGGCTGTACATACATTTTTAGTTAAATTAATGATGACATGCCAATTAAGTAATCAAATTAATCGCAATTAATCACATATATAATTGTTTGCCAAGAAAGACTCCCTAATAACAATAATTAAATATATAATGATTAAATATATTTCAATAATTATAAATACAATATGTTTTATAAATATAATTCAAAATGTAAAACATTGATAAGAAATTAATACAAATGACCTGAATTGATGAATTCAAAAGTGGATTTAGAAGCTAATATGTTGTTTATTTCCATATTATTGAACATAAACATTGGCCTACATTCCACAGCAATCCATTTTGGAACTGAAAATATGGCATGATCCAAGGTAGCATGCAGCAGTCACTCCGGATCCAAAATGGTGCTATTTTTGTACTTAGCCCGACTTTTTACGGCACATGGACATCGGAGCAACCGGTGTTCATGTTTACCATCGCCAGACACTGCTAAAATATAAGACTCATGCAACAATCAAGTTGCATGATGATCTGCAGGAGAAGCTACGCGACCTCGGCTTGCTGCGGAGACCAGGCCTCCAGTCCTCGGTGTCACCTGATGCCAGTGGAAGGGGGAGAGGACATCGTAAGCTGTGTGCGAGGAAGTGGAAGCGCGGCAAGAGGGTGGGGGTCCATGCTAGGCTAAAAACAAACCCTAGCCAGCCGACTCTCCCGTCTATCCTGCTCTCAGATGTTTGCTCCCTGGACAATAAACTGGACTACATCCGACTCCAGCAGAAAGCTGCATCTTTGTGTTCATGGAGACGTGGCTCAGCGACAGTGTTCCGGATGCCGCCGTTCAGCTATATGGGCTCACCTCGTTTTGTGCTGAAAGAAATGCAGCTCTGTGCAGTAAGACTCGCGGTGGTGGCTTGTGCGTTTACATCAACACGGAATAGTGCAAGAACTCTATGCTAGTCTCTAGCTACTGCTCATCGCTGTTGGAGCTTGTGACTGTTAGATGCAGACCTTTTTATTTACCACGGGAATTCACTACTGTCATTATAACCGGAGTTACATTCTCCCCCAGTGCTAATGCTAAGGAAGCGCTCTGTGAACTGTATGGGGCTATTAGCGAACCGCAGAACGCTCACCCTGACAGACATTATTGTCGCCGGAGATGTGAATCTCAAGACAGTGCTTCCTAAATTCCATCAGTATGTGGACTTTGCAACGAGAGGGGCAAACACACTTGATTTTGTTTACAAAAACATCCCAGGCGGGTACCGGGAGGAGCCCCGCCCCCACCTCGGCTACTCAGACCACATCTCTGTTATGTTAATCCCAGCATACAGACCGCTCGTCAGGAGCACAAAACCGATTCAGAAGCAGGTGAAAACCTGGCCAGCAGGAGCCATCTCTGCTCTTCAGGGCTGTTTTGAGTGTACTGACTGGCACTTGTTCAGGGAGGCTGCAACATATGGTGACTCTACCAACTTGGAGGAATACAAATCATCAGTAATCTGCTACATCAGCAAGTACATTGATGATGTCACTTTCTCCAAGATCATCAACACACACCCCAACCAGAAGCTGTGGATGACAGCAGAGGTGCGTGCGCTGCTGAGGACCCGATACTCTGCCTTTAGAGCAGGCGACAAGGTGGCCCTAAGAACAGCGAGGGCCAAACTGTCCCAGGCCATCAGAGAGGCAAAGCGTGCATACGCCCAGAGAATCCACAGTCACTTCCAGGACAGCGGCGACACGCGGCGCATGTGGCAGGGCATCCAGGCCATCACCAACTACAGAACAACATCAGTTGCCTGTGACAAAGATGCCTCCCTTCCAGATGCTCTGAGCGACTTCTACGCTCAGTTTGAGGCACAGAACGATGTGGTGTGGAGGAAGACCACCCCTCCTCCCAACGACCAGGTGCTCTGTCTTACCATGACTGATGTGAGGAAAACTCTACGTAGAGTCAACCCACGGAAGGCTGCTGGACCAGACAACATTCCTGGCAGAGTGCTCAGAGGATGTGCAGACCAGCTGGCAGATGTTCTTACCGACATCTTCAACATATCTCTGAGCAGCGCTGTCGTTACAACATGCTTCAAAGCCACCACCATCGTCCCCATGCCAAAGAAGTCTTCAGTGTCCTGCATCAACAACTACCATCCCGTCGCACTCACACCCATCATCATGAAGTGCTTCGAGAGCCTCGTCATGAGGCACATTAAGACTCAGCTGCCCCCCTAACTAGATCCACTGCAGTTTGCGTATCGCCCAAACCGTTCAACAGACGATGCCATCGTCACCATCCTCCATCTGGCCCTCACCCACCTTGATAAAAAGGACTCATATGTTTGAATGCTGTTCATAGACTTCAACTCAGCATTCAACACAATAATTCCTCAGCACCTGATTGGAAAACTGAACCTACTGGGCCTGGACATCTCCCTCTGCAACTGGATCCTGGACTTCCTGACTGTGAGACCTTAGTCAATCCGGATTGGGAACAGCATCTCCTCCACCACCACACTGAGCACTGAGGCCCCCAGGGCTGTGTGCTCAGTCCACTGCTGTTCACTCTGCTGACTTACGACTGTGCAGCAATGCACAGCTCGAACCACATAATCAAGTTTGCCAATGAGACGACCGTGGTGGGTCTCATCAGCAAGAACGACAAGTCAGCATACAGAGAGGAGGTGCAGCGGCTAACAGACTGGTGTAGAGCCAACAACCTGTCTCTGAATGTGGACAAAACAAAAGAGATTGTTGTTGACTTTAGGAGAGCACAGAGTGAACACTCCCAGCTGAACATCGACGGCTCCTCTGTGGAGATCGTCAAGAGCACTAAATTCCTTGGTGTTCACCTGGTGGAGAACATCACCTGGTCCCTCAACACCAGCTCTATTACCAAGAAAGCCTAGCAGCATCTCTACTTCCTTCGAAGGCTGAGAAAAGCACATCTCCTACCCCCCCATCCTCACTACATTCTATAGAGGGACTATTGAAAGCATCCTGAGCAGCTGCATCACTGCCTGATTTGGGACTTGCACCGTTTCGGACCGCAAAGCCCTGCAGATAGTGAGGACAGCTGAGAAGATCATCGGGGGTCTCTCTTCCCTCCATCAAAGACATTTACACAAAACAGCATCCGCAAAGCAACCAGCATTGTGGATGACCCTACACTGGCAAGAGGTACCGAAGCATTCGGGCCCTCACGGCCAGACTTTGTAACAGCTTCTTCCCCCAAGCCATCAGACTCTTCAATACTCAGAGACTGGACTGACACACACACACACACACAAACACACACACACACACACGTGTACACCGTCAAACTTTTGCACATGTCCAGAGTTGCACTTTAATTCATTGTCACTTTACCTGGCTGCTACCTCAATAACTGCTATGTCCATAGAACAATATTTCATAGTATGTTATGTTTACATTTGGCATTTTTTTGCACTATTCATTACAAATGTGTACTGGTCGGCGCTGCACTGTCTCTTACTGTGTCTATTGTCCTGTTCCTTTTAGTAATTTATTGTATTGTCTCATACTTTTTTGCACACGTTTGTATGTGCACTTTATGTAGAAGTATTATGTAGAAATATTATTTAGTCTGTGTAGTGTCATGTGGTTCTGTGTTTGTCCATGTTCTTTTATGTAGCACCATTGTCCTGGAGGAACGTTGTCTCGTTTTGCTGTGTACTGTACTAACTGTATATGGTTGAACAACAATAAAAAACACTTGACTTGTTCAAAAGGACACGTCAATGTGCATATATGTCAGAGGGATGGTTTTGGAGCATCTTATTTGGTTGTGTCATGCCATAAACATAAACATGTCTCGTGATCCCTGCATTCGGAATTGCGCTCTGTCCAGCTGTGTTTGAATGCGTGTACTGAATTGGAGGTGTACCTGTGGATGTATTTTAAGGCCAACCTTCAACCTCAGTGCCTCTTTGCTAGACATCATGGGAAAATCAAAAGAAATCAGCCAAGACCTCAGAAAAAATAATTGTGGGCCTCCATAAGTCTGGCTCATCCTTGGGAGCAATTTCCAAATGCCTGAAGGTACCACGTTCATCAGAACAAACAATAGTACGCAAGTATAAACACCATGGGACCACGGAGCCATCCTATCACTCAGGAAGGAGATGCATTCTGTCTCCTAGAGATGAACGTAGTTTGGTGCGAAAAGTGCAAATCAATCCTAGAACAACAGCAAACCGGTAAACAAGAATATATGTCCACAGTAAAACACATCCTATTTCGACATAACCTGAATAGCTGCTCGGCAAGGAAGAAGCCACTGCTCCAAAACCGCCATAAAAAAGCCAGACAAAGTTTGCAAGTGCACATGGGGACAAAGATCTTTTTGGAGAAATGTTCTCTGGTCTAATGAAACAAAAATTAAACTGTTTGGCCATAATGACCATTGTTATGTTTGGAGTAAAAAGGGTGAGGCTTGCAAAGCCGAAGAACACCAGCATCAAGTTGTGGGGATGCTTTGCTGCAGGAGGGACTGGTGCACTTCACAAAATAGATGGCATCATGAGGAAGGAAAATTATGTGGATATGAGGCAACATCTCAAGACATCAGCCAGGAAGTTAAAGCTTGGTTGTATACTTCGAATGGTGTGGCAAAATGGCTTAAAGGACATCAAAGTGAAGTTATTGTAATGGTAATCACAAAGCCCTGACCTCAATCCAATTTGTGGGCAGAACTGAAAAAGCATGTGCGAGCAAGGAGTCCTACAAACTCTGTTCTGTCAGGAGGAATGGGCCAAAATTCCAGCAACTTATTGTGAGAAGCTTGTGGATGGTTACACAAAATGTCTGACCCAAGTTAAACAATATAAAGGCAATACTACCAAATACTAACAAAGTGTATGTAAACTTCTGACCCACTGGGAATGTGATGAAAGAAATAAAAGCTTAAATAAATAATTCTCTCTACCATTATTCTAACATTTCACATTCTTAAAATAAAGTAGTGATCCTACTGACATAATACAGGGAATGTCGATTTCTACGATTAAATGTCAGGAAATGTGTAAAATGTTATTTGTTTAAACATTTAAGGAAGTTTAAATGTATTTGGCTAAGGTGTATGTAAACTTCTGACTTCAACTGTAAATAGATCGACATGAACAAAACTACACAAAACTACAACCTGATTTGTGCCCAACCACAATATGTTTTGTACAGTGAAATAATTGACTTCATAATAATGATACATAAATAATAATAATACATTTCAATATAGTTATGTACTGCAACAGTAAAGGCACTACTATGTTGCAGTAAACAGACAATATACACTCAGTAATTTGTAGTCATAACTGAGGCTTCACAACAAAAGCGCCTTACATATTTTCTCTAGTCCATCATCATTTTAAGTTCATCAAGGATATCACACCATGTTACTTTCACAGAAATTCTGTTGTCGTAGCACCACTAATGATGTGCCTACTCATCTGACTGGAGGGTGTTATGGAAGCAGGTTAACTCTAGAACAATGAGCCCAGTCAGAGTGCTGTCGGCTCAGCTAAAGCATGGCTCACCACCTTTTAATACCAGCAGCACACAAGACAGTCCCTTCTGCACCACTATTGTGAGCCAAGAGAACCGGGCTGATCCAAGATTATCTTGGATGCTGTAAAAAGTCGATTTTGAACAGAATGTTTGTGTTCAGGTCTCTCAAAGATGGACTTCTTACTACAGATTCATAGCCCAAGTGTTTGAATGATTGATTAGCTTGAATGTGTGGGAAACATATACTGTATATTCACCGTTTACAACAGCTACAAAGATTAGTCATTATATTAAGAGTATAATTAGTGGGGCTTCCTAAGGCTTGCATCAATATTACTATTGCTCATACTTAAAACTTTTCTGCACCATTTGTGCTATGTGCATGTATGATACCTCAAATAATGCTGCTACTTAAAGAGAGGAGTGAAGTCATCAGGTTAACACCTGGTAAAAAGGGGAAACAACTTCCCATACACTGGGTACATCTTGGCACCAAAAAAATTACTTGGGTGGGCTTTTTTAAATTGGGCCAGTAAGCAACCACTAAGCAATCACCCAGAACACCCTAGCAACCACCTAGCATCACCTTATCAACCACTCAGGAAACCCTAGAAAATAAATAGAAACATGCTTAAATCAATTCAGAAGACCCCAGCAATGGTATCGCGACACCATGGCAAACATAGTGGCTACAAGTTTTGCACAGGTAAGCAGCACTCTCGTTTTCTTGTAAACATATTTTACAAGTAAAAAGAACTGATCATAAAGGAAGTATCTCACCTGGTCTGTCAATGAAGTTGCAGTGACTCAAGTGAGCAATTTTCATGCATTTTAGGAAGAGCACGGTGGAAGCGATGCCAGATTTAAGAATGTGAGGGACACTCTCAGCAGGAAGAGGCATGTCCTCTTGATACAAACAGAAACACTTGTCTGTAGAAAAGGAACAACTTGGAAAACAGAGCCAAATTCTACAGGACAAGGTTCTGCACAAAACAGTGGCAAATATCCAGAAGTTAACATTAACATAAAGGTATGTGGCAACACTTTTCTAATCCCAATCCCTGCTGGTCTCCCAACATGACCAATTGGGTTAAGTGCCCAATACCCCTTTAAAACAGCAAACCAGTCCTGCCCGTCCAGGCTGAGAGACTGGCAAACCAGCACAGGCTGGTTTAAGATGTTTTTTTTTTTTTAGCAGAGATTTTATTGTTATTTACCAAGATGTGAAGATTAAATAAAATGATAAGCCTTTGCATATTACTCATTTTGTTACAACTGAATAATCTGTTTGATGTCTCACTTATTGAAAAATCACTTATTGAGTATTCAGCATTTTAGAGAGCAAAAAGTGCTCACCTGTTGGCCCAGCAAGCTGTTTGCAGCTCTCTGCTTGACTCTTGCTGATTGATCGAATTACAATTGAGTTGGCTCTGATTCTAGGGTTGTACACCTGTCACGATGAAACATCACATTTCAAGCACACCAATCACACTGCATACATAACATAGAGCTCATAACAAATACATCCAGTCTACATAGCGGAACAGACAAAAGCCAAATATATAATGAATACATACGTATCTTTTTTGCACGCCATTATCAATCACAAAGCGAATGCTGTAAAAGAAACAGAACAGGTCCTCAGTGGGGCTGCAAGAGAGGAAGACCCTCCAGCTCTTGCTCTCCTGAGAGAGTACAGAGAGACTGTCTCCTTGCTGAGGGCACAGAGCAGCTCACCATGAGAGAATGCAAGATTGGCACCCTCTCTCCGCAAAATGGCATGGGCACATTCAATCTCCTTGGAAAATAAAAAGAGAAAGACAAGTTTCTTTTACCATGGAAATGGGACATTTTTCAATTCAATGCTAGATTCCCTGAAGTAAGGCTGGGTGATGACATTTATGTGACATAAAACTAAGGCACCATTTAAATAATTATCAGCCCTTTGCCTGGGCCCCCAGAGGTTGAGATCAAATTTATAACACAAAAGTTACTAGAGTAAGAGATTTTAAACCCTAACGATGATCACAAAACGTGTGCCCTTCAGTCTAAATCTGAGTGCTCTATGAATTCTTACTGCGTTTTATTTTGAAGTTGTAAAATGTTTTTTGGTGAGTTCTCTCCATGAGCCATCCTTTGTGACAATGTAACAGGAAACTATAATGTAAGGTCTCCTTAAGGTGTAACTTAAGGATTCATTGCCAAGTAATTCATAGAAATACATTAAACTATATTTTTATAATAAATCTTTTTAATAATATAATAATTGTAATAATTTTATAAATAGAAATCATAATTAAATAATAATAAATTGTTATTAATTTCCATTTTATTTATTAATATAATAATATTTATTGTAATAATATTATATATGAAATTATATTACAATTAAATTAAAATAAATAGTTATATAATATATTTGTAATCATTAAACCTGAGTGCAATATGAAGAAATGATCAAGAAATCTCCTATTGCACATCATTTTAGGGAGGCAAATCATTTGACATTTTATGTGATTGAAAAAATATGGTGTCCTCGCAGTGTCACGGTCCTGTCACTCTAGGTTTTTGTCTGATAGGACTGTGGCATCATCGTCCCACGTCTGTCTTGTGTTTTGTTGTCTGTCTGTGTGTGAGCGCACCGTTTGGGTTGAATTCCCTGCCTTGCGCTCTTTGATCTGTCTTGTTTCATGTCAGGAGCAAAGTGTCTGTGTCCTGACCTCCTGTCTGGTTCAGTTGTGGTCTGTGTCGGGATCCGAACACTCATGCTCCATGTCTGTCTGTTATTGACGTGGGTGCATCGTGCTTATTTCATCTTGGCAGAATGCACCCGCATCAATAGTTTATGTCTGTCTCTCGCGAACATGGGTGCACGTTGCACTTGCGTTGTGCGCCCGGGTCACAAGCTGTCCTTCTCTTGTGCTAGGTTCGGTCATTTTGGTCAGCGATTTCGGGTTTGTGTGTGGCCAAACTCTTGCACAGGTGTCCTGTCTCGTTTTTGTCATAAAAATATGTCTTTTTGACTTGTCTTGTCTTTAATGTATAAAATTTGAATATTTACGGTAAATGCTTGTACTATTTTGACTGCAGGTAATAATTAAATGTAAATATTCTGAATGTAAATATAAAGCATAACACATAAAAATGTAAATAAACAATATAAAATATAAAACATTACAAAACACACAAAATATCATCAATTATAAAAGGGAAAAGTCCAGCACTACTGTATCTCATCAATGATAGTCTCTTACTTACTCAGTTGCCAGAATTGTCACAATGTCACCATGGTCTAGATTCTGATGTATTTCAAGAGCCAGTCTAATGGCAGAGCAGAGATAATCTTTCACACCTCCTCTCCCACTACCTCACACCACATCACACGGCTGAGGCCCTTCCAGTCAGATCTGTGAAACAATTAAACCATAGTGTCGCAGCAGTTTTCTGCAGAGTGAGGGGCAGTGAGGACGACCAGTCGAAGTTCTGGCCGTGTGAGGAGCACATCTTTGAGCAATCTGAGGAGCAGGACTGTGCTGACCGTGCGCTCCTGGGCCTGATCGATGACCACCACGCCATACTGCTCCAAGACATCATCTCACAGAGCAAAACATCCTCTGTGCAGTATCTGCAAAAAAACATTTCACCAAAATGTTTAATTCCTTTCATTATTTACTCACCATCATGTCAGTCTAAAACCTTATGACTTTATTTATTCCGTGGAACAAAAAATTAAATGTTTGAAGAACATCCTCGCCTCTCTTTTTTCTTATAATGTGAGTGAAAGGCAGACATGGCCACCAAGCTGCAAAATGACAAAAAAAAAAGTATAATAAAATGAGTCCATAAAACATGGGGGCAATATTCCAAGGCTTCTTAAGCCATATGGTATCTTTGTGTGAGCAAGAGAGAAACTTTAAAGGTTTTTATAATTCTGGACCATGTCAGCCCCATTCACTTTCATTATTTGATAAAGAACAGTGTAATTATTTTGCATTTCACAGAAGAAAGAGACTCATGTCTGTTTGTAATGGTATGAGGGTGAATAAATTATGGCTATGATTATGATTTTTCATTCTTGTGTGAATTAGCCCTTTAAATGAAATAAAAATGCCATTCTTCCATACTTCATTTAAAGGAAATGCTACCCAAAAAGGAAAACTGTCTCATCATTTACTCACCCTCATGCCATCCCAGATGTGTATGACTTTCTTTCTTCTGCAGAACACAGATGAATATTTACAAGAAGAATATTGTATCTCAGCTCTGTAGGTCCATACAATGCAAGTGAATGGGTACCGGAGTTTGAAGCTCCTTAAGCACATAAAGGCAGCATAAAAGTAATCCATATGACTACAGTGATTAAAGCCAGAAATGATATAAGTGTGGGTAAGAAACAGATCAATATTTAAGTCCTTTTTTTAGTATAAATCTCCACTTTCACTTTTACATTGTTCTTATGTTTTTGGCGATTCACATTCTTCATGCATATCGCCACCTACTGGGTAGGGAACAGAGATTTTATAGTGAAAAAGGACTTGAATATTGATCTAGACAAGCAGAGGTGATTGGATGATCATTTACTCTGGGAATTGCAGTGTTGTCATTAAGTCAGGCCTTCTAATCACTGTTCTGGGTCTTTGTTCACCAGACTGACTTATGACCACCCTGAAAGCCGTAATAAAGCATATGGGCAGAACAGATTCATGGCAACTGTAATGGAGACCCTCAGACCGAAATCCACTCAGCTTTTTATATTGTTTAGAGGGACAGGCGCCCATGAAAATGAGACACACGAGTGGTGATATTGAAGGGGGAGGTTATGAAAAAAGTGTTCCTGTTCATGCCAATTGAACAAATACAGTAATATT
Organism: Moxostoma hubbsi; assembly: GCA_032164185.1. Classification (NCBI taxonomy): domain Eukaryota; kingdom Metazoa; phylum Chordata; class Actinopteri; order Cypriniformes; family Catostomidae; genus Moxostoma; species Moxostoma hubbsi. Next base: position 21,898,728 of record JAVLUX010000023.1, on the reverse strand, counting down.
GCACAATCATTTTGATATTGGCCAATTTTAAGCATATCATACACACACCTCAATACAGTGTCAGCGGAGTAGCAAGTCTGAAGTGGGATGCTGTATCCAACCTCATAGCCGATGTTCACATACATCTCATCAGCCACACAAAGGGCCAGTTCCACCGTGCTCTGATGATGAATCTGAGTGCACACAACCATACCATTCTGATACTGCGCAGACAGGCAAAACTCTGCAGACCACTGAGGGATTTAAATAAGGATTAAGACAGATAACCACATGCTATTTGTTTACACACAAATAAATTACTTACAAATAAGGTACACACAAAAAATGTCAACGTAAAAAAAAAAAAAGTTAACATGGAAACATCTACATCTGACAGGTTTTATTCAAGTCAAAAATATTATTTAACATTACTGAATCAACCTGAATTGAGTCCACCTAATTAGGTTATAAAGCAAAACAATTTAAAGATCAGGTAGAAATAGCTCCTTAAGGTAACAATTGTATGTTACCACTTTCTATAGTGTATATTAACTCTAAAAAGGTGTTTGTATCCTGGGGGATACACCAAATTTAAGAGGCTAGGGAGAGGAGCAATGAGTCTGTCAAATATCTGTGACAAATATTGAAAAGAGGGTCCATGCAAATATTGAGGACATGTGACTTTGTATAAAAAGTCTGGCATACATTCAGAATCTTAATCTAATATTAAAAAGGCAGCAAAGGCAAACACTCCAATCTTTTTAATGTTAATTTCATGATTTCTAAAAGCTAAGAAATTAAAAATAAAAGCAATATTTTTGAGGGGGGAAACATGGAAATGTACTATGTGGGTACCTTTATATACTTGCCTTTTAATAACCTTATTAGACTACTTAAGATGGATGCATTGTATCACAATCCTTTGCAATGCATAAAAGTTAATGTGTGTTAAAGTGATCAGCTGAATTCAGTTTAACAATAACTTCTATTCAATTGAGTACAGAATTCAGTAAAAGTTATGTCAGAGACTTGGGGAATAATATGTAATACCTTTGGACATTTAGTCTTTTAAATATGTATTATGTAAAACTTACATGCAATCTTCAAAAGACTATATAGTATTAAAAAAATTAAATATTAAAATCTTATATTAATTGATTATAACTGTATAATGTTATTCTTTTTATTTTTGTATTAATTAATAGATAATATGCTAATATATCGTTATGTTTGTATAATTAATAGATAATATGCTCCTTAATATATCTTTATTTTTGTATTAATCAATACATAATATGCTCCTTAATAATATATCGTTATGTTTGTATAATTAATAGATAATATGCTCCTTAATAATATATCGTTATGTTTGTATAATTAATAGATAATATGCTCCTTAATAATATATCGTTATGTTTGTGTAATTAATAGATAATATGCTCCTTAATATATCTTTATTTTTGTATTAATCAATACATAATATGCTCCTTAATAATATATCGTTATGTTTGTATAATTAATAGATAATATGCTCCTTAATAATATATCTTTATTTTTGTATTAATTAATACATAATATGCTCCTTAATAATATATAGTTATGTTTGTATAATTAACAGATAATATGCTCCTTAATAATATATCTTTATTTTTGTATTAATTAATACATAATATACTCCTTAATAATATATCGTTATGTTTGTATAATTAATAGATAATATGCTCCTTAATAATATATCGACTTATCATTACAATAACTTATATCAATATAATATTTTTTATAGTCAATTTATAGGAACAATCTTTACATTTTATGAACAAGAACATGATCCAGAAACTGACCTGAGTGATTTGTCTGTTTTAGCAGTTCCAATCACAATCACAAACTCGCATTTCGCTCTCCTCACCGCCAGACCATTTCTTCGCTCGATAGTTTTCAGTATGTTGAGTAAAAAGGGAGCCCATCAAACGGATTGAGCTCTAGCAGATCTTCCGAATCAGTATCTTGAGGTTCGGCGGTTTCAGAGAGTTTCTCCACATCTGATGATAACTGCATTACCTTCCTTGCAGCCTTCTCGTCAGCTGTAAAAATAAGTTCAACTGAATTTGACTACATCTGTGTGACATAAATTAGTCTTAAAATGGTTAATCATCAGTTGTCCCGCTCTAAATCAGTGGAGATGTCATTTAATCCCATCACAATAGAGCCCCGATGAAAGAGAGTATACAACATGAAACTAAAACTGATTATCAAGGCATAGTCTGCGTAAGCCATGCATTGCTCTCCTATTAAAACTAATGCAATACTCACAATTACGACACTTCAGAAGCTCGCGTGACGTGCAACTGAAAGCAAAAGTGAGACGGTCCATCGGTTGCGCGCACAGCCGCGCCACTGCTGTCACCATGGCAACGGTAAAACTCGAGAAAGCTGTGAGAGAGAAAGTGACAAAAACACACAGCAGCAAACTCTGACTTACATCTGTAGGCTACAAGCTATCAGCCTCTGTGCGGGGAATTTATCTTATCTGTACAACTTAAGGATACATAGAAGACAACGATGAACTCATGTAAGAGAACTGTTTTATTGTAATTCTGTTGTTGTTTGAGAAATATTTTGTTGTAAACTGGAAAAAGAAACGTTAGACTGTTACACTTATAATACATTGATAAGATCATTTGGTTGAAATATATATTGTTCACATTCAATCAGGACTGGTAATCTGGCATACCGGACATTTTCCCGGTGGGCCGCCGCACTTTGGGGCCGATCAGCGGGAGCGGGCGGTGGGTCGGCCGCGAAACTGGCCGAATGAGCCACGATAAGATAAAATGAGCCGCCACTTTACGCAAAACGGACCACAAAATGGGCCGCGATATGCATAAAAGGATACAAAAAAATGTATTAACATAACAAAAATACAGCTGTTCATTGTTATGTTAACAAATGGCACCTTATTGTAAAGTGTAATAAAGGAAGACATCTGACACTTAAATACAAACCGGCTTGACACTGTGATGGCACCTTACAGTAAAAGATGTGTACCTTTAATGGGGGTACAATAGTATTTTTTTTTATTAACCATTGTACAAAGAATATCATTACTGTACAAACATTAGGCTAATCGTATACATTTGTTTCTTTGCCTGAAATTACACGTATGTCCCATAAATCCTGTGACAAGTGTTTGCACCTTTTCAGTGAGTGTGTGAACTGCTGATTTGTGTTTTGTCTATAAGAGTTTATTGTCAGGGTATTTAGTTACTACCAAAAAGCTTCAGTTATCCAAAATATAATACAGCACAATAGAAAGAAGAAAACTGCAGTTAGCTGTCTTGACCAATATGCTGCCGTTTACCAATATGTCACACCTGAATAGCAAAATCAGGGTATGAGGATGCTGTTGTATCACTATATGAGTGTTTTGGGTTTCAAATCATGTCAAAACAAGTCTCTACCTAACACAAATATTGTTATGGCTCTGTTGAGTATAAATAAAAAACTAAATAAGAATAAAGCTTGTCTTTTAGCTTACAAAGTTTGATATTTTCTCATTTCAGGAAAACAAGGAAAGACCATACATGTTGTCATATAGGGACATGGGTTTCTTGTTTGTGATTTTGTGTAATAGTTTTATATCTACAACCAGAATAGCCTGTGTTGAATAGCAGTTCAATTAAATGCTATATTTTAGGGTATAAACAATAGGCCTATCTGATGTTAAGTGTCTGTGCCTAAATGTACATTTTTTTTCTCAATTACATTTCTATACAGCTATGCTGACACTATCTATAGAGCTCCCTCAGCCACCTGTGATTGGTAAGGTCAGTCATCATAGTATTGAGCTGAGCTGGATTAACGAAGACAGAAAACGTCAAGATGGACCCCCTGAATGCTGGACCAGCTATTCTGTGGAGCAGATGGACACAAAAACAGACATGTGCAGAACCATTTACATGTGAGTTTTCTCACTCTGAATATATATTTTTTTAGAGTATTTCAAGCTAATATTAAAATAAATAATACATAGTTAATTAGAGCTTATACATGTTATTATAGTAAATCTGACTGACCTATATCTTTCCTTGGGGTTTTGTGTAATTTATTTACACACATATTATGCACTTGCCAAATTAGTTCGTTCAGAAAATGCTGTGACTGTATCAGCATTTGGGCATGTGTCTTGTGGCATGTGCAACTGGTCTAAAGATGACAGAAATGTGCCAATAATACATTAAGATATATTTATTTAGAAACATACAGGTAACAACTTATATATTTTGGTATTTCATCACACAGAGGATACGGAACCCATCATATTGCAGAGGGACTGAAGCCCAGCACCTCTTACAGTTTCAGATTGAGAGTCACCAAACCCTCAGGGGAGGGCTACCTCAGCCCAGCGGTCTCTGTCTTCACCACCCGTGAGCAAATCAGATTTTACCTTCAGTCATAGACTTGACCTCAGGTTTTCTTTGTATTAAATCTCATGCTCCTTTTTGTTATGGGTTGGAAAATATATTTTAGTAAACATAGCTCATTTAGTGAATCACTCACACAAGATTTATGTGGTTGACGTTCTGATGCTGTGGGCTGTGGCTACAGGAGAGCCTTTCAGTGGGAGGAACCTCCACCAGGCTGTGAACAGTGAAGATGTGAAGGGGCTGACCATAGTGCTGCAGTCTGGGTGAGGCACATTGCCCATATGTAAGACCACATAATCAAAATCAGTATGTTTACATGCACTTTAAAAGTTCAATTTTCAAAAGAATTCGTTTTTTAAAAAGTTATCTAAAAGCTTTAGTCCAGAGACTATACAGCCGCAAATGGAGAACGTCTATTAAAATGAATGGAAGAAATCGGAACGCCCAATATGGCGAATTTTGAAACGTAAGTCCCGCACTTACAGGTAAAAGAGCCAATCACCTTTTAGATACAGACCTCGCCTGTCAGTCAAATCAAGAAAGCGCATGCGTATTAGCTGGAGCAGTTTGACAAATAGCGTTTTAGCATGATCCAAGCTTAAGCAGCACAATGTATAATATAATTGTTGTCAGATTTACTGATTATTTGAATTATATTATTTGATTGTAATATTGACAAACCGTTTTAGATCTTCGTTCGGTCTTTCTCCATTCAACTACATAAAAGCTGTAATTTCTTGCAGCTTGCATCCACTGAAAATAGCTCCACGGGAGCCTTCCCAATATGGTAGCCGAGTGGACCGACTTGCCTTGAGGTCCCTTTGTTTAGTCCGCCTGAAATCTCTCCAATCCGAATCTCCACCAAGTCATACTGCATGTTTGTGCGCATGCACCGAAAGAAGATCAAGTTGACGTCGAACGTAACACAAGCGAAGTAGAGGTATTATGGCGAACGCTAAGAGTCTTTATTTTTGGTCGGATGAGGAGACGGCATTCATGCTGTTGCAGCTGAAGGAGCTGGGCATTCTTAAATACATAGACGGTCGTAAAACACGGAATGGCGAACTTTTTAGAAATGTCGCCAAAAAGCTAGAAAAAGCGGGCTTTATTCGAAGCCCCGAACAGATCCGCGTACGATGGAAGCACCTCAAACAGAGTTATTACAGGGCAAAGAAGATGAATGGAGCGAGCGGGTACAATCCAGTCATCACGCCACATGCGGAGATTTTGACGGAGCTTTTGGGACATCGAGCATTGTCCATAGCCGCCGTGAATGTCGCGGACAACAGTTCACTCCTGTGCTCTGCTTCAGGTGAGTTGCATTGCATCGTCCTAGCTAGCAAAAGACTAAAACTTTTGCCTTTCTCATACACTATTGTCCTCCATTTGATTAGTTGTGAAGTAGTGCTTGTGTCTGTTATTTTAGTATAATTGCTTGCCAGCTAGTTTGTTCACATTGTTCATAGAATGTTAGCTAGTTTTGCCATTTTTTTTTTAGTAAACAACACTGCAGCCCTATACACACTCGACGTACTTACGTGAACGCAGACGCTTCTAGATACGCTAGCTCAATTTCGTTCTTCGTTGCATGACGAAGGGTGCTTCTCAAACGGAAGGCTGCAGTCTAGTAAGGCTGTGTCCTTCCTAGACCAGTCCTTGCTTTGTATCTTCTCATTTGTTGTATTGTATAAACTGCTTGCATTTATTCTGCACATTGTCATATCTGCAAATGTTGTATTGTATAAACTACTTGTATTTTTTTTCTACATAGTCATATCTGCAAATGTTGTATTGTATAAACTACTTGTATGCCAAAAATGCTTGCAATAAAAACACTAGTTTTCTGGCCTTTAAAAAAAATGGGACATGTGCAAAGGATTGTGGGTGATTTGAAGGCCACGAAGGATGCATCTCATGCATCCTCCAAAATATGGCAAACGAGACTGCCTTACAAGTGTCTTTACAATTGAGCACAGCCTTCAACGATGCTTGATGACGTGGCATCCGAGATATCCAGCCTAATGAGGCTGCAGGCTTCCGATTGAGAAGAGCCCGAAATGTTACAGTTTAGCTCAAATAGGGTGTTACAACAGTAAGTCTCTGTTTTCAGATCCCACACAAATGGGTAGAGCTGCAAACTGAAACCAACTTGTCGCATAATTGTCTTGACTTCTCTTATAAAACAGCAAATGTATTATCCTAAATTCCAGACATCGTTCATTACATAAGAATTGTGTAGTGTAAAACATGTTGAAGATGAGTGGACAGGTGGTCAATTCATTAAAGGTGCACTCAGTAACTTTTTGCTCATGTTATCTTGGACTTTCATTCAAAATTAACAGTTTTCAGTTAAAGATGCCATTGTAGAAATTCACTATTCACAATCAGCCATGATTAATTTAATTAGAGTTAAGGATTCCAAAAAAAAGACGATTACTGAGATTAAGTGAACAGTATTCAGCTGGGCACATGATTCTGAAATGGCAGCCCCCATGAGGGTGCCCCTGCCCCATGTAGACTAACACAGCTTTTATAAGGTTACTGATATGACTAGAGTCCTCATCTCATGTGAGCGGTCGTGATTTTGTACATGTGTTTCAAAATTACAATTAATTTCTTTAGGAGTAAAACTTTTTTAATGTCGAAAAAATTGAGTGCAACTTTAAGAGATGAGCTATTTCCTCTCAAAAGCAGTTTATTCAGCACACTCAAGCATCTCCTCCATAGACATCAGGTCTCCTCACCAGTGTGCAGCTCATAGAATGTCTATGGGACCAATGTGTTATGCATTGCTTTGCTAACCTTTTTGGCTCCCCTTGGTAGACTGGCTCTGGTTTTAGACCTCAATGCAAATTATATTCTCAGTGTTTATGCAAGGGGTGCTATGGTGGACATTACTATCCGTATGCTTCTATGGTGAGTTTTGGTTTTCAAGTGCAGAGAAACAGTTTGAACAAAATCGCTGAGCAAGAAATCTGAAGTCAGTATATTTATAACAAATTGCCTAAATAGTAATAACACATTTGGTTTTATGGAACAAACTCTTGAAGTTAACTATCACCCTCTTGAAGACTCTGTGATGGTTACCGCCACAGTAACACAAAAATGCATGCGAAGTTTGAAACGCACACTATGCAAGTATGTGAACACAGATGCTAGTGCATGGCCACTGCATTGCCAACAAGTGGTATGTTTGAACATGCTTAACGTGCGTCCTTGCTGTATCATGTCGGGAACAGACCTCAGAACTCAAGGAGGCGATAGTTACTTATCATTTGCCATTAAACTAGATGTGGTTTTACTCAAGTAAATTGATATAAATATATTTACTTTAACTTACTTGCTCAGCAGTATGCTCTTTCACACTAATTCACACTATTTCACACTAATCTCACTATAGCATCCCTTGTGGCAAAGTTGAGAATGCAAAGTGTAGTTGCATTGTGTTATAAATTGCGGTCTGGCACATTTCGCAATGACATATGAAATTAAGCTTGTGTTGAAAGTTGTGTCTGCATTTATGTAATTGCGCAAAGTACGTTTTGGTCCTAAGGGCGCTTGCACACTAGGGGAAGCTCTGACGGAGTGTTTGTTGGATGGTACTGTGAAAGGTCCATTTGAAAGGTGTGCATCATAGAGTGATAAAGAAGGCAGACACAGGAAGAGATGGCTATTTAAAATACATCTTTTTGACAATGTACCAGTTAACACTGAAACTCCTCTCCAGGCTCTCTCTACAATACTAGCTTTTTAGTCTGACAGTGGAATAATGTGATAATGTAAAAATGTTGTTGTTTTGGAAGGAAATTGGTACTTTTAATCAAGGTTGGGAGGGTTACTTTTGAAGTAATTCCACTACAGATTACCGAAAACATGCTGTAAAATGTAATTTGTAACATATTCCGTTAGATTGCTCAAGGTCAGTAACGTACTCTAAATACTTTGGATTACTACTTCAGCACTGGTTGATTTTTTTTTTTTTTTTTTTTTTTTTTTTTCCCACTTGTTTTGACTATTAAAAACTCTTATCTCGTTTTTGTACAGTGAGATAAAATACACATGTTAAAAATACATTCTCTGAAAAACCTAAATATCTTATGCATTGTTGTTTCTAAAACAAGAATAATTAGATCTTGTTTTAGTTTTACAGGAAAACAATACAACAATTATCATCAAGAATATGATTTTTTTGCCCTAATATCAAAGGTCTTACTAGAAAAAAAAAGAAATTATGATCCAACATCAGTTTTCTTGATTAAAAAAATATGATTGTTCTGTAACTATTAAGACTATTCTATTAGTATGTAGGGTACCTTTAAGACGCTGTGCAGGAGCAGGAAGATGATGACAGATCTGCTGTCCCTGACCTTTATTATACTTTATGTTGTGTGACGCTAATGGTTTGTTAATTTTATCACGTATGAGAAGAGCGTGTAGCCTGTATATCTGCCATTAAATGTGTGGAATACAGACTTTTGCTGTTTGGCTCTATGATTTGTCGGAGATAAAAGGTTTAGTCCGACAAATCACGGAGAAAGCGTTATGGTGCCTGGTAACTTGTGCATGTAAAATGGCTAGAAATAAAATAATTGTTAAAATAAAAAGTTGACAATTTACACAATATTTATTTCTATTTCTTCTACTCCAAACTTACTTCAAACTTCTCTGTCTGCTCGTATGAATAGATCACATCATAAGAAAGTGTTTCACCGCTGTTCAAATGCACTTTGGATCACATCATTTACATGTATAAATGTTTTCCATTTGAAGGGACTAAATATTAAATGAAACAAATGACAATAAAATGCAAAGTAATCTCTTCAGTAATCAAAATACTTTTTGAATGTAACTGTATTCTACTTACTAATGATTTAAATTGTAACTCTATTGGAATACAGTTACGTACACTTTGTATTTTAAATAAGTATTCCTGTTACATGTATTCCGTTACTCCCCAACACTGCTTTTAATTCACCAAAGAGGCATTCAACTGATCAGGACATTACTGATGTAAAAAAATACAACCATCACTATTTGAAAAGTTATTTTTGATCAAATCTAGACAGGGCCCATTTCCAGCAGTCGGCAGCAGCTCCAACACCTTATCCTTGAGTAATCATGCTAAATCACTTGCCATTATATCAAACACAGTTGAAAGCTATTTGGTTTGTTAAATGAAGCTTAACATTGTCTTTTGTGTTTGTTTTCGAGTTGCCACATTATGCAATAGACTGGCATGTCTTAAGGTCAATATTAGGTCAAAAATGGCAAAAAAGAAACAGATTTCTCTAGAAACTCATCAGTCAATCATTGTTTTGAGGAATGAAGGCTATACAATACTTGAAATTGTCAAAAAACTGAAGATTTCATACAAAGGTGTACACTACAGTCTTCAAAGACAAAGGACACCTGGCTCTAGTAAGGACAGAAAGAGATGTGGAAGACCAGATGTACAACTAAACAAGAGGATGAGTACATTAGCGTCTCTAGTTTGAGAAATAGATGCCTCACATGTCCTCCGCTGACAGCTTCATTGTATTCTACCTGCTCAACACGAGTTTCATGTACAACAGTGAAGAGAAGACTCAGGGGTGCAGGCTTATGGGAAGAATTGCAAAGGAAAAGCCACTTCAAACAGATAAACAAAAAGAAAAGGTTAGAGTGGGAAAAGAAACACAGACATTGGACAACAGATACTTGGAAAAGAGGTTTATGGATCTTAACCCCATTGAGCTTTTGTGGTATCAGCTAGACTGTAAGGTGTGTGAGAAGTTCCCGAAAATACAGCCACATCTATGGCAAATGCTACAGGAAGTGTGGGGGAAATGTCACCTGAGTATCTGGACAAACTGACAGCTAGAATGCCAATGATCTGCAAAGCTGTCATTGCTGGACGTTGAGGATTTTTTTGATGAGAACTCTTTGAAGTAGTTTAAGTTCTGAGAATTTTTTCAAATTGTAATGGTAATTTTTGTTATTAATGTCCTGACTGTACATTGTGATCAGTTGAAAGTAGGGTTGCAGCGGTATACCGGTTTCACTATGGCACGCATGCTGCAGAGAAAATGTCAGAGAGAAGCGAGGCGAGGGGGTCTGACATGAGTGTGTGTGTGAGTTAAAGCAGTGTTCCTCTACTGGTCTATTCGGTCTGGGTCGCGGACAGCAGGGAAAGAGCAATGCCAAGGTTCTCCCATTGAAGATATTTCGGCGGCCGCCCAAATGATGACTATTTAGGACTGCCGAGTCAGATTTAATGACAATCTCGCAAACCACTAAAGCAGACATGGGCAATTTACGCTCCTTTATCTTAAAAGCGTTTTTATTTTTCATTGGATATTTCAGTTAGTGGACCTAACGTGTCTCCACAAGTGTTTACCATGTTCAGGGTTGCCAGATAAGAGAGACAACACCCCCCAGTTTGAGATTTATACTTGTGCAAATTGGAAATATATTGCCTAATGTTATACTTATTTTGTGCAATCTGGCAACCATGCACACGAGTGCGCTTTTTCTATCTCGCTTTCCCCTTTGAACAAATTTAGCGATCTGTAGTGCAATATTCTGCTCAAGGAAAAGTGTTTTATGGCTACTCTGTGTCCATTCTTGAGGCTGCTTGTGATGTTTGGTGCAACTAATTTTGCAGGTAAACCCTCTTAGTGATTAAATATAAAAGTAGATCTCGGCATCATTGACACACGGATCAATTTAAGAAACTCTTACATCAACGGAAGGTCACTTTTGCACTGATGTTCCCAGCCAAATTGAGAATAGATGCTATGGGTGGCTGTAAAATTACATGCCCACAGCAAGCATTGTTCTTCATAAAGTCAATGGACTAAGTCATAGTGTGATGCAGCCGAGTGGACCTGACTCAATGAACATTCACTTGACTGTCCGAGGAAACTGAGCCTATTGGTTGGATTGTGTTTTGTGGTGTAAAACTCCTCCGTGACGGTTTGTTGATAAATCAGCATGTACTTTGTGCTTGTGCCTCCTATTGGATGGAGTTTGTTTTGTGGAATTGAGGGATTAAGGCATCTGTTCCACTCATGTAACAGCCGAATGTCCTGCTCATAGAACATTCATTTGACTGTCCGAGGAAACTGAACAACCTTTTTTTCTTTTGTTATGGGCCTGCTAGCCGCTGGAGTTTGTTTTGTGGAGGAACACACCTTCAGGATGGTTATGTGGATGAATCTACATGTTCTCTGTGCTTATGCCTCATATTGGCATATAAGCACTGGACTTGAGCAATCCGATGGCAAAGTTGTTGTATATCTCTATTTTAGTCTCAGATCATGCCCTGGTGAGTTTAGAGGTGTTGCCACATATGGAGTTAAGGAAATCATATAGTTGGCGCTTTAATGTATCCCTTTTGCAAAATCCTGAATTCCAACAAATGCTAAAGGCTGAAAGCAATGTCTATATGGAGACCAACTGGACCTCAGTATCCTCTGTGGACATGGCTTGGGAGGCACTTAAGGTTGTTCTTAGGGGTCGGATCATACAGTATGCCTCATTCATCAAATTTTTATTAATGCTTTTGAAGAATTCTGTCTTGATCTTATGAAGGCATTAGAAAATTTGTGGAACCATTAGAACTCCCCAAATTGATAAATGAGCAAAAAATATCTCTTGATACGGTGATAACCTCGGAGGAGCTTGGCGAGGTAATTAAGGCTTGTAGGCAAAGCTCAATAAGTTATGACATATCTAATACATTAGAGAATACTTTTATTTGATGGATTAAGTTACTTTATAGACACACGGTAGTGGCATAACAAACAAATGGATTAATTTCAGATTATTTTACTCTGGATAGGGGCACCCGGCAGGGTTGCCCTCTTTCCCCATTATTGTTCTGTCTTGCCCAGGAACCATTAGCAGCCGTGTAAGAAGGGATGATGATTTTCCTGGGGTAGTGGCGAGAGATGTGGCGCATAAGCTTTTGCTTTAAGCAGATGATATTTTATTATTCGTCTCTGACCCCATTAGATCTATGCCTTGCCTCCACAGAATTATTCATTCCTTTTCTAAATTCTCAGGATACATTGTCAGTTGGTCTAAATCCAAAGATTTTGCTCTGACAGCGAAATCCAGCCGGGCGCCTTTCTGTGGCCCATATATGGCCCATTTTCAAGAATTTCACCTGCTGTTGCACTCGTGTACACAGTAGTGTGACAATAAAGTGATTTGATTTATAGGGCATTAAGTGTTTGGGCATTTTATTCCAGCAAATCTGTCTGGTTTAGTTCATTTTGACCCCTTAGTAAAAAGGTTTTTCGAGCGATGTGGCAGGTGGGCTTCATTATATTTATCTATGATTGGGAAGTTTAATGTTATTTAAATGAATTGTAATCCAAAATGTAACTACCTGTACAATTTATCTCTCAATGTAGATGTCCTCCTCTCTTATTTCAAGCAATTTGATAGCATAGCGAAGTAGGGATGCACTGATACCAATTTTTCTCATTCGATTCTGATATTGGAAATCTCTGTATCGGCCAATCCTGATCCAATACCAGTGATTTTTTTTTTTTCATAATCAGTTTAGAATATCTTTACATTATTGTGTGGAACTAATTGGGTGTGCTCTTTATTATGTAAAGAAACACGAACCTCTTACTACACATTATTTCGCTATAAATGTATAGCCTAGCTTATTAAGAAACACTTTATTATTAACTAGTATACTGGATAATGTAGCTGTAAAAGTAACAGTAATTCCAGTGCAAGTCATCAGTAGAACATTTTTTGGACTTTTTGGTTCAATTTAGTTGTAAGACATTAGTCCACTTTTCATTTACACCCTTATTTTTTGAAACCCATTCAACATAAATATTATTATAATTTGTAAACCATTGATGATAATATATTATAATAGTAATATATAGTAATACAGAGCATCCGTAAAGTATTCACAGCGCTTCACTTTTTCTACATTTTGTTATGTTACAGCCTTATTCCAAAATGGATTAAATTCATTATTTTACTCACAATTCTACAAACAATACCCCATAATGACAACATGAAAGAAGTTTGTTTGAAATCTTTGCAAATTTATTAAAAATAAAAACATGTACATAAGTATTCACAGCCTTTGCTCAGTACTTTGTTGAAGATCCTTTGTCACCAATTACAGTCGCAAGTCTTTTTGTGTATGTTGCTACAAGTTTAGCACACCTATTTTTGGGCAGTTTCTCTCATTCTTCTTTGCAGAACCTTTCTCTCATTCTTCTTTGCAGAACCTCTCAAGCTCCATCAGGTTGGATGGGGAGCGTCAGTGCACAGCCATTTTCAGATCTCTCCAGAGATGTTCAATCGGGTTTAAGTCTGGGCTCTGGCTGGACCACTCAAGGACATTCACAGAGTTGTCCCGTAGCCACTCCTTTGTTATCTTGGCTGTGTGCTTGGGGTCGTTGTCCTGTTGGAAGATGAATCTTCACCCCAGTTTGAGGTCCAGAGCACTTTGGAGCAGGTTTTCATCAAGGGTGTCTCAGTATATTGATGCATTCATCTTTCCCCCAATCCTGACTAGTCTCCCAGTTCCTGCCACTGAAAAACATCCCCACGGCATGATGCTGCCACCACCATGCTTCACTGTAGGGATGGTATTGGCCAGGTGATGAGCGGTGCCTGGTTTCCTCCAGACATAACGCTTGTCATTCAGGCCAAAGAGTTCAATATTTGTTTCATCAGACCAGAGAATTTTGTTTCTCATTGTCTGAGAGTCCTTCAGGTGCCTTTTGACAAACTCCAGACGGGCTGTCATGTGCCTTTTACTGAGGAGTGGCTTCCGTCTGGCAACTCCATTTACGTATGACAGAGACCACTGTGCTCATTGGGACCTTCAATAATGCAGAAAGTTTTTCTGTACCCTTCCCCAGATCTGTGCCTCGATACAATCCTGTCTCGGAGGTCTACTGACAATTCCTTGGACTTCATGGCTTGGTTTGTGCTCTGACATGCTGGGACATGTGGGACCTTATATAGACAGGTGTTTGCCTTCCCAAATCATGTTCAATCAACTGAATTTACCACAGGTGGACTCCAATCAAGTTGTGGAAACATCTCAAGGATGATCACTGGAAACAGGATGCACCTGAGCTCAAGTTTGAGTGTCATGGCAGAGGCTGTGAATACTTATGTACATGTGATTTAAAAAAATAAATAAACATTTTGTAATTTGCAAAGATTTCAAACACACTTATTTCACATTGTCATTATGGGGTATTGTTTGTAGAATTTTGAGGAAAATAATGAATTTAATAATTTTTTTAATAAGGCTGTAACACAACAAAATGTGGAAAAAGTGAAGCGATGTGAATACTTTCCGGATGCACTGTATATCTCAATTGTGCACCTTTAACTTTTAAACCCTTACGCTTTTATTTTGACATTCGGAACTCTCCAGGAATTCCTGTAAGCGTGTCTGTTTGTAGTCAAGTTCACAGTAGTTTAATTCGCTGCTGCTTCAAATTCTGTTTAAAAAAACTAAACAAAAAAGCCTCCAGTGCCATTCTAAATGCATATTATAAGTGAACCGAACTTTTGAGCATCTACATCTGAGATGTTGTTCACATGAAGGCTAAAAATAGCCACAAGTGTGTGTAAACAGAGCAGCACCATTCAATAACACGCTGGAGCTGCACGTGCAATTTATATATTTGCTTATTAAACACAGTGGCTTTGAATAAAATGCACGAGTCATATGAACTACTTTAATAGTTTTTTTATGGTTCTTTTATGTAATTTTTTGAGCTTGATAGTAACGAACATTACTAACACACAGTAACTGATTTGGATCGGCCTCGTTGGACTGATACCTGATCTGTCTAAAAGCTTCAGTATTGGAGCGATACCAATCCAGGTATCGGATCGGTGCATCCCTATAGCGAAGTCCTTCACTTGGAATAAGTGTCCTAGATTACATTTTAATAAGTTACATAGGCTGATTGACAAAGGAGGGCTAGGCCTACCCAAGATTTTATTTTATTATTATACATTCTGTCTCAGATATTTGGTTCATTTGTCGCTTCCACCTTAAAGAACCCCTCCCTGGTTTTGTATTGAACAGGATTTTTTTGCCCCTATTTTGCCTTTGCATAGCCTTTCTATTCAACTAATTGCAGAATTTAAGTTACACCCCATTATCTCGCATTTGCACTTGGTATGGACAAAAGTGTCGAGTGTTTAATTCTGACATTTATTTAAATGTTTCCACAAGCATATGGCTGAATTATGAATTAATAAGTCCCCTTTCTGCTGGTCAGAGTGGATTGTTAGGGGGGTTGCTACACTCGGTGACCTGAATGAGAGGGGAGTGTTGACATCTTTTGAAAATTTGTTTCAACATTTTGGGCTTCCCAGATCTCAGTTCAATAGGTATTTACAGCTGTGCCACCTGCTCAGTTTTATATTTGGGTGTAGCACACCCGCCCCCCAGGTGGCAGATACTCTGGGAGAGGTGATTACTGCTTTTGGAAAAGGTCATGAGGCATCAGTGTATTACTCCCTGCTAATTCAGAGTCTGGGGATGGAGCTTTAACTTATTTCAAAAGATTATGTGAAAAAGATTTAAATTTGGTATTGGAGGAGGGAGTGTGGGCTAGGATTCTAAAAAAATGTCATGTCTGCATCTAGAGATACAAGGGTTTGCCTTATGTAATTCAAGATTTTATATGGATTCTGTTGGACCCCCTCTAGATTGTATAGGCTTGGTCTTAGACACACCTACCTGCTGGTAATGGCAATCAGAAGATGGAGAGACAACCCATGTTTTTCGGGGGTGTGTTAAGTTCTGAGAATTTTGGTTGAATGTTCAGATTATTTGTGATATTTTGGGCATTAAAATTTTACTTTGCCCCAGACTCTGTATTTTGAGTCATAAATTTAGGGGCTAAACATATATATATAAAAAAAAATTGAGTTCTGACCAGTATCATGATTGGCAGACAAATTATTTTAAGGGGATGGAAGTCGGACAGTCCGCCATCATTTCTGGAGTGGTGTGTGGAGATGGGGAGGGTGGCAGATTTGAGAAGGTGGCAAATAGAAGGCTGGGGTTTGGGGACTTTTTTGTTAAAAGGTACAGTATGTAAGATTCAGAAATCCTTGTTATTAATGACACCTGTGGCCATTAAGTGAACTGCAGCCAGCTAACTGTTGCTCGTGCACATACCCCATAGCGATGCGAGAGCGCATCAGCCAAAACGATGATGTAACGTATAAAGAGACTGAACGTGACCCACCGGCATCATGCTGACAAATGAGGTTGCATAATTAAAATGACAGTTATGATTGTTTTACTACAATCTTTGAGACTAAACTAAAACTACTTATCAACTATCATAGCATACTGATACACACATACAGCTACATACTACCGAACTATACCAGACACTTTACTGTTATGTTGCACTGTTGTATGCGTTGTAGCCTATATCATATGTTGTACTGTGATCAAGAAACCAGCGTATTTGCTTAAATGTATCCTGTATACCTGGCTTTTAGTATAAAGCGAAGATCATTTAAATTTTTTTGAAAGTTACGAAGCAATGTAGCTTGCAATTCGTCAGCGATAGCAGGCAAGATCAAGTTAGCTAAAATTACACGGCTCATTCCTTATGGCACTATATTTCACATGCTTTGCAGTTATGTAAGCTTACCTGTCCAATTAGAAGATGTCTATTCGTTGTCTGTTTTGATCCCCAAAACCGAACGAAGGTCCCTCCTGGAATCAAATGCCCTGCTGATGATCACTCTAGTTTTCGCTCGATCATGTTCCCGTGTAGTCAGACGGGATTCAGAAGATAAATGTTTTTTTTTTGGCTTGCTCAGAGTTTGTGTAGGAGTCGGTGTTGTGCTGGGAGCTGGACGTTTGCTGGATTCCATCTCTATAATGTTACCTAGTGTTGCTGTTTGTCGCTGTTGAATAGCAGAAGAGAATCTAATACTGTCTGAGGCAAGGATCTCGGGACCGCGCATAAACATCACATCGTTTGGATTTTCGCTGCAAAAACGACCTCCCTTCGCATGAAAATCAGTCTACAGGCTTTAATAGGCAACCTAGGAAGTCCAGGAAGGTCTCAGTTTTTAAGTTGCGTTACAAGCCGTTCATACATTGGCAAAAAAAAAGGCAAACATTACATGAAAATTGTTACATATTGCACATTTAAGAAATGGGGTAATTATTTAGCGTTTTTGGAGGACTCTCATTGAGGGGATGGGGAGAGTTTAGTTTAATATTGTATGTTTATTATATTTTGTGTGTGTGTGTGTGTGTTATTATATGTGACCACAAGGTTGTTCGTTGGGGGTCAATGTCGGGTTGGTGATTGGGGAGGGTTATTAGTTGGGGTTAAAAGTTAAATGTTGATTCGATGTGTATGTGTTTTGTATTTTTTGAATCAATAAAAAATCTTAATTGGGAAAAAAAAAACAGTTTCTTTCCATAAGAGCAAAATCTGTACATTATTTCAAACTTTTGGCTGCCAGTGTATTATTTAAATGCATGTGGATGACCGTATACATCATTCACCATCAAAAGCAATTTGTGAACCTGGAAAAAACCCTGTTCTATCTACTCTCTATCTAAGAGATCTATCTAAAACATGATGCTTTGAAAAATGTATTCTTTGTTTTGTGTCATGAATTCTCGTTATATGAATTTGCAGGTGAGCGTTCACCAAACTCAAACTTTGGTGTGCAGCTGAATGTCAAATTTCTTCACATGAGCTTGCATTTCTGGTCTCCCTCACCGAGTGTGTTAACTAACAATAAATGTGTACTTTTTATGGATTCTGAGCATTATGTTTGTAAAGTAACCACTGTGTCCCCTCCAGAAAGCATTCAAGAGTGTACAAAGCTGGATGGAAGTTCTGAAGAGCCAGCTTCAGTTGAGGTCAAGTGCGACACTGTTTCGGAAGACTCATCACCAGAGAAGGCTAGCACTCCTCCACCCAGTACTTCACCAAGCTTTCTTTTGCCTCTCTGAACTTATTTCTGTTTGACAACTATTAGAGACCTAAATGTTAGTCAGTTGGTAAGTTTACTGTATTGTTCCTTCACTTCCTTCTTTAGGGGTTAGTAGGCCTGCTGAATGGAGGAGGAGAAAACGACAAACGGCAGATATGGAAAGGTTTTTTGAACGAATGCTGCAGATGCAGAACTCTTGGGTCTCTGAACAGTTTCAGCAAAGCCAGGAAAGAGAGGAGCGCCTGGTAACCACTATCTTGGAGAGCAGTAACAAAATAGTTTCAACGATAATGGAGGCTATCCACAGCCTGCAACCATCTCCAGCAGCAACACCCCAGCCATGTCCTTCAAGCAATGCCGGGTATGAGTATGGTGATGCTTTTCACCAGGTGTACCACCATCTGTGATGGGAGATATTTATTTTTTCTTTTGTTCATAAGAAGCTTTGCACACTGTATACTTTTTTTTTTAAAAGCACTACTGTAATGTACCTTCTTGACATACGTCCTTGTACATTAAATGCAATGTAGCAATTTTCTGTATTTTCAAAACAAGAATGTGGGTCCCTTTGATACATCTCATGATCTGAGTAATTTGGTGCTTTTGTTCAAGCAAGCTTCCTTTGCAGTAGGCACTTTGGTTATGCAGTGTTTTACTGAATACTCAATTCCCTTGTAGAATAAATACAAACACTTCTATATGGTCAATTTTGCAGACACCAAAATGGATAGCAACAACTCTGCACTCTACACAGCGGGCAAGGTTGTACAGAATTATTGCTAACCTCATCTGCAACAGTGGCTGCAGAAAGTT
The DNA here is from genome assembly GCA_032164185.1 of Moxostoma hubbsi. NCBI lineage: Eukaryota > Metazoa > Chordata > Actinopteri > Cypriniformes > Catostomidae > Moxostoma > Moxostoma hubbsi. Next base: position 21,879,535 of record JAVLUX010000023.1, on the reverse strand, counting down.
TCTCGTGATGTGCCGGTGTCGTGCGAGTCTTGCTGTTGAAAAGCTAGATAGCTGACACCTTTTTTTTGGTTTTACATGCTAATCTGATGCAAAATATCAGTCAGAAAACATTTATTTAACATCCTTAACAGATGTCCTTCCTTCAAATGTTGAACCAAAAAACTTTTGCAAATACATTGTGTTATGTATACTTGGACAGACAGATGAAGATTGCTTGACTATGCGAAAACCGCTGTAACTTGATTATAACTGTGCATGTAAACATACTGACTGCAAGCTCTTGCATGCTTACCAATCTTCATATGCTGTAATACAGTGCCAACGGAATACTTGCGATTTATATTTGCAGTGGCAGTATTTGGACACTTAAAGGGATAGTTCACCTAAAAATGAAAATTCTCATCATTTACACTCCCTCATGCCATCCCAAATGTGTATGCCTTTCTTCTGCAGAACACAAATTAAGATTTTTTTTTAGAAGAATATCTTGGCTCTACTGGTCCTCACAATGTAATTTGAATGGTTACCGGAACTCAGAAATTCCGTAAAAGGCGGCATAAAGGTAATCTGTATGACTCCAGTTGTTAAATCAATGTCTTATGATGCTGCTATGATAGGTGTGGTTGAGAAACTGACCAATATTTTAAGTTTTGTTGTTAATTTTAATCTTCACATTTGACCAGCCCCAACTGAATGGGGCTGAATGTGAAAGTCACTTCAACACCATAATGTGGAAGTGAAAGTGTAGGTTTACAGTTAAAAAAGAACTGTAGAATTTTATCTGTTTCTCACCCACACCTATCATATCGCTTCTGAAGATGTGTTTAACCACTGGAGTCATTTGATTTACTTTTATGTAACCTTTTGGGCCTTCAAAGTTCTGGTCACCATTCACTTGCAACATGAGGACCAACATAGCTGAAATTTTCCTTTAAAAATCTTTGTGTTTTGCAGAAGGAAGAAAGTCATACACATCTTGGATGCCATGAGGGTGAGTGTAAAGATGAATTTTCATCAAAAAAATCAAACCAGGTGGGATTTATTTTTCATAAATATTGTACAAACCCACATTTTATGCTGTATTTGGGCACTTTCTGGTTGTCAAACTTGGAGAACCACTGGTTAAAAGCAATTCAAAAAAAATGGCTAGTTCTGAGAGGTAATTCAGAGAAAAGGTCTACCACCAAATGTTTGCAAATGACACTTGCTTTCATATTTTCTATTAAAATCTAAGGACAAAGATATTTTTAAGAGTCTAAAGCTCAAAGTATAGTTCGATTTTGACGTGACTGCTCAGGACGTGACAGTTGGACGTGAGCCTGTCAACATTTACTCTCTCCATTTGACTGTGCATGCTTTTACATGCGTTTGGTGTATGCGTGCTATGAGACACCGGACAGTCTCTTCAGGATCCATCTAGATGCCTCTATATTCCTTCAGACTAGAGTTAAACAAATATCTCCTGACCTCCTCACACACGCGCTCTCGACACGCATATCTACTGTTGTTGTTTTTGCCTTTGTCTCCTGTTATTTACCGGCAATTGCGTCTTCTAGCGCTTCTTTGTGACCACAACTGCTCAAATGTGAGTATTGCCACTTTGTGCATCCACTAATTCGTGCAAATTATTGCAGGTGCATGCGCATCCTTTGCGTTCAAAGATGCGGTTAGTGCTTGTGTGTCCTGTACGTTCGCGTCTGATTGAAGTATACTTTGCAGTTTACAATAGGCTTAAGCGTCAATGTACTTTTCGGATCAACTATATCTGTGTTGTTACATCAATTCTTAATCTTTCTCGTGTAATTTCCTCTAGAATGGTCAATGTGAATGTTCATGACAAAATGGGGTTCACCCCTCTGATGGTGGCAGCACAGAAAGGCTTTACCAGGTAAACTTGATCCTGAAGTCATAATCAAATCACTTTATTGTCACACGACCATATACACAAGTGCAGCAGTAGGTGAAAGTCTAGTATGCAGTAACTGTTGTAACAGAAATATTAAACAGTAAATCACAGTGAGCTGTCAGTCTCCCTTTATTCCCAGAATTTTTATGCTATTTGCAATTGATGAAATATAGTCCGATATTTCCAATAATGATCAGTGTCTGTTTGGCTCATAGCTTAGTGGAAATCCTGGTGAAGCATGGAGCTGACATTAACATGAGAGATAGTGCTGGAAAAGACAGGTGAGCCTACATACAGTATGCCCTTTTCAATTTACCTAAATTTGCAAACTGTATTTACTAAGAATACATTTTATCATTCATGTCTACTACACCGGCCTTTCTTTGCATCTATTCTTTTCAGTCTAATGCTGGCCTGTTATGCTGGTCACCTGGAAACAGTGAAATATCTGCGGCAGTGTGGGGCCTCTTGGCAGTCTCAAGACATGGATGGCTGCACTCCTTTCCACTGGGCTGTAGATGGGGGACACCAGCCTGTCATCTCATACATGATCCAGGAAGGTTGTGAGGTCAGAGGTCAATTTATCATCAAAGGTGTATCTAATCTTGATTTCAACTCCGAGTTGTCGCTCCCTATACGCATTTGATGCAGTCACACTAGGGCAGCAACTCCCTAAGGGGACATCAGAAAATGCCAATTTTTTGGCATCAATAGCCTATGGGTCTGTTCCAAAGCCTAGAGAGCTGCCTCAGGAAGGCTGCATTTTAAGGCTTCATAGGCACCTGAAAGGTAAGACCCTTAAATATGCAGCCTCTGAAAATACTTTTTTTCTAGGGTTGCCAAGTATGCCATTTCTGCAATTTCCCAAATTCTCCTCTTGAATTCTGTTAAAGAAAAAGGCATGCAGGGTGTGTACTATTCCTTTAAAAGCATTTGTCTATTTGTACTCTGACAGGTAGATGTAAGGGATAAGGTCTCTCTTTGGACTCCACTCATGCATGTATCAGCCATCAGTGGGGATGCTGCAGTGGCCTCTATCCTTCTCCAGGCTGGAGCTGATGTAAATGTCCGTGACAAGGCTGGGAAGACACCACTAATGGTAGTTATCATCAAAAAAACAGCCACTAGAATTGTCAGGGATAAGATAAATATCATAATTGCAGGTGTTTTATTGCCATTACTGGTAATGTCTTCTAGGTAGCTGTGCTGAATAACCACGAGGAACTGGTGAAGCTGCTACTCGACAGTGGGGCAGACCACCATATTAAGAATGAGGTAAAGGAAAATTTATGATCGCCATAATATTCCGAATCCGTAAGCGATTGAGCAATGAGTGGAGCACAAAACAAACATTCTGCTCCATGAAAGCCGTTAACACGTTGTAAATTTCCATTTACACCCTAATGAAGTATGGAGCAGGTGCAGCTGATATGGCAAAATCATTTGAGAGAGAGGTAACCTAATAATCCATTAATAAAGGAATGAATAATAATATATATTATTTTTGAGCTTTGATCCAAACAGCGACTATTTCTTTTGTTTCAGAACATCATGAACTTGTTGGAATAAATGAACTTGAAAGATTCATATCAACTGACATCAAATGGACAATTCCATCTCAGAGGGAAAAATTATCTCTATCTAATGTCATATTTTACATACATTAAAATTTTGAGTTGTTAAAAACAACTTTTATGTTCATGTTACTGTGAGTGTTAAATGAAGCAAAATTAAATCCATGATAGTGATATCCTCATTTATTATTTGTTCTACAGTCTCATTCAAGTCTGTGATTACCGTGATTATCCAGTTTTGAAGGGAACATTCACTTTCCAAGGCATTCACTATTCCATTTTAACATCCTAATTTATAGAAATTAAAAAAATGACTTTAATGTATAAAACACACCATGGAATTGACACCCAGTGCAAAACTGAGCAGTCATCTTCATGACAGCTTGTCTGTCAAAATATTACTAACAGTTTTGAGCATACAATACATCAGCATGTGTGTATATGAAAAAGTGAAATAAATTGTTGTGACTAGGCAAACAAAAACAACACAAGCACACATGGGCTTTGCTTAAACGAGTTACTGTGTGACAGCTGGGCTTGTTACACTCCCAAAACAACAGCACTGGAAAATTAATCATAACCATATTTGGAAAACCTGAAGTGAGATTTCCCCCTCAGGGTAAAGCACCAGGCACAATAGTCCAGTGTGTTTATGAATAACAGTGAGTCCATCTGTGCATTAAGAAAGCTGTGGTTTGGCTGTGGAGTGACCACCTGTGTAAAAATGCTATAGCTGTGATGACACACCAGCAATGTTATTTACTATGTCCTCATACCAAATCCAAATCAGGCATTTTGATTTCAAACATTATATAAATAATAAAAAGGTTGGGTACTGTATATGGCTAAAGAGAATAATTTTACTTAAAATATAACAAGAAAATCTACAAGGAAAAACAGTGCAGAATATTCAACATCTATTGCCTAAATTATTGGCAGAATGTTCACATAACATCACTTTGAAGACCTCATGAAATGAGTGCAGTCAAGAGACCGTTTAGCAGAGACGGACCACTGATAATGAATGGGAGAATTTAGAACGGCCAACGAAAGTAAAAAAGGAAGTTCTGCCTTACTGGTAAAAGAGCCAATCACCCTTTAGGTACAGACATCACCTGTCAGTCAACTTGAGAATGCACATTAGTTGAGCTAGTCTGAAAAATAGCTTTTTATTGAATTTTATGCACCAACTGAGCTGTTTAAGCACAATTTTGATAGCATTGTTGTCCAGATTTTACTGCCGATTTTAAATGTTTTTTTATTTATTGTAATCTTGACAAACAGTTATAAGCATATTTCTGTATTTTCCCATTAAAGTAGATAGGAGCAGTACTTTTTTGCCATTTGTTTTCATTGAAAATAGCTGCCCAGTCGGTCCGGAAGTGTTCCAGATATGGCCACCGAGTGGACTGACTCGCCTCGAAAGAGAACTTGGTGCAGTTATCCGATGTATTTAAGCTAAGTTGCTGTTTGGTTGCAGGAGGAGGGACATTCTTTAGCATTTTATTGGACAAAAATCTGTAGTGCACGATGAGTCCTCACGATTTTTCAGTGCATTTATCCAGGTGAAAATACTGAATGTTTATATCCATTAAATTTTATGTCAATGTTTTGTCCAAGTGTACTCTTAAACATTCTTAATTCATGGGGTCTTTCAAGTGTGTATGCAGAACAATAAGGCCTTAATGACAGCGGCATCAAAACCGTTGTGGACTGAAGGCTCAAAGTAGAATACTGAATGGTGATTGCTAGCACTATTTGGTGTGATGTCACCAGTAGATGTTTGACCACAACCCGATGTTGTGACTTTTGTGTTTGGACCAAAATTATTAACTAGAAAAGTTGGTCTATCGGTGTCCGGTAGCATGACTGTCACTAACATAGTACAATACAAATGACTGAACTATGAGTGAACATTAATGCTCATCCATTATGGCAAGATTTTTGTACTTTGTGGCTGATCCAGTTCCAAGGATCTCCCATAGTTTAGTCATTCAAATCTCATGTTGTCTCATACTCCAGTATCCCAGACAGGCTGTCATTTTTAAAAAGTATTTTTTTTAAATATTCACAACACCAACATACTTCTTTCCACAGACTTAGCAGATATATTGTAGTAGAGGATACAGCATAAAAAAATGAAAGCATTCCTTATTTTGTAATCAACAAGTGCTTATATTTTCAAATTTATATATATATAAAAAAAATTCACAATGACCATACAGTAAAAAATTGTCCACCACAGTACATCGTTGTCTCCTCACAATAAACATACATCTTGAATAGTTCTGCAGTACTTGAGCGAGGACAAATAAACACCTTTTCTGAGGGGGCACAGCACCAAGGTGTCTTGTCAGTCCTCTTCTCTGTAAGAAACTCCATGGAGTTCTGCAGGGGTGGTCACTTGGTCCAATAAAGTTTTTATAGTGCAAACAAGTGTGTTCAGATGCTGGTGAAATTCACCTTCAGTGTTGTGGTGTCCATATGTCAGTGATCATAACATGACTGTGGTAATCTGGGAAGTGGTCTACAATGTATCCAAAAAGAAAGTGTTAGAGTTTTCATGCACCCATGACTTAATAAAGGTGTGATTTTCTAATGTCACAGTGGGACTGACCTGTTTGGGAGTGGTACAGAAGGGGGTGGTCGTGGCACTGTTGGAGTTGGGACGGGTTGAGGACAAGGTCCCGGTATCCGAACTCCCACTGTGGACATGCTGCGGCCCACACCATGGCCTCTGATCAAGGGGTCCGCAGGAAGTGGCTTCTGTGGAGGACTGGGTATATCATGGTCCTATGCATAACAATAAAATATTTGTTTTTGCATTTCCTTGTCCATCATACATCCTTGAATCATTAATTACAGAGTTTTGTGACTTTTATTCTGTTTTATAGCTTAGACGCCTTCCATATGCTACTGCACTCCTGGCTGATAACATTAACTTTTAGCAGAGATACACATTTAAAAAGTTCAGCCTTGTCTTTTGTGGGGAAAATGGGTAAAAAAAAAAAAAAAATTGTATGACTCTTGATACCAGTCTTGCACTACATATTTATGTCCAATCAAATGCCCTCTAGAATGAGAATGTCCCTGCGCTTAATAGAGTACAACAGTTTATATATATATATATATATATGAAATCCTTCTTAATAGACTTCGGATCAGCTCTGTTTTAAATCACACCAGTACAAACTTGATTTGAAGCAAAAACTATTTCAAAATCAGACAAAAAGACAAAGGTACAAGACTGTATAGTTGTACTGAGCATGAACTACAATCCCATGAAGCATTGTTAATGAGGTAATCAAATTAAACAACAGAAATATATAAAACTATTGATTTAAAGTTGTTTATTGTAAGTAAAGAAACAATATATTTTGAATTTATTGCTAAATATTCAGATATGTGCAAATTAACAAGTAGTTTAAATGTGTATGGAGACTGATTCAATTGTGTAATTCACAGTACATCATGTGAGTAGGCAGTAACTGCAGAGGTTATTTGGCAAATTTGTAATTATCTGATTGGTGGGTTGTTTTTTTCAGAATCATGGGTAGTGTAGTTTCACCAAGAAGAACCAGAAAATCTGCTATTATACATGATTTCTTAAAAAATAAAGGATTAAATAACGAGGACTGATGGCTTCAGCAGAAATAAATTCCATTGACTGACAAACTCTGAGCTCATGGTAGGTCTGTCTCTAAAGGTATTATTATTGTTGGGATTCAATTTCCCTATGGAAAAAAATAATGGGATTTTTTTTCTTCCAGAACCAAACTGTTGCACTCTATGCCAGTGCTTCCAAAACCTTTTTGTTTTATTTAAGTTCCCACACAACACCATCAGTATGATCAAGTACCCCTTCACTGACACAAAACGAAAGATTTGTTTGAATAAGTACAGTATTTACATTGAGAACAAGTGCTAAAACTCTCCTGTCTCTTTAAGCATATTTTTTTTTTTTTTTGGATGAGCTCATATTAATGAGGGTGAAGTTGCATGTTTACCAGAATTAAATGTTTATTTTTTTGTTGTTGTTTTGATAAGAACTGACAGTAAAAAATCTAAATGGACATATATATATATATCAGGGGTGCTTACATTTCTTTGAAATGAGATCTACTTTTTTTTTTTATCATGTTATTACATAAAGATCTACCTTGCACAATTTATACATTATAAGCAGTAGTCGATTTGATGATTCTTGATACCAATGTCTATACCAAAATAAATAATAATAACTTTTAAAGCTAAAAAAGGTATCCAGCCAAGAGCAGAGAGTGTTTTTTTTTCATGTAATGTTGTTTGATAATATTAAAGACATACTAAACAGCGACAAGTCTATTAGGTTACATTTACACATTCAAGTCCAACATTTTTATACATATTTTCTTTTCTCCCACTGTTTACATTCACTTTATTTATAACTTACTCTTGTTTACATTAATCCCTCACCAAGATTGGCATTTTGGGGAATTGTGTTTGACCATTTGGGTGTGTATCCACATTACCACGAGCGCTCACGAAGAACACATACATACAATAATCCGCCTGCCGTTCATCACTCTAATCATATATTTTGGCTGAACTGTCCCTTTAAGAGAAACTAAGTGGTGGTTGTGATAAAACAGTGCTAACATTCTTTTGCCACTAGATGGGGCTGCGATTACACCTCTTATGTTGGACAGCAAGTTACCGGACTACTAAAAATGCAGACACAATTACAAACCAAAAACTACAGCAGTCACCGTTACCAACACCCAATTTATCATATATGTTCTGAATCAAGCGGTCAACATACCAATTTATTCACAGGGTGAGATAATAGCGTACAGCTGTTACCTTTTCCACAGCTGTTTAGCATTAATTTGCAAAAGATTGAGGGAGAAATCAATAAATCTAAAACACTGAGGCAAAATCACCCTTTTTGCATTGATAGTGACCTTTTCTTTTTTTTTTTTTGGCATAGTTGCATGGAATTAATTTGTCTCTAAGCCGCTTGAACAAAACACCACCTTGGAAAGCAATGTCATTTTGGCAATACAAGACCTTTTAATCATGAGTGCATGGTGGTGTGTCAAGCAGTGAGGCCAATTTGTGAAAGCACCGGGAGAGGTAAAAATGTTTCAGGGCTCTCAGTGTAGATGTGAAGCCAGTCAAGTAGAAAAGGCACTCAAGAGCACTAAACAACCATCATGACATATGTAAAGCACCATTAATGTGAATGCTTTCAATGAGGTCAGCATAGAAAAAAGCTTTAATGAGGTCACCTCTAAAGTACAGTTAAGGCATTTGAAAGGGTTTTAAAGCACACATGTAAAGCTCAAATGTTTGTTAAACTAGAAAAATGATTCAAGGGATATGACAAGTGTGAATGAGAAACAGACTTGTCATATCCCTTCTGAAGCCAAAGATTGAAACAGTGTCATTTGAATTATTTTAATGCTGCCCTTATGTGCTTTCTAAGCTTCAAAGTTTTGGTACCCATTCGCTTGCATTCTATGAACCAACAGAGCTGAGACATTATTCTAAAAATCTTTGTGTTTAGCAGAAGAAAAAAAAAAACAAACATCTGGCATGGCATGAGGGTGAGTACATGATGCGAGAATTTTCAGCTTTGGGGAAATTAAACCTTTAAGGCAATTTTAGACAGAATTCTAACCTTAATCATCATTTACTTTCACTGCATGTTTTCCCCCCTCCATATTATGAAAGGGAATGGTGACTGAGACTGTCAGTCCCTTGCATTCTGTCTAACATATTTTGGGTTTCACAGAATACAGAAAGTTTCACAGGGTTGGAAGAACAAGAGGACGGGGAAATTATGATATTGATTAAAGGCTGAACTATCACTTTAAGGACGTCTGTCAATTAGAAGACAATTATGGAAACATTTCTCTAGTAATTATTACGGTGAAAAACGTGAACAATGTCACACATTCCCAAATGATATATAATGTTTAATTATACACTGAAGCAAGATCATGCTTTACTCATGCCTTCAGTCATTATTTCACAGCTTTTTACATCCTGCGTGAATTTAGTTCAATGTAGCTCCAGCACTGTCGATGTTGAAAGAATTTTGGTAATTAGTTCTGTACACTAAATTGCAACTTATATCTGTGTTTGGAAGCTTGTTGTCCATAAGACAAAGCCGCCTGCATTTGTCAAACGCTGTGGACGTGCCAACCTCCGTACGTGCAGGAATGCTCACAATTTGCACTTAACGTGGACGTTTACAAGGATTTATACAGAAGGCACTAGTATGTTGCAGCACTGATATAAAAATTTAGAGAGTCATAAGAGACCATAGTTACAGATTCATGCTGAAAATGAATGAGTATCACCATGACACTGACAAGCCCACATTATCACAATCTCTAAAACTTACCACATCGTGTTTTCTTAAGTTGGAGCTGCAATTTTAATCTTGAAATATATCCTTTGTGTAAAATGAAGGCATTGTGTGGAGTAAAGAAATTGTTTTGCATTGTTACTGTTGTAGTGTAGAACGAGACTCGAGTGACAGCGTGTTCTGCTGTTTATCAGAGTAAGAGTGAAAAGTACCCCCCATAAAACATACTCAAAAGTACAAATTAAATATAGCGCGTTACTACCCACCTCTGTTATTCAGCATTGTGGCTGATATATAGATTGAATTCAACAAATAAAAAATAAAACAATTGTTCTGTGTCAGGGTCTATCCATTCATTTACTATGGTCTGTCAATTTTGACCACTAACAACCAAGGTGTCAAATGTATTTTATGACCACTTAGACTCATGGAATGAAGTCCATTCTTCCATTTTTCATATTGCATATGTAAATAAAATCACCAAGTTGTGAACCACTCAGATTGAGGAAGCCATTTTTATTAAAAAACTAAAATGAAATCTGTAAAAAACGACCGAACAGCCTAGTAGGGGTCATGACATGAGGAATCAAATTTGACTTGATTTTTGACATATAAGAGGTCAATATACTATAAAAACATACAAACTTACTCCTCACTGCAAAAAGAGCATTTGTTAAAATCAAGCTGCCAAAACAACTCATTTCCTACTTCCTCCACATTGTAATGTCACACTGTGCACATTTGCATCTGACTGCCTCCACACCAATACATCAATGCCTACTTTCCCCTTATCACCTTCTTAGCCACGCCCAGCAGCAGTGAGCAGTGAGATGGCAAGTAGTCAAGAGCAGAGAGCCAATCATATAACAGTGGGCATTTACCGACAAGTCTTAAAGGAGAAGAACCAAAACAGAGCATTTCTTACAGAGGGTCAGAATGAGGGTTGAAAATGATCACGTACAAATATATGACTGTTTTTTTTTTTCTAATATCATTAATGAACCTAAAACGCATTAAAATGATAAAAAGTGCATGTCATGACCCCTTTAAAATATTTAAACTGTGTGTGCATGTGATAGTGTGTTTGATAAATTTATTACATACTGTATATTCACTATGATGACATTTATTTCACCTATGGTACCAATACCCCTTGCCATGAGACATTGGTTTCAAAGCTCATAAAATGTCCCTGTAGGGCTTCACAAGAATTGGATCAACAATATTCTACTCTTTACTTTGACACTGCCATTTCTGCCCCAGAATGTCTGTTTGAATACAATTAAAAAACCTGTGGCATCCTGTTCTTGTGTTGGGCACTACATACACAGGAAAAAGGCTCTTTACCCAGAGGAAAATATATTGCTCAGAACTTAGTTGCTCTTTCATAGCTTAAATGGCTTAATGGAGTATTCAATTGTTTTATGTATCAATATTGCCTTGAATTATTATTATACATTTTATTTAAGAAAATTCTTCAAGAGAAATAAGTAGAAACAAATTAGAAAATTGTTGACATACAATAATGCCATCCACAAGTAAGAGTATAAAGCAATAAAAGTAATGTGGAAAGAATCACTCATATTATCTCTAATGTTATCTCTAATGTTTGATTGCAGACTTTGGTATCTTGGCACATCTGAGCAGCACCGTGGGTGATATCTTTTAAAAACTCAAGAGGAGACACTTGAGATAATTTCTCCTGAGTCTTTGTCTCAGAAGAAAATTCTGAGAAGTTCTGACTTTAGTCTCATTAGTGCCTAGGAGAAACAACTGAGATATTCAAAAGATCTTATTTGTGATTTTCTGTCCTGTGGGGCATTCCTCTCTTAAAAATCTCAAGCCTATTTCTACAATAACAAGAACCCTGCTTAGAGACAGCATGGCTAAGCAGCTTAGCAAGCTGGAAAGACCACTGGGGCCTTTTTTTCAAAGCATCAAGTACAACAATCACATGGATTAACCTTTATTTTGGATTAACTGTTATCACACAAATCGTCTCTTTTACTGATGTAACCTCCGTTAACTGATGGAGGGAACGAGACGTTGTGTCAATGAGTTGACACTAGGGGTCGCTCCTGCGGAGCCCAGACAACTCTGATCTTGAGAAAAGGCCAATGGAAATTGACATGTGGAATTTGCATGCCACTCCCCCAGACATACGGGTATAAAAGGAGTGACGATGCAAACACACATCAGGTATCGCACTGAGGAGCCGAGCCAAAGACCCGGCTATTTCAGCAGTTGGTTCAGTGTTGTGGCAGGAGGTACACAACATCTCGTTCCCTCCATCAGGGAACGGATGTTACATCAGTGATGCAGACTGGTGGTGCGAGACAGCCAGACCTCTGTGTGCCTCGTAGCCAGCGCAGCAAGCCGTAACTACCCCCAACACACTGGCAGGCATGAAGCGGTCCCCTTCACCCTGCATTGTTCTCCCCAAAATGGAATGAAATCGTTCAGCTGGGGGCCAAATATATGGTCGAAGTTGGGGGGTGTCCCTCCAAAGAGGAGGACATACAGGTGTAGGTGGAATACAACTCACGGTCTTACCGGTTAGGAGTGGAAGCACATTGTGCAGAGCGGCATCATGGAAATCCATGTTGCACTTCTGTGGCAACAGAAATGTCTATCTTTGTTGTCTCTCATTGAGCTAAGACTTTCATAGTGTATTTATTATGGTACTGAAGCTGGCCATAGTTAGTTTGCTGCACTGCCTTAAAGTCCTGCTGAGATTCAGAGCAACAGATGTTCTTCTTCATGCTGTCTGATAGCATATCCATATCCCTGAGCAGCTCTTATCATCTAAACGATATACCTTCACACACTTATCACCCACCCTATCTCACAGGACAGCCCTCATGCACCCCTCCAATCTCATTCTCTTCATATCACTTTCACTCATCCACCTACACTTTCTATCCTACTGTAACATTTTCCTTCCTCCCTTCTTTGTTCTATCTTCAGTGGGTTTTGTCTTCATATGGAAAATGTATGTGATTTATATGGCAGTGGAAAGTGTAACATCCTTGCTAATGGCTTCTTATCTCCATCCATTAGGTTGCTGTATCTGTTGATGGATTTATGGCCAATGAAATGGATCCTGTTTAACCCAGCGCTTGTATGAGTTATAGTCTTAAACTACGGTCACACTAGGCTTTGTGCAACATTCACTTTAATTCCCACGCATGCAAAGACAGGAGAGCAGAGATATGCGAAGGCTCTGCTTTTGTTGTGTTCCATTGTTCAAGTATTGTGAACTCTCACTTGCAAATTTTACATCAAAGAGATGCGCTCTACTATGTTTGGGTAGCCCTGCCCACCATAAAATCTCATTGCAGATTTTGTCACTTCACACAGCAGTGTGGACAGTAAAATGACTTGATGCTGGAAACGTGTCGCATCACACCTGGTAAGGACATTTTAATTACAATCCTGGGTTAAAAAGCACTTACCTGTTTTTTTATGTAGGGCAGCTGGCGAGGAAGTGTGTGGAAGCTTGCCGCTCTGCCTGGTGAGTCTGTGTGTGAGAGCAGAGTCCTGTGAGGAGGGACAGTGGGCATGGACTGCAAGCCTTTGGTCGTGCCATCCCGCAGTATAATAGGCATGGGGTGGGTGATGTGGACTGGCTGGCACCTAGTAGGGCATTCAGGTAACCAACACAAACTGTGGAAGTTGTGCGGAGGTAGGAGAGGCTCTGAACTAGGATGACTTGACTGTGGAGAGACAGACAGCTCTGGTCAAATTGACAATTTCTGACAGAAGAATTCAGTATGAGTTCTGCTGCTCTAATGAACCACATTTAAGGATTTTTCCTTGCTAAATACAACGTAGAAAGAAAAATGTCTGTACAGTAATGAACTTGCAATGAAAGTCTATGGGTTAAATATAGTGCACTATGATTGTTTAACATATGCAAGTGTTTAAAAAGTGTAACTCTTAAACATTAGCATGAGATGAATGAATAAACTACTTATAATTAGTTGACATGGAGCAAATTCCACCCACAGGAATTATGTTTGTAATGCACAACCAGATGTTCATCCAACTATAAAAGTAATCCTCCTCAAAGAGGCTTTGCTAATTAACGTCTCAGATAATAAACATTTATCTGAATATTTTTTAACAGTGCTCAATGGTACAAATAAAATGCTAAATAAAATTCTATATAACATGATACATTAGCTTAAGGTTCCCCTGTGAAATGGGCGGTGTGTGTGACGTTGGCACCAGGGCGGTGTATTAAGGGCGGTTTTGCCGTGACTGTTTGTTTACATGGCTCAGTTGCTTCACATGCAGGCTGTTGGCTCGATAGTGGGAATGCAGCTCGAGTTTGGTCTCGTGGCTTGAATTCCGAGGCAATTGGCCCCAGCTGGCCAGTTGTTACACAGGCTCGCACAGGCCCGATAATGCAAAAGCTGCTAATTTGTGCCTCTTGCTGCATTCAGTGCAACACAATCCAATATAGAGTCAGATGCTCTTTCACAAAGGCATTCATACATTACAGCTGTCTGGTATGGCATACACACACAAATGAAGACACACTCAAACATGTACAGCTTACAAGAACTCTAACAAATGGCCGCAATCAATCAATGCTTTCCCCTTCAAACACACCTCAATGCGACTGTCCAATCACATAAGTCTGATGTCCCCTCTAAGCATATAAAGGCTTCATTCCCCAACAGAGCAATCTCAATCCTTTTGTTGTTACAGCACTCAATGTATCACACTGAATTAAAACAAAGATGCTTGAATGAATGTTTGAGGATTTAGATCTAAATATCATTAATATTCTTTGAGGGATAATACCGGAAAATAAATCAACTATGCACCTTAGTATAATTCTCTTTAAACAGAAAGGCTGGAGGATGTCTTGGCTTGGACAGGCATAGTAATTCTGTAAGTGAGCTCACTCATCAAGCCCTTGCAATCTAGCAATTGAGAACCAGATCTTATATATGATCTTGGAAATGCTTGTTAATAAAGGTGTAAATATCTGTTTCCTCTCTAAAACATGTGACACAACATAGAATCTGATATTTGGCCACATTTGGACTTTATTCAATTTTTGCTAGAGTTCTTAACATTTTCAAAGATAAAGTCATTAACCATGTGCATTTGTGTGCATGTGTAATGATGAGAGTATAGGCATATGAGAGACCAATGGGTTGTTCAGACCTAAAGCATTCTTGTGCTAAAAAAAATGAAAAAAAAGGCATCTAAAATACAAGTGTCTAAAATGTGCATTGTTGATGGAGACGCTGAAAAAACAGCTGGACATGGTGCAATGGTCATGAATGTCAATATATGTTTACATAGAAAAACAATGAAAAAACAAACAAACAAAAAAAATAGACAGACACAAAAACGGATCTGGTGTGAATGGCCCTTAAAGTAAAATTACAGGTTGAATATAAATTAAGCTCAGTCAATACGAAAAATTATTTAGACTTGAACCTTAAAAAAAGAAGAAGCAAAGGTTACAGTGAAGCACTTACAATGGAATAATTTTATAGGACATATTTTGTGAGGATTTAAAGGCAGAAATGTGATGCTAATTATTTTATAAAAGTTATTTTTACCTGAAAAAGGCTTCTAAAAACACTGCACTGACCAAACACATCCATCTCTGTTTACATAGAAAAACAATGGGAAAAGAGTGCAGACGGACACAAAACATGTATGAAGATCCCTTAACACCACACTTACCTTATCACATCTGGAGTGTAGAGGTAAGGTGGGGGGCTTGCGCTGAGGTGAGACCCTAAAAACAGACTGTGTCTGTGGGGAGTTGGGTACTCTCTTTCGCCCAACTGATCTGTAAAATTATGATAGAGGTTTCTAGTAGGTTTGCTTTACCTTAGTCGTGTTTGAGATTTTGTTCACATTTGTCCAAAAAAACAGTAACTCTTTCCACATCTTATGTAAGACAGTGAGGTCTGTAGTTTCTTTAACTAAACAGCTGTAAGTATCATACTAGATTACAGTGCATCCGGAAAGTATTCACAGCGCTTCACTTTTTCCACATTTTATTATGTTACAGCCTTATTCCAAAATTGATTCAATTTATTATTTTCCTCAAAATTCTACAAACAATACCCCATAATGACAACATGAAAGAAGTTTGTTTGAAATCTTTGCAAATTTATTATTAAAAAAAAATACAAATAAATCACAAGTACATAATAAGTATTCACAGTTTGCCATGACACTCAAAATTGAGCTCAGGTGCATCCTGTTTCCACTGGTCATCCTTGAGATATTTCCACAACTTGATTGGAGTCCACCTGTGGTAAATTCAGTTGATTGAACATGATTTGGAAAGGCACACACCTGTCAATATAAAGTCCCACAGTTAACAGTGCACGTCAGAGCACAAACCAAGCCATGAAGTCCAAGGAATTGTCAGTAGACCTCCGAGACAGGATTGTATCAAGGCACAGATCTGGGGAAGGGTACAGAAAAACTTTCTGCAACATTGAATGTCCCAATGAGCACAGTGGTCTCTGTCATCCGTAAATGGAAGAAGTTTGGAACCACCAGGACTCTTCCTAGAGCTGGCCGCCCAGCCAAACAGTGATTGGGGGAGAAGGGCCTTAGTCAGGGAGGTGACCAAGAACCCAATGGTAACTCTGACAGAGCTCCAGCATTTCTCTGTTGAGAGAGGAGAACCTTCCAGAAGAACAACCATCTCTACAGCACTCCACCAATCAGACCTGTATGGTAGAGTGGCCAAACGGAAGCCACTCCTCAGTAAAAGGCACATGACAGCCCGTCTGGTGTTTGTCAAAAGGCACCTGAAGGACTCTCAGACCATGAGAAACAAAATTCTCTAGTCTGATGAAACAAATATTGAACTCTTTGGCCTGAATGGCAAGCGTTATGTCTGGAGGAAACAAGGCACCGCTCATCACCTGGACATTACCATCCCTACAGTGAAGTATGGTGGTGGCAGCATCATGCTGTGGGGATGTTTTTCAGCGGCAGCAACTGGGAGACTAGTCAGGATCAAGGGAAAGATGAATGCAGCAATGTACAGAGACATCCTTGATGAAAACCTGCTCCAGAGCGCTCTGGACCTCAGAGCTCTGGACCTCATCTTCCAACAGGACAACGACCCCAAGCACACATCCAAGATAACAAAGGATTGGCTATGGGACAACTCTGTGAATGTCCTTGAGTGGCCCAGCCAGAGCCCAGACTTAAACCCGATTGAACATCTCTGGAGAGATCTGAAAATGGCTGTGCACTGACGCTCCCCATCCAACCTGATGGAGCTTGAGAGGTCCTGCAAAGAAGAATGAGAGAAACTGCCCAAAAATAGGTGTGCTAAACTTGTAGCATCATACACAAAAAGACTTGAGGCTGTAATTGGTGACAATGGTTCTTCAACAAAGTACTGAGCAAAAGCTGTGAATACTTATGTACATGTGTGTTGTTTTTTTTTGTGTGTTTTTTAATAAATTTGCAAAGATTTCAAACAAACTTATTTCATGTTGTCATTATGGGGTATTGTTTGTATAATTTAGAGGAAAATAATAAATGTAATCCAGTTTAAAATAAGGATATAACAAAATGTGGAAAAAGGGAAGCACTGTGAATACTTTCTGGATCCACTGTATAGAGACAAATTTGAGGATCTCTGGTGCATGGAAACCAGAAGTCAAACATATTTTTTTTTTAGGTAAACTGTAGCAGTGACAATACCTGAGCTTTTGAATCGCACTCTTCTTATTGATGCAAAGCATCTGAACCAGCGCCTTCCTCCTCAGGCACAAAATCAGCCCCACCGACAGCAAGCAAAGGAGGGTGACCAGCGCGCCCACGGCCACAGCGCTGCTGTCAGCTGTTGTCACATAGGACAGGACGCACATTAATACACACACTTGCACATCTGTTGTACAGCACGGCACAGAATGGCAGAAAGGGAGAACACAAGGAAGTCAGAGTGAGGTTAAAGAGAAAAGGCTTAGAATGCATTTATTTACATCCCTCTGTGTCTCTACCTGCATTACAGATAGTGTGGGGAAGATATTTTTTACAAGTTTCCTCAAAGCTACTGAGTGCCTGCAGAATGACAACAAGCACAGTGCTTCAGGTTTCAACATTAAATCAATGATGTTTTCTGTCAATGCTGTTATGCTTTTCCACAGAAAAACTGTTTAATGGTTTTGCAAGAACATTGTACTTGCAGGCTGTACTGCTCTACCTGTGGTACAGTTGTCACAAAGGAGATGAAAGCAATAAGACCTAGCGCATCGCCTGAAGCAGTACATTCTGAAAATCTAAATGCACAATGCAGGGAACATACTCCTCACAAATACATAAACACCAGCGTTTCTAGCTACACAAGTTCAATTTCATCTGTTGTTATGCTTCAAAACGAGTCAGAATTCAAATCAGAAAGCAACAACCCAGAGGACAGTTTGATTGCTCAGAGCTTTCTCTTTCTAAGCTCATGAGAACTAATGTCTAAACTAATGTAGTCATTTAGCCTTGGGAGTATTTGATGAGAAATGAGATCTCTTGAGATCTATGACTTTTGATTGCTGATTTTGTTATCTTTGCAAAAAGAGCAAAGTTGGAATCACATTTAAAACTTTAGAAGAGGCATATTACGGACAGCAATGTTAGATTTGCCACAAGGGGTGAGAGAATCTTGTAGCACAAGTTAGTTAAAGTCATTTATACCATGGTTTGTTCTAATACTCTATTCTGATTGGCTGGAATGTGTGCATTTCAAACTGTTGAATGCACAGGTAGTTCCGGTCAGTTTTAATATTAATGTGCTGTTTGTAATCATAGCAACATAACATTAAAGAGCAAACAGAGTGAGCATTGTAATTGAAAACATTTGCTTAACACTTTCATCAGTATAGCTAATATAATGGAATTCAGCTTGATTTGCACAGAGGGTGAGAGAAGGAAATCAAGACCTATTAAGTGCATCTTTCGCTGTCCGGCAAGGCGATGCAAGATGATTGAAATTGTAATGTGTTGTGCATGTTATATTGCTGTGCTAAAGTGCCGCCTATAGCCCACTCCCCGCTCTCACACATCTCTGACTCAAACGCTGAAAGGGAAGCGCTGTTTGTTAACAAAATGCAGGCAACATTTTGCAGTGATGTGCTACCATGCAAGGACAAATTGCAATTTCATTCTTAATTTAGTCAATCATGCAGCCTCGATGGATACCATACCAATGTCTCAGAGTTCAAAATCTGCAGGTTCCAGAGTGTTTTGATGGTTTTCAAACAGTAAGTGCTATTTTACTGTCAATGCCATGTTTGTAACGTTGGTTTTTCCACATTAATGTGAAAATAACAATGAATAAAAAAATAAATAATACATTTTTCTCTGGAGTGCCAACCCCTTTACGTTCTGTGGATAATATTATTTCTGGATTCACAGTTTTGACCAAGTGTGTGGTCGCACTAATTTTTTTATGCATCTGATTTAGAACAGGCAGAGCTGTAGATCTGACTACCCTTAGATAAAATTAACTGTTATTTTATTCTTACAGCCAAAATTTGCACTGCAAAAAAATCTATGACTATGTGACTGTGGCAGGGCGGAGGACGGGGCAGGGTTGTGATTCTTCACACCAGGCCCCTAATCACGCTGATCAAGCCAGAGAGGGATAAAGGCGACGGGAGACGGTGGTTCGAGAGAGAGATAGTTATGGGCGGCTGCCTGGCATGTGTTTGTCTTTTTGTTTAAGTTAATCATCAAACTATTATTTTATTGTTAAGCCGGTTCTCGCCTCCTCCTTTCCATTGAACTGCGTTACAGTGACTAATCAATTCTGGCATTTAATCATGGTCTTACTGTTTTAACATGGCTTAGTTAAAATGTCAACATGTTTATATCTAGCTATTTGAATAATACCACATTTGGTTAATAACATAGATATATAAATGTAACACTATTGCCCTGTCCTAATTATGTCATGCTGTGTTAGTAAAGTGAAAATTTCTCTAGCAGGTCAGAAGAGCAGCTACCAGCCAGTCTCATTGGTCCACTGTCCACACTGCCACCAAACCCTGCCCTATCACAGAATGGAGGTGCCCAGTGAGCTTCACAGTGGCAGTTCTTCTTGTTGTTGCATTCCTGCAAACATCAAGCAATTGGACATCAATTTAACAATCTGATACATTTTTTTACATGACATAATAAACACATCCTGCTGTTCGGTGCTTAAGAAACTCTGAGGGATATTGGTGTGAAATCTCTGCATTCAGTTAATGGAGTTTTTGCTCGATTCATTTCTGCATTCAAGTGCAACAGTTTTCCATTTCCAAAACTTCAATTAAGTTCAGTTACATTTTTCCATCAGGGCATGTCAAGGGTCGCTGCATAACTTGATTTATGTCACTTGATGTTAATATCATAGGCAGAATATTAAATGTCTGCTGCCCTAGATGAAAGATGCATCTATGTCTTTCCCATCATAAAATATGCCTGAAATTTTCAGTCACTCAATCACTGCAACTATCTTGGATGCTGTGAGGTTTTGAAGTCAGTCTAATGGTTTCAACATGCTGAAAAGAGAGCATCAAACCATCAAAAACAGACACACTCTATATCTAACAGCACACTAGTTTTTGTCTGAGTTTCTATTATTTGTCTGTGTCATAGGGTGTTGGGTATTGGTTTGGGTCTTTGGCGGTTTGGTATAAGTCTGGGACTTTGAAGGTTTGGTATTATTCTGGGACATAGTAGGTTAGGTATTGGTCTGGGTCTTAGAGGTTCAGAGGTTGGTCTGGGTCTTGGAGTGTCTGGTATTGGTATCGTTTCATAGGGGGTCTGAGACTGGTCATAAGTTCAGGGGGTCTCTGATTATTTAGGGACTTTGGGCGTCTGGTATTGGTCTCGGTCTAAGGGGGTCTGGTATTGTTATGGGTCTGCTGTTAGTCTGAGTCTGGGTATTAGTGGGTCTGGTATTGGTCTGTGTCTTATAAGGTTTGGTATAAGTCTTGGTCTTAGGGTGTCTGGTATTGGTCTGGGTCTTAGAAGGTTTATGATTAGTCTGGGTCTTAGGGGGTCTGGTTTTGGTCTAATATAAGCGGTTTAGAACTTGGTCTGTGTCTTGGAGGGTCTGGTATTGATCTGGTTTTTAGGGGGTCTGATAATGGTGTAGTTCTTGGAGGGTCTGGTATATGTTGGGTCTGGGTTTTATGAGGTCTTGCATTGGCCTGGGTTTGCATTTTGGGGGTCTGGTATTAGTTTTTATCTTGGTCTCAGCGGGTCTGGTATTTATCTGGGTCTTAGGAGGTCTAGTATTGGTCTAGGTCTGGGAGGATCTGGTCTTGACTCCAACTCTAGAATGAGAATTGAGTCATCTTAATGTTACATGGATATTTATTAGACAGAAGTTGCTCGATCACATCAGTGCTTGTTAAAACAGCTCAGAGAAAGATTAACAGCCGGGCAGTCCAGGATCCCAGGATGCTTAAAGAGCTACCAGATATTAACACTGATCAATATGCCTGGCAGTAAATTTCCAGTAAGGTAATAAACCTAGGCCAAAAATAAAGTTATTTCTCAGAAGTTTTCGAATCATGTAATTGTACAGCCTATAGACAGAAATGAAGAATTCATAAAAAAGCATTAATCATCAATGCTTTAGCTGACACGATCCCAATTTAGGAAGTGTATAAAAGGAAAATAAATAAAACATTTTACACATATGACGTCCAGGGCTGACAGAGGGAATGAATGCAAAAGACAGTGTGGGGGGGGTTCTTGGCCCCAACTGTTAGCGATTGCATTTCAGCACTCCTCTGGCAAAAATGCATATGCATTTGAGCCAAAAGATGATGAATGGCACTTTGAATGGAACACAAATGAATTAAATATGACTGCTATAACCTTATTGGGGTGACAGAGATGGATTGTAAAGTACTAGAGCAGCAGCCAGAAGTCACCCAGCATGCAGGGAGCTCAATAGTGTGGTAGGTAAGGCGAACAGGGTTTTGATTGATTAAATATGCATATTATGTATGACTGACACAGGGTTACACTGTGATCTAATTTAGTGTGGAATGCTCCTCTCCTCCGTGCCTTTAACTGCTATTTCAGTCAGAGCACTAATCTAGTTTAGGAGAAGTTAGGAGGGCCTAGTTAGCTAAGTGCTGTTAGGGGCGCATGATGTCCTCTTGGCAGACAGCGATACTAAAATGAAATGGATGCTTCTGTAGAGGGCGGGAGTTTCAATAGAGGGCAATCATTTGTGCTGACTTACCATCAGCATTCTCAGCCCCAATCTGAGGCTAGTGTCTTCTGTAATGTCTAACATCTGAGAATTGAAAACATGAAATGCCTTCGATTTGTAAAAAAAAACAAAAAGCAAAACTTTAACTGACACAGCGCAAGGAACCTTACCCCTCTTCCATTACACTTCGCAGAGCACTCGTGCACTCCAAACACACTGACATTCTGACACTGCCTGTTCAAACAGATCTGTAATGATGAGAGAGGGAGAATAGAGAAAGAAAAATATATACTTAAAAATGTATATTTAAGAATGTAATTGCATTGCATAACAAAACATCAAACCAAGCAGCATTTTTTAAGAAAGCACAATTTGCAAAAAGTTTATAAAGTTTTAAATATGCAAACATCCATTTAAAAGTTAAATGACAGTAATTGTAAAAATAAAAGTTAGTTCTGGAAAAAAGTATAGCATCATCATTTGCACAGACAACATTGTTTCACATTTTAGCATCTAATGAAATTACAGTTTCCAATTACTTTTTGGGGCCACTGACTCAAGCATACAGTAAAATACATTAAAAATGTAATAATTGCAAGGAAAAAGATTATTACCCTTGACTATATAATTTCATGATCAAAAAAATTATCTCTGTAGCACTTGCTCTGTGTAGTAGATTATTCTCATACCATGCCCTCAGCACACTTAGTCCCTGCCAACACCAGTCCTGGATCGGGCATATCGTCACCCAGGTACACGTGTGTTCCACGGCACAGAATACGCCCACCCTCTTGCAGAGGTATATTTGTCTCTATGGAAACAGCATTGGTCCCAATCACTGGCCTGTTGGCACCACCTTGGCACTGAATTTTTCCACACTTAGCATCCCTGTTTCAATCACACACAAAACAAGTAGTAAGGCAGAGCATGAAAAAACAGTGCTAAACGTTTGCAAACTATAGAAAATGGGATAATGTGATAAAAAGCTTTAAGCTCATCCTGATCTGTCAGAAAAACAGAGGATATCTTGTTGTCTTGAGGTAATCTCCCCTTTCACACCCTCTCACTCATGTGTGAAGAGAAGGAGTGTAATTAATTGCGACAAGAGATTACATGCAAAACCACGAGGCTGCCTCTATTACTGAATAATAATGCCACAGGCTCCAAAGATATGAATAAAATTACATTCATTACAATATTTTTGATGGAGCATCCCATAATAATTAAAAAGCAAGTGACATGAATTTATCAAGATGACCTTAACCAATTATGTTCTGCAGTTCACACTTTCTTCATACAACACTCTATTTTTTCGAGAATGTTGTCATGCAAAGCCCTGATATTCTGTTGCTGGTTCTCAATTTAAATGTACTGCGTTTTAGTGTACTTTCACATTGGCATGACAAAAAGCGCACGTGTATTGCTAAAATAGAGTGAAATAATAATGGAAATGTAGTAAACAAGTAGTTTTAGAAAATAGAATAAAAATATAATGGAAAAAGTATTACAACCTCTTAAATAAATATACTGTATATTAAAATAGGTAAAAATCACAAAAAAACAAACAAAACCAAGTACACAAAACGAAACAAAAATGCAGAGCAGACAAAACAAACAAAACAAAACTTAAATGTATCTTTTATTAAGAGTGGTGTGTAATTTCTGCGTCACTAGCCTTACCAAACATAAAATAATGACCCCAAAAAATTACCAAATGCACCAGTGGTCAGGCAAACACAGAGTCCCAAGCCAAACTGAGCCAATGTTGCTGGTCGGGATGCTCAATTTGACCAGAGAATCACAATTTACAGGGAAATCAATCTGTAAATGGGTCACTTTTAGTTATCTCTGTATATTACTTTATGCAGGGATAGGAGAAAGTATCTTAACATTGTAAAATGACAAACTTCACCTTTAAATAAAAATTGCAGAGAAAAGTTTGAAATTAGCAATAAGCAAATTTAATAAATGAATTATTAAATGAATAAATGAATTGCTGTCGCTGGCCAGTACAGTATTTAAAAGGTGAGAGTGCTGCGATAGAAGTGTAAAAACATGCCCGACTTTCAATATACCTTGCTTCGCATTTAGCAAAGGAACCTTTGGCGTCTTTTCCACAATTCCCATAGGGATCGCCTGCAGAGTTTACCCTTTCAAAACAGATCCCTGGGGCAGGTTTCGCTCCTAGACAGAGGGAAAGTGAAAAATATGAGTGAGACCCAATGCCCATTGTCAGAGATGGGCATATGATATGACACTGTTACAATCTCTCCATCTTGTTTGAGTTTGTATATAAACTGAAAACAGATGAAAGGATAGCATATGCCAAACTGTGGCTTGAATCCTTTTGGAAAAGAGAATGATCAGACATATGGAATAAATAACAGAAATTAGTGTGAGCTGTTTTACCCCTTGTGCTCACTGCATGAATGTATGTTGACTTGAAAAGGAAGCCCGGGCTAGACAGTTGTTACATGTGGAATTACAGTGTCAAAAATCTATGATTAATGAAGCATATCGTATATTATCAAACAGTCTGTTTTTGCTCAACCAGATAAGCCCAGATACCAAACAGGAACCTCACTGCCATCCATAGATTAAAGAAATAGATCACCCAAAAATGATAATTCTGCAGAATACCTATACCTTACGGCATGTATTTGATTATAGAGCTGTAGTGGATGGTAAAGATTATCAGTAAATTATGAATTTAGCTCTTTTACTCACACAAAGCTAGTAATATAACACGCAGGTTATAGAACTACTTTTACTGTGCTTTTATAATTGTACATTTTACAGCTGGTGGTCACTGTGAACTGTGTGAAGACACTTAAAATATCTACTTTTTGTGTTCTAATATCAGCATTCAAGTTTGGAACAATATGTGGAGGAGTAACCTTTTAAACTAACTGTGGTACTGACCTGATCCCCATAGGGTGATGCATTGCTGCTCGTGGGTCTGGCAGATGCCATTGTAGCAGTAACCATCCATTTTGTGGCATGCATGCCCATCGTGCAAGTACACATTGGCAGGGCAGTGGGGGTTGGTACCTGTGCAGAACTCGGGCAAGTCACATGAGTTACTGGCCTCTCTACAAGGGGTCCCTGCTGGTTTTAACTGCACACACAGACAAGAACAAAAAATAAGAGAAATGCATAGTGACACTTGAGGGTGATTTCTGTCAAAATAAAGCAAAGACAAAGATATACTTAACTCCAATGTAGGCGGTGTGGGATAACCCCAAAGCCATGCTTAGAAAAGCTTTCAATCAGTTATAAAGACTATTGGCTAAGAAACATCAGATCTGTAGGGTAATTCGTTTTCAGTTGTTTCTGCCAATTTAAAAAGAATAATAGGAATAGTTGAAAATTGGAAATTAAAATTTTTAATTAGGAGAACGTGGGGGGGAAATAGTAACATAGTAGTCCATATGACACATGAGTACAGTATATTCCAAGTGTTCTAAAGCCATACTCTAAATCACACAAAACTACTTATGGCTTTTGACAACTTGAAAATTTGTAATTATTATTATTTTTTCCTTTTGTACTTTGTGGACCTCGAGAGTCATGGTCACTATAAATAATGATTGTATAGCCTGAGACAGCAATTTTGTTTTATTTATGTCAATATAATGTCTGATGCATAATAAACATATGACAACAGTAGTTTCTTGATAAATAATAATTGATGTCATCTGTATGACATCACGACCCTGTTACTTTTAATGTTTTTCCATTCAAAAATCAAGTTTTAGATTTTGAGGTAATTTTCTTCTTTTACACATACTATGCAACACAACTTTAATGAAAAAGTAAATGAAAGATGTACTGTATATATAAAATATACTATTTGTTGCACAGAATTTTCTGAAAGCACTCTGGGATACGTATGAATTAGCAGTGCCTGTATTTAATTGTTTAAATTATTGTCAGGACTCTGGCACAGAAATGTAATTTCATTATAATATCTCATGTGCCATAAAAATATGGTCATATTTTGTTTTTAACCCTATTTACCAGCAATGTCATCTAATAGGGAAAACACACATACTGAGTCCCGGTGTCTTATTTTAAGAAATCAGTGTCATTATAGTAAAGGAATATCATATCCCTCATATTCAAAAATGTCTCTTGAGAAATTTATCTATAATAAAAATCAAACATTAATAATTAACCACAAAGGAGAGGAAGTTGCTGTGGCCAAACCTCAAAACATTTCATATCTATGAAAAGAACATGGTGCCCAATTTAAGATAACTGTGGCATGTATGTCTCAGAGAATTATTAACCCATAATTTCACATACAAAGGACAAAAATGAATGGCTTGAAGGAGGATAGAAAAGAGCTGCAAGAACATTCTTCAACATTTAAATACTATAGACTATAAACCATTTACATACAATACAATTACCATCGCAACAATGACTGCATGACCATGTGAGCCCTTTAGATCTGAGGAGCATTGCTCTATGTGTAGAACATCTCTGGGCTCTGGGGTCTGTCCCTGGGGTATACCACAGCAGAGAAAAGGGCCCTGTTCTGGCTTCTTTCCTCACTCAGTATGTGAACTGAGCTCTCTGATTTATGTGTCTGGAGGCCTGAGAGGAAAGTCAGTGTCTATGTTTGGAGCGTTAATGTTGGTTCATGTTGCGCTTATTAATGGGCCAAAGAGAATGAGACTTCCACACCTTTCCTTAGCACACAGAGAAAGAGAGAGTGAATGAGAAAGAGGGATGGGAGAGTTTTAGAAAAGTACCTGGCAGTCTTCACAGCACTGTCCATGGGCGCACACAGCATCTCCCTTGAGAGTGCATGTTGTAGCGTTACAGCAGGGGTTCCTACACTCCTGAAAAACACATGGATGACAATGGCTCTAAAAGGTATTGTGCACCATTGTATCATCTAAAATCATTAATCGCTTGGCCACAGCAAAATTATCAGATCAAAGTCTATCAACAGCATCTGTGGCCATGAAACTGTTAAACTGTTAAAGATGCAATGATGCAAAGCATTCTGTAGGGTTTAAAGTAAGAATGTGCAGATCATATAGTGGTGGGACTGTTCTAGGCAGATGAATTCTGGTTAAGCATTATGGGACAACGCAAAGCTTTCCCCCTCCCCAGTTCTCCCAGATTTTAATTGTGAACCAGTTAGCCAATCGTAACAAAGTTCATTGACATATTGAAGTATAACAATAAAAGTACAGTAACAACAGTGCAGGGTGTAATCTTATTCCAAAGTATATAATTACTGTACTATATAAGTACAAAAAGTAGTGTAATATTACATTTTACATTCTTGTAATCAGATTACTGTTATTGACTTTCAGTTAAATTACTTGTAAATGTAACCCCTCTCTCTGTTCTTTTTCTTGGCTCTTTTTCCCAGAGAACATACAAAGGCACCATTTAATCTTATGCATGATGTATTTAATCTGGACACGGGAAAAAATACCTTGGTATTAGATACAGATATTGCATTTTCCAGTCACAAACTGCCACTCTCTTCCACAACAGATTTAGAACTAATTTTATCTGGAATGCAGTTGCATTAAACTCACATTTTTCTCTCTTTTTAACATAAAACAATTAAACAGTAAAATACACATTGGACACCATACCTGGACATGGGACAAAACACCTCGGTATTAGATACAGATATTGCATTTCCTAGTCTCAAACTGTAAATAAATTACATACGTACACGGGCGGCCAAAATTTTTGATTAATGTACAGATATTGCTGTTTCGGAAGGAAATTTGTACTTTAATTCACCAAAGTGGCATTTAACTGACCACAAAGTATAGTCAGGACATTACTGATGTAAAAAACAGCACCATCACTATTTTAAATAAGTCATTTTTGATCAAATCTAGACAGGCCCCATTTCCAGCAGCCATCATTCCAACATCATATCCTTGAGTAATCATGCTAAATTGCTAATTCGGTAATAGAAAATCACTTGCCATTATATCAAACATAGTTCAAAAGCTATTTGGTTCATTAAATGAATCTAAACATTGTCTTTGTGTTTGTTTTTGAGTTGCCACAGTATGCAATAGACTGGCATGTCTTAAGGTCAATATTAGATCAAAAATTACATAAAAAGAAAACAGCTTTCTCTAGAAACTCGTCAGTCAATCATTAATTTGAGAATTTAAGGCTATACAATGCTTGAAATTGCCAAAAAACGTCTCGGGGTTACATATGTAACCCCTGTTCCCTGAAAAAAAAGCGGAACGAGATGCTGCGCTGCAGAGCGCTTTGGGAACACGTCTCAGTTGTGACCAGCTGTGAATATGTATGCAACACGTCAACGAACATTGACCGGAATTTATTCTGCCGATGTAATCATTGGACGCACCTGGCGCAGTGGCTATAAATAGATGCTTCACCGGTGCATCATCAGGTATTTCATCTGAAGAGCGGTCCCAGGGCATCCCAGTGCGGCAGAAAAGCGCAGCATCTCGTTCCGCTTTTTTCAGGGAACAAGGGTTACATACGTAACCCCGAGACGTTCCCTTTACAAAAAGCTTCACTATGATGGTGCACTGAAGAGCGCTTTGGGAATGAGAATACCCACGCCACCGCACTGTGGCTGTCCGGACCCCCCACGGTTGTGCAGTGTGCTCACAAGAGCTTGAGAGGGCTCAGACATGGGCTTGAGATGTCGACTCAAGGACATAAGATAATCTAATGAATGTGTGCAGGGAGGACCAGCCTGCCGCATCACAGACATGCTGCAGAGGGACCCCTCTGGCCAAGGCTTAGAGGAGGCGAGCCCTCTGGTAGAATGAGACCTGATACCTACTGGCGAAGCTTGACCGTGTGCCTCGTAGGCCAGGGCAATATCGTCCCTCACCCAATGCGACATAGTCTGCTTGGTGGTGGGCACCCTCCTGTTGTGGCCCCCATGGCAAAGAATTGTTGCCCTGACTTACACCACTGGCAAGAGCGGTGGACATAAGTCTGAAGGGCACAGACTGGACAAAGTCTGTGAAGTCTTTCCTGCTCTGGCGTTACAAACGGCGGGGAGCAGAAGGCTTTGAGAGTGACCGGATGTAAGGTCGAGAAATGTACCTTAGGCAGGTAGTCAGGATGAGGGTGCAAATTTAATTTGGTCATTCCTGGGGCAAACTCTAAACAGGCTGGCAAGACAGACAGAGCCTGTAGGTTCCCAATTCTCTTTAGAGAGTTAATCTCCATAAGAAAAACCATCTTGAGAGTCAGAAGTCTGTCACACGCTGACTCTAGAGGTTCAAAGGAGGTCTCAACCAGACCCTTCAGGGCTATTGCTAAGTCCCATGAAGGGGTCCTGGTCCTGGCAGGAGGCCTAGGTTGCCTAGCTCCATGAATGAAGCGAGCGAGTAGAGGATGTCTCCCCAACGGCATCCCGTCCACCAAGGTGTGGCGGGCTGAAATGGCGGCCACATAGACCCTGAGAGTGGCAGGGCATGTGCCTGCTGACAGTTCTTAGTACAGAAAATCCAGAACTGAAGCGAACTGGCAGTTAGTTGGTTCTGCAATATGAACTTTAGTAGAGGGAAACGCATACAGGCGCATTCTGGGTCATGTATGTGCCATTACGTCCAGACCCCAAGGGGGGCTGGGTGACTCAGGGAGAAGTAGAGGAGACATTGCACTGTCCATAGAGGTGAAGAGGTCCTCTTCTACCCTGTGAAATCTCACTCAGATTTGTTCACTACCTCAGGGTGGAGTTACCACTCCCCCGCAGGTATTTCCTGTCAGGACAGTAAATCTGCTCCCACACACGGGCATCCAGGGACGAAGCTGTTCTGAGTGACAGGAGCTGCCCTGGGCCCCAAGGAGGATCCAATGTGCCAGAAATTCAGCTGACATGAACATGGATCCCCCTGATGGTTTATGTAAGAAGCTACCGCTGTATTGTCCACCCGCACCAAGACATGGCAGCCTCAGGAGGAAGTATTTCAGGGCCAGAAATACAGCCATCAGTTCGAGACAGTTACTGTGACAACCGAACTGACGACCCTCCTATCCCTTTAAGCCGGACGACCACTTAAGGCCGCTACCCAGCCCATCAGGGAGGCATCTGTCGTTAGCAGCCTGTGACAACAAGATGCACCTACAGTGGGACCCAATTTAAGAAACCGGGGTCTGAACCACATAAAAAGGGAACGAAGCCCGCAGCGCGTAGCCCTTATCAGCCTTGGGGATTTGGCCCTTGGAAGAAATCCCCTGGCTCTGAGCCACAACAAAAACGGTCTCATGTGCAGATGGTCCAGAGGGATTACCGAGGACGCAGTTCCTTGAGACCTAGTACAAACTTGACCTAGCCTGATTTTGTTCAGGGTGTTCTGAATGGACTCAATTAGCGGGAGACAGTTGTGCCTGCATTGTGATCGAACTCCATACCTGATAGACAGCGTTCTGAGTGGGAGAGAGGACGCTTTTCTTGGCGTTGAGCCTCAACCCCAGAGAAACTAGATGAGCTAAGATGGTATACCTGTGCTGAACTGCCAGTCGCTGGAACTGCGCTATGATCAGCCAGTCATCTATATAATTCAAAATGCAGATGCCTCGGAGTCACAATGGAGCCGGCGCTGCATCCTGCATTTATGAATGTGTGGGTTAAGAGGGCTAGGCCGAATGGAAGAACCCGATACTGGAAAGCTTCACCCCAAAAAGCAAACCTCAGGAACTTCCAGTGTTGTGGCAAAACTTCTAAATGAAGAAGTAAAGAAGTGCGTCATAAGATCGATGGTGACCAGCCATACGTGATATTGGACTTGTGACACGATCATCTTGATAGGCAGATCTAGGACTTGAACACCCAGACAGTGACCAGTAATAAAGTAATTCCACTGGTCATTGAACTGTTGTATATAAGCAATATCACACTCGCAATCGTGCTATATGGCCCTAAATCAGCACTGCTTTGACTACCTATGGCACTCGGCATGCAATTTATTGAAACACGATGAACTTAAACAAAAGACATTTCTAAATTCAAATTGCACTTTAAACTAAATGAAAAAAGCAATTAAAATAACAAAGTGATTAAAAATCTTATATATAACCACCTCCCCAAATCCAAACAAATGGGGCCATCTCCAACGGCCAGAGATCATTTGCAGCAATCTCATATATTATATTATTCTTCCAAGCAGTTTTCAGTTGAATGAAACAGAGAAAAAGGAGCGCTAACTCTTTACATTTGCTTGATTGTCCCATTGCACACCTCTGAACAAACAGAATCAGACACGAGCATTGGTGTCTGCTCTTAAAAATATAATAAAATGTGTTTCTTCTAGTGTGTCTTTTTGACTAACAGTCATGTGTCACTCTGAGACGTCTTACAGGTCACTCACCTGTTACGTGTAGATGAACAAAATTACTCGCGTATGAAATACATCTGGACGAGGAGCTTGCAAACTGGATTGAGCCTCATTGCATTTTGAGGGTGGCGGGTGCTAGTTTCACACCCTGGTTGCACATAAAAAATAACGAACATTCATAAATTCACTCATAGAAAATGCTCTTAACAGCTAAGATCAATAGTTATTGGGAAATGAGGCCCAGAACTCTATGAATGTGTCGACGAGAAGCGCTTTCATTGCACTCAACCCCTGGTTTCTAACCCCTGGTTTAGGGTAAGGATGTCTGTTTTGTTTACCTCTCATTTAATTTTTTTAGAACACTATTGGTTAGATTTTGGTTAAAGTTTAAGGTTATGGTGGTACATTTTACTCATTAAAATCTTCATCTAATATTCACCTTAAAAACCTTGTCTGATTACAACACTATTACACTCGCTTTTGACGCCCCCCGCTGGAAATTTCACTAGAAAACTGCAGCGAAACATGCACTAAGGCACAGAATTTAGTTTTGCAAAAAATTTTCCATGTAATGGCTGGAGAAATGTTTGCTGCTGAGTGTATGACTTTAAAAATGAACAAGGAGGAAATGTAGACATTATTTTGAATTTGAAAAGCAGAAGAAAAAAAAATTCTCTGTGAAAAGTGTTTTTAGAAAGTAACTTAAAATTAATTTGTAGTGTGATTACTTTTTTCAATAAAGTAAAATGATTTCAATTTTAGAAAATGACAGTAATTAGTAATTATTAGTGGATTACTTTTTGAGTACCTTAATACTAACCCAACTCTATGTAACAAATGAAAATGGAATGAAAAGTGTCATAAATAGTAAGGTGGAACATGGTCATTAAAAAATATGATGATATGATTTAGGGGGGCTTCAACAGAATAAAATATGACCCCTTTAATTTGACTAATTATGACCCCTTTAATTCAACAGAATAAAATATGACCCCTTTAATTTGGCATTAGACAACTAGAGGAAAAAGAAAAACAATGGAAGCAACAAAAAAATCTGAACATTTGCCCATTCAAATATGACCCCTTTAATTTGGCATGAGACAGCTACAGGAAAAAGAAAAACAATGGAAGCAACAAAAAAAATCTGAACATTTATCCAGTTTGATCAATGCCTTGTTTATTAATTCCAGGTGTGGGGTTTGTGTTCTTTTAGAAAAGTCCCTTATGTCAACCAGTTCTTTGCATCCATGGTAACAAATTTTTTTTTGGAAAAGTTGCTGTGGGTTTGTGTGCATGTGTGTGTGTTGACTTGTCTGGTTTAAATAAATAGTTGATGCATTGTTTTTATTTTTTATTTATTTATTTTTTTAAGTAATTTTCTCTGAACTCTTGATATCAGTGAACTGTGTTTGTTTGCACATGTTTAAAAGTGAGTGACATCATCACTGACCCAAGGTGGAAATGACAGGGATGTCGGAGTCCTAACACAATTGAAGGAAAGAGGACATTTATCTCAGAGGAGAAAATTAGAGGAAAAGACAGAGAGGAGTGAACCCTGATTAAAACAGCTTAAACAAACCTAAGTGGGTTTGCTTGTTTTAGCTGGTCTCACAAGCTGGCCTTCTGGCTGTTTTTAGGCACTTGTCTTAGCTGGTCTCCCAGGCTAGTCTGTTAACTGATTTTAGGCACTTTTCAGTTTATCAGGCTGGAAGACCTGATACAAAGTCCAGCTTAACCAGCATGCAGTTCCTCTGGTGGTCTAGGCTAGTTTGTGGTGGTTAGTGCTGGTTTGGTGGTGGTATAGCTAGTGCACCAGCATAGCAATGCTTTTCACTAGCATAACCTACCTGGTGAAGCTGGTTGACCAGCATAGTCTTTTTTATAAAGCTGATTAAGCTAGTTTAAAAGCTTGTATAATGTCACCAGCATCCCTTGCTGAGGGACCAGCACCCAAATACAACATAACCTAGTGATCTGGGTAGTGAAGTAGGAGAAATTAGTTCCCCATCTATCGCTCACTTCGACGAAGAAGCGACACTAGGGGTCTCTCTTGAGCGCCGAATATGCCTCTGATCTATGAAAAAAGGCCAATGAGAGTTGGCGAACAGTATTTGCATACCCCGCCCCCGGACATACGGGTATAAAGGCGGGGGAAATACGCTTGTTCATTCAGTCATTTTCTTTGGAGCCAATGGTCGTGTATGCAGCCAGCTGCGAGTGACACAACTGTTATCCTGCTTCTATCCTCTGACGCTCTGCTTTGCTGTTGGATCAACGGCGCACTTCAGCGGCTTTTCTCTTCTCTGCACGGCATGCAGTTTGCCTCTGGGTGCTTCGACAGCGCAGACTTAAAAGAGTTTTCCTATATAAACAGCAATATTCTTTGTAAAGAGTTTAATTCTCTAAAAGAGCAATACACAGTGGCGTTGAAGATGCCATTCATCCCGTGTAGTTCCTGGATGCAGTGGAATGCTCTCCGCTTCAGATGGCCAAAGGCGTTGTCTCGTGTGTAGGGGCGCTGATCACACCATGGAAACGTTGCGGTCCCGGCGTGCTTTCAATAGAAAGCACGGCACTCCAGGCGCCCCCTGTGTCGCTCCTTCTTCCCATGGGATTGAGGACGATGCGGCTGGCGATGGAGGCGATTTGGGGAGGGCAGCGGGTGCAGCTCTGCCGGGTACACCCCCTCGGACCACCCGCCCCCCGAAACGCTCGTTGATCCCCGTCCGTGCTCGAGGCAATGGCGACTCGCCTCCGGGCCGGTCTGCCTATCTTCTGGAACTCAAGGTGGATGAGCTTGCCGCTCCATCGTAGAGCGCGGCGTCTGATGCTGACGCCTCCCCTGGGCTGCCGTCTTCGGGCCAGCACGCTCAGGCTGAGGCTGATGCGCAGATGTCCAACATGCTTGCCCGGGCCGCCGTCAGTGTGGGGTTGGATTGGAACCCTCCGTCCTCCCCACACCCGTCACGGTTGGATGACTGGTTCCTGGGGTCTGGGCGCCGCTCACAGCCACGCCCCCCCCTTCCCGTTTTTTCCCGGAGGTGCATGACATCTTCATGGAGAGCCCCGCTTTCCATTCGTCAAAAGCCCTGCTTGTCCGCTCTCGCTACCCTCAACGGCGGAGCGGCCCACGGGTATATGGCGATTCCCCAGGTGGATAGGGCCATTGTGCTCCATCTATGTCCCGGTAACTCTACCACCTGGCGTGGGCCCTATAATCCCTTCCAAGGCCTGTAGGACGACATCCTCGTTGAACACCAAAGCCTACAGCGCCGCGGGACAGGTCGCTTCCGCCTTGCACGCCATGGCCATCCTGCAAGTCCACCAGGCCAAGGCACTCAGGGATCTGCACGAGGGTAGCCCTGACACCGATGTGCTGCAGGAAATGTGCTCAGCGACCGCCCTCGCCCTCAGAGCCACGAAGGTCACCGCGCAGGCACTCGGGCAGGCGATGGCCACCCTTGTGGTCCAGGAACGTCATCTATGGCTCAACCTGGTCGAGATGCGTGAGGCCGACAAAGTTCACTTCCTCGACGCCCCTGTCTCCCAGTTTGGCCTCTTTGGTGACACCGACGAGGAGTTCGCCCAGCAGTTCTCTGCGGTGAAAAAGCAGACGGAGGCCATCTCACATATCCTGCCTCGCCGCAAACCTGCTGTCACGGCCACTGCCCTGTCAGCTCGCCGAGGGCGTCCCCCTGTGGCCAAGAAGTCTGCTCCGCCTCAACCCGGGCCCAGCTCTCAGCCCCAGTGTTGAGCACACCGCAAGAAGCAGACGCCCCCCCGTCTCTCGGACCCCCTCGAGGACCTGTAAGTCTCCCAGGCGCTCTTGAGACGGACGACCCAGCGGCAGAGATGTTAACTCCGGAGGTGGTAAGACCGCTCCGTCCTCCGGTGGAGGGCCGGGAGGAGAATATTTTGTTTTTGAACAATTTTAATTTGCCGCCTCCCCTTAGATGGGGTTGTGGTACCCACATTCTCAATAAAAGAGCTATTTCCTGTGTCATCTGGCCCGCAAATGCCATTCTCACCAGATCTCAACAGTCCCGACTTCCTGGACATGGACCACCCTCCTCCAGCCCCATGACTGTTCCCCGGCTGGCCGGTTCCAACGAGTCTAGAGGATGCCTACCCTGGACCTCCTCCTCAGTCGCCAACCCGCCCCCTGCCGGGTGTGCAGAGCAAGGTAAGTGCTTTGAGTCTTTTCTCAGCACCCCAGCCTCAGGTCGCCCCGTCACCAACTGACGCTGCCCTACCTGCTCCGCCCCGCTGCGAAGCTCCGCCAGGTATGTCAAAATGAATCGTCCCTTTGGTGCCCCTAGCGCAGAGGTTGGACGTGTGGCTCTCACTTCCCAACCCATCTCGCTGGCTGGCCCAGACCATTCGACTCGGTTACGCAATTCATGCATCGTGTGACAATCACCCCCGCCTGACGCCAAAAATTCAAACCCTGGACAGACCTCTGTTTCTTACGGGCAGGAGTACCCTTACAGCAGGTGTCCCGACGCGTCCTGGTCATGACCGAAGCCTCCAGATCGGGTTGGTGCGCCGTATGCAACGGGCACGCAGTGGCAGGCCGTTGGAAAGGGGCCCAGCTGCGTTGGCACATCAACTGCCTCGAGTTGTTGACCGTCCTTTTGGTCATGCTGAAGTTTATCCCGTTAGTTCGAGACAAACATATCCTGGTCAGGTCGGACAGCACCACTGCGGTGGCGTACATAAATCGCCAAGGTGGCATACGCTCCCGCCACATGTCATAACTCTCCTGTCATCTCCTCCTTTGGAGCCAGCAGCGACTCAAGTCGGTCGGGGTCCTGCAAGCGTTCTCTATTGACGACACTTGCCTGGAGTTCAGTCCGGCAGACACATATGTGATCCTAAGACCTCGACCGGGCTATGTGGCCAAGGTTCCTACCACACCCTTCAGAGATCAGGTAGTGAACCTGCAAGCGCTGCCCCGGGAGGAGGCAGACCCGGCACCCTCAATGCTGTGTCCGGTACGTGCCTTGCGTGCCTACCTGGAACGCACCCAGAGGGTGCTCTGAGCAGCTCTTTGTCTGCTTTGGGGGACAGCAGAAAGGGAACGGTGTCTCCAAACAGAGGCTGTCCCACTGGGTGGTGGATGCCATTCTGTTGGCCTATCACAACCAGGCCGTGCCACCCCACCCCCCCCCCCCCCCCTTGTGGGTTCGAGCCCACTCTACCAGGAGTGTGGCATCCTCATGGGCACTGGCTAGGGGCACCTCCCTAGCAGTCATTTGCAGAGCTGCGGGCTGGGCAACACCTAACACCTTTGCAAGATTTTACAATCTCAGGTCTGAGCCGGTAGAGCTCGGTACATGTCGACAGTCTGACCGGGTGAATCGCTTGCATCCAGCGCCCTTTCCCTCTGCCGAGGTAAAACAGTGCGCCTTCTTCCCAGGAGATCCCCTTAGGTCCTTGGTTGATTCCTCCCTAGCCCTCTTGGGTCCGCATTTCAGTGGAGGAACTCGCCGACCCAGTCCACTACGGTTACCCCAGGCTACCCCTACTGGAATAGGTGCTCCACAGGTCAGGCCTCCTACGCGGACTCCTCCTGTGTGTACTTCCGTGGTATGGTCACCTTACGAGCTGACCTGCGTCTCCCTTAGGCAGTCTTTCACTGCCCTCCGGTCGCTGTGTTGTAGCAACTCCCCCCCTCCTCGAGGCTGGACCTACCACCACGCCATTCTTCCCACATGTGACCGAAGAGGCCATGTGATGTATTTTCTCCATCTTTACCTCCCCTTTTGGGTGGGTGTGGCCTCCGCAGGGTCTTTTCCCCCTGAAAGAATAGGAATTCGGGTAAGACCCCATTCCCACGATGCAGTAAGGGCCCCAGCTGCTCTTGCTCTATGCTGAGGAAACGTAGAGAGAAAAGAGGCTCAGCCAGGCTTGGCCCGTTCCCTAGTTGGAAGCGTCGCCTTGTTCCCCTCTAGGGTAACCAAAAGGATTCTGATGACTTTTTTGTGGCATTGGGGAAGAGTACGTGCAGTCTGAAACACAGTTGGTCGCTTGTGCATGTGAAATACCTGCCCGCTTCTGTGTCAACAGTACATGTACATGGCTCAGCGCATGACGTGATTTGAAGTGGACCCCTAGTGTCGCTTCTTCAACATGACGTTGAAGTGAGCGACAGACGGGGAACGTCTCGGTTACATATGTAACCTCCGTTCCCTGATGGAGGGAACGAGACGTCGTGTCTTCCCGGCCACGTCGCTGAGCCGAGCCATTGAGGTGGCCAGAACACTCCCGACTCCTCAGAAAAATCCTGAATGAACGAGCGTATTTCCCTCACCTTTATACCCGTATGTCCGGGGGCGGGGTATGCAAATACTGTTCGCCAACTCTCATTGGCCTTTTTTCATAGATCAAAGGCATATTCGGCACTCAAGAGAGACCCCTAGTGTCGCTTCTTCGACACGATGTCTCGTTCCCTCCATCAGGGAATGGAGGTTACATACTTAACCGAGACCTTTTCCTCCAAAGAAGCTAACGAGGAAACCCGAAAATCATGACATTAGGACTTTTCTCTTTAATCCCCTCAACTCCCTTTCTCCCCCTCATTTCCTCTTTAACAAGGCCCTGGTATGTACTGGGAGAGGTGGTGAAGGGTTAGGTCAGAGTTAGTTGGGGGGCGGGGGGGGGTCTCCTTCTTCCTTCTTCCTTCTACCCAACACTCAAGTCCTGCTGCTGAGCTTCCTCTCTTTGCTCTTTACTCGCTTCCTCCCTCATTCCCTCTGGTGAGATCACTGAAGCTTACGAGCCAGAGTGCCAGTTTAAAAGCAGACTTTCCTCCTTGAAAGATCTTAGACTTTAGATTTCATGCCAGACTTTCATGCTAGACCTCGATCTATACTTCCATCGCATTACATTACAATAGATGTTAAAATGGTTAATGTATAGATTTAAGAGTGGAATTCCAAAGTTACCTTTTATATAATGATAAATATGATATAATATTTAATAATTTCAGGAAAATTGCTGGTAGTATTATGAACATGACACACAACACACTGTATGTGAACAATCTTTAAAAAAATAAAGACCCAAAATAAATTGGAGCAGAAAATCAAAATTGAGCACTTTGGCTTGTGGTGTGTACACAGCCATAGACTTATATTACAGAAATACATGTAGAATTTTTGATACATTATTTTACATGAATTGAAGCTATGATCATTTGCATCTGCAACATCTAGAAACATAATCCTGACCAGGTAAAAACTGTGCAAATATTACAATATTGTATTCCTTCCAGTGAAAACTGGACATTTTGTGATTTCTTAGCAATGCTCTAATGTTAAATTCAGATTTCTATGGTGGAATTACTCACTATGAATAATTTCAAAGACTGCATCCAGAACCTGTAATAAGATTAGAGACATGGCAGTGACTTCTGCACAGATTGGGCCGTTTAAAATTTCTTTCACATTTTATAATTTTTAAATGCAGATACTTGGCAAGTGTTTAGCAGATCTTTACAGATATGAGAATATGTTGTTGTTTCCAAATATAAATTCTGGAACAGATTTGAGGTTAAAGGCTAAGATCAGCAAGACTTCCCATGTTAGTTCAGGACTAACACAAAAGACTATATGAAAAAACACCAAAGACTATATGAAGCTGGATTCAGATCAAATTTAGATGAATCCTGACAACTAAAAGAGAAACTGGGACCTGCTGTGTAGTGACGTTAAGAGGTCTTTGAAGTGTGTGGCTCTTTCATACCTCTGGCTCTCCACAGTCACACTCTTCTCCTTCCTCGATGTATCCGTTGCCACATTTCTGTCCACCGTAGAGCATTTTGACTTCAGGCATATTATACAAACACATGCCCACCCCCTTCTCCAGACTCATCACCAGATCCTTCTTACTACAGGTACTGAACACTGTGGGGAAGGGGTACCTATTTAGAGGAAGGGAAATTAGAATGAATTAACTGAAATATTGTGGATTAGCAATAACACAATTGGCTACAAGTGCACTTTGAAGATTTTTGCCAATAACAGCCATTCCATGTGAATATCTTTCAAGCTAAACCATTTTGTATGCTCAAAGCAAAGGGCATTTTACGGACCAACTTAGCAATAGCGAGTGGGAGAGTAAGAGACTGCCCCTCATGTTTTCCAATACAAATATTTAAAACATCCTAATGGAAATATAAACTTAACTGAGAAACACTAGAAAACCAAACATGTTTTCAGGGTATACATT
This sequence comes from Moxostoma hubbsi, assembly GCA_032164185.1. Taxonomy (NCBI): domain Eukaryota; kingdom Metazoa; phylum Chordata; class Actinopteri; order Cypriniformes; family Catostomidae; genus Moxostoma; species Moxostoma hubbsi. The sequence goes on along the minus strand of JAVLUX010000023.1, from coordinate 21,839,931 downwards.
TTGAATTAAGTATATTTTTCTTACCCCACTGGCAATTTATTTTCTTTATTTAAGCATAAACCTCATAATTTGTTTTTGTAATTTTGTAAATTTTTAATTTTTACCAGATAATTTGATTGGTTTATATATATTTGCCAATTTGCCAATAAACTTAGCATTTTCTGAAAGCAACCCTTAATATATTAATCAAGAAAATGTAACTTGCTTAAAATATTTTTTATTATTAAGACAAAAAACTGATTAAGAATATGACATTTTGCAGTGAGATAATAACCAAATAAACTAACTGTGTATCATGGCACACAATACCAATGACTCAGCCAAGCATAAAAAGTTGTTAGAATTCAAATTCCCAATGTCAACACTGCCATTACATCTATGAACGAAAATGAAATATAAACAAAGCAAATTAGCATATGACCTTCCACCATGGCATTTCCTGCCCAAATCCCCTACGTGATAGAACACCAAGCCAGACACTAATACTCTTCCAAACCTATGACAATCTTTTTTTCTGTGGAACACAAAGAGGAGATTTTTTGATAAAAATTTTGATAAATTTTGACTTCTTGCCATTCAATGAAAGTGAATGGTGACTGAGACTGAACATTCTGCCTAACATCTCCGACTGTGTTCTATTGAAGAAAAAAGTCATACAGGTTTTGAACAACATAAATGCGAGTAAACAATGACAATATTCAATTTTAGGGTGAACTATCCCTTTAAGCAAAGACCACAATTTTAATGTTCATTATTATGTTGTCTTGACAAAGCGAATATATTGTTATTCTAAAGACTTTTTTTTTCTTCTCAAAATCCCTAAACCAGGATTAACATTTCTGAATTTATTTATGGCAAATGGAGATTTATGGCAAAATCTCATGGGCAAAAAAGAAATACGTAATCTCATTGGGAATCTGTGCAATCTTTAACTTTAAAACTTAAAATTTAATTTAATTTAAACTTCCGGTGCCAAAGAATTTCCCATTGTAGATTTCACGTGAAGTTCAAGTTCAAGCTTGGTTTGGCAGAGACTGTGTGGGCGGTGCTTCAGCTACACTAAATATTCACAATGGACAAGGATATCTTGGCGATATTCTTTTTAACTTCACTCTCACAGAGTATAAAGTGCAGCATTAAAAAAAAGACTGCTTAGCAATTATATTTTTGCTGGTTTCACATGCACTCAACATTCGCCCACGCCTTCTTTGCCAATGGAATTTCGCCATGCAAAGGTAAATGTGACTGTGGCTTAATGGAATGTTCAGAAAGCCAAGACTATTCAAAATCAATCTATGCAAATGTTTTAAATTGCAAATGTGATCAAACCCACACAAGGCCTTAACTCTCCCTGTCTGTCACTTTCTTTCTGTATATCTTTCTTTCTTTCTATATTTTTTTTAACTAACTTTCAGACATGTCTTTGTCAAGCCAACATCAAAGTTTTTGTTGACAAACCTATCTAGTTTAATCTTGCTGCTTGTCTAGTTGAAAAAAATCATGATTTTATCAAAGTCTCTTTCAAGGTCCGTTCACTTGGCAGCTATCTTTGGAACACTATTGGGCAGGTTGGGCAGCTATTTTTCTACAGCTCCTTTCTGCTTGAATGGGGAAAGGAAATCTCCAAAACAGTTGAATAAAATTACAATCAAAAAACATATTTCAAATCAGCAGTAAATTCTGACAACATTGTGCTTCTTTAGCTCAGATCACACAGAAAATGCTATTTTCCCGACTTGTCTAGCTAATGCACTTGCACGTTATCAAGCTGATTGACAGGAAATGTCTGTATCTAAAAGGTGATTGGCTCTTTTACCTGTAAGGCAGGACTTCCTTTTCTACATCCGTTGGGAATTAAAATTTCTGCCATTAATTTTCATAGAAGTGGCCTGTCTCTGCTAAATAGTCTGTGTGATGAGGAGGGTGGGGCACACGGCCGGCCCCCAATCGGGCTAATCAGCCGAGGAGAGGAATAAGGCCAAGACGGATACAGGAGTTGGGAAGAGAGAGAGCCACACGCAGCTGCTGTGTGTTTATGTTTGTGTCTTTCTGTTTAAATTAAATATTATTTTGACTGACTGACAGCCAGTTCCTGCCTCCTCCTTGCCCATTTTAAACCCTGTTACATTGGTTCCGAAACCCGGGAGGGAGGAGGGATGCGCTGTCATGGAGTCCTCGCCACTGCCGTCCGCTCAAAGGAGCAGCCACGGCCGTCTGCAGAGGGATGGAGGAGTTGAAGTCTGCGAGGGGCTCGCTGCCGGCTGCCTGGAGTGCTGGAGCCTCTGACAGGTGCGGAGGGGCTCGCTACCGACCGCCAGAACACGGAGGGGCGTTCCATTCACCAGGGGTCAGAGGACTCACTCCGGTCTGCCTGGGGAGGAGTGGCTGTTGTCCACCAGAGGGAGGAGGAGTGGTCGAGGACAAGGCGACGGCATGTATGGTAACTGGCGAGCAATATTTTTTCTATCGTCTCTCTCTCTCACTTTCGCTCTGCCTTGCTCTTTACCTCTCCCGTTTCCCCTCCTCTTGTCTCCCTCCCAGGTCTCGAAAGGCAGGGAAAGCCTGCCAGCAGGCAGGCATGGAAAGGATGTACGTCATGCCGGAGGATCCCCGAGAGAAAGAGAGAGAGAGAGAGAGAGAGAGAGAGAGAGCCACAGCTGTTTATGTTTGTGTCTTTTTGTTTAAATTAAATGTTATTTTGAGTGTTCAGCTGGATCCCGCCTGCTCCTTGCCCATTTTAAACCCTATTACAGTCTGAAATTAGGATCTTCAGTTAGATTTTTTTTTCCTATAGGGCCACACACACCATCATATTTCAGCCACAGAGGATGCACACATAATTCTATGGACCCTTTTCACACTACTATGTTTTGGAATGCGGAAGAAAACAATTGCAGCCAAATATATACATTTATAAAAGACAAATATAAGACGACAAATATATTTTGCTTAAGCTGGCTCTACACAAGCAGATTCAGAACAACTCCAATTGGGTGGGGGGTGTCACACTTAATGACTGTTTTTGCTAATCTTGCCCTCCTAGTCAGTGAGCCTGTCACATTTACCGATTAAAAATGGAGGGAAGGTGTCACACTTAATGACTGACTTTAACTTTGTTCTGTGCTTTATCATTGCAGCAGTAGTATAAATATTAATCGTTATTGTATATTTAAACGGTTCCTTACCCTGTACATTGAGTTCGGCATCGATTTCTGACCACTTTTCTGATTTCTGTCCCCTTTTTTTCTTTTAATAGTCTGTCATGATATGACATATGAAATATGTCATACAAACATACATGCTGACTCCAAAGAGCAATAAACGTATCCTCCAAATGCTTTTTTTCTGCAGAAAAAAATAGCTTCTGTCATCTTGCAAAAAACACTTAATACATAAACAGCACTCATTGGTCACTGTCTTCCAGCTTCCACTGTTCCAGCCCCACCCAATGGCAAGGCGTGAATGCACCATTAGTCTGTGAAAAGGGCCCGTTGAACTCACTTGACATCAGTTTGTTGTTACAAGTCAACTTTGTGACAATAACAAAGAAAATAGGTCTTTAGCCCAAATACACTGATTTGCAATGAGTTCTTGGCCTTTGCAAATATCACAGATGCCAAGAGTGGTGGTGAGCTGAGACACAATGAGTCAGTGTGCAAGTTTGAATGCTGCCTTTAAAGGGATTAGAGCTGAAAGAGAGCAATCAGTAGGGGCATCTGAAAGAAAAAGTCATGACATTTGCAAATGGAAGCAACACATACTGTATCTTAAACACCCTAAGAAAAAGCTAATGATCCAGAAATGACATTTAATCGGCACTGTAGTTTGCGCAATGAGCCGTTCTCAGTTTTGATGTTTGGAATAGACTGAAGAAAGGGGCTTTGGATTAAATAGTGAAAGGCACTGAAGCTGAGTTGCATGGGGATAGAGGATTTGGATTGGCAAAAAAACTGGCAAAGATTGGAATCAGGTCAAGTGGGTTAAGCAGGCTTAGCATGGAGCAGAATGGGGCTAAAAAGCCAGTTTTTGGACAAATTGGTTTATAGGCCCGGCATACTAAGCCATATGGCTGGGATAGTTTGGGGCACAAATGTGCCAGTTCACACTCAACAGAGCTGCAGAGGTCTTAGAGATAAGAGAGACCACAGATAAAGTCATCACAAATGCACATAATTACAGTCCAGTGTGTGTGTCCACTCAAACCTTCACACCATTTGTTCCCTTCACTGAACTCTTGCGATTGCCAAATGATTTGTGCCCAGGGATGTAGTGGAGGCTAAACGCACGTAAACGCCGTTTACGCACCTCCTAAAATTCGGAAATAGCGTTTAGCCACCACCAAAGTGCGTTTATCCACCTCTAAATAGCCTATAGTTCCTAAGCCATTTTAAATTAAGCTTATGCCGTTTTAGTTTTATATTGTTCATTATTAGTTTCATAGGTTGTTAAACCTAAGACGAAGTCTTTCATATTGCGCTGCATTACTGTCAGTGTTGACCAATCTCTTGCGTAGCCAGCAAGCAGCAGACTGCATCAAGATTCATCAGTCACTAGCCCAAAGTATACATAAGACATGATTTTTGAACACTTCATTGAGTTTTGTTTTGTAGAATAAATATTTGTAAAAGATTTTCGTTTTGTATAAATTGTATCTTAATTTTGATCAATGTTTTATCAACCAACTGCCTGTAGGCTATTTAATAAATAAGAAGCAAATATATAGCAGACAATGTAAGGCGCCGGCGATCTCTTGCATTGCTGAAACTCAGCTTGTGCCTCACAGATTTGAGAAATATAGGCTATGGCTATCTATTATAAAAAGCTTGAAATGTTTACTATTAAACGAAACTATTCAAAACGAACAGAAATAGGCTACTCTCTGATTATGTAATCAAATGTGCATTTCTCTCTGGCATTCATGGCGAGTCCGCATCCTCAACTTCATCTTTGCAGCGACACAGAAAATACCAGTTTATTAATAAACAATTAAATGTCTCCTTGCTATTTTGACACATTAATAATTACTTTCGCCGGTTCTTTGTGGCAAGCTTTATGCGTGCGGGCGTGCGCTTGAGTGCGGCTCTATTAGGCTACGTTAACGCTCATCCATCCTGTATAGCCTATTTAAGTAATTAAATTAATATAGGGGCGATTTGTCCACTAATGGCTAAAATGAACAAATACTAGTCGATTAGTCGGAGGCAGGCAGCCCTTATTCTACATATTTTCGAACCAGCAGGTCATTCTGGGTTGAGCGAGCGACCCTGAGCGTAATGAGCGAGCGGAGCGGAATATTCAGAAATGCGCTCTCCGCGCATGCTCTGATCGGAACAAACCAAGCATGACAAATTCAAACTTTATTTCATTTTCTCCATTGCTTGAACACTCACTACATTATCAAACACAGTATGTTATGTCTATTTTAATTTATTTATTTTTATTTCACGTTTCTAAGTAGGCTACAAAATTAGTTAAGTCCACAAGGCGGTCCACAAGCTGATGCTATGACGAGGGGGGCTCCTTCCCGCACTACTGCCTACATGTAATGATGAATGAATTGTAAAAATGGACATCCGGCAATTTTTTAAGCGCCATCAAGACAGCAGCCCTCCTCCTGATGCCAGCAAATGGTCTCGGCTACAAGCCCAAAGTGAGTGAGCTCGGAAAACAGTACTAAACTTCATGTTTTTGGCGTTAATTTGGTTCACGGTAGATTCATGCCACTGACTCAACAAGTCACCTCTACCTTTTCCCATTAGCCAATGTTACAAGTAAAATTCAGGATACATTATCAGATAAATAACTGGATGTTATTTATCTGCATTCTCTGGCATTTGATAATCGATTAAGACAAAAGTAAAAAATTCTTTGATTCCAGCTTGTTAAATGTGAGTTGTGGACAAAACGAGACATTTGAGGACGTCATCCTCCTGGGCTTTTGGGAAAAACTGATCCACATTTTTCATGACTTATTATAGACCAAACAACTAATCGATTAAATCAAGAAAATATTCAACAGATTAATCGACTATGAAAATAATCCCAAATCCCTAATCAGTACAAGTGCATTGCATTGGAAGCCCTGGATATAAGCCTCCCTCTCTATCTCTCTTAAATATTTTAGTTCTCTCTGTTTTGTCATTTAGTAAACTTTATAGATTTCAACCATATTATTCCTTCTTGAGTCTCTTTAACAAGAACTTAAATGAATGTATGAATTGAATAGAGATTGTGTGACCTATGATGAGGGAACAACCAGTGATACCCTTGGAAGTACCATCAAATGATAGCCTATAGCGATGTCATCAGGATACACATACACCGGTAGGCAGTGGCCCACCTTACCGGGTGACCACGTCGTGGTCCACCAGAATTTATAGTTTACCCACCTCTTTTTTTACCACTACACCTCTGTTTGTGCCGCTCCCAGCAACAATCTGTGCAACACTTAAAACCCTCCGTATGGATTGTGGCTTTGAGTCTATTTTTATTAGCTTTGAGGCTATCTACAGTATATAGTAGTGTCGTCTTTAAAGTTAACTTTTAGCAGATTACTGATGAATCTTATCTTTTCATATAAGGGACATTTTTAAGAGTCTGAAACAAAGGACCATAACTCAACTGTCGGAAAACACCATAAACACACACAAGTACATCTCCAATATTGTGCTCAAAATGCTGGTGTATTAATTCAATAATTTGGGTATTCCGATAGCAAATCGATGTAGACTCAAATAAGGATAAATGGTTCTTCAGGTATTGTCAACAGACTCCAGAAAGTTCATTTTCACTGTACTGATCCTTTATTTCACATTCTGTATATTTAATATTAAATAATATTTAAATAATATTTAAAACAAAACCACTTCATTGACACTTCAATTCAAAAGGCTGGCATCGCAGGCTTTTCAGGATGCCTTAAACATAACAGCATTATATGGCATCAAATCCAGACTGCAAAGAAAGAAGGGAAAGATCTTCACATCTTGTTCCTTGATCTGGCCAATGCCTATGGTTCAATTCCTCATCCAGTTCTGTGGGCTGCCTTTGACTTCTTCCAGGTTCCGGCTACAATCACAAATCTAGTGAAACACTACTTCCAGGATCTACAGTTTTGCCTTACAACATCAGGCTTCACCACAAGTTGGCAACCGCTTGAAGTAGGTATCATGGCGGGGTGTACCATCTCCCCATTGGCCTTTACGATGGCAATGGAAATCATTATTAGAGCCTCGAAATGGGTCGTGGGAGGAGAACGACTACAATGTAATCAGAGGTTACCACCAATTCGAGCCTATATGGATGATCTAACAAAACTCACAACAACTGTTCCCTGCACCAAAAGATTGCTGGACAAACTTCATCAAAATATAACATGGGCGAGGATGAAGTTAAAGCCCAATAAGTGCAGAAGCATATCCATTGTGAAAGGTCAAGTTACAGACCAAAGATTTCATGTTGGCGGAACACCTGTCCCAACTGTCTCAGAAATGCCAATAAAGAGCTTGGGGAGATGGTATGATGCGAAGCTCAAAGACACCGAGCAGTTTGAACAACTAAAAAATGATACCAGTTTGTACATGGAGCGCATCAATAAGACCTTGTTGCCAGGAAAACTCAAGGTATGGTGTTTTCAGTTTGGAATACTTCCAAGACTTTTGTGGCCGTTAACCATATATGAGATCCCCATCACCAAGGTTGAAAAGTTGGAACGGCTGATAAGCACACAGCTGAAGCAGTGGCTTGGAATTCCGCGTTGTTTAAGTTCCGTTGGACTTTATGGACATGGCAAGTTGGAATTACCAATCACAGGGCTCGTTGAAGAGTTCAAATGCACCAAAGCAAGGCTCGTCATGACCCTATCTGAATCTGAGGATGCAGTCATTCGAACAGCAGCCCCCCGAGTGGTAACGGGATTAAAATGGACTCCATCAGAAGCTGTTCAGAGTGCAAAGTCTGCACTTCATTTCAGAGATGTGGTTGGGCAAGTTCAACATGGAAGGGCAGGGCTCGGACTCATCCCCAAAACTCCTCTGTGGCATAAAGCAACATCAGTGCAGAAGAGACAGCTAGTGGTAGAGGAAATTAGAAGACAGGAGGAAGGAGAGCGACATGCCAAAGCCGTATCAATGGCCAAGCAAGGGAGATGGACCAACTGGGAGGGCCTGGAGAAGAAAAAGCTCAGCTGGTGTGATATCTGGCAGATGGAGGGAGCGCGGCTGAGTTTTGTCATCAGGGCCACATACGACCTGCTACCCTCCCCCCAAAATCTGAAAGTGTGGTATGGAGAAGATCCTGCCTGTTCTCTTTGTCAAGTACCTGCATCCCTAAGGCACATTCTATCAGGGTGTACTACAAGTCTCACCCAAGGGTGCTATACTTGGCGGCATAACCAAGTACTCAGAGAACTGGCATCAATACTAGAACAAAAACGAACCACCACAAACAATCTCCCACAAACATCGGCAGTACAGGTCAACTTCACAAATTTCATACCAGCTGGCCAAAATCAAGAACATAGTACAACACCTAAAGATACAAGCATCCTGCAGTCAGCACGGGATTGGAAGTTGGAAGTGGACCTTAATAAGAAGCTTGTATTTCCCCCAGAAATAGTGATTACAACACTCCGACCAGACATGGTCCTGTGGTCTCAATCAACAAAACTAGTATATGTTGTGGAATTAACAGTACCATGGGAAGATGGGGTTGAAGAGGCTTATGAAAGGAAAAAGAACAAATATTCCGACTTAGCAGCTGAAGCATCCCAGAATGGCTGGAAGACCAGCATCTTCCCAATAGAGGTGGGATGCAGGGGATTTGTTGCTACATCTACCACCAGTTTGCTGAGAAAGATAGGGGTGAAAGGTCGCTGTCTCCAACAGGCCATCAAGTCTATGTCAAGTGCTGCCGAAAAAAGCAGTAACTGGCTCTGGATCAAGCGAAAGGACTCCAACTGGGCAGTAAGGTAGAGACAGATGTATGCGGTCAGGCTTAGGCCCGACTCAGGGAGAAGGACGCCCCTGCCATGCAGAGTCCTTCAGGGATATGGAGGGTATGGTATGGAGGGGGGTGTACCTGGGACGCTGGGTACACTGTTGAGCCTTATGGAGACGTTGTGGGCGTAAATTTACGAAACGTCAATGAAGCAGGGTGCCCACCTGATGACCCCAATGACATACCTTATCCTCCTTTTCACCACTCCAAACCGACTGCTGCTATCAAGAGTTTCCTACTAAAGGGATTGAAACATCTAGTTCTATTAGCTTTACTGTCACTTTTCACCAACCTGTATTATGTATATATTTGTTAGATAAGATTTATGTTTAGAATAGTAATAAAGTTTGTCTGTGTTCAAAGACGATTTGACTGTGGTATATTTTGATAAATAATCTCATCCCTGTTTAGCTTCAAAGCTGTACCTAAATACGTGTGATACTATTTTCAACAAGCCATGTGAATAATATCTGTAATAATGCAGGCGCTGAGGCAGACTCCATGTGCAGATGTTTATTAAAAATCTACAGCAAACTAGTTGAAATCGTCAGGCAGATTCCGTAATCGTAAAGGCAGGCAGTGGGTCAATACAAAGTAGCAGTCAGATCCGTGGCAACAAGGCAAAGGGGTAAATCCAAAAGAGACAATAGATGTTAAGGCAGGCAAAAAGTCATTCACAGAATAGCAAGACAATGGCAATGGTAATAACGCTCGGTAAGGCAGGAAAACTGGCAATACTTCGCATCGGCCTGTTGAGCAGGCCATGCTTAAATATCCACCAAACAGGAAATGAACAATGAAGCAGAGGGAGCAGCACACAGTCAGTACTCGGGAGAGGGCTCCCTCTGCTGGCGTGACGTTACAGAATCCCCCCCCCCCTAGGAGCGACTCCTGGCGCTCGACGAGGACGTCCCCGTGGCCGAGGTGCTGGACGATCGGGTCTGGCTCGATGGAAGTCCCTGATAAGGGTCGGGTCCAAGATATCATGGGCGGCTACCCAAGACCTCTCCTCTGGGCCGTACCCCTCCCAGTCCACCAAATACTGGAGCTGACCACCTCTCCTTCTCGAGTCCAATAACTCCCTAACTGCGTAAGCAGGGGACCCATCAATGTCCAGCGGAGGAGGTGGTTCCTGACTCTCAGTGTTGGGGTCAGCCCCCGGGTGGACCGGTTTGAGGAGGGAAACATGGAAAGAAGGAGAGACACGATAATTAACAGGCAGCTCCAACCGATACGTGACTTCATTTATTTGTCTTAAAATTTTGAACGGGCCTACGTACCTTGGGCTTAACTTTTTACTTGGTAGCCGCAACTTGAGATCCCGTGTGGAGAGCCAGACCCTTTGTCCAACTTGGTAGGGAGGGTGTGGGCGACGTCGTCTATTGGCTTGGATTTCCTGACTCCTGATAGCTCTTTGCAAGTGCACATGAGCGGAATCCCACACCCTCTCACTACGACGAATCCAATCATCGATTGCAGGTACTGTAGAGGGCTCGTCTGACCACGGGAACATAGGGGGTTGGTAACCAAGCACGCATTGGAAAGGGGTGACACCAGTGGAGGAGTGTTTCAGGGAATTCTGGGCATATTCCGCCCATGGTAGAAACTCTGCCCAGCGATGCTGTTCACGACTGCAATACGAACGAAGATACCGACCGATTTCCTGATTCAGCCTCTCCACTTGACCGTTTGACTGAGGGTGATAACCAGAGGTCAGGCTGACGTTGATGTCAAGCTGCTTGCAGAAGGCTTTCCAAACTTGAGAAGTGAATTGAGTCCCTCTGTCGGAAACAATATCCTCAGGAATGCCAAAAACTCTGAAGACGTGATGAAAGAGTGCAAGAGCTGTTTCCATGGCTGTGGGGAGTCCCTTCAAGGTTACCAAACGGCAGGACTTAGAAAATCGGTCGATGATAACTAGAATGGTCGTGAAACCGGTGGACGGAGGCAAATCTGTGATGAAATCTATGGACAGATGAGACCAAGGTCGTTGAGGAATGGGCAGAGGCTGTAGCAGACCAGAGGGTAAATGTTTCGGGGTTTTAGACTGGGCACAGATAGAGCAGGACTTGACAAAATCAGTTACATCTTTAATCATTGAAGGCCACCAGAATGAGCTTTGTGTGAGGTTGAGTGTTCGTGAAATGCCTGGATGACCTGAGCTGAGTGAAGTATGAACCCATTGGATGACTCTAGCACGAAGGTTCACCGGAACATATTGTTTATTGCCTGGACAGTTGGGTGGCGTGGGTTCTCTCTGTTGACCTCGTTGAATTTCTTCCATTAGATCCCATGTGACTGGTGCAACAATTATTGAAGGTGGCAGGATGGGTTCAGGCTTGAAGTCAGTCTGCTGGTGGCAATGCAGTCTAGATAAGGCATCTGCCTTACTATTTTTACTTCCAGGTCTATATGTGACCGTAAACTGGAATCTGGTGAAGAACAGGGACCAACGTGCTTGCCGAGGATTAAGCCTCTTTGCACTCTTGACGTACTCTAAGTTCTTATGGTCTGTGATGATCATGAAAGGGTGGGTGGAACCCTCTAACCAGTGTCTCCATTCCTCAATTGCAGCCTTCATGGATAAAAGTTCCTTATTGCCAACATCATAGTTGCGTTCCGCGTCCGTTAGTTTCCTAGAAAAATAGGCACAGGGATATAGCTTGCCTGGTTGTCCATGACGTTGGGAAAGTACAGCTCCAATTCCGTTGTCAGAGGCATCTACCTCTACGACAAATGGCAAACTGGGATCTGGATGCTTGAGAATGGGTGCAGTGGTGAAACTGGATTTTAACTTAGTGAAGGCTTGAGTGGCATTTTCGTTCCATTTTAGCTTTGATGGTTTACCCTTCAGCAGAGATGTTAAGGGGGCCGCAATAGAGCTGTAGTTGCGGATGAAACGATGGTAGAAATTAGCAAATCCAAGAAAGCGCTGAAGTTCCTTGACAGTGGTGGGTTGGGGCCATTCAGTGACTGCTGTTACTTTTGAGTTATCCATCTCAACACCCTGATGGCTGATGTTGTAACCCAGAAATGATGTTTGGCTGACATGGAATTCGCACTTCTCTGCCTTTACATAGAGTTGGTTATCAAGAAGTCTAGAAAGCACAGACTTGACATGATCTTGATGTTCAGATTCAGACTTGGAATATATAAGGATGTCATCGATGTAAGCTATCACGTACTTGTTAAGGATGTCCCGGAAGATTTCGTTGATGAATGATTGAAAGACTGCTGGTGCGTTGGCAAGTCCGTATGGCATGACCTGGTACTCATAGTGCCCCCTAGAGGTCAGAAAAGCTGTTTTCCATTCGTCCCCTTCTTTGATCCTGATAAGGTTATAAGCGCTCCTGAGGTCTAATTTGGTGTAAATGGTTGCTTCACGGAGTTGTTCAAGAGCTGAGGGTACTAAAGGTAAGGGATAACTAAATTTGACAGTAACATTGTTCAAACCCCTGTAGTCTATACATGGCCGGAGTCCTCCATCTTTCTTTTCTACAAAGAAAAACCCAGCTGCTGCTGGAGAAGTGGAAGGACGGATGAAGCCTGAACTGAGCGCCTCCTCAATATATTCCTCCATGGCCTGCGTTTCTGGATGTGAAAGGGGATATATTTTGCTTTTGGGGGGCATGGCATTTGGCAGGAGATCAATAGCACAGTCCCAGGGACGGTGTGGTGGGAGAAGTGTAGCCTTAGTCTTACTGAAGATCTCTTGGTAATCATGGTAACAGGAGGGAATAATGACTGGCTTTGTATCTGGACTTTCAATGCTCGTGGTTAAACATGACTTGGTTACAGAGGCATTGATGCACTGTGAGTTGCAAAAGGATGACCATTGGGTGATCTCACCGAGCTGCCAAGAGATGACTGGATCGTGAATTAATAACCATGGATGACCTAGGATTATTTCGTGGCGGGGAGAATCAATCACATAGAAAGAAATGACTTCAGAATGAAAAAGTCCAATTTGAAGTTTTACAGGTAGGGTTTGTTGTGTGATGCCTTCTCCAATGGGTTTATTGTCAATGGCGTTGATTTTGAGAGGTGGGTCACATGGTTGTATGGGGATGTTGAATTTGGAAACAATGTTTTGATGAATCAAGTTGAGTGCTGATCCGGAGTCGACCAGCGCTGTGAGGTCAGTGGAGTGATTATTAGCAGAAATCTTGACTTTGATCGTGAAAAACTTGGTAGAGAGAGGAGGGAGATGGTCAACACTCACCCGAGTAGTAGATTTGGAGATTTTCTGGGTCTTAAGAGGACAAAAAGCATTGACATGACCTGAATTTCCACAGTAGAAACATAGGTTGTTAGTTAGGCGACGAAGTTTCTCCTCCTTGGTGAGTTTAGTGACTCCTAACTGCATGGGCTCTGGGTCAGGTTGAGTAGTGGGCAGGAACGAATGGGATGTCATAGCTGGTGGAATAACTGTAGCATTTCTCATTGACGGTGTCCTGGACTTAGCGGGGCAGTTACGCATGAGGTTATCAATCTTAATTGCTAGAGTCACGAACTCAGAGAAGGAACAATTTTCACCTTTGCACGCAAGTTCTGCCTGTAATTCTACATTCAAACTTCTTTGGAACATAGCTTTAAGTGCAACGTCATTCCATCCACTTTGAGCTGCGATCGTCCTGAATTCAATAGCGTAATCAGCGGCGGATCGTCGACCTTGATTCAATTGCACCAGTTGAGAAGAGATATCCATACCCCCTGCTGGGTATTCAAAGACTTCTCTAATCTGTTGGATGAAATACGCAGATGAAGTTTGAATGGAATGGTCAGTCTCCCAAACGGCTGCAGCCCAATCAATAGCTCTACCAGTCAGAAGAGTTAGTAGAAAAGCGCATCTTTTCTCATCAGACTCGAAATCATCCTTTTGATGTTTGAAAAAGATTTCTACTTGTCGTAGAAATCCTTTACAATGCTCTGCTGAGCCGTCAAACTTATCAGGAAAAGCAAAGCTTACCTTCTTAGGCATGGGTGGCGGTAATGAATGGAGATATTGAGTGAGATAGGCGTTAGAAGCCTGTAGTTTACTCAGCTGTTCCTGATATTCTTTGATGAGGTCATTTTGGTAAGCAAATGCTTTCTGCAGATTGGAAACTTCTGCTGGAGTCATCGGTGGCGAAGTATTCTGTAATAATGCAGGCGCTGAGGCAGACTCCATGTGCAGATGTTTATTAAAAATCTACAGCAAACTAGTTGAAATCGTCAGGCAGATTCCGTAATCGTAAAGGCAGGCAGTGGGTCAATACAAAGTAGCAGTCAGATCCGTGGCAACAAGGCAAAGGGGTAAATCCAAAAGAGACAATAGATGTTAAGGCAGGCAAAAAGTCATTCACAGAATAGCAAGACAATGGCAATGGTAATAACGCTCGATAAGGCAGGAAAACTGGCAATACTTCGCATCGGCCTGTTGAGCAGGCCATGCTTAAATATCCACCAAACAGGAAATGAACAATGAAGCAGAGGGAGCAGCACACAGTCAGTACTCGGGAGAGGGCTCCCTCTGCTGGCGTGACGTTACAATATCACTTCAATAAGTGAATTAATCATAATTATGATACAACTAGACGTTGTATTACGATTTCAATTGGTGGAGAATCTATTAAGACAAATAATCTAGTTATTTGTCATTTATCTAATTTTTAATGGTTGTTGAACACCATTACACATTTCATTACCTAATAAGGTACAATAAGGACAGTTTAATTTAGCTCATAGCTCACATATTTCAAGACCCTAAGTTCACTTCTAGATGACGCATTTCCTTTATTTCCTACATATAATGGTGGTAGAATGCGTGCAAGTTATCCTACACCCTAATAACACCTTCCTAAGCAAGCAATAGCAAGTAGCAAATTATTTTTCATTGTTGTGACATAAAGGCTATTGGCTAGTTTAAAAAGGGACAAGCCCTTTGATATGTCCTGCCCCAATTTCCTGCTTCAATGGGAAGTATGCCAAACAAGAAAAAAAAAATGTCAAGCCATGAGGTTCTTAAATGTGAGCAAACAACAAATCTGCCCCCCTTGAAATCCATCCCCTTTAGAACAACAGTTCCTGCCCAATTTTTTCAGATGGAAAAGTAATTTATTGGTTCAAAAATTTGTATACCATGAATTTTTTCTTAAAAGAGTTCTAATCTATCAACTAAACCAACCTGCTTTAGAGGTGAATCATACCAATACAACCTTTGATTTGAAGCAAAAAAAAAAAAAAAAAAAAATTCAAAGGTACAAGATGTCCATTAAAGGGTTAGTTCACCCAAAAATACAAATGTTCTCATGATTTACTTACCTTAAAGCCATCCCAGATTGTGTATGACTTTCCTTCTTCAGCAGAAACAAAGTGAAGATTTTTACAAGCAGATTTCAGCACTGTTTGTCCATACAATGCATGTAAATGGGTGGCATCAGTCTGCTGGCTGTTTGACAGTCCAAAAGGCATATTTAGGCATCATAAAAGTAATCCAAACTACGCAAGTATATCAATGAATGTCTTCTGTAGCAAATCGATAGGTCTGTGTAAGAAACAAATTGATAATTAAAATGTTTTTAACTTTAAATCATTGCTTCAGCCCAGTGCTGATTTGTTGTTTGAAATGAACAAACTCTCATGCGACGTTTGTTCCTCTGTTGTATACTGTGGTAGGGCAGAGTGTGGGGCTGGGTCATGATTCCACACACCTGGCCCTTAATCAGGCTAATCAAGCCTCAGAGAGGGATAAAGGCCGACTGGAGTGTGAGAGAGATTTACGGACAGCTGTCCAACACCTGTGTTTGTTTGTCTTTTTGGTTGAGTTGTATATTAAACTATTATTTATATTGTCAAGCTGGTTCTCGACTCCTCCTTTCCATTAATCCCTTTACAGTGGTGCCGAAACCTGGGAAAGAGGAGGGATGCGCCGTAGTAGAGTCCTCACCACTACCATCCACCCCAACGGAGCAGCCGCGGCCATCTGCTGGGGGATGGAGTAGCCTGGCCGCCTGAGAGCGGACGAATGGCCGCTGATGGGCTCCTAGCCGACTGCCTGGAGCGGTCAAGGCCGCTGCCAGGGGTGGGGGGAGACCACTCCCAGCCGTCAAACGCGTCGGGATCATGATGACCACTGATCGCAAGCAGGGAGGGGCTCCCGGCCGACCGTCTGGAGCGGGAGAACCGCTGCCAGGGGCGGGGGAGACCCCTTTTGTTTCCCTAGAACGCAGCTGGATGTTCCGTCCGCCAGGGGTCAAAAGACTGCCTCCGATCCGCCTGGGGAGGTGTGGCTGTCATCCACTGGAGGTTGGAGGAGTGGCCGAGGACCAAGCTACAGCGTATCGGAGAACTGACTAGTAAGTGCTTTTTTTCTCTCTCTCTCTCTCTCTCTCCCACTCCATATTGGCCTTTCCCTCTCTTTTTATAAATGTTTTTTTAATTTGGTACGGTCACCATTCCGGTGAGTAGGTGCCACATTTTGTGGTTATGACCTGCCGGCACATGGTGCGGAAGGCATGCCCCACTCCAGGGAAAGAGATGTACATCATACTTGTTCCCTCAGGCTCCCCGGCCTGAGGGAACAAGGGATGAATGTGGCAGGGTGGAGGGCGGGGCCAGGTCGTGATTCCACACACCCGGACACTAATCAGGCTAATCAAGAGAGGGATAAAGGCCGACTGGAGACTGCAGTGGGACAGAGAGAGAGACTTAAGGACAGCTGTCCGACACTTGTGTGTGTTTGTCTTTTTGGTTGAGTTTTATATTAATCTATTATTTAGATTGCCAAGCCGGTTCTTGCCTCCTTTCCATTAATCCCTTTACATATACAAAGCACGCGCTTCAAACTTCTCACATGAACGCATCATTGCGCTTACGTTACTGATGTGTCCACTGCTGGCAGTAAGCGTGTTTTTTTAAAGTTAATAAAGTTTTAATTATCAATATTTTTTTATACAAACCTATAGATTTGCTTCAGAAGACATTAATTAATTGACTGGATTCATGTGGATTACTTTAATGAGGGAATGAACTACAATCCCATGAAGCATTGCAAAATGAAATAAATTAAAACAGATGGAAAAATGTAAAACTATTGATTGAAGTCTATTGTAAAATATTCCGTTTGAGAGTATAAGGAGACGTCATTCACAGTGTGTCGTGGAAGTGTGTAGTCGCAGAAGAGCTCTTTTGTAGTTTTTCATCAGAAATTCTGCTATTAAACAATATTTTTTAAAAAAAGAAGAAGCATATACCATTGAGTAACACTTTCTGAGATTAAGGTACATCTTTCTTTAAATCTTTACAAGTTATCTTTACAAATCAATTCCCCTATAAACAAAAATGAATGGATTTTTACTTCTAGAACTAGGCTGTTGCACTCTATTTTGCATAATTTCCATCTTTGCCAGGAAATCACACCTACAACCATGAAAAATCCCTTGTTTCACCCGGTCAGAGCTGTGTGCAGAAAATCTCTTTTCACAACACCAAGATATGCACACATCTTAATCTTTAACTTCTATCATTAAGCATCTGCTTCATAATTCTCTTTAAGCATTCACTAAGTGAAACCACATTTTTTCCAGAGTATTCAGCACAACAATAAACACAGGTGCTGATTATGGTGGAAATTATTCTGAAGTTACTTGCATGCTGTCCTCTCAAAAATGAATGTGCTTAAACACATTGATATATTTATGAAACTGTACAATGTTGAGTGTTTGAAGAAAACTAATGGCTCTAATCAATCTTCAGTACTCGCACATACTTTCTGTACCTCTGATCTGAGGCCAGTGCACCTGTTGTGATTTAGAGATCTTGAAATTAGAGTGCAGAAGTGAGATAAGAACAAACACAAGCCAGCTGCAATGCTGCATCAAACTGTAAGGAGGGCTAGCAGGAATGATTGAAAATAAATATATTTTATTAAACAAATTTTAACAAACAGGCATACAAAACTCTACTAGGGAGAGAAAACAAACTAAACATATACCAGAATAAAAATTATAACAAGGACCGAACAGGAATAGACAAACTGACAAACAACTATTGTTTACTATTGAAACAACGATTTGACAAACCCAAGCGGAAGAATGCACAATATATAGATGAAGTCACATGAGGGACAGGTGCAGACAATCAACATGACAAGGACTAAACAAGGAGGCGTAGCAAGAGGAAACAAGCAGATTGTGTCAGAAGAGACAAAAACATGGCTGACAAAAAACACAACAGAGCCATGCACTCAAACACAAAACAGAATCAGGACATTAAGAGATAACAAGAAGGAGAGGGCTGTCAGACCAAGGTCGTAATACAAAACTACTTGGCTCTGTAGACCATGAGCCTAGGAGAGAAACAGGCATACTATGCACACCTACCCCCCAATCAGACTAATCAGCTGAGGAGAGGGATAAATGCAGCCGGATGTGGCAGTTCGGGTGAGAGCAGCGGCCATGTGTGTTTGTTTATGATTGTGTCTTTTTTTAAGTTCTTATTAAAATATTACTTTGATTGTTCAGCCGGTTCCCGCCTCCTCCTTTCCCATTTTTAACCCTGTTACATTGGAGACGAAGCCCAGGAAGGAGGAGGGATGGGATGCCATGGAATCCTCGCCACTGCCGTCTGCCCAAAGGAGCAGCCGCAGCCATCCGCTGGGGGATGGAGGAGTCGCTGCCAGCCGCCTGGACACGAAGGAATGGCCGCCATCCGTGAGGGGAGGAGGGGCTCGCTGCCAGCTGCCTAGAATGGTGGAGCCAATGCCTGGGGTGGGGGGCTTGCTACCGGCTTGCTCCGGTCCACCTGGGGAGGAGCGGCTGTCGTCCGCTAGAGGGTGGAGAAGTGGTCGAGGACCAGGCAATGGCATTTCTGGGAACTGGCGAGCAATTTTTTTCTCTCTCTCTCTCTCTCTCTCTCTCTCACTGTTGCTCTGCCTCGCCTTTTCCCTCTTCTCTTTTTTCTCCCTCCCCTTGTCCCCCTCCCCCAGCTCTAGAGAGGTTAAATGCAGCTGCCGTGTGTTTTTTTTCTTGCATAGTCACGGCCCCACACTCATCCTCATCACCCCCCTCCCCCCCGCCCCCCCCCTCCCATGTAAAGCAGATCTAAACAGGTGTAGGTGGGGAGGAAGAGAATGAATGCTATGCAAGACTGAGCTGCTGGATTTGAATTGAAGCTGTTGTGGTGAGTACTGGTTTTATGTGTTTTGATAGAAGCAAAAATCTTGGTTAGTTATTATTTCCCCTTACTTTCAGTTCACTTCAGTGTCTGTTTAGTTTTCCCCTGTGCTCACGGACTACACTTCCTGCATGCACCTGTTGATAACTCTCACCTGCCTGACCCCATTCCAGTTCCTCCTCCTGAGTGTCCAGTCTTGGATCCTCCAGCAGCTCCACCAACCTGACTCTCAAACTCCTGCTCTTCCTGCTGCATCGCCCGCTCTTCATCCTGAGACTCCTCCTCCAGCGGCTCCGCCCTCTCCGTCTACAGATCCATCTCCAGAGTCACCCCTGTCTCCACCTCTGGATCCATCTCCAGTTCCACCATCATGATCCCAAATCCTTACTCCTGCTGCTCCGTCTCCAGATCCGCCTATGGCTCCGCCCCCTCAGTCTCCACCTCCTGCGACCAAATCACCTCCCAGGCCTATTGACCCCGTCCCTGCCCTGTGGCTGCCTCCCAGGCCTCCTGATCGTCTGCCAACTTCCCCTTGGCAACTTGAGCCTCCTCTGGATCCCTCCATGTCAGTTTGTCCCTACTGCCTTCCCATCTTTTCTGTCACAAACTGCCTCATGTTTTTCCCCCTCGCCTTTGGTTCACTTCAGTGTCTGTTTTGTTTTCCCCGGTGCTCATGGACTATACTTCTCAGCATGTACCTGTTGATAACTCTCACCTGCCCTCCATCTTTCTCAGCTGTTCCCCATTCTCTCATCAGTCATCTGTATGTATATATACCCTCTAGTTTCAGTCACTAATTGTCAGTTGTTATGTTTCTATGATCGTTGTTACATGCATTTATGTTTCAACAGACGACTGTTATTTTTTTGTAACCTTCATCGTATTATATGTATTCTTGTCATCTTAGGTTGTTGATTAAAGGATTGCTGCATTTAGATCCATTGCTTTCTTGCCTCATCACTACAAAATATTACAGGAAGTGAATAGGGGGCCAATTTTTGAATGTTAAGAAAGTATAACGTTTCAAAAAACTTTCACTGTTTCAAAAGTATAGCCACAAAACATAAAGAATATGAGTGTAAACATGATTTTAGTGTGATAAAATCACTAACCTTTTCTGTTTAAAATTATAGCCAATTTTACAAATTTTTTATTTTGTATAATGTTAATAAATCCTAAAATTACTGTAACAATGATGATTTAAACAACTTTAAAGCTCAAATAATACATTAGTTTTAACAAAAGAATTCATGCAAGTGCTTTTATAAAACTATAAGCTTCACATTTCTGTTTAAACCTTCCAAAAATTGGCCACATTCACTTTCATTGTGTCTCACTGGAACCTTGATTTTTGCTTTTTTTTATTTTTAAAGAAAAGGATGGAAGAATCTAAATAAATTTTTGTTGGAATTAACATTATGGCACAAATACGGTCGATTGATCTTAACTTGTATTGTACATGTATCATTCCTTTAAAACAAAATGAGACATGCAAGATATCTCATTTGTGATATTTCTTACCTACACACATATGCACACCCTAATGAGTTTCAACTAAGCTTGCATGTTGCCCAAATATTCCTGGAAAAGACTAAGGATTTCACAGGACACTGTTAGTTTAAACCCCTCTACAGAACATCACTGCATTCCAAGTATGTTAACCAAATTGCACTCTGGTAGAAGTCAGAGCAGCCTAGTTTCTGGTCAAACCATGACAATATATAATACACACACTTTATAAAAACATGTACTTTTTTATATCCATTATTGCTTAATTACATATTTAAACATGTTCTCATTGTCATTTACACACACACACACACACACACACACACACACACACACACACACACACACAGTAATCTCCATTAACCTGCCCAGCAGCTGCTCAGTGGTAGAAAAGAGGCAGCAATTTAAAGCCATTTGCATCAGGACCTTTTCCAATTGCAGTTCTGAGCTTGACCTATTAGAGTTCTTATGCTATCAGTGATAGGTGCGAAATGAGGAAATTAATGTCTGTTTAATCAGCATCCTCTGGCGATGCAAACTGATTCAAAGTCAGGCCCTATTGTGCTGCCTGCCTTTTAAAAGATAGCATGGTCGTTTGTGATCTGGCTTGCAGCCACCGCAATAAAAGGTGAAAGCGATACCAATTAAGTGATAGCATCAGATGTGCTCTTTCCAAAAGGCTATCTGACATGCTTGATATTAAGGGTAAATGTTCTTCCTCATTTGTTCTGTAGTGAAGATAGAGGCCGAGATTGTGTGTGGTAAGATGTTACTTTCTTAAGGTAAATCTTAAGATGTCAAATCACAATATTTAAGGTTCTGCTGATAGTCCTTATACCTGCTTAGGCTGTGTCTGTTTATTAGTGCATTAAAATAAAAAGTTCCCCGTCTGTCGCTCACTTCGATGTTGTGTCGAAGAAGCGACACTAGGGGTCTCTCTTGAGCGCCGAATATGCTTCTGATCTATGAAAAAATGAGAATGAGAATTAGGCAGGCAGTATTTGCATACCACGCCCCCGGACATACGGGTATAAAGGCGGGGAAATACGTCGAGTTCATTCAGAAATTTTCTTTGGAGCCGATGGTCGTATATGGTGTCAGCTGCGAGTTACACATCTGTTCCTGTTCCTCTGACGCTTGGCAGCTGTTTGATCTATGGCGCACTTCAGTGGCTTTCTCCTTCTCTGCACGGCAGTGCAGTTTGCCCCTGGGTGCTTCAACAGCACAAAAATTAAAAGAGTTATTTAAAAGAGTGATTTTCTCTAAAAGAATATTTTCCTCTTAAAGAGCAATACACAGCTGGCGTTAAACGTCCTTTTCAGGACGCGTCTTTATAAAGATGCCTTTCCACCCCTGTGTAGTTCCTGGATGCGGTAGAGTGCTCTCCGCTTCAGACAGTCACAGGCGTTGTCTCGTGTGTCTGGGTTGCGATCACACAGAGGCAGTGTTTGTGGATGGTTCATGTTCTCACTGTGAGAGCATGACCATGGCAACGTTGTGGTCGCGGTTCGCTTTCAATAGAAAGCATGCCATTCCAGCCACCCCCCGCATTGCTCCTTCTTCCCACGGGATTGAGGATGATGCGGCTGGCAATGGAGGCGATCTGGGGACGGCAACGGGTGCAGCTCCGCCGGGTACGCCCCCTCGGACCACCCGCCCCTCGACACACTCGTTGACTCCAGTCCGTGCTCGAGGCAACAGCGACTCGCCTCACAGCCAGCCTGCCTATCCTCTAGTGCTCGAGGTGGATGAGCTCGCCGCTGCATCGGAGAGCGCAGTGTCTGATGCTGATGACTCCCCTGGGCTGCCACCTTCGGGCCAGCACGTCCAGGCTGAGGTGGGCGAAATATCCGATATGCTTGCCCGGGCCGCCGCCAGTGTGGGGCTGGACTGGAACCCTCCATCCTCCCCACAGCCATCGCGGTTGGATGACTGGTTCCTGGGGGCTCACAGCCATAACCCCCCCCCCCCCCCCCCCCACCCGGTCCCGTTTTTCCAGGAGGTGCATGATGAGCTGACGTCTTTACGGAGGGCACCCCTCTCCACACGTCACAAAGCCACTAGCTCATCCGCTCTCGCTACCCTTGACGGGGAGCGGCCCATGGGTACACAGCGATTCCCCAGGTGGACAGGGCTGTTGCACACCACCTGTGTCCCGAGAACCCTACCACCTGGCGGGGTCACCCTGTACTCCCCTCCAAGGCCTGTAGGACAACGTCTTCATTGACTGCCAAAGCATACAGTGCCACTGGACACGCCGCTTCCCTCCTGCAAGTCCACCAGGTCAAGGCACTGAAAGATCTGCACGGGGGTAGCCCTGATCCCGATGTGCTGCAGGAACTGCGCTCAGCAACTGACCTCGCCCTCAGAGCCACGAAGGTCACAGCGTAGCCACTCGGGCAGGTGATGGCCACACTCGCGGTTCAGGAACATCATCTGTGGCTGAACTTGGTCGAGATGCGTGAGACCGACAAAGTGCTTTTCCTCAATGCGACACCGTCGAGGACTTTACCCAGCAGCTCTCCACGGTGAAGAAACAGACGGAGGCCATCTCACATATACTGCCCTGCCGCAAACCTGCCGCCATGGGCCATGCCCTGTCTGCTCGCCGGGGGCATCCTCCTGCCAGCTCTCAGCCCATGCGTTGAGCACCCCGCAGGAAGTCGACGCCCCTGTCTCACGGACCCCCTCGAGGACCCGTCCTCACCTCCCGATGCCGTTCTACCTGCTCTATCCCGCAGTGAAGCCCTGCCAGGTACGTCAAAAATAATCGTCCCTTTGGTGCCCCTAGCATGGAGCTTGGATGCGTGGCTTTCACTTCCCAACCCGTCACGCTGGCTGGCCCAGACCATTCGACGGTTAAGCAATTCAGTTTGCCAGGCCTCCGCCCCCATTCGCGGGCATCCGCTTTTCCACAGTACACGGAGAACATGCCAAATCCC
Source organism: Moxostoma hubbsi (assembly GCA_032164185.1). Lineage (NCBI taxonomy): Eukaryota > Metazoa > Chordata > Actinopteri > Cypriniformes > Catostomidae > Moxostoma > Moxostoma hubbsi. The sequence continues at coordinate 21,816,328 of JAVLUX010000023.1, read as the reverse complement.
TGTGCGCGGAAATCGCTACTCTCTTACTCAAAGACGCGTGTGGCACGATGGAGGGCGGGGCCGGGTCGTGATTCAACACGCCCAGTCCCGTATTGGACTAATCAAGCCTCCAAGAGGGTTAAAGGCCGACCGCGGATGATGTGCGTGAGAGAGAGATCGTTCACGGACATGTCCGTTGTCCTATGTGTTTGTCTTTTGAGTTTTCCATTAAAACTATAATTTATACGTTAAGCCGGTTTCTCGCCTCTTCCTTGCCCGTGAGCATGAACTTCTTTACAACGCGATAGAGCCTGTCCCTCCAACCGAGATGAAGAAGGGTTTCTACAGCCCTTACTTCATCATACCCAAGAAAGGCGGCAGCTTACGACCGATCTTGGACTAACTCCCGTTCAAAATGCTCACGCAAAAACACATCTTAACTTGCATCCGGCATCTAGATTGGTTCGCAGCTGTGGACCTGAAGAATGCGTACTTTCACGTCTCAATTCTGCCTCGACACTGTCCCTTTCTAGGGTTCGCGTTCGACGGCCAGGCATATCAGTACAAAGTCCTCTTCGGCATGTCTCTGTCCCCTCACATCTTCACAAATGTCAGAGTTAGACTCAATGTTAGCACGTCTCACCAACGAGCGTGCGCAGTCAGTGCTGGAATGCCTCGCCACCTTCAGGCCGGGCACTTCAGTCCCTTTAAAACTTTTCCAGAGGCTCCTGGGGCATATGGCGTCCTCCGTGGTGGTCGCGCTGTTTTGCTCTAAGTAAAAATGTATACTCCTTTACAATGTAATGTAATAAAATAATGTAATCTATAAGTAATAGTGTAACCTATAAAACAGTAACTATTGTATAACCTGATTAAAGGTTGTTTTCAATCAGCTGAACAAATTCTTAAACTCAAATGGCTACTTGGACAATTTCCAGTCTGGTTTTCAACAACATCACAGCACAGAGACGGCACTCATGAAGATAATTAAGCAATATCACACTCACAATCGTGCTATATGGCTAAACATTAGCACTGCTGTGATTCGCCCATAGGCCGAGTGCCATAGGTAATCACAGCAGTGCTGATTTAGGGCCATATAGCATGATTGCGAGTGTGATATTTCTTATATACAACAGTTCAATGAACAAGTGCATTTTTTAAAATGAGGAAAAACTGAGAACGGTCATAAAAACTCATTTGGAACTACTCTCTGATGCAACGGATCAGAAACTGCCACTGCTGGTTCAAAACAAATGATCTGTCCAAACCTCCGTTAGTAATTCTAAAATGTCACTTCAGAAATAGTATCACGGCTTGTGCTGTTTCGAACAAGTTATTGGATAAGCAAGGATAGATGTAAGTGAGTGAGTGTGTGTGTGTGTGTGTGTGTGTGTGTGTGGTGAGAGAGAGAGACAGAGAGTGTGTGATCATCTGTTGCTTCACCCATCAGCTTTCTCAGTGATAAAATAGCCATCCAAGCAGGGGTAATTCTCTCTATTTTGCAGTAGCCGGTGAACAGTACTTTTTCTCCTATGTGGAAACTCCAGTGAGAGGTAAGTAATGAGTTGTGTAATTAATCTGTCTGTTGTGTCTCTCAGACATTGAACCATAATGCAAAAAGTTTAAGTTTTAAACTTAGTTTAAAGCTATTTTCATGCTCTTGTTGTGTTGTAGTAGTAGTAGTAGTAGTAATACCAGCGATCAAGGAGCGCTGTTCTACATAAACAATGACTGAGGGATTCACTTCACATCACCAACTGCTCATATTACACACAAAAATTATAATTTGCAATTACCTGCTGGCTAACATATGTAATATCAAAAAGTAAAATAAAAAAATATGTGTAATGTAACAGACACTTATACAGTAACTCTTATCACATATGCACTACTCTTACACTTTAGTTTAGAACAGCACGAACACAAGCAGAGTGATACACACCAGTGAAGTGTCCGAGTACTGATGGTGTCAGACCAGATCAGATTTGAGGACCAGAACTAACTGTTGTATATTAAAATGTTATTCAGCAAAAAAACTGATTCAGGCAAAATATCAGTGCTGGTTTTATTGGATCTCAGTGCTGCATTTTACACTGTAGACCACAAACTACTCCCAGACAGACTGGAAAACTGGGTAGGGCTCTCTGGGACAGTCCTTAACTGGTTCAGGCCATACCTAGAAGGTAGGGGTTACTTTGTGAACATATGCAACTATGAATCTGAGTGGATATACATGACGTGTGGAGTCCTACAAGGCTCAATTCTTGCAGCACTTCTGTGTATGGAAGTAGTTCTTCTTCCCACAAGGCTAAATTATAAAAATAACCAAACTGCATACCATAGCTATGCAGATGACACCCAGATCTACCTAGCCCTATTGCCAAGATACTACAGACCAATAGACACTCTGTGCCAGTGCCTTGATGAAATTAACAGTTGGACATCCCAAAACGTCCTTCGGTTAAATACACAAACGACAGAGGCCATTGTATTTCGCAATAAAGGCGAAATTTACAAGGTGAAAACATACATTGACTCCAGATGTCTAAGGACAAAAAAAATCAAGTAAGGAATCTTGGTGTCATTTTGGAGTCAGACCTTAGTTTCAGTAATCACATCAAAGCAATAATGATATCAGTCTTCTCAAAAATATAGTGAGAGTTAGATGTTTTGTATACAGTCAAGACTTAGAGAAACTTGTTCATGCAATCATCACCAGTAGGGTGGACTACTGCAATGGACTCCTCACCAGCCTTACCAAAAAGACCATTAGACAGCTGTAGCTCATTCAGAATGCTGCTGCCATAATTCTCAACAGGACAAAAAAGACTGAGCATATTATTCCAGTCCTTTTGTCTTTACATTGGCTTCCAGTTACATTTAGAATTGATTTTAAGGTACTATTACTAGTTTATATATCACTCAATGACCTAGGACGTACATATATTGTAGATATGCTTGTTGAATATAAACCTAACAGACCTCTCAGATCATTAGGATCATTCCAAACTTCCTCAGCCGTCTCAGGAAGAAGAGGCGCTGGTGAGCCTTCTTCACAACGGCCTCAGTGTGGACACCGAGGAACTTGAAACTGCTGACTCTCTCCACCGGTGCTCCATTAATGAGGATGGGCTGTGTTCTCTGTCTTTCTTCCTGAAGTCCACTATAAGCTCCTTGGTTTTACTGACGTTGAGGGAGAGGTTGTGCTCCTGACACCAGCGTGTCAGAGTGTGCACCTTCTCTCTGTAGGCTGTTTCATCATTGTCAGTGATCAGACCTACCACCGTCGTATCGTCAGCAAACTTAATGATGGCATTGGAGCTATGTGTCGCCACACAGTCATGTGTGTACAGGGAATACAGGAGTGGGCTGAGAACACAGCGGGGCTCCAGTGTTGAGGGTCAGAGTTGAGGAGATGTTGCTGCCCATTCTAACCACCTGACGACTGCCTGACAGGAAATCCAGGATCCAGCTGCTTTAAGCCTAGAGCCCGGAGTTTCTCATCAAGCTTGGAGGGCACTATGGTGTTGAATGCTGAGCTGTAGTCTACAAACAGCATTCTCACATATGTGTTCCTTTTTTCCAGGTGGGAGAGAGCAGTGTGTATTGTAGATGCAATGGCATCATCAGTGGAGCGGTTGTTGCGGTAGGCAAACTGCAGTGGGTCCAAAGAGGTGGGCAGCACAGAGCAGATGTGATCTCTGATTAACCTCTCAAAGCATTTGCTGATGATGGGGGTCAGAGCAACAGGATGCCAGTCATTTAGTCAAGTGATTTTGGCTTGCTTCAGTACAGGCACAATGGATGACGTTTTGAAGTATGTGGGGACTATAGACAGGGAGAGGGACAGGTTGAAAATGTCCGTAAAAACACCAGCCAGTTGGTTCGTGCACGCTCTGATGACGCGGCCCGGAATGCCGTCTGGGCCAGCAGCTTTACGAATGTTCACCCGTCGGAAGGATCAGGTTACATCCGCAACAGAGACGGAGAGTGAACCAAACTCTGTAGCGTCAGTCGCGAGTGCTCTCTCCGTGAGGGCATTACATTATTGTCCTCGAAACGAGCAAGTCAGATGAGTATGAAAAATGTGTTTTAGGCTGAACTAAAATTGAACTTACAGACAGTCTGTTTACTGTAAAACTCGAAAGCATTACCTACTTTCACAATTTCTCTATATCTGTCTATGCATCCTTCTACAACTTAGTTTTTTTTTTCTCGACTTCCATTCTCTCTGCATCTGTTTCCTTCTCTACATCCATTTGTCCTCCACTCTCTCTGCAACCATCTGTCAGTCTGTCTTCTGCCTCGTTCTGTCTTTCTGTCTCTTAATTTCAACTTGAGTTTCTTGCTCTGAATCTCACAGCTTGCATGTTGTTGTGCGTTAGACATTGCAGATAGGACACTGGGGCAGAGAACTCACAGCAGCTGTCAAAGAGGGAAATAACGCTGCATGCAAGATCATGAATTTCTCATGTTTGAACTTTAAAATAGACTCTCGGAGAGTAAGAACAGCAAAACACATCCAGCAACAGCAGGAAAAGGGTTTTGAGGAACTGAATAAATCAGAGACAGATTGTGAGTGTTTCTAGAGCCAAGTTACCGTAGGTTTATTTAGCCAGTGGAAACAGCATGGAGACAAAGCATCAAAAGAATAGAATGAAAGTTCAGAATGTGTTTTTTAAATTTGTGATCTCTGCGAGTAATGTTCGTTGGAGTGTTCAAGACGGCATGAGTGCACTGCAAAAATATAATTTTCTTGATAAAATTCAGTAAAAAATCTCCCTTAAAACAAGATAAATGTACAAAACTGTGAGATTTTAGGACTTGCTATCCAATATGAGTTAAGTCTACTTTTCTTACCAAATTGGCTACTGATTTTTTGTTTATTTTACTCATAGTGGCAACATTTTGTGATGTTTATGCATAAAACAAGATTATTAAAAAAAACTGCCAGAGGGGTAAGACAAATAAATGTAAATCGAGATATATTCAATGAAAGCAAGCATTATAATCCTACAAAAGTTTGGTTTTCAAGGTTTTATTTTTTTGGTTTTATTTTTTTTCTTGTTTTAAAGATGTTTCTGATATGTTTACTGGAAAACAAGAAAAAAATACTGATTAAGAAATGAAGATTAAGAATTTTATGTAGTAGATTTGTGTTTGTGTCTGAGACTGTGTCTGTGAATTTTGGCCTTTAGGGTTGAATAAACTAAGGAAGTATGTGTCTCTCCCATGGGAACCGAAAAACTAGGCCAGCATTTTCCTGACTCTGCAATAGTACACAAATTCTCTAATACAACAAGTACATTACCTCTTAAAACACTACAAAACAAGCTCATTCACTAAAAAATCCTATGTGAAAAAACACGTGAAAAACATTTCGACTCATTTTAACTTGATGTCTTACAGGGATAGTTCACATAAACATTTTAATTCAATCATAATTTTTGGTCACCTATCCCCTAAATTCATTAAACTCTAAATTCACTTGCGATTAAACCAAAGAAATCAAGTTGAAAAAGTAAAAATGCCAGAAATTATTGTGACGAGTCAAATGGATGGAAACAAGCATATTGTTATAACATAATGATACAGTGTACCTAAAAGTAGAAACTACATTTTACTTAGTCTAAACGACCCTCAAATGACACTACTGCTGTGTGAAGGTATATTTTGGAAGATGGGTACAAGCTATGCCACTCCGACATTTTTTGAAAGGACCTTCCTTTTACAGAGGTGCTACGTCCATTTAAGTATTCATCCATTGCACTACTGGAGAATTTAATGCTATAAAACTTTAAAAGGCAAAGCAAAAATGATGTCAACCTCCTTTCTGTACCCGAGGCCAAAAGAGATGACGAAACCTCTCCTGAATGTTTTCTAAGGCAGATTTAAAAAGCCTGGAGAGGTTTATTTCTGACATGTTGTTGAGTTGTTATATGAACACATAATGGGAGAATAGGGTTCCACTGTTAGTTGTGGCCATTATCCAGGGATGAGCAGTGGTCCAACAAAAACATCCCCACTCTGAGATAAGCCACGGCAGTGAGACTGCAAACTGGTCACAGCTGAGAGCGGACAGATCATTACTAGTGACTGACTTGTGTGATATGACTGAAACAGTAAACAACAGTCTTAGTCCAGATCGAATGCTGGATTCCCTGTGATTTTCAGATAAAGAGCCCCTTTCAGCTTTGTTTGGTTTCAAGGACACGGGTCTTGTCCTGAAATATCTTAAAAGCTTAAGTTAATGCATTGGCACAGTTGGAGACTGATGGCAACCTGACTGACACACATTTGTCTCTATACAAGCAATGATGTGGCACCTCCTGTAAAGTCTTTTAAATGGTGGATGTTCACTTTTACAATGTGATGAAATGGATTACAGAGCTGAACTCAGTAAAATGAGAGGCCGGGGATTGATGGGTTGGGAATCATAATGTGCAAATTCTGATTCTGATTCACAATTCTGATTCTTCAACAATTAATTTAATAGATTTAAGGAAGAAAGAAAGAAAGAAAGGACAATATTTGGAGAACAATTTGTATTGTGTTTAATACACTTTGTAGCCTTTTGTCAAATGATATCCTACTGTGGTGAAACATTGGCTTATTGAATATTAATCACAATAGTAGCAATATAAAACTTAGCATTGCAAATTTTGGAGGTTTCCTTTTTTCACACTATACTTTCTCATTAAAAACATACTACCGTGACTCTGCCCCATCCAGTCAGCGGCATGGAAGCAACATGAAGGCAAACCCAAACATCAACTGAGCAACAGGAGCAGCTTGTACCAAAGAAAAACACAATGTCTGTCGTTTGGACACATTTTGGCTTCAGTAAAATGTGTCCAAAAAGTAAAAAGTCAAATGTAAATACTGCATAAACATTTTTTCAACGACCAAAGTTAATAACACCAATCGGTTTCAACACTTGGAGCACAATCACGTTACCGAATATGAACAGTGCAAGGCTCAAAAAAGAGACAGACTGAAAGCGCCCAGCAAAAAGTGCCTCCACAAAGCAGGTGTCGATAATACAAGCATTTACAAATGCTACACATTATGAAAAGGATTCAAGAAGATGGAAAGAAATAACTGAAGCCATTTGTTACTACATTGCGAAGGATATGGCTCCCATAGCTACAGTGGAGCGCAGTGGGTTTAAACACCTCGTTAAAACTCTCAACAGAAGATACACTGTGCCATCGTGACCATTTTTTCCCAAACTGTACTGATCCTGCTTGAAACCTGAAGAGGTAAACATGCTAGTGTTTCTTAGTAAGAATAAGAACCTAGAGTAAATTCTTGTGCATATAGAGAGTGACAGCACAAGATCACTGAGAGGAAGATCACATGCAACTGCGATCATGAGTCAGAGTCACATCTATAACGCTAAGAGCACACAGGAGATCCATTAAAGGTGCAATGCCCAAGCCCTGCTCTTGCTCTTAATCAGCAGTCTTCTATTTACATTTTTGAACATGGCATTATTTAAAATATTTGTTTACAAAGGATACAAGTTATTTTCTACTTTTCACATGACAATGTTTAAAATTTATTTTGTTTGCAAGAGATGCTGGTTATTTTCTACTTTTGACATGGCAATGTTTAAAATAATTTATTTTCTTTGCAAAAAATGCAAGCTATTTATTTTCTACTTTTTTAGGAAACATTAAAACTGAAATGTGACTTTTGTTATAAGACGTTTTCATTTCAAGCAATGTGTGCTTTGATTTAAATTTTTCGAAATATTCAATAAATAACCATAAATACTTCAATTATTTTAAAATCACAAAGATAAGAAATGCACTCTTTCATTAGAAAAAAATATCCCACCTTTAATAGTTGAGCATATTTACAGTACAAACCTTGTCAGTGAACTATGAGGGCAATAAAAAACAAAACAAAAAAATAATCATTCATTAATTGTAATCGAGGTAAAATGTTCAATTAATTGAGATTTTGATTTTAGGTCATATCATCCAGCCCTAATTCATAGAACATTTTTAAGAAGTGTTTTCATAAAAAATATATTTTTTTAAAGATAGAAAATAATATAATAGTAGTTAGGAATATCACCCTGGATCATAAAGATCTGAAATGTATACAAGCGTTAACATTTTCATTAGAAATGTTCTTCAAATGATGGGTTATAGTAAAAGTGTTTTGATATCATAACATAGCATCTATGAGACTAGGTTGGAAATGAACAGAAGACTTGCCGAACTGTCCAGGACTGCACTGCATTTCTGTGTAAAATATGCTTAATCCAGTTGCACAGTGAATATACAATTATCTTAACATTGAGTAAGGCTGCTCAGATACCTGTAGGATTTCACTTTCAATTCCACTATCATTTCCCAAACATTTCTCCTTACAGTCTCCACAAATACATATAAAGTATCCATTACAGGTTCATTGTCTGATAAGACAAACTTGCATAAGTGTATGCAAGTGAAATCTCCCATTATGAGCCAGCCTCACCTTATCAACCTAATGTTTACCCGTGCTTGACACCAGTCACCTGCCAAAAATCACATTATCACAGGAAGCCAGGAGACAGTTGAATTTCTCGAATCCACATTTCGGAGTGGATAAAACAAGCTTTCTCCCTATCTGCAAATCCATGAGATTGAACAATTTTAATCCAAGACCTGTTTCACGGCAGTGGTGATAAATGAATATGTGGAGCAACTTTATCACTCAAAGATGGCTAATTAACCTCAGGTCAATAAGATGCAGGTAACCAGCTGATTGTTCTCTTGTGTACATGAATGATGAGTGCTTTATTTAGCCATTCCCCAGATAATGGTGCTCTTTGGAGACTAATTGAGCTGTAGAGATGTCTCTGCAGTGCATCAATGCATCAAATCCAGGCAGGTTACTCTACTCTGCATTTTATAGGCTACATTCACACAGCAGCAGAATACGATTGTCAGTTCTGTTCACACACAGTTCAGTTGTGAACAAGTGTGTCAACCTCAGTCTATATGTGAGCAGACTAACCTTTAATTAACCCTATAAAACCTGACATATGAAATAACAGCCCAAATCTATATATATATATATATTTTTTTTTACCTATAAACAATATCTTTAAAATAATAATAATAATAATAATAATAATGTGTGAATTTTTTTTTGTATCATATTTGATACGTCAGGCTTTAAAGGTCACTGTCCTTCTGAGACCAAGCAATTAATTTTGTTAAGTTTATCTTAGCAAATACATGCCACAGTAGTAAATCTTTGGGTATCTATTTACCAAATCACCAAAAAATATATGGACATTTAAAAAGTGAATTTGTCAAACTTTTTTTTTTCTTTTTTTTTTTTTGGCTGTCAGGAGGTTATAGTAAGATGATAATAGCTTGTAATGTAAAAATGTAGTATTTCAAACTGTCTAATGTACAAAATTTTAAGCAACCCCAAGTTGCTTTTATTCAGAAAATGCATATTTTAAAATATATTATAACTAGCATAACACATTTTTTGTTACTTTTACTTGATCAAAACCTGCAAAGATTACACATCAAAAATTCACGTGCATCGCAAACTATGTTTTGTCAGTTTTGATAATACTTGTGAGAGTTACGGATGTCGCTATATTAGATATTTAAGTCTAATATAAGTCACTGTTCCTATACAGTACAATATTTACTACTATGATAATAGAAAAGGGGCTGGATTTTGGTAATTCTTTCATACAGACAGCATTCAAGCTGCTCCTGTAAGATGTTATATGAACATGACAATTTGATAGTCACATCTATGGTTGAGATCATACTCACCCTGTAGAGGGAGACATGATGCAGCCACCACGATCAACAGTCATTCCACAGCCACACCCCCGCTCTGGTGTGTCATGGTTCATTCCAAAGTTGTGGCCCAGCTCATGGGCCAAAGTCACAGCAGCTCCCAGAGGATTGTCCGAGTGATCCTAGAAAATCACAGGATGTCACAGCATCTTAACATATTTAACCACTTTATACTTTGATTTTCTTTATAATTTATTGATACATTACTTATGTTGTGATTTAAAATGCCCCTTTAAAGGCTTGTTCACACTTCCCCAACAAAACGGCTTCACTTCGTTCACACTAATCTAGCAAACATCAACATTCATGCGTCTTTGCATGGCACTGTTTAACTTCAAAGAAGATTACTAAAAAAGGAAGAGGATGAAGCCAAGCTTGAAGCATTAAGGGTTAGTTCACCTAAAAATGAAAAGTCTGGGCAGACCCGAAGGTGGCAGCCCAGTCGAGTCATCGGCGTCTGACATCATCAGTGCGCTCTCCGATGCAGCGATCGAAGGCTCATCCTGCTCGCAGGCCCCGAAAGAGACGTCATGCTGGCAGTGAGGCAGGCTGGTCTCATTTCGGATCCATTACGGGAGCAAAAGAGCGTGCTGGGGAACGGAAGGTCCGTGGGGAATTACCCTGTGAGACCACGCACATTGAACTCCCCAAATCGCCTCCAGAGCCAGCCAGGCCAGCCTCATGCTCGTGGGTAGAAGGCGCAGCGCGGCTGCATCCAGGAATCACACAAAGACGGAAAGGCATCTTTATAAAGAAGCGTCTTTAAGAATGACGTTCAACATCAGTGTGTGTGCCTGATATAATATACTCTTTAGCTGGAATATACACTCTTTTAGCACTGTCGAAGTGCCCAAGGGCGAAATCTGCACTCATAGTGCAGAAGGAGAGAAAGCTGCTGGAAATGCACCGTATATCCAACAACATATGCTTCTTAAGAGGTGAATGGAACAGCAGTAGTACTCAGCTCGCTAATAGTACAACCGCCTGGCTCCAAAGAAAAAGCTACTTTTGTACCCGTATGTCCGGGGGAGTGGTGCGCAATTTCCACTCGTCAATTCTCATTGGCCTTTTCCCAACGAATGGGAGGTGTTTGTGGCTCTCAAGAGCAACCCCTAGGGTCACTACATAGACACAATGTCGAGTGAGTGACAGAAGGGGAACTTAATCCACCCAATAAAAGTGTTCCCAAACCTGTACATTTCCAAAATATTAAAAAGATAGTCCCATTCAACCCTATCAACTGCCTTCTCTGCATCAAGTGAGATTGAAGCAATCGGGGCCTGATCATTCACTACTGACCACATAATATTTATAAAACGTCGAATATTTTCAGAAGAACTATGACCACGTATAAACCTCGCTTGATCTATATGTATAATCGATGTAATTACTCTGCTTAATCGATTAGCCAGAATTTTAGACAAAATTGTTTACATCTAACTAGATCAGAGAAACTGGACGATAACTTTAACATTTATTTGGGTCCCGGTGCCTTTCCTGTTGACAAGGCTTTAATTATCTCAACAAGCTCCTCCAAAGTAATATCTGAATATCAAGTGTCTTTTTGATCATTCATTAAATTAAGAAGTTCTAATGGCTCTAAAAAGTTGCTAATATCCTTATCAGATGATGTGGAACTATAAAGATCGAAATAGAATTCTTTAAAAGGCTTTATTAATATCTATGGGGGAAGTAAATATCTTGCCTCCAGAAGACTTAACTGAAGGAATTGTGGAAAAAACTCTGTTTTATGTATCTGGCAAGAAGTCTACCTGCACTGTCCCCTGTCTCAAAAATGCATGTCTTGCCCTGAAAAACCAAAACTCTACCTTCTGTGACAAAATAGTATTGTACCTATACCTATCCATGCCAGGACAATGAGGACCAATTGGTTTCTAAATGGCATCTAAATCGCAATTTGGAATGCCCAATTCCCAATGAATGCCTGAATGCCCATCACAGAGTACTTGTGATGGCATAGTGACTTGCCTCAATCTGGGTTGCGGAGGACAAATCTCAGCTGCCTCCGCATCTGAGATGGTCAACCCGCGCATCTTATCACGTGGCTTGTTGAGCACATTACCGTGGAGACAGCGCATGTGGAGGCTTCACACCATACACCACGGCATCCACGTACAACTCACCATGCGCCCCACCGAGAGCAAACTACATTATAGCGATTATGAGGAGGTTACCCCGTGTGGCTTCATAGATGTGATAACTGGACGTATTTCTGCAAGGCCCTCCATGTCGATCGAAATTTTCATCAGCGCTACACAAATGTTCGAGTTATCCCGACCTACATCACGATGCTCACTGCTGTCACTATCGACTGGACCTCTGCCATCTTGATCCAGCGATGCGTTTGACGCATGAGAGCATAAGTGCTTTTTAATGTCCCCAACAGGCCGAAGAGTTCACATTTTTCGACATCCTGCCCTCCAAACACAGTTTAACAAACAAAACTATTACAGTTCTCACCAGTTAAAATGTCTTTAAAACGATAACTGTAGCAAAGTTTAAGCAGAGCTCGCCTTTAAACGACCAACCCTCGCATAGCATCACATGACTCCCAAACAAAGATTTTTCAAAAAAGTTTTCAGCTCTGTAGATAGTGAATGGGTGCCAAAATTTTTAAGCTCAAAAATCCACATAAGGCAACATATAAATACTCCAGATGGTTAAATCCATATCTTCTGAAGCAATATGATAGGTGTGGGTCAGAAACAGATCAATATTTAAGTCATTTTCCTTTTCCTTCACTTTTCCTTTTTCCTTCTTCTGTATTTGGTGATTCACATTATTCTTGCATATTGCACCCTACTAGGCAGGGAGGAGAATTTATGATTAAAAAAGAAATGACTTTAAAATGTATCTGTTTCTTACCCACACCTATCATATTGCATCTAAAGATATGGATTACTTATATGCTCCCTTATGTGGATTTTGGAGTGTAACAATTTTGGCACCCATTCACTTGCAATGTGAGGAACTACAGAGCTGAAATATTCTTCTAAAAATCTGAAATTGTGTTCTGCTGATGAAAGAAAATCATACACATCTGGGATGCTAGGAGGGTGAGTAAATCATGAGAGAATTTTCATTTTTGGGTGAACTATCCCTTTAACAGACACAAACAGCTTATATATTTAACAATTAATTAAATACTGTATGTTTAGCACATTTATTCATTTTGTAACATGGTGTAGCTGGCAAAGGCAATGACGAAGGTGATGTGTAGGACCCAAGTGCAGATTTAAAAAACAAAATCGGTGATGATACAAGAAACCCTATCTATACCCGTGAACAAGAACCAGGCATATGGCTAAAACTAGACATAAAGTGGAAACAGGAACATGCAACAGGACTATGAACAGGTCGTAACTAGGGCGCTGCTACACAAACTAACAACAATACTAGACAAGAGACAATGGCAAACATGAGGGCTTAAATACATGGACATGGGGAAACATAAGCCAATGAACAAACAGAACTCTAAACAAGATAACAAGGCAATGAACTAAAACCAATGACAAACTAGAACTGATAACAAAGTAATCAAACAATGAACCAATGAAAACCAGACACATGAACATGGAGGGAAAACAGGACATCACATGACTAGGAAACAGGAACTAAACAAGAATCAACATAAAAATACCCAAACAAAAGACAACAGGGAATGTGACAGGAGCCCCCCCTTTAAGGAGCGGATTCCAGACACTCCAAAAAATAAAAATAAAAAGGCAAATTGTCCATGGAGCGTAGGGGCAAACAGGCAGTTCAAGGGGGCACCATGGGCGCAGAGGAACAAGGCAAGATCAGGGAGACCATAGCAGATCAGGCAGGTGGCCAGGAGACCAGAGCAGATCAGGTGGGAATCCAGTAGATCAAGGGAACCAGAGCAGACCAGACAGGCATCCAGGTAACCAAGGGGATGACCTCAAGGTGGGGACAGTGTTTGCATACAAAACATGTTTGCATACAAAAAAAATTCTGAATGCCCCAGTTCTCATTACTTGTCACTTTAAGGAAAATATATGCTGTGATCCATGGTAGAATGAAAAACAAACAGGTTTGTAATGACATGACAGTGAAAAATTATTACAGAATTTTTACTTTTGGGTGTACTATTCCTTTCAAACAAAAGCATGTCAACACTGATCCCACTGTATCTGACATCCCCCTGCAATATACGTATATAAAGAAGTTAATCGTTTAAGGTACAATAAGAGGACCAAATTGATTTTTAGATTTCCTCAAGCTTTATTTTATTTGATAATTTATGAAATGAGAGATTAATTAGGCAATTATGATTTTATTACATTTCTTGAAGGACTATAGAGGAAATATGTTGCTTTGAATCTCTCCCACTATTTAGATCTCTCTTTCAAACTCACTATTCTCACATTTTTCCTCTTACTTAAAATCTATTTAAACTTTGCCATAAAACAATACTCTTATTCTCCTTCTTTTTGTTTCCTCATCTCCTCAACGTGTCCTCTTCACTCTCACAATACAAAAAAACAGAGTGGAGCTTCAGTACTATCCACTTCAACTGAGGTGTTGTATTTCTTCCTGCAGTCATTGAAGAGCATCTAAACGTGACCAGAGTACCAGTGCATTACCCTTCAAACCCACATGCTGACATCTTTCTGATTTTAGCTTCCATCTTTTCACACATCTACAACCTGACTATCACTGACACTTTACATCAAAATGCCATTTCCAAACTTGATTACAGGGTAGGGAACATGAGAGGCAGATCTGAGATTTCTTATTTCTCTGCATCATTTAACTTTTATACAAGATCTATCGTGTGCCAGCAATGACCGCATATCTTAAACATAACTAAATTGCTCTTCTCTGAACATAATTGCAGTCTGATACAGTGGTTAATGCCTTGGGAACTCAAGACCTATCTATTCTAAGAAACCAATACCAAGCCACTACAATGAAAATATGGTGCCTTTATAGTGGTGTCAGCTTTTTAAGTGCACTTGGGTTTCTCTCAAGTCATTGCCAGATTGTTTAGGACATCTTCTATCAAAGACATTCCAACATTTGGATTCCTGTGATCACATATGTTGTGTCCATCAGTGTTGGGGAAGTTACTTCAAAACGGTCAATCAATAATCTGAAGTAGTTTAACTTTTGCTACTCTTTTGAAAATGTTTAGCTACACTACAACATACTAACAAGAGTAGCTAGCCATATTTATTTTATTTATTTTTTTATTTATAATTGAATGAATGAATGAACATCTCAATTAGGGTGACATCTTAAAACTTTAACAGATAAATGAGTATAACTAGAATTCAACTAGAACTAGAATTCTAATTTATATACCAGTAAAATTAAATTACATAGTAATGCTATGTTGAGGGGTTGAGACCAAGTCGAGACCAGGGCGAGACCAGTGCGAATGCCACACTGCATGACACACTTACGATAAAATGTGGAACACGCAAACCATAGGAGCTCCTCAAACTGATCTGAAAGACCCACATTCTAATAAAAACACCCACAGAAAACAGATGAAGATTCCTCTTCATTCAGTGTGTGTGTGTGTGTGTGTGTGAGAGTGTGTGTATCAGTGTACCATAAGAAATGTCTTGATAAAATAATCAAAAGGCATTGCAGAGGTGAATTTTATGTGTGGGAATTTTCCTTTGTTTTCTGTGAGCAAACAAATACAAACAAACACTAAGGAGCTGAAATCAATTTAACCATCTTTATTCAACACTCCTTTTCCAAGTTTTACCATCCACCTAAAACAATAAAATATTTGCGCAAGCATCGCATCAGGTTTTCTGGGGGACTCTACCCCTTGAAACCATCATTAAGTACAGAATATATTAAACAATTATTCAAAACTCAAGTCTTCACTTAACTCTGTCTTTTCTTAAAACACATGAAATTCAAATATTTCTTCAAGAGCAATTAGACGCAGGACTCACCCCATCAACACTCAAAAGTGTATGTGGCAACTATATCTCTGTATCACACACGTGAAGCTGGCGCCTCTATATGCAAGCATGATTTAATCATAAAGTTCTTTAAGGGAGCAAAGCGATTAAACCCACCTCGGCCGGCTACAGTTCTGACTTGAGACATAACTTTAGGACATAATACCTCTCGCAGGGCCCCCCTTCGAGCCTTTGGACTCATGCTCTCCATTAAGACTGCAACACTGCTGGCTCTGACCTCAGTAAAACAGGTTGGTGACCTGCATGCACTATCAGTCGACAATTCATGTATGGAGTTTGGCCCCGGTCTTTCAAGAGCCACTGTCAAATCCAAGAAAGGCTATGTACCCAAGGTCCTAACCACGCCCTTCAAAGCACAGGTGGTTATGCCCTGTGTGGGCATTACATGCATATGTTGAGCATACTTGCCAGTTCAGACTGTCTGATCAACTCTTTATATGCTGTGGTGGATGCACAAAAGAAATGTTCATCTCCAACAAAGGCTCTCTCACTGGATTGTCGATGCAGTTGCCCTGGCTTATGAGTTGCAGGTTAAGACTTGCCCAGTTGGTGTTAAAGCACACTTAAGTAAAGGCATGGCCTCCTCATGGGCATGACGAATGATGTGTCCTTACAAGACATGTTTTGCATCAGGATGGTCCTCTAAAAACATATTCACAAGGTTTTACAAACTAGATGTAACGTCTCTTTCTTCACAAGTCCTCTCTGTTTACAGCACATGCTATTAATTGGCCAAATAAATATATATATATATATATATATATATACAGTATATATACTTATGCCCTTCCCTTTATGTTTGGGCTCCCCATCATGCATTCAGGCCATTATAATTGACCATAAAGTCACAAGCACTTTCATTATAAATAAATTCCATTCTCAACTGGGTTCATAAGGAGTTATTTCATATTGTATAACTATAATTAATATATTCGTTATGAGTGTTCCCGTCCTTACCAACACGAGGATCACTCACTGCGCCATACTCATGTCGGTCACTGTCCCACAAGACCATGTTTCCTCTCTGGAAAATTGTGTCATATACGTAGTACAGAGTGTTGGGATTCTGTTCCCCATATGCGTTACAACACCATGTTGAGTGTATATGGGAGTCATAAGGGAATGTCTTGGTTATGTACGTAACCTCGGTCCCCTGAGATGAAGGCAACTAGACATTGCGAATGCTAGCCGCATTACAAGACTCAAGAGATCTTGAGGCACGAGTGATTCGCTCTTTATTCTCAGTCAGAAAATCGATATTATATAATTCTAAATTATTTTCATAGCGGACAGTTTCGCACAAAAACAGGCAGGGCTAAAACACCATTGACAATATTAGAATATTGGCATTATTGTAGAGAGTTTTCAACTAGGTTGTGACCGGTTTTGAAATAAAATCCCTGAGTACTCTTTGTCTGAGACCAAAACAAGGCAGAGTAAAAACGCAGTCAATTCTGAGATGAGACCTTCAAAAAGTGGTCTCGAGACCAAGACCAATTTCAAGTATTACAACACTGTCATATGGGGTTTGGAATGACATGAGGGTGAGTAAATGATGACAGCATTTTATTTTCAGTGAACTATTTACTTTTAGTTAGTTAGTTACTCCTCAACAGTGGTGTCCATTATGGTTTGTCCAAATTAGTTTGCACAAAGATTGTGATATTTTCAATCTTTGGATTTGAAACTTTTTTGATTTTGATTCTAATCTACTCATACAATTTGTGGGTCAGTCAACAAACTGGATATTGAAGGGTTTTTGATCTGATCAACCTTATAACATTTATAACAATTTAATTCTAAACCATAATCTGCTTCTGTTTGCCATATGCAAGTGCATGGAAAAGACACGCACATCTGGAAACGAGACTTTGAAACCAAAGCAGCCAATTCAGAAATACATCAATCGATGTACAGAGCCTCTTTTCACCAAAACAAACCTCTTTTCTTCTCCTTTTTCATTTTCTCTCTGTCTCTTCCATTTTCTATCTCTCTATCTATATCTCATTGTCTTCCTTTTAGAGGTCACAGTAGATCTGCAGATATTATGAAGTGACTTAAGCACTTAATGGACATCATTTATCACAGAGCACCACTATTGTTCCCTAATTCAAACTTATGGCTAATGACTTCATTTCTTTGTGGGACTCTTTAAGAGAGGCAGTTTGTTACAGTGGCATGCATAATATATCTAGACTAATTAAAATTTAAATGTGTGTTATTTAATCATAAAGCAGCGATGAATGGGTGAATAAGCAGTGGGCAATTGCTTTGATTGACAGGCAGATTCTGGCTGGTTAGGAGAAAGGAGATGAACTTGTGCATGACCTTGTAGATATGCCTGTGTGTATGAATTGATTAGACTTACTTTCACCTTAATAGTACAATGCACTACAAGATCATGCACCAAAAGATCATACACATGCTGCAAATGCATTACAAAAAGTCAGAGACAACTTGTGAAAATGGTTCTATTTTTGGAATGTCAACATTTGAGCTGCCATTGACCACCAGTTTGTGCAAAACCTGATGATGCATGTTATTCCAATGTAACGGGAGCAAGCTGGTATGTGATAACTGTGCAGTATGTATAAACCTCCTTCCCCTGAACTTAAGAGGCGTACTAGTGACTGATGCTAGGGGCTGTAGCCTTTAGCTTCCTCGTTAGCGTGCATGCCTTCCATGCAGGCTGGCGCCAGTTCGAATCCCACCAACAAGATTTGAGAATGTTCCCAAGAGAATAGAAAAAGAAAATCTGACCTTAAGAAGTTAACAATCAATTTAACAATTTGTTTATTTGATTAGAGACCTAGAAATAGCGCAGAATCATATAGATTTATCTTTAAAAAAATATTTAAAAATGCGTATATTTTCAGGTTTAAATTAAATATTAAATCACACATTATAGAATTTTTGGACCTCACTGTACGCAAAAATCTAAAGCAAACTTTTTTTCTGTTAGGGTAGTCATAATATGTTTAGCATGTCAATGGTAAAAAAAATATAATTTTGCCACACATGACTAGCCCTTCAAGAGAAAATGTCCTGTTACTTCCGTAACCTCCGTTCCCTGATGGAGGGAACGAGGCTATGTGTTGATAAAGTGACACTATGGGTCACACTTGAGAGCCCGAGACTCCTTCTGAACTTTTATTAAAGGCCAATGGGAATTGGCGAGTGGTATTTGCATGCCACTCCCCAGAACATACAGGTAAAAAAGAGGGGCTTGCATACCGCTCATTCAGGTTTCTCCACAAACTCGTCTGCCACAGGGCTAGGAGGAAGTCATCCATGGAACACATCTTCCGAAAACTACTGTAAGTCAACAGCTCATGTCTTCAGCTCAGTGGAGGTGAAAGGCGCTTTGCGCAAGCGATACACCTGGCCAACTGTCCCAGACTTACCTGTTTGTTCCTGCTAAATCACGGATGAAACTAGCTCAACCCGGAGATTGTAGAACAAATGTGTTTGGTGTTGCCCAGCCGCTGCTCTGCAAATGTCTGTTAGAGTGGCACCACTGGCCAGGGCCTTGGAGGGTACCACAGTCCTGGTAGAGTGGGCTCGTAGCCCTGCAGGGGGTGGCACATGCTGAGCCTGGTGGGTCCAGTGGGCTGATCCAGTGGGTGATCCTCTGCTTGGAGACATCACTTCATTTCCGCTGTCCACCAATGCAGACAAAGAGCTGCTCAGAGACTCTAAAGCTCTGCGTGCAGTCCAAATAGATGCGTAAAGCGCGCACCGAACACAGCAACATCAAGGCTGGGTCTGCCTTATCCTGGGGCAGCACTTGCTGATGCCTGAATGGGGTTGTGGGAACCTTGGGCACATATGAATTGCAGTGCGTCTATTATTTATATATATATATATATATATATATATATATATATATATATATATATATATATATATGTATGTGTTTGTATATGTAATGCGAGGTTAGGATGGGCAAGGAGGAGGCGAGAACCGGCTTGTCAATGAAAATAATATTTTAATGAGAACTTAAACAAAAAGCACAAACACACACACACACAATATATATATATATTGTTTACCCAAAACGATTGCAGTGTGTCCAAGCTCTTTTTTTATGCATAGAACATTTGCTTAGGGAAAATATCTGTTTTTTCAGTGATATTGTATGTCTTTTGAAGATTTGGAATATAATGAAGTCATAAGCACTCCTTATATGGTACATTTTTCAAGCTTGACAGCCGCTGGTTTAACTCTACATTCATTGCATGGAAATGAACAGCTCTGACATTCTGTAAAATATCTCTCTTGTGTTCTAGAGTTTGGAATGAGGATGGGTAAATGATGATGGGAATGTAATTTTTGGGTGAACTATCCTTTCAAACAGCTAGATTGTTGGGTTGCTCAGTTTGAAGTGATAATTATGAGGCTCAGAGTGTGTGATGACTGATTTCTCACCATGACAATACCTCCCGACTGCTCCGCCGTACACATGCTCATAATGGGAGCCATGCCTATTGTGGTGCCCTGAAAGTACACCCCACTGTCATAAAAGAAAGAAAATCAGTTTAAATATATGGTACAAGACTAGCACAGCAAAATAATAAGACAAAGGCAATTTTCCGAATAGCAAGGTACTTTACATCTGTTAATTTTTCTTTAAAGAATAATTTTCTGTATGCATTGAAAACCCTGCTAAACATCTATTTTTACCAAAATGTGTAGTATACATCAGAGCACACTACACATAATACTGTACTTGACCTTACAGTGTACTTGACGTGGCCTTCCATTTCAATGTTATGAATGATCCAGAAGTTAAAACAGCAAACAATTTTTACATCTCTTCCAAGACACATTATTTGATTGGACTGCAAAAATTATGTTTTTAATCAAATCTGATTAACAATCTAGGGTAAAAGGTTTTTTTTTTTTTAGAAGATAACTGGATGCCACATGCTGAATTAAACAGACAACATGCTGAGTGATAACAATGTAGCATATTACTGTTCGAACATTTATTGTTCCATAATGCTTTCTGTTAATACTTTAAGTAAATAGTAGGCCTATGCAGGAAGCAGTATGTTGTATTTGCTTCCAAATTTAGCCTAAGTCTAAATCTAAGAGTCACACTAAGACTAAGACTAAGATGTGTTCGACATTTGAGTAAGCCATGATTCAAATGTGTTTGTAGAGCATAAGTTTGTCGAGAACCAATACATTTGATGCAGATATGTGTTTGTGTTTGAGCAGTGGTTCCCAACCTGGGTCACAGGGTTGTTCACAAGGGGGGCTGGGAAGCTCATATGCTTTGAGACTCTCAAAGATCAATAAAATGCACAATACCAGTAAAATATAAGACAGCGTGTACTCGTCTAACGAAAGGAAGCAAAGGAGAAAAATCTCAATATAAAACAAAAATGTCCAAAGACCTTGACACCATGGTAACTGTAGTGAAACTATGTGAGAATGAAGGCCACCAAACATATTCAGTTTCTCAACAGAGGTGCAGCGTGCTGACTGTCATGTGGCCATGTGCTTGAGAGTTTATTTTTATTGGATATTAATAATTCATGGAATTTCTGCATCATAACAACATTTCTATCGGGAAGACACGCAGGCTTGAGTGAGGTATATGATGCCATTTATTTGATGAATGTAGAACAGAAAAGTTATGTCTCTCTTTGGCGTAGGCCCCGTCCGGCGGTCCGACAGAGTTGTACTCGGAACCATCATATCCTGCCGGAGATAGGAGGCAGGGGCGAGGAGCCTACCCCTGTGCGGGACGGGGCTCAACTGGTGGTGGTGGGGTGGTGGAGGTTGCCATCTTAGCACACTGAAGCAGCAATGTGATAGATTGGGAGCAGACTTATAAAGCAATGGCTTACCTGCGATTGGCTAGGAATTACCCAGCTAATAGTGTGATGATGTACAGCTGCTAGTCTTCCCGCTAGAACTACGCTGCGCTCACATACCTTGAAATGTTAATGCTTTATGACGAGACTATCAAGCAGCTGCAGGGCTCTGAATGGGGGCGGGGTTAACCACTAGAAATTTACTAGAACTAAATTTGTTTCTGTTGCAGTTATGCAAAATTACACGGCATGGTACAGAATGTGCATTCAAAAATTATTATATTATAATCATCATATTATTTGTATTAGTCTTTATAATTCTGCATTGTTGGCATTTCTTATGAGCTTGGCACTTTTTTGTGCATTGTATTGTGTATATATACAGTCCACACACAATGGTTAACAAATGTGTTATTTCAAGCAAAAAGGTTGGGAACTACTATGTTTGAGTGTGTGAAATGGGTGTGTACCTAATAAGTTGGGCATTATCATGTGGGCGCTGTGGCAGCAGTCGAAGTTTTCTCCAGTCCAAAAACTCATGGAGTGTTGTGAAGGGGTCTTGGGTGATAGCACACTTATCAGCATCACTCCAAACCTCCAGTCCCACCAGAGCTACACGAATGTTCAGCACCCTGTAAAACTAAGAGCACACACTCTAATGTTGGTGCAGCTATCATTATGAGGACTCTCCATAGACATAATGATTTTTATACTGTACAAACTACAGATTTTATCCCCTAAACCTAACACAACCCCTAAACCTAACCCTCACAAAAAACTTTCTGCATTTTTACATTTTCAATAAAACATTGTTTAATATGTTTTTTAAGCTATTTAAATTATGGGAACACTATAAATGTCCTCATAAACTACATTTATAGTATAATACCCTTGTAATTACCAGTTTGTAACCTAAAAAATTATCCTCGTAAACCACATAAACACATACACTTTGTTCCCCTTCTGTCATTCACTCGTCATTGTATCGATGTAGTGACTCTTGGGAGCCCCAAAACACCTACAAATCTTTGAGAAAAAGCCAATGAAAATTGATGAGTGGAATTTTCATGTCACTCCCCCGGACATATAAAATGAATCTGAAGATTCAACCAGATTTTTTCTTTGGAGCCGAGTGGTTGTGTATCAGCGAGCTGAATCCACTGCTGTTCCAATTCACCTCTAAAGAAGCATTTGCTGTTGGATATATAGTGCATTCCAGCGGCTTTCTCTCCATCTGGATGCTTAGTGCAGAGCAACACCCCTGGGTGCTTCGACAGCAATATAGGGTGTATTTCTCCTCTAAAGATGCCTTTCCATCTCTGTGTAGTTTCTGGGTGTGGTCGTTACCTCTCCGCCTTTGACGGCCTTGATCGCTGCCTTATGTGTCTGGGCCGTAATCACGTTGAGGAAGCGTTCGTGGATAGTTCATGTTCTCACTGCGAGAACAAGACCATGGCAACTTTGTGGTCGTGGCTTTCCTTCTTCCAGGGGGAAAGCCACTTCAGCTGTCCCCTCTGATATTCCTTCTACATATGGGTATGAGCCCGCCCCGGTTCACTCTGAAGGCGATGCAGGGGCTTCTATGGGTTTTGTTCTGCCGGGTAATCCCCCACGTACTGCTCATTCCCCAGTATGCTCGTTTGCTCCCGTCCAGTTCTGGGATGAGACGGGCAGCTCTCCTAAGTGCCAGCCTAATGTCTCTTTCGGAGCTTGCAGGTTGGATGAGATGTTGATCGCTGCATTGGAGTCGCCTTGGTGATGTCAGACTCCGAGGACTCGACCGGGTGGGCACCTTTGGGTGTGCCCTCCAGTGGAACCCTCCACCCGCCCCAGCACTCGCGGCTTGGTGACTGTTTCGTTGGGGGTGGCTGTGGCGCAGTTTGATTGGTAACAACGGGTCAACTGGGAAAAGAGCAAGCTCTCCCTAGTTCGTCTCTTTTCTCGGCATGGAGTTAGACTCAGTCTCAATGTCAGTCGGTGCTGAACTGCCTGAACTAATTCAGGTGGAGAATGGCGGTCCCACTGAAATACTTTCAGAGGCTCCTGGGGCATATGGCATCCTCAGCAGCAGTCACACCGCTCAGGTTGATGCATATGAGACCGCTACAGCACTGGCTTCAGATTTGAGTCCTGAGATAAGCATGGTGCTATGGTACACATGGCTATCACACCGGCCTACCGCCACCTCTTCAGCCCTTGGACAGACCTTTCGTTTCTGCAGGTTGGAGTCCCCCTACAGCAACTGTTAGGCAACACCTGACTCATACACAATATCAAACCTCATTCTCCATTATGTACTTATCCATCCATTAAAAAAAAAAAAACAGTATATCCATCCATATCTTTGTCTGGCCATCAGTCAATTAATAATCTAAACACTCATCTGTATATTAGGTTGAGTCTTTCAATAGAGGTTCTCATTTAAAAAGCTTGTCCTTTACCTCAGCAGTCTCACATTCATCTTTGTCAATCGGAGTTCTATTTAAGAGATCTAATCGAATCTATCATGTTCATTTAGGCAAAGACTAGCATTTTACACCTTGTCCACGTAGTTGGCGATCTCAGCTAGCCTCTGCTTGACCCTCTCCACATCTTTTCCTTGTTTCTGAAACTGAACAAGAAGAAAAAGACAAAGTGGAAAGATTAATTATGAGAAACAAAGACATACTGAAACAAATGTAAGACTGTAGTATAGACTGGTTTTGAACAACACAGGACACTCTGAGTGGCAACATCTTCAAATGTCATTTGTAGGGGTGTTCCAATCAACGTGTGCTTCGGCACAATCTAAAGAGCTCACAAAAGTGACCATTACAGAAGGATACAGGCACTGGACATCAACAATCAAAGTAGTGTGTGCAATCCGGAGACAAGAGTGACAGACAGCCACTTACCCTGACCACTAAAACTAGCCTTCACAAAACATTTTTGCATTTACATTAAGATTTTTTTTAGTATGTGGGGGCATTTGATCCCCACAGTGCAGACAAAACCTGACCCACTCACACACACATACATAAAAATAAACTTACTTGCCATAGTTTCTATTGCTTTTATATAAAGCTAATTACCCTGACCAAATACCCCAAAAAGAGACATTTTTGAATTTTTTCCATGAGATCACACATACACACACACACACACACACACACACACACACACACACACACACACACACACACACACACACACGTTGGGTTTCCATGTTGTATGGGAATTTCCATAGACATAATGGTTTTTATACTGTACAAACTTAATATTCTATCACCTAACCATAACCCTCACAGAAAACATTCTGCATTTTTACATTTTCAAAAAACATAATTTAGTATGATTTATAATCTGTTTTCCTCATGGGGACCAACAAATTGTCCCCATGACATCAAAAATGTTGGGTTTTACTATCCATATGGGAACATTTGTTCCCCACAAAGTGATAAATACACGCTTGCACACACACACACACACACACACACACACACACACACACACACACACACACACATACTTCAATATACAGACAGATGTGCTGATAAACCAATAGCTTTCTTGTTGCCCACAGTTTCCTTTTTCCACTTCTAATGTTCAGTTTGAACACACTTCCTGTTTCCTGTCTGACCATTTGGGAGCAATGCCCTACTTCCAGTCAGGTCCCACCCTCTATGGCCTGCTTTTGGTTTGGCTTCTTAAGGTGAAACAAAGAGCCAAATATTGTACTTTACTCAACCAATACAATTCAGAAATATTTGCCTTGATATTTCATTCTCAATGAGACATATTTACAAAAGCACTTAAACAGTACATTATGCAAAACAGTTTAGTGAGCATATAAGTGTTTAAGCACATGTGATTGGTTATTTACACTTTGTAAAACCTGTTAAATTTGTTTTATTCATGCACTGTAAAAAGAGGAAACCTGCCATTGTTGTTTTAAGGAGCTATTTCTAACTGATCTAACCCTTAAAATTTGTTTTGTTGGTGTAACCTAATGATTCAGATTGATTCAGTGATTTTGAATACTATTTTTAGACTTGAATCAAACCAGGAGATTTAAATGTTACCACATGAAGCACATTTTATAGGTAAACATTTTTTCTCTCAGTAGTTTCATGGCAGGTATGGTAAGCTCACTATAATGCGGTCACAATGTCTTCTGTCCTACCTCTCTGTTGTCTGCTATAATGATGAGCTCCACATATTTGGTGGTCTTCTGAACATCTCGTTTATGCTGCAAAACATGAGAGAAGGAATACAAAAGACTGGTAGTGTGAGTGAGAGACGGGGAAAGTATTGCAGTGTTTTAAAAACATTTTCATAGACTGATAAAAATCAGTCTATTAAATTGTCAAATTGTAGTTTTGTAACACATCAACAAAATTCATCAGTCGACCAAAAAGTTTAATCTAGAGTATGTATTACTGTATGTGACCCCATAACCTTATGGAGTGAGTTTACAGTACAAATCCAAAATAAAAATAGCACTACACTGCTGTCTAACAGAATTTAGATGCTTTCAAACATGGATGTATTCAAACACTCTATACAACCCATAGTGAAACATTCCTAAGAACAATGGGAATAATATTATAACATTTAATTCCCTGCTAAATTATAATTTCAACATAGAATTTTCAGGAATACATAGCCAAAAACTATTTTAGTGGAAACTTAATTTACCATACATTCCAGGGCTATTGTGTGTCTGAATGTTTTTTTGAGCATAAGCATACACCGATCAGCCACAACATTAAAACCACCTGCCTAATATTGTGTTGGTCCCCCTCGTGCCACCAAAACATCACCAACCTTCATCACAGTATAGCATTCTGAGATGACATACTTCTCACCACAACTGTACAGAGCGGTTATCTGAGATACTGTAGACTTTGTCAGTTTGAACCATCTGGCCATTCTTTGTTGACCTCTCTCATCAACAAGGCGTTTTCATCCGCAGAACTGGCACTCATTGGATGTTATTTGTTTTTGGCACCAATCAGAGTAAATTATAGAGACAGTTGTAAATTCTAGAGGCCAGCCCGTCTGGCACCAACTATCATGCCATGGTCCAATTCATTGAGATCACATTTTTCCCCATTCTGATGGTTGATGTGAACATTAACTGAAGCTCCTGACCTGTATCTGCATGATTTTATGCACTGCACTGCTGCCACATGATTGGCTGATTAGATAATTGCATGGAGGATTTTTTGGTGCCAGACAGGCTGGTTTGAGTATTTCTGTAACTGCTGATCTCCTGGGATTTTTACACACAACATTACACAGAATTTACTCAGAATGGTGCCAAAATCAAAAACATCCAGTGAGTGGCAGTTCTGTGGACAAAAATGCATTGTTGAAGAAAGAGGCCAACAGAGAATGGCCAGACTGTTTCGAACTGACAAAGTCTACAGTAACTCAAATAACCTCTCTTTACAATTGTTGTGAGAAGACTAGTATCTCAGAATGCTGGTTGGCGCTGTTTTGGTGGCACGAGCAGCACCTACACAATATTAGGTAGGAGGTTTTAATGTTGTGGTTGATCGGTGTATGTGATATACTGAATAAATATGCAATATTCTTCATTCCCAAGAATGTATTTTCTTCACTGAAAAACATGAAGTGGGTTTAATGTTCAATATTGTGCCAGGGTGAAATTCAGTCTCTTTAATGTGTACATTGGCACTACTATGAATAATTTTAAGCATGACATACATATTATTTAGACATTTTCTCATTGGTTTTTAATGAAGGGTGAATAAGGACGTAAATTGCCTCGTTAAACAGATTATGCTAAAAAACTACTCTTACATCTCACAAAATTTGATGCTTTCTGCCACAAACCCTCTGAATTCAAACTTCAATACTAACAACAGTCAGTTAAAACTATGACTAGCAGTTCGGTTGTCACCATGGCAACGATATCACTTGTCTTAATCTCCTTCTGATACATCCTCATCAAAAGAACGGTGAAAGATTCTACATTCCTAAAATGTAATACACATCCCAATCCTAATCTTTTCACAGTATTATACAGATATCATCAGTGTGCCAATGAGTGCTATTATCATTAACGAAAACTAGATGAAAGATTTCTATTAACTCAGATAAATATATATAAAACGATATAACATAATTGGAATAACTGAAATTAAATAGCAATGAATTTTCATGACTCCAAAAATAAAGTAAAATACAAATGACCACAAACTAAGTTTAGTTCCCCGTCTGTCGCTCACTTCGACGTCGTGTCGTAGAAGCGACACTAGGGGTCTCTCTTGAGCGCCGAAAGATACCTCTGATCTTTGAAAAAAGGCCAATGAGAGTTGGCGAACAGTATTTGCATACTCCGCCTCCGGATACGGATATAAAGGCGAGAGAAATACGCTCGTTCATTCAGTAATTTTCTTCGGAGCCGATGGTCGTGTGTATGCAGTCAGCTGCGAGTAACACATCTGATCCTGCTTCTGATCCTCTGACGCTCTGCTTTGCTGTTGGATTTACGGCGCACTACAGCGGCTTTTCTCTTCACTGCCGGCGTGCAGTTTGCCCCTGGGCGCTTCGACAGCACAGAGTTAAAAGAGTTGAAAGAGTGATTCTCTCCATAAAATAGTTTATTTCTCTGAAAGAGCATTACACAGCGGCGTTGAACGTCCTTTTCAGGACGCGTCTTTATAAAGATGTAATTTCCGCCCCTGTGTAGTTTCTGGATGCGGTGATTTCTCCCCACCTCTCTCGGTCATAAAACACTATCTTGCATGCCTGGGCTGCGATCACACGCAGATAGCGTTTTAGGAATGGTTCATGTTCTCAGTGCGAGAACATAGCCATGGCAACATTGCGGTCGTGTGGCTTTCTTTTGTAATGAGAGAAAGCCGTTTCAGCCACCCCCCGCGCCTCGCCTCCTTCCTACGGGATTGACGCAGGCGCCGCGGGCGATGAACACGATTTGGGGACAATGACGGGCTCTGTTCGCCGGGTAAATCCCCTCGAACTTCCCGCCTCTCCGGCACGCTTGTTTGCTTCCGTCTGAGCTCGGGATGAGCATGCTCTCCAATGGTTCATCTTCTCAGTGTGAGAACATGGCCGTTATAGCATTGCGGTCGCACGGCTTTCTTTTGTAATGAGAGAAAGCCACTTCAGCCGCCCCCCGCGCCTCGCCTCCTTCCTACGGGATTGACGCAGGCGCCGCGGGCGATGAAGGCGATTTGGGGAATATGACGGGCTCTGTTCGCCGGGTAAACCCCTCGAACCGCCCGCCTCCCTGGCACACTTGCTTGCCTCAGAATTGGATGACATCACCGCTGCATCGGAGAGCGTTACAGCGGCATCGGATGCTGATCGCTCGCCTGGGCAGCCACCTTCGGGTCTGCCGCCCAGCCTGAGCCTGACGCACGGAGATCCGCTATGCTTTCCCGGGCTACTTGATCGGTCCCGCGGGCGGGTGCGCCGCTCACAGCCACGCCCCCCCCGTCCCTTTCTTCCCGGACGTGCACGACGAGTTGAGCAAAGCCAAGGCTTCTTCGCTCCTCCGCTCTCACTACCCTCACGGTGGAACGGTCCCAGACCGCTTCCACTCTGCACGCCACGGCCCTTCCTGCAACCAACGCCAGGCCAAGGCTCTTCAAAACTTGCACCTTGGGTAGTCCTGTTCTTGATGTGCTGCAGGAACTGCACTGGATGACCAACCTCGCCCCCGGGCCACGGAGGTCAGAAGCGCCGGCACTCGAACAGGCGATGGCCACCCCTTGTGGTCCAGAAACGCACCTGTGGACTGGACCTGGTCAAAATGCGGGAGGCAGACAAGGCACACCTTCTCTCACACCCCCGTCTCCCAGCTCCGTCCATTCGGCGCCACCGTTGACGACTCTGCCCAGCAGTCCTCAGCGGTGAGGCAGACGGAGGCCACTGCACATCCTGCCCCGCCGCAAGCCTGCCGCCATGGGCCATGCCCCGTCTGCTCGCCGACGGGCGTCCTCCTGCGGCTATGAAACACCCTGCTCCGCCTCAACGGGCCCAGCTCTCAGCCCCAGCGTCGAGCACTCCGCAGGAAGCGGACGCCCCCGTCTCACGGACCCCCTCGATGACCCGGAAGGCTCCCAGGCTGTCCGTAGACGTTTAACCCAGGGACCAAGATGTTAGCTCCGGAGGCTGGTAAGACCGCTCCGTCCCCGGTGGAGGGCCGGGAGGAGAATTTTTTCTTGTCGAATTAATTTTCACATTCTCATATTCTCTGTCATGAGCTATTTCCTTTTGTCTCTGGGTCACCTGGCCCGCAAATGCCGTTCTCACGGCACTTTGCCCCCAGATACCAACAGTCCTGGCTTCCTGGACACGGACCACCCGTCTTCAGCCCCACGACTGTCCCCCGGCCGGCCGGTTCCGACGAGTCTAGAGGACGCCTACCCAGGACCTCCTCCTCAGTAGCTAACCCGCCCCCTGCCGGGTGTGCGGAGCAAGGTAAGTGCTTTGAGTCTTTTCTCAGCACCTCAGCCGCGGGTCGCCTCGTCGCCGCCCAACGCTGCCCTACCTGCTCCGCCCCGCTGCGAAGCCCCGCCGGGTACGTCAAAATTAATCGTCCCTTTGGTGCCCCTAGCGCAGAGGTTGGACGCGTGGCTTTCACTTCCCAACCCGTCTCGCTGGCTGGCCGGGACCATCCGACTCGGTTACGCAATTCAGTTTGCCAGGCCCCACCCCCCTTCATGGGCGTCTGCTTTTTGTACACGGCGAACACGCCCACTCCCTGCGCGCGGAAATCGCGACTCTTCTGGCCAAAGACGCGATAGAGCCTGTCCCTCCAACCGAGATGAAGAAGGGTCTCTACAGCCCTTACTTCATCGTACCCAAGAAAAGCGGCGGCTTACGACCAGTCTTGGACCTGCGAGTTCTCAACCGAGTGTTGCACAAACTCCCGTTCAAAATGCTCATGCTTAACCTGCGTCCGGCATCTAGATTGGTTCGCAGCGGTAGACCTGAAGGACGCGTACTTCCATCCTGCCCTGACACCGCCCCTACCTGCGGTTTGCGTTCGGGGGCCAGGTGTATCAGTACAAAGTCCTCCCCTTCGGCTTATCTCTGTCCTCTCGTGAGAGTTACTATGCACCCACAGAGACCAGGTGCTCAGGCACCTCAGCCGTCTGGGGCTTCAGGTCAACTGGGAAAAGAGCCAGCTCACTCCAGTTCAGAGCATCTCTTTTCTCAGGATGGAGTTAGACTCGGTCTCAATGTCGGCACGTCTCACCAATGAGCGTGCCCAGTCAGTGTTGAACTGCCTCGCCGCCTTTAGGCCAGGCACAGCGGTCCCCTTAAAACTTTTCCAGAGGCTCCTGGGGCATATGGCATCCTCCGCGGTGGTCGCGCCGCTGGGGTCAATGCATATGAGACCGCTCCAACACTGGCTCTAGACCCGAGTCCCGAGACGAGCATGGCGCCACGGCACGCACCGGGTAACAATCACCCCCGCCTGCCGTCAGACATTCACCACCTGGACAGACCCGTTTCTTACGGGTTGGAGTGCCCCTACAGAAGGTGTCCAGACGCGTCCTGGTCACGACCGACGCCTCCAGATTGGGTTGGAGCGCCTTTTGCAACGGGCACGCAGCCTCAGGCCGTTGGAAAGGGGCCCAGCTGCGTTGGCACATCAACTGCCTCGAGTTGTTGACCGTCCTTTTGGCCCTGCGGAAGTTTCTCCCATTAATTCGGGACGAACATATCCTAGTCAGGTCGGACAGCACCACTGCGGTCGCGTACATAAATCGCCAAGGCGGCATACGCTCCCGTCACATGTCACAACTCGCCCGTCGTCTCCTCCTTTGGAGCCAGCACCGACTCAAGTCGCTGCGTGCCACTCACATCCCCGGCAACCTCAATGTGATAGCGGACGCGCTGTCATGACAACGCTTGCCTGGCGGAGAGTGGAGGCTTCACCCCCACTCGGTTCAGCTGATTTGGGAACGGTTCGGCTAGGCCCAGGTAGACCCCTCTGCCTCCCGAGAGACCTCCCACTGCCCGCTCTGGTACGCCCGTTCAGAGGCTCCCCTCGGGGCAGATGCACTGGCACACAGCTGGCCGGCTGGGCTGCGCAAGTACGCATTTCCCCCAGTGAGCCTTCTTGCACAGGTGCTGTGCAAGGTCAGGGAGGACGAGGAGCAAGTCACTCTCGTGGCTCCTTACTGGCCCACTCGGGCCTGGTTCTTGGACCTTGTACTCCTTGCGACAGCCCCTCCCTGGCGAATTCCCCTGAGGAAGGACCTTCTTTCTCAGGGACGGGGCACGCTCTGGCATCCGCACCCAGACCTTTGGAACCTCCACGTCTGGCCCCCGAACGGGATGCGGAAGATCTAGCTGGTCTACCACCCATGGTCGTAGTCACGTTCAACCAAGCCAGAGCCCCTTCTACCAGGCAACTCTACGCCCTGAAATGGCGTCCGTTCGTAAATTGGTGTTCTTCCCAGGCAGAAGACCCACAGAGGTGCGCAGTTAGGTCTGTGCTCCTGTTCCTACAGGAGAGGTTGGGGGGGAGGCTGTCCCCATCCACCTTGAAGGTGTATGTTGCCACTATCGCAGTTAAGCACGACTTAACCGTCAGGTTCCCAAGAGGTGCCCGGAGGTTAAACCCCTCCCGGCCAAACCTGTTCCCCTCCTGGGATCTCTCGATGGTCCTCGCCGGTCTTTAGAGATCCCCCCCCGAGTCGCTAGAATCAGTTGGCTCAGGGCCCTCTCCTGAAAAGACGGCCCTGCTGATCGCGCTCACTTCCATCAAGAGGGTCGGGGACCTGCAAGCGTTCCCTACTAACGACACTTGCCTGGAGCTCGGTCCGGCAGATACTCATGTGATCCTAAGACCTCGACTGGGCTATGTGCCCATGGTTCCTACCACGCCCCCTGGAGATCAGGTAGTGAACCTACAAGCGCTGCCCCGGGAGGAGGCAGACCCAGCCCTCTCACTGTTGTGTCCGGTATGTGCCTTGCGTGTCTACCTGGAACGCACCCAGAGCTTCAGGCGCTCTGAGCAGCTCTTTGTCTGCTTTGGAGGACAGCAGAAAGGGACACTGTCTCCAAACAGAGGTGTCTCACTGGGTGCTGGATGCCATTCAGTTGGCCTATCACACCCAGGCCATGCCCCCCCCTTACGGGTTTGAGCCCACTCCACTAGGAGCGTGGCATCCTCATGGGCACTGGTGAGGGGCACCTCCCTAAAAGACATTTGTAGAGCTGAGGGCTGGTCAGCACCTAACACCCTTACGATCTCAGGGTTGAGTCAGTCTCGTCCCGTGTTCTCTCAGGTCCGAGCCCGTAGAACTCGGTACACGTTGACGATCTGACCGGGTGAACCGCTTGTTCCAGCGCCGTTTCCCTCTGTCAAGGCAAAACAGTGCGCTTTTGTCCCAGAGGACCTAGGTCCCTGGTTGATTCCTCCCTAGCCCTTCGGCCCGCAGCAGTTCAGCGGAGGAACGTGCTGGTCCAGTCCACTACGGGTACCTCCGGCTACCCCTACTGGAATAGGTGCTCCACAGATCAGGCCTCCTATGGGACTCCTCCTGTGTGTATTTCCGCGGTACGGTCACCTTACGAGCTGACCCGCGTCTCCCTTAGGCAGTCCTTCGCTGCCCTCCGGTCGCCGTGTTGTAGCAACTCCCCCCTCCTTGAGGTTGGATCTACCACCGCGCCATTTCCTCCCACATGCCTAAGTGGCGATGTGATGTATTTTGCCACCTTTACCTCCCCTGCTGGGCGGGTGTGGCCTCCGCAGGGTCTTTTCCCCCTAAAAGGATAGGAATTCGGAATAAGACCCCCTTCCCTCGATGCGGTAAGGGCCCCGGCTGCTCTTGCTCTATGCCGAGAAAACATAGAGAGAAAAGAGGCCCAGCCAGGCTTGGCCCATTCCCTAGTTGGGAGCGTCAACTTGTTCCCCCCTAGGGTAACCAAAAGGATGCTGACGCTTTTTCGGGGCATTGGGGAAGAGTACGTGCAGCCTGAACACAGTTGGTCGCTTGTGCACGTGCAAATACCTGCCCGCTTCTGTGTCAGCAGTACACGTACACGGCTCAGCGCATGGCGAGTTTTGAAGTGGACCCCTAGTGTCGCTTCTTTGACACGACGTCGAAGTGAGCGACAGACGGGGAACATCTCGGTTACGTATGTAACCTCCGTTCCCTGATGGAGGGAACGAGACGTCGTGTCTTCCCGGCCACGTCGCTGAGCCGAGCCGCTGAGGTGCCCGGAACACTCCCGGCTCCTCAGAAAAATCCTGAATGAACGAGTGTATTTCTCTCGCCTTTATATCCGTATCCGGAGGCGGAGTATGCAAATACTGTTCGCCAACTCTCATTGGCCTTTTTTCAAAGATCAGAGGTATCTTTCGGCGCTCAAGAGAGACCCCTAGTGTCGCTTCTTCGACACGACGTCTCGTTCCCTCCATCAGGGAACGGAGGTTACATACGTAACCGAGACGTTTTAGGTACACAGTTTAAAATGAAAAAAACCTTGAAAAAACATGAAAATGCTACAAGATAGCAAAAGCACTAGACTTCCCTGAGAAATGTAATGCAGTTAAAGGAATGTTCCGGGTTCAGTACAAGTTAAGCTCAACCAACAGTATTTGTAGCATAATATTGATTACCATTCTTTTCTTTTTTTTTTTAAGCTGCTATATGTAATATTTGTACTGTACTAACTCATAAAATGACCATAATATGTCAGTATAGAATTAGGAAACATGCTAAGTTGAAATACTGGCTTCTCCAATAAAAATGCTACAGCCAGTATACTGTATTCTACTTTGAAGTTTCCATTCCGAGCCGGAATTTCTGTTTATGTTTTGGCCTGTGTGATCCCGCCCACTCCCCATTTCCCAATAGGGTGGATGCATGAGGATGCAATGTTAGAAAAAACTAAAATTCTAAAATGACAATTTAAAAATTTTTATGGCTCCAGTAGTACATGAATTTTAACAGAAGAATTAATGTGCCTTTAAACCCTCTTAAAATTGGCCACAATAACTTCCATTGTAAGTGCCTCACTGTCACTTCCATTTTTTTTCTTTTAAGAAAAGGACGGACGAGTCTAAATTAATTTTTGTGGTAATCTACATTATGCCACAAATGCTGTCGATTCAGCATAACTTTTTGTATCGAACCTGGAATATTTGTTTAAAACATATCAGTTAACACCTTAACTTTGACAGCCTTAAAATATTAAATATAAAACTAAAAACAAAACAAACTTATAAAGTAAAACTAATCTGAAACACTGAGACAAAAACTAAACTAAAACTAACTAATGCAAATGAAAATGAATTGAAATTTCATTTAACTAATTCAATTAAACTGAAAGAACAAATAAGAACAAATTCAAATAAAACAGAAATAAAAATGTAATATGAATCTATAAATCTCTATAAAAATAATATATAATAACCCTGGTGCTGTTTTAACAGCACCTTCTTTGTGCTGCTAACCTTCAGAATCAATACAATGGAGTTTGAACATCTTATTTAGATAGCTCTGTTGTGATAAAAACATCTGCAATGTGAAGACTGTTATGGTGGGATATTTTGTTAGCCTTTGATGTCTCACTGATCTGAGTAATCTTGTTTAAGCATGCATGGGGCGTGTGGGCAACTACAATCCCCAAATCTGCATTAACAAAGACATCACATGCTGAATCATTCATGTTAATTAATTCTCAAGGCAAACAAAATGACATTTTCCAAACAAGAGATTGACATAATAGTCGATACATTGACAAAATCACTCATACCCTTGTGCTGAATAATTGTTGCAGTTCTCCAGCATTGGCATGGCTGACTGTAGATATATTATGTCCATGTCCACAGGTTCCAGAGGGGAAGTGTAGGTGTTCATCGTAGATCACATGTGTATCATTTGCTGGCTCGAAAGCTGGCTCCACCATCAGTCTTTTATTTTCAAGTGAGATGAAACCTCTGAACATATAATGAAGATTTTAACAATATTAAAAAGTTTTTTTTCTTCCCTAAAGAAACATTAAACACAAAGCCACTATATTCACCATGCAACTACAAGGTAAAGTATTAAGTGGTGTTTGCTACTGTAATCCAAGCTTCACTATAGCTATTGCTCATACTATAGTTTATGGATTTGAACAAACTTCTGTGCCATGGGCATGAATCGTACCTCAAATCGTGCTGCTTGTTGAGCTAAGACTTTTCTAAGCAATTCAGTTAAGATTGTCATCTCACAGATGCTAAGAAGGCTAAACAATCCCATGGAGTTACACTGAAGTATGGATTTGAGCCATATATATGGACCAGAAGAACATATATACTTGGTGGTGTGGGCTCTTAACTTGGGCCAGTAGGGAACCACCTAGCAACCACCCAGAACATCCTAGCAAGCATATAGATACACCCTGGCAACCACTCACAACACCCTACCACCATGGTGAAAACTTTTGCACGGGCAAGCAACACTCATATATTCATCACAAATGTAATAATCTGATTCACTGTACTATTTACCTCAAAGATGATAAGCTTTATTTGTATGCTGCTGTAAGTTAAAACTTTCAGGTAAATTCCCTGAGTTCCTCTTTGGTGCAGGATTTTTTATGGTCTATTAGGATTTAAAGTTGAAAAAAAAAGGATGGTGTGCATAAAATCAGAGTAATGGTAGAAATCTTATAGTACATTTAGACTGCACTCTTGCTGAAAGTCATGTTGACAGTGTAACATTTTAACTCTTGATTAATGTCAGATTATCTCATTCTACTGCAATTATTGAGTTTATCAATGGATTATACATTGAAAATTAAAGGCAGATAACCCTAGACCATCTAATAAGTTATATAGCCAATATATCTCCTTTCTAATAAATCCACTTGTTTGTCTTTGTACCACAGGAAATTTGGTTGATATGGATGTTTCTCTAAATTTACACCGGTTGTATACATTTTTATTTCTCACTCCCTCCCTGTGGTAAACACCCCATTACTCAGCAATAAGTGAAATATCTGCATTTGTGGATTCTTTTAATGTCTGACTGTATATCATATTATCAAAAAATTATAATCATAATTATACGCCCATGGGTAAAGAAACTTAAAATCCTTTGAAAGATATTATTGAGAGATAATAGAAGGGAGTATGTCATAAATACAGTTATACAGAATTAGAAGAGTGGGCTTTTACTTTTCCATATAATAACAAGATAGATAGATGCAAATCTCAAGAAATACTGATGCATCAAAACGGTGCTTGGAGAAGGAATGATAAATCAAATTATTTTGATGATACACTCCTTGCAATTTATATCTGAAATCTTCGACTGCAAAAATAAAACCAGAAAATACTGAGCAGAAACATTCTAACAGTATGGCAATCTGATATATCAGTACACTATTGCACATTTCAGCCTTTTACTTAAAAAATACATTTTCCATCTCAAAGCCCCACATCCAGGGGCGTCACACATATACATTTATTGAGCAGGTGAAAAAGACATGCCCAAATCAGAAATTAAACACTTTTTAATTTCAAGGAAAACTGAACTTGACAGTCTCCATGCATTTTCATTGTTTGGAAAAGAGCAGTTTTGACATTTTCATAATAACTATTTTTGTGTTCCATGAGAATCATGAAATGATGACATACATTTCAGTTCCAAGCAAATTATCTGTGGAAGACCAATTGCACCAAACAAATTTAGAAATGTATATAGGTGATTTCTGTCACTGACTGTTATACAAACACTTTTTATCTACAAAAATTTAAATGGGCATGATGCTTTTGCACACACCCCAGAGACATGGTGAGGATAAAAAGCCTCAATCGTTTTTGTCTTGGCCTTGATTGAACCACAATAAACCTCTGTGTGACAGATATGGCCTTAACGTCTGCCGACCTGAAGGTCTCCAGGGCTTGCAATAATAAACATGGTTAGCCTTTCATAAAAGAGTTTTGTAATTACAACCGAGAGCCCTTGGGGGCTTGGGTTTACTTTAGACAAAAGCACTGATACTTGTGGGTTCATTTTTACCTATTCTGCCGTAAAAGTCATCCTTTATGACAAATTTACTGTAGCCAAATGTTCCTTCTAATTATGTTTAACAGCATCGTTCAAGTCTTTCACAACATTGTGCTTATCTCCAGCACAATGAAGCATGGGATGATACTAAAGTTTTTACTGATGTTTAATCTCACAGTTTTATAGTCTCTAAATTCCCCTTCACATAGGAAGTGTTGTAAAGTCCAATGAAGACAATATCCGAGACAATACCTGTTCGACAACTTAAACTCCATAACAGCTTTTCACACTAAAGCACATATGCTTTAAACAACTTTTTAAAGGAGTTTTAACAACTTTGAAAATTAGAATTCAATATGGCTGAGAATTACTGCAAAAAGTCTATTATAGGACAGATGGACATTACACCGTACAGTGCTTACCTGATACCAGAGCAAGTACTAAGGCTGACATCAGAATGGGCATACCCTTGGACCTCACCATGGTAATAGCAATTAATCTGCAAAACCAACAAGCAAAGTCAAGGGCAAATAGTCTTGTGTAGGCAGACTTTTCACTATTAGCAGTAAGGCTTCTTGCCAAGAACCACCCACTTAGACAGGAACAGTGACCAGGAAGTTACTCAAAAAGTAATCCAAATTAAAGTTCTAATTACTTCTAAAATTGTAATCAGATTACTTACTATGAGTAATCACAATATTAATTTATTTTAAATCCCTTTCTACTTTCAAAAATACTTTTGACACCAAAACCTTTCTGATTTTCTGAAAAAGTAATTCAAATTCATGTCTATATTTAAAAATGTTTTCATTGTCATTCACATAAGATAACTTGTTAGGAGTACAAACCCTTCAGCTGTCACAAATATGCAAACAGACGTACATATTACAGGGGTCATGACACTAGTTCTCTACTTCCTCCACATTGTGATGTCACGCTGTGGTAGACATTTGCATCTGACCGCCTCCACAACAACACACCAATGGCTGCTTTAACTTATCACTTCCGTAGCTCCGCCCAGTAGTGGAGAACAGTGAGATTGCAAGGAGAGAGAGCAGGTCAGTCAAGAGCAGACAGGCAATCATAACAGTGGCCGTTTACTGTCCAGTCTTTAAGGAATTGCAACACCAAAATTCGACCGTTTCTTACAGAAGGTCATAATGAGGGTGAAGTATTATCATGTTTTACAAATATTTGACTGTTTTTTGTGCGGAAAAAAAAAACAAAAAAAAACAAACAAAAAAAACAAAACAAAACCCTTTACTAGTGAACATCAAGGAACAGATTCAAATAATAAAAAAGACATGTCATGATCCCTTATTTATATTTTAAAAGTGTTCTACATGAATAATTATTTTAGAAATGTACATAACCCAACTAATGCAAGTAATTAACTTCAGTCAGTAACTGTAATCTGATTACAAGAATTTAAAATGTAATGTACATTGCTCTTTGTATAGTACTACAACAGTAACTAGATTACAGTAACTACATTAACAGTAAATTTGGGCAGGAAGAGATCGTTTGACAAGCGACCAACAACAGTTCATTTTGGTTTTATGTGCCATTCAGGGTAAGAGTTATCTAAAAATTTATTATATATAAATTATAAACTGTTGTGTTGAAAAAAAGTTTAATAACTCAATTCAAATAAAGTGTGACAGTCTCCACAAACTGTTACAAAGAAAACAAGTAAAAAATAGTGGAAAATGTATATGGACGTTGTAATAATTTTTTCATCATCTTTGTGAGAATTTCTGTCCATTCAAAAATAATAAGTATTTATGAAGTTACAGAGGTGAATTAGTTTTGCTGGAGTAACCTATTCTATTCAGGTTGATTCATAAATATTTACTTTCCCGGAAGTTGCGTAAAGCCAGCCAATCAGATTGGAACTGGTGATTTCAGCAAGGGCTTGCCATTTTTTTATCGAATATGTATCACAAGTCAATGAATGGAGTGTGGCCGGTCCATGGGTGTGCCATCTGAGGCTGAGACTAATTAGCAAATGACACTATGAAGGCCAGAAATGTTGGCCAAATACTTTCATTTTAGACCAAAATATCAGGTTACGGGAGTTCTTTTTTCAATTAGCCGGAAAATTAGATAATTGAGTAACTGGAACTAAGAACCAGTCCAGGTGCAAGATAATGTCAGATAATTTTGGTCTGATAATTAATGGTCTGATGGGATCATGTAGCATTGTGCCACAATGCAATAGTCATAGTGAAGCAGTAGTCTTTGAATAAAACTACACATTGTCTGCCAGTAAGAGAAGTGTATGTTAGTCTATTTTACAGGGAAAATATTCTCCCGTTATGGCTGGCACCTGTCCTCTAGAGGCCTTTCATGTGGAAATACCAATTGGTAGCCACAGACTGGACAGGCTAACTGCCTCCACACTCACAAAAATGTTCAAAAACACTCACATGGACAGTGAAATCTCTCAAAAACATGCCACTCTGTCAAAAGCAATCAGCACCAGATGGCAAAAATCCTTGACATAAAAACATATCTGTCTGAAGGCAATCTTGTGGCTTCCATTTCCCCTTAAACTTTAGAAGACCAAAATATCAAAGAATGTACCAGGAACATCCATAGATGGAGGACAAATTATGACTCACTAGCTAATGGTCCCATAAAATAATACACAGGGCTGGCAGAGTAAAATCTGGGGCTTTATTAGTGAAAACAGGCCATTTTTCTTTCATAATGTCCTGATTTTAAGGATCTCCAGAACAAATACTGGAGTGCTTTTTCTAGGTGTCTGTCTTCCATGACATGCATTTAAAATGACATATTTGAAAAATGACATATTTTCCGAAAAATTAGCTTTTAAAATATTTTTAGTGGAAATAAATAGAATGATTCAGTGAGACTACATATTTGTTAAACAGTTCTTGCAAAGTCAAACCTTTAAAACAGTTTAAAATATATTTTATAATCTCATTCTCATCTTTTGATCCAAAGCACTGATTCTGACTAATGCTATTTCTCTTTGTCCTTCACTTTTTTTACATTATATTTTCATTTCAAACTAATTCAAGTGTGTTCTTTGTCAGATTGTCAAGATTGTCAGTCTACTTTGTGAAAATAAAATTGTCAATCAAGTAACCATTTTCTTATTACTTGCATTAAAGTCGTGTCAAGCTGTTTTTTGATTAATCTGAAAAAAAGCTAAATTTTTCAAACCTTCTCAGCTTGAAAAAATATGTTTGTTTTGTTTAACAAGCTTGCACGATTATAAATAAGAGCTAAATATGTCCAGCAGAAATAATATTGCCAAGACTCCACATGTTTGATTGGAAAGAGGGGGGCGGCAACATGTTGTCAAAGCTGTCAGTTATGGTTCTTAGCATTAAAATCATCTAATTATAAAACTACAAAAGCAGGCAGCAGGCAATTCAAATAAGGCCTGACAATAATGTCAATCCATTGTCACTGTCGTCATGTCAAAATCACATCATATTAGATTAGATTAATCAGTTTCCTGGGAAAACAGTTAGAGAAATGCACTAGGATGTAGATACAGTACTAGTAGATATAATGTCCTATGATTACTATGAGATTATTTTAAGTCATTTCAAGTGTACTAACTCTATGGTTATCTTTGTAGTCCTGTCTACCTATCAACGCTGCATTGTTACTACATTTTACGTTCACTCATCATGTATATGTGTCATTACCAGAAGCGTAACTACAGCCAATGCAGGGCCCGTGGTGAGGGGGGCCCGTGAAGGCCGGAAAAAATAGATTGAAAAAACAGCAGGCCCGACTGGTGATGAAAAAAGTGCAAGAGTAAGGAGATGTATGTTACCTATGTTAAAACCAATTTTCGTGTAAAAATGTGTTGTTATACAATTTAAACCTTATACATGCACACACACGCACACACACACACACACACACACACACACAGTATACAGTATATATATATATACAAACAATCCATTATCTCCCTAGGCTGTGATTGACAGAAAACAGAAAAATACATATTGATGTGAGACATACCGTAGAATTGTGAGTGCTTGAAACCGTTTGTCCATCCTCCCTGTAGTGTGTCTCAGTGTAGTGGCTGGCAAAGAGGCCACTAGAACAAAATAAACACACACACACACACATTTTGGTGCGTCTATCCTTATAAGGACTCTCCATAGACATGATTTTTGTACTGTATTCATTTTGTATTCTTTCCCCTAAACCTAACCCACACAAAAATCTTTTTGCAGTATTACATTTTCAAAAAAACATTGTTTAGTATGTTTTATAAGAGATTTGAATTATGGGGACACGAAAAATGTCCTCATAAACCACATTTATAGCATAATACCCTTGTAATTCCCAGTTTGTAACCTAAAAAAGTTATCATAAACCACCCAAACCTGCCCAGACGCTTTTATCCAAAGCGACTTACAGTGCATTTATTACAGGGACAATCCCCCCGGAGTAACCTGGAGTTAAGTGCCTTGCTCAAGGGCACAATGGTGGTGGCCGTGGGGTTTGAACCAACACACAAACACAATATTTTTTGCATTACATTTGCATTATTTCCACAATTCTACTTATACAAGTTTAACATCAAAAGCAGTATGGGAATACACATTTGTATAGTTAATACATTATGAACTAACATGAACAACAATGAATGAACAATAGTATATTTAATTAACATTAACCACGATTATTAAATCCTCTAAAAATAGTGTTCATTGTTAGAACATGATATTTACTGTACTGCATTAACAAATGTTAACATATAGTAGAACCTCATTGTGAAGAGCTACCAATTGCACACACACAAGCAAACTTGCCAGTTAAATGTAAAGCAGAATTTCTGAAACATGATATCAAAAAAAATTCTAAATCTCTTACAGCACTGTTACATTTTCACGTACTCATGTACTGCCCCATATTTGCAGAAAAAATTATGGAAGTATGTCAGACAGTAAACGGGGAGTAAACTTGATTTTTGGAGATCCAGATGAACAGGAAATGTAAAAAGTGGGGCACTTTATGTCATAATCGAAGGAAGTGATCAACATCCAGACAGACATATCTAGACATGCTCATAAATACATACAAACACCATTCGAGTAGGAATCCTGTCCTGGATGAGTATATGTGCATTTGTAATCAACAAAATAACACAAAAGAGTTTGCACAAAGGAACACAGGCCATAGAAAATATATTTATATGTGTGTCTGCCTTTGGGTAGAATTTTGTATTTTTTTTGATGGCAGGTCTGTCTCTGCTCCGTCTTTACTGATAAAGATGAGAGAGTGACAGGTGACATGATGCTAACATGATGAAATCCAAATGTAATCACCTTAGAGTGCTTACAGTGTTCCATTTCCTGCAGTTCTTATAG
Source organism: Moxostoma hubbsi (assembly GCA_032164185.1). Taxonomy (NCBI): domain Eukaryota; kingdom Metazoa; phylum Chordata; class Actinopteri; order Cypriniformes; family Catostomidae; genus Moxostoma; species Moxostoma hubbsi. The sequence goes on along the minus strand of JAVLUX010000023.1, from coordinate 21,773,337 downwards.
TGTTTTTCTGTAAGCTTAATGTAAGCTATGCAAAAGTTTATCAATGATCCAATTTTAAATTACAATTACATTGCTCTGTTTGATTGAGCATCCAGACCAGCCTGAAACAGCAACACTGGATCAGCCAATGGCATTAGTTTGGGGTGGAACTATCTGTTTGCCTTATCAATGGAAGACCTGGACCTTTTTATTGTTTTGTTTGAAATTCCATGTGATGATGCTAATGGCGCAGAATATTTTAGCTTTAAAAATAAGTCATGTTTGATTTTGCCCAATTTAATTATTTTCAGAATTTCAAACTTTACTAAGGTTAAGTTATATATAAATACTGTTTCTAACTGTGGAAAAATACTCTAACTGACAGAAGCAGACACCAAAAAATCCCAGTCCTTGACATTTCTCAGATTTCTCCTCTGGGCCTGTGTATGCCATAATTATCCTCTTGTATAAATGCACATTCATCAAATGAACAACGGCACATGAAAGCAAATACTGTGTTTGTATTCTGGAGGTGAAACTTAATTTGGTATTCGCCTCAATCCTCACCATCTTGGTTAAGACCTTGGACTAGCGTATTAGTAAAACACTACAGCTCAGCTCTCTAATTCCAAGGCATGCTGCCTCCATGGTCGCTGTGAGAACAGTCATTTTTGGTTTAATTTAATTAGACCATCCCTCAGTAATGACAGCACTCCAGTCCATTTCCCATTCTCCACGATTTGATCCACATGCCTATGGAGGAGCAGTTTGTTGTTTTGGATAGAACTTTAAAGCATCTAGTTGAAAGGCTTTGATGTTCGCAAGGATGAACTGGTGTGACAGCCATCCGAATTTGAATCCCAAAAGTGGCGTGACTCCCTCAGTGCTACAGAGCGAGTTGGTCCACAGGGCTGTGTGAATCATAAAAGAAATGCTGGCTGTGGTGTAATATTCCAATTAGGGATTAATGCTAGACAAGTAAAACTCTGCCACAAAGGGTTTAAATATGAAATGGGGCTTCAGCGCTTTGCCTGAGAATGGTCTGACTCCAAAGCTTTCAGGAACTGAATAATTAAACCAACCGGCCCCTTTTGCAGTTACTTAAAAATTACTCAGTGACAACAGGTGGAAAAATACCAATACAAATTATATTATAAATATAATCTTAAATGTAAGCACAATAATAATATTTTTGAAAAATAAACAATAACCTCTAGAAAGTTTAGCAAAAAATCTCATACATTTTTGTTAAAACGGCTAAAACAATGATTGGCATAGACATAATTTGATGTTAGATTTTGGAAATTAACTTTATTACCACCTGCTGGTGAAATCTCCAAACTGCAAATACAGGAACTCATTTTAGACATTGCGCTGAGAATAGAGGTGCTACTGAAAAGCTTTAGCACAATTACTTATTTCTCAGGAAAATAGCAAATTGCACCTTGCGCCAATTCATTAGGATACAATACACCCACAGTTTGTGCATGATCTCCCACAGATAGTCAGGGTTGGGAGGGTTACTTTTGAGATGTATTCTACTACAGATTACAGAATACATGCTGTAAAATGTAATTTGTAACATATTTAGTTAGATTACTCAAGGTCAGTAACATATTCTAAATACTTTGGATTACTTCTGCAGCACTGGTAGATTTTTTTCACTTGTTTTGACAATAAAAACTCGAAATTATGATCCAACGTGAATTTTATTTCTTGATTAAAAAAATATGATCGTGCTGGTAACATGTGCATGTTAAATGGCTAGAAATAGCATTTTAGCTTAGCGTAAAGCTGACAATTTACACAAGGTTTATTGATATTTCTTCAGCTCTAAACTTACTTCAAACTTACTTCTCTGTCTGCTCATATGAATGTAACACATCATAAGAAAGTTTCACACTTTGAATCACATAATTTGTGTGTATAAATAATTCCATCTGAAAGGACTAAATATTAATTGAATTAAACAAATGACAAAAAAAGTAATCTCTTCAGTAATTAAAATACTTTTTGAATGTAAATGTATTCTAATTATTTAAATTGTAACTACTAATACAGTTACTTATATTTTGTATTTTAAAAACGTAATCCTGTTACATGTATTCCGTTACTCCCCAACACTGCAGATAGCACAAACACTCCCACCAATGCCCACATGTAAATTGCCCTTAGTAGCGCTCTCACAAAAATCAGATAAGGTGTTGTGTACCATCATTAGGTGCTGCACTTCACCTAGTAAATTGAAAGATAGACCGAGATATTTATCAACACATATTTTGTATTCTGCATAAGAAAAGTCACACAGTAAAACAGGTTTGGAATGACATGCGGGTGAGTAAATTAACTAAAAATTTTCATTTTCTGGTGAACTGTTCCTTTAATACATAACAAGTTTATGTCACAATTTTTTTATTGGTTGTAGAATTTGAATTAAGTTATTTTAATGTAAATTATTTTATAAAATTTAATGAGTCAATAACAAGTCATCTTGCAGCCCCAGAAGTTCCCTGGTTGTGAACCTCTGGTTGAGTCTACACCATGAAAAGAGACATTATATTCACAATGCTGCAGATCATTCCACCAAAAGATCCAACTGGATGATGACCATGACCTCCATAACTCCATGCACCACCTTACCGCTCAAGGTGTCTGTTTCACCCAAGGACATTCTTCTCATGAATGCATTCAGAAGTGTGGCGGGTGAATACAAAATTTAGAAGCGCATTAAGCCAGCATTGCGCCCTGGTGATTTACTGTTGCTATTTAAATATTTGATGTTGTGAACTATTTTTGCTTCTCAAAGTAGGAAATGGATGGTAATGAGAAAAATAGCTGTCAACCAAGGGTAACATTTACCACAGAGTATCTTCAGTAAGCGCAGGCACAGTGACCCACAAAAGGCTCTCTCATAAGCTGTCCTAAAGCACAATATGAACTTTCACATCCTCTAAAAAACCGGCAGAGAAGCAAAACTACTGTAATTAACACCTCAAAAGGCCAGGAATCACTCCAGTGTGTGTGTGTGTGTGTGTGTGTGTGTGTGTGTGTGTGTGTGTGTGTGTGTGTGTGTGTGTGCGTGCGTATACAAGGTCTTGATAAATGTCTTGAGATTTGAAACACTGACCACTGATCCTCTACTCAATCTCCTTGAAATCTCAGCCCAGAACACAGAGAATGGGTGAAGAGGTGAACTATACACAGAGGAACAGAGCAGTAGCCTATTTGGATTTCTTTGCTCCATTACGTTAAATGATTAGTGGACCAAATCTGTATATAATAACTGTGTCAGTGCTATAAACATACTGATTGTAATATGGATGTGTCAATTTAACAGTGTCTTGACAACTGCCTACAGCAATTTACAGATTTACAAAGAAATAAATAAAAAAATATGCATATAATTACTATTGACAAACTTCTGCATACACAGCATGTTTGTTTATTGCCTCTGAGTTTAGATACATCAATGACTTGTTAAAAGACCACCTGCAGTCACTTTAGTTTTAGAGCAATTTAGGAAAGTAAATAGGTAATCTCTCTACACACTCTGAGGTCAACAGTCTATGTCCATTATGATGGAAATCAATAGTCAAAAGTAACATTTCACAGCCTGCTGACTTCCATTATGCATACTGTAGATCGGAGGGGGGTGAGATCGGGCTGGAATGAGGCACGCCCGGTCCCCAATCAGCCTGATGGGGCGCGCAAGGTATAAAGGCAGCCGGTGACGACAGTTCGAGAGAGAAAGAATTACGGGCAGCTGCCCTGTCTGTGTTTTTGCTTGTCTTTTTATTTAATTAAATATTATTTATATTATTAAGCCGGTTCTCGCCTACTCCATTCCCTTAACCCCCTTACACATACATAACAATCTAATTACAGGTTTGTTTTCAGATCCACAGGTTAATAGTGATTAATGCACTTGTTCAGTAGGTATTCATATGCAATCTCTTTCTTCCTATGACATATGATGTATAAATGTGGGTAAGGAAAAACACATATGATGCCTCCCAAGCCGAGTACTACGTGTACACTGAAAATGTAGCAAAAAGAAGTTTACTTTAAGTACCTGGATGATGCACTTTTTCAGCCATCAAAACGAAGTGTGGAATGTTGGACACTTCATACACTCAGTGCAGATGGCTTGCCATAGAGTTACCTGGCTGTGCTTCTGGTCTGGCAAAACATTTATAAATAATGAAGAATGTAGCAGCTAGCGAAACTCACCTTACAAATGTGAGTTGAATGCTTTTCCATCACTCAAAGCTGTGTGAATATGTACATTGTTTAAAATACAAGTGTTGAACTGATGATGGCTAACCTGCTAAAGCTAGAGAAGTGGTTTTAACCACCACAAAAACCACGCAATTGAGTGGGGCCCAGGACATCAGGGGGGGCCCCACCCCAGTAGAAAAGCTCTGCAAAAACTGCTTGAGGGGTGGCATGTCACATGTTGTTCTGTTGTCACGTGCGAATACGCTGTTGTCAGCACTCTCAGAGCTGTTCATGTTAGAGGTACACCCAAGGTCCTGACGAGGCTGACACCCAGATGGCCAACATGCTTTCCTGGGCTTGGACTGTAACCCTCCGTCCTCCCCACAGCCATTACAGTTGGATGACTGGTTCCTGGGGTCTGGGCGCTGCTCACAGCCTCGCCCCCCTGGTCCAGTTTTTCCCGGAGGTGCATGATGAGCTGACATCATCGTGGTGAGCACCCCTCTCCACCCATCACAAAGCCACTCGCTCATCCGCTCTCGCTACCCTCGACGGTGGAATGGCCCACAGGAACACGGTGATTCCCCAGGTGGATAGGGCTGTTGCGCTCCACCTGTGTTCCAGAAACCCTACCACATTGTGGGGTCGTCCTGTGCTCCCCTCCAAGGCCTGTAGGACAACATCCTCGCTGACCGCGAAAGCCCGAGATGTTAGCTCCAAAGCTGGTAAGACCACTCTGTCCCCCGGTGGAGGACCGGGAGGAGAATCTTTTGTTGGATTTATTTAATATGCAGCCCCCACCACACAGGGCTGCGTTCTCAGGGCACCCTGCCGCCAGACCTCTACAGTCCCAGCATGCTGGACGTGGACCCTCCGCCTTCAGCACGACTGTGCCCCGGCTGGCCGGTTCCGACGAGTCTAGAGGACGCCTACACTGGACCTTCTCCTCAGTCGCTAACCCGCTCCCTGCCGGGAGTGCGGAGTAAGGTAAGTGCATAGAGTGTTTTCTCAGCACCAGAGCCTCGGGACGCGTCCCCTTGGTGCCCCTATCTTGGATGCATGGCTTTCACTTCCCAACCCATCACGCTGGCTGGCCCAGACCATACGAATCAGTTACGCAATTCAGTTTGCCAGGCTCCTGGGGCATATGGCATCTTCCGCGGCGGTCGCGCCGCTGGGGTTGATGCATATGAGATCGCTTCAGCACGGGCTTCAAACTCGAGTCCCAAGACGAGCATGGCACCGCGGCACGCACCATGTGACGATCACCCCCGCCTGCTGCCAAACATTCAATCCCTGGACAGACCTCTGTTTTCTACATCCCGACGCATCTTGGTCACCACCGACACCTCCAGATTGGGTTGGGGGCGCCATGTGCAACGGACATGCAGCTGCGGGCCGTTGCAGAGGGGCCCTGCTGCGATGGCATATCAATTGCCTAGAGTTGTTGGCTGTTTTCCTTGCCCTGCGGAAGTTCCTCCCGTTAGCTCGGGACAAACATGTCCTCCATCACAGCTGGCCTACAACACAGTTACAACACAGCGACCGGAGGGCAGCTGGAACTGCCTAAGGGAGACGCGGTTCCACTCGTAAGGGGACCGTACCGCGGATAATACACACAGGGTGTCCTAATGTTCCCTCCATCAGTTAACGGAGGTTACATACGTAACCTAGACGTTTTATATATACAGTGTAGGCATTGGTTGATCATGGGTACACTGAGAGCTGCCACTGAGACTAGAATTAAAGAAAATAAATGTAATGATTTAGATAATTTCATGTTCTCTACTTTTCAAATTTGCTTTGAGAAGTTTTTTCTTGTGTTTGTTCTGTGACCAATCATGCCAGATAAAATTGAAATAAGTCCCAATATGTGGTGTATTTGATTGTAAAAATATTGATAATGCTAAGGAAAAACTGGTCATTTGTTCTAGGTGAAACCCATGGAGAAACATTAAGATTACATTGAATATCATAAATAACTTCAAGTTCATGTGTCTATGTGTGTGCCGTTGATGCTAACTATGTTTTACTCTTTCTGTTGTCATCAATGTGTAAGTCATTTCAATAATTCTTTCTGGATTCAGTCTCTCACCATTGCAGATTGCTGGGCCAGATGATTTATTGAAGATGCTTATATAGCAGGAGAAAGTCCGGAGAAAAGAAAAAAGACTGAGAAATACAGTATGTGGGCTGTTATATGATCCTACTATCATGAATGTTGGTAATCATTACTGAATTGACATTTCAATTGTGGATTCAAATTTCTCTGGATAAGTTGATTTCAGTCATATATGACTAATTGGATGTTTGATTCTCCAACTGCCATCCATGGGTTCAATACCTATGTCTAAATTGTTATGAGGGTCTAAATTTAAATCCAGCATCCAACCGCTAATTTGTTGATGTGAAGGTTTAATATAAAAAAAAAAAAAAAACATAATGGCAAAGTAAGAGTTACATATTGAATTGGTTACTCCCCTAAATTTTCCAAATACTACCCTCACTTTAAAGAACTAGATTAATGAGTGCTACATAGAGGTAATTAAGCGTCTATTTCTAGTAAGCTATTTCTATTTTGAGTTAAATCCATGAAAATATCATTTTAGAGGTGTACAGTTTATGCACAGTGACATCTGTCTCTGCTATGTAACTAAATAATTTGTCAGGAAATGCTGATAAGTACAAGAGGATAATAACTGAAAAATCATATTGTTAAATTATGTTAACATTAGGATATAAAAAATAAGACTCGTGAGAAATTGAAAGGATTTAATGTATTTTACTAATCAATTATTGATAACACAAGAGATTTGTCTGAACTTCCATTGTGCCTCTTTACTGCTTCAGCCTTGTTTTTACTACTTCAGTTTCTTTTCTGATAGTTTAAAAAGGTGAATTATGTTGGTTTATTAGACATGATGAAAGTTCCTTCTCCTGAGAAATGTACAAAAACGTACATTTCTCAGTGGTCTTAATTTTTTTTTTCATTGTGCGAGGGGGGGGGGAAGGGATAAGAGAAGTAGAAATTCTAGAAGAAGTTTTCTTGAAGATGGTTTAAAATGGGAAAGGTTGAAAGCAGTTAAAATAATGAAATATATTTGATTATATTATTTCATTAAATTACAATTATCACTATTCTCACTGTTGTAGAATTACATAAATGTGTTATTGTGAGATTCTAATATGAGAAAAAAAAGGAATAACTGTAACAACAGTGTGAAGGAGTGGAATCTCTCCCTCCAAATTCTTTCCCTCTCGCTCTCAGTTTAAGTTTTTGAAGTGGGCTAAAGGCATATCTCTAAATTGTTTTATTTTCTTTTGATTTGATTTGATTTTATATGGAAAATTATGTGATTTGATAATAATGTTAGATACAGTGATATGAAGGAAGGGTTCAAACAGATTTCCTCATCATGATTAAAGATTTTATATATTCAGAGGGCAATTTGAAGTGAAGTGTTCATACTAAAGATAAGAGATTTGGTTGAATGTATATCTGGAAGAATAAATGTAGGTTCTAAAACTACCTAGAAACTATTATTGAATTAAAGTGATGTTTTAAATTAAGCATCCTAGAAGCTTGACAGAGGCTACCCTGCATGTTTTGTTCTGATGGTTAGTCTTCACCAAGAGACAAGGTCTTTTGTGACATTTGCTACAGGAGAAAACATAACAACTTGAATGGAAATGAGTGAACAGTAAATTAGTTCAATTGTAGCATTTTAATTTTAATTTGGACAATTTCAATAGATTGTTGAATTTTGAATAATGCTTTGTAAATTTAACCATATTATGAATTGTCTCCATTTTTAAGCAGTTGTAGATGGTTCCATTGGCTGTGATGGTTCTTGGGTGATACTCCCTGAAGCAAAAGAAAATATCCGTTTACGGATACCAAATTCTTAAGAATTGGCTGATAGGACTGAGCGGTACCAAACCAGTGGCAAGAGGTGGTGACCCAATGACAGGTAAGACTCTCCAATGGCAAAATGAGAGCAGCCTAAGGCAGGGAACCACTGCCCTGGAAACATGCTCAAGAAGGGTGAAATGGGTTTAAGGAAGTGGATGGATGCTTTCTTGAGTTCCACACAACCCGACTGCGTTTTAATAACTGCTTTATTAAAATTTTTATCACAGCGATGAATATCAAGCATTCTATCACTGTGTCATCAGGGGATCATTCCCTGTGTAGAAGATAAATTATATATTGATTTTGGGGGTAAAGTTTTGAGAACCGTTGCATACAAAGAAGTGCCTAAATTATTAAAGAAGTATTAAGCAAACCTGGGATTGTTTGTATGATGAAGAATTAAGATTGAATAATTATTTTTGCTTATGCTTTCATTGAACTCATGTACATTTTAATAATAATGAAGAATGGAAAAAAGAAAACATGGTGGTGACTAAAAATTAACATGGCTTGACTTGTTTATAGCAATTTAAATAGATTGCTTAAAGAAATGGGGGGCACAATTAGCTAAAATTAATATAATGTTTGGAATAACAACATTGTGGAAGGAATAATATTCTGTTGTGATCAAAGTAAATGGCCCAATGCAATGGCAACTACTCTGGATGGACAGAAAGACCAAATTGGGAGGAAATTGATTCCTCCAATGAATATATAAGAAGATATGAAAGACCACACCTGGGTGTAAGTGCTAGCTAACCTCTCCCCAAAAGGTGACCCTCTACGATGCGCAAAGTATCTGGGTTTAAGACATCTACACTACAAGCAAGAACTCTTAAAATTATGATAAATATTTTGTTTGATACACTCTACATAACTGTGACAACCAAAAACAAGGCTTAAACAATGTTTAAATATGTGAAGGTGTGAAAGTGTGACTCTTAAAGTCACAGGGGGGATATGTGGTGTATTTTTATCAAGTTAAGTATACATTCATCAAGTATAATCATTGTCATTTTATTTTACAATTATTTCTGATGGTAAAGCAGGTCTTTTACTATGTGAGTGTGTGTGTTTTTAAAGGCCTGTGCAGGTGCTCTCATGACTGAGCTCAACATGTGTGTGCCTATTTAGAGGTCTGTGAAGGTTTTCTCATGACTGCTGAGAAAATATATGGTGAGGCACTTCCAGGGGTGTCTCCAGTCCACCCCTGTCGATTAGCTTCAATTTTAGCTAATTATATATTATATATTACTACTTCTGAAGTCTATTCCTCTGACTTCGATTGATTTTTCACAAATTGGGCAGAAACCACAACACAGGCTAGGCCGGGGAGGATTCAGTCTCCGGGTGCCTTTCAGGAACCTGATAATCAAGTCGTGCTTACCAAGGGACTTGCCATCTACTGCGTCATGGTGGGCTGCGATAGCAGCTACATACACCTTCAAGGTGGAGGGGGACAGCCTCCCCTCCAACCTCTCCTGCAGGAATAGAAGCACTGACCGAACTGCGCATCTCTGCGGGTCTTCGGCTCGGGAAGAACACCAATTTGCAAACAAGTGCCACTTTAGGGTGTAGAGTTGCCTGGTGGAGGGAGCTCTGGCTTGGTTGATCATGTCTATGACAGCCGGTGGTAGATACACTAGATCTTCCACATCCCGTCCAGGGGCCAGACGTGGAGGTTCCAGAGGTCTGGGTACGGATGCCAGAGTGTGCCCCGTCCCTGAGAAAGAAGGTTCATCCTCAGGGGAATTTTCCAAGGAGGGACTGTCGTGAGGAGCGTGTGATCTGAGAACCAGGTGCGGGTGGGCCAGTAGGGGGCTACCAAGATGACCTGTTCCTCGTCCTCCCTGATCTCGCACAGCACCGATGCAAGAAGGCTCACTGGGGGAAATGCGTACTTGCGCAGCCCCCGGGGCCAACTGTGTGCCAGTGCGTCTGTCTCGAGAGTGGCTCCTGTCAGGGAGTACCAGAGCGGGCAGTGGGAGTTGTCTTGGGAGGCAAAGAGATCTCTCTGTGCCTTGCCAAATCGGTCCCATATGAGCTGGACCACCTGGGGGTGGAGCCTCCACTCTCCGCTGGGCGAAACCTGTCGTGACAGCACGTCCGCCGTCGTGTTGCGGTTGCCAGAGATGTGAGTGGCGAGCAGTGACTTGAGTCATGGCTGGCTCCAAAGGAGGAGATGGCGGGCGAGTTGAGGCCATCAATAGAGGCCATCCAAGTTGGTGAATGATTCCCAACACAAGACTTCTCAGTAAAGAATGGGCAGGGACTGAGTTCATGAGTTTGAGCTCTTTTCCAGTTGAATCCCATAGCAAAATGCAAACAAATGTCCTCTCACATTCAACTACTTTTATTTTCAGCAAACTTAACATGTGTAAATATTTGTATGAACATAAAAAGATTCAACAAATAAGACATAAACTGAACAAGATTCAAAGACATGACTAACAGAAATGGAATAATTTGTCCCTGAACAAAGGGAGGGGGGGGGGGGGGGAGGGGGGGTGAACTCAGTCCGATGATGCTGTGACACACCGCCCCAGATCATGACGGTCTCTCTACCTCCAAATTGATCCCGCTCCAGAGTACAGGCCTCAGTGTAACACTCATTCCTTCGACGATAAACGTGAGTTCAACCATCACCCCTGGTGAGACAAAACTGCAACTCATCAGTGAAGAGCACTTTCTGCCAGTCCTGTGTGGTCCAGCGAAGGTGGGTTTGTGCCCATAGGCGACATTGTTGCAGGTGATGTCTGGTAAGGACCTACCTTACAACAGGCCTACAAGCCCTCAGTCCATCCTCTCTCAGCCTATTGTGGACAGTCTGAGCACTGATGGAGGGATTGTGCAACATCATAGAGATTAAGTTATCAAATGTATTATGTTATTATGGGAATCCCATCCCATTCCTTTATGTTTGACTGCGCCAAATCAAATGCTTGAAAATTCTGAAGCAGTGGCAACATTTCCAAATATACAGCAGCTGTTTGTATAATCTACGCATTAACAATGTATCCTTCTAAACATTTGCGTCACCGCAGACAGCACAAATACATCTCATTGCTGAGAATGAGATACAAAAACCTGCATAGACACAGACAGATAGATAGATAGATAGATAGATAGATAGATAGATAGATAGATAGATAGATAGATAGATAGATAGATAGATAGATAGATAGATAGATAGATAGATACATAGATTTGTGAGACTGTCACAACATTTAGACAAATTAATGGCAAAAATAAACAAACAGGAAGTGTTTAATTTCTTCTGTGTGCATTGTGTGATATAGATTAAAATTTAATTGTATGTTTTTGTTTTCTTGGGGGCTAATCACGTGGATATGGCTATTGTGGGTCATAGTGCCACCAACTGGAAGTAGGAAGTGTGGCACTTAAAACAGACTTTGAAAAAGTTCTCTTACATTTTCCCAAACTCCTTAAATTGTTTAGACAATGCTGATGGAAAATTTTGAAGGGATGCTTGATAGCTTTAATAGTGTTGTCATGGCAATGGATTAAATTACATGAAGTTGTAGTCAAACTGGTAAGGGGGCATACATCTATTACACATTGTATGTTTAGTGTCCAAGTTTACATTAATGTTGAGTTGTCGCTGTGTCCATCATGCTTGGTTTTACGAAAGCCACTGAGTGGAAATGGACACATGGTGCTTGGGCCCGTCATCAATGCTTGAAGCTATATTTATACTTCTTTTTCTCATTCTTTCTTTATTTTTTCTACAGTTCCACTGCCTCATATTATGGACCAAAATCTGAGCTCTAAAGACCACCTAACATCTTTGGTTCTGGCTGATGCTTTTTTCCTTTCCGACACAACACTACAAGCTAGAAAGTTAATGCTTAATGTTTTGTGTTATGTTACTGCTGAGATCAAGTCAAAGCAGGTTACTGAAGTGTATGGATGCAAAGTGTTATTTACTGTAGAGGAAATCTGTGACTCACCAGCAATGATAAATAAATGACAGCCCAGCAACTTCGTTCTCGGCTGGGGTACGAAAAAGAAGCGTACACAATCAACAAGAACTTCTCAAAACCCCAGATCCTCTGCTTCACTAGTTGAAGAGAAAGGGTGCTCACACTTGAATTAAATTTAGCAGATTTTAAGCTCTCGGCTCTTAGTAAATATGTGCTATTTCTCTGTGTCGATTTCCAGGCCATTACCCACTATCTCTGTCTGCTCTCTCTCTCTCTCTGTCTGTTCTCTATACAGACACACTGATATTTGTTAACTAGTTCAATATCATCTTCGACTCAGCTCATTACACAGGTTTGATTATCCTCTCCTACTTTATTTCTGATAGTACATCTGATCAGTGTGCAATTAGTCAGACTGTAAGAGTGCACTGGTGGTCAGAGGACAGGATGCTATTGCTTTATGTGTTTTTCATTAGAAAAAAGCCTAAAAGTAATATGTGTAATAATCATGAGGGTTTAAAACATCAATGAGTAATGAAGCAAAATTGCCTCTATGCTGAAGAGCATTCTTCATTAACTTGTCCATATGTCTAGTTAGAAGAACAGATAGCATTTGGTCACCTTGCTATTCTGTAGCTAGTGTACAGCAAAAAGTAACAGACACAGATGAGAACCCTGCGGAATGAGCTTTTTTTCACAGTCTAAGATGGTTTAAGCTTATCTAGCTGGTTTCCCAGCTTGGCCAAACTATTCTTCAGCTGGTCTAGCTGCACTGAAAAAATGTTAACCTTACAAATGTGCTCCATGTAATAACATCAAAATTAAATGACTAAGTTTAGGCAAGCCGATTAGAGGTGCACCCATCCATCAGTCGCCGATCTAAATCTACCAATCTTCATCTTAAATCTGTGATCGGCAATCGGCCAATCATGCCTTCAGGGCTTTTTTTTTTAAGGCAGATACTATTTTCAACCTGGTGTAAATAATGGTAAATGCTATTTACACCCTGGTGCAAATAGTGGCAGATGTTATTTGCACCCCAACCCTGATGCAAATAATGGTAGATACTAATTGTGTCAGATACTATTTGCACCCATATTTAGAAACTAACATACAGTATATAGGCATCACTGAAGTGTGTTTATTGTGTTTATTTAGAATCCCACAGACACACTCAATTAACCCCTACCTCTAAACCTAACCCTCACCTTACCAAACCTTGGATAAATTAACCTTGGTTTTCTACAGTAACCATAGTTTCACCATAGTACTTTGTTGTAAATTTACAATAACCACAAAATTAACCATGGCTACAATATTACCAACATACTGTATTACTGTAGTAACACCATGGCTAATTGCAAGCTATGGTTCCCCGTCTGTCGCTCACTTCGACGTCGTGTCAAGGTGCCTTGTGTCTCCAAACAGAGGCTGTCCCACTGGGTGGTGGACGCCATTCTGTTGGCCTATCACACCCAGGTCGTGCCACCCCCCTACGGGTTCGAGCCCACTCTACAAGGGCTCCTCATGGGCACTGGCTAGGGGCACCTCCCTAGCAGACATTTGTAGAGCTGCGGGCTGAGCAACACCTAACACCTTTGCGAGATTTTACAATCTCAGGGTTGAGTCAGTCTCGTCCCGTGTTTTCTCAGGTGACCGCCTTAGGTCCCTGGTTGATTCCTCCCTAGCCCTCTTGGGTCCACAGTTCAGCGGAGGAACTTGCCGACCCAGTCCACTACGGGTACCCCAGGCTACCCCTACTGGAATAGGTGCTCCACAGGTCAGGCCTACTACGTGGACTCCTCCTGTGTGTACATCCGCGGTACGGTCACCTTATGAGCTGACCCGTGTCTCCCTTAGGCAGACTTTTCGCTGCCCTCCAGTCGCCGTGTTGTAGCAACTCCCCCCTCCTCGCAGCTGGATCTACCACGCGCCATTCTTCCCACATGTGACCAAAGAGGCCATGTGATGTATTTTCGCCACCTTTACCTCCCCTTTCAGGCGGGTGTGGCCTCCGCAGGGTCTTTTCCCCCTGAAAGAATAGGAATTCGGGTAAGACCCCCTTCCCGCCATGCGGTAAGGGCCCCGGCTGCCCTTGCTCTATGCCGAGAAAACATAGAAAGAAAAGAGGCCCAGCCAGGCTTGGCCCGTTCCCTAGTTGGAAGCGTCACCTTGTTCCCCTGTAGGGTAACCAAAAGGATTCCGACAACTTTTTTGGGGCATTGGGGAAGAGTACGTGCAGTCTGAAACACAGTTGGACGCTTGTGCATGTGAAATACCTGCCCGCTTCTGTGTCAGCAGTACACGTACACTGCTCAGTGCATGGCGTGATTTGAATGGTGGAGGGAACGAGATGTCATGTCTTCCCGGCCACATCGCTGAACCGAGCCACTGAGGTGGCCAGAACACTCCCGGCTCCTCAGAAAAATCCTGAATGAACGAGTGTATTTCCCTCGCCTTTATACCTGTATGTCCGGGGGCGGGGTATGCAAATACTGTTCGCCAACTCTCATAGGCCTTTTTTCATAGATCAGAGGCATATTCGGCGCTCAAGAGAGACCCCTAGTGTCACTTCTTCGACACAAGGTCTCGTTCCCTCAATCAGGGAACGGAGGTTACATACGTAACCGAGACGTTTCTAACCCGACATTCGCCATGACCAAATCATTGCAATGAACATTTATATCAATCAAATCAAATCACTTTATTGTCACACTACTGTGTACACGAGTGCAACAGCAGGTAAAAATATATTCATTTTTATCTATTATTTTAAATAGAAATAAAGGAAATATAAAGACCGTCTTTACACCCCATGCCACGGAAGCCACTATTGTCTAGTTTGTTATATATTCCTGTGGTTTCACCAGACTATTGGGGTGCAAATAGCTGCACTGTGTGGTGGATACTATTTACACTGGGGTGCAAACAGTCACTCTGATTTTTTGAATCGCTGCATTCACAAAATCACACACACACTGCTACTCTAATGAATGAGCACTTGCTCAGCCCTTAAAGCATGACACTGTGGCCACTGGAGGGTGATTTAATTGGCAAATAACAAAGCATTTGTGAATTTAGTTTTAGACATGCTGTTATTCATATGAATGCCTGTTTGTTTAAAAAATGTGTATAAATTCAGCATTTAAATATTAAGGTGCCCATTTTCAAGAGGCAATGCAGTAGTAATTCTGACTTGCTGTTCAGTTAGACATAGAGAGGACAAAGATGTTGCAAACAGATGTAAAAATGAATTGAACAACAAATAAAGATGTGAATACAAATCTGAGTAGACGTGATGTAACGTGAGTCATGACAGTTAGACGGTGTGTGGAGTGATAGGGAGAGGTTAAGCTATTATGTTTGCTTTTAGTTTTACTTTCCAACATGCACGCTCTCCACTCCAGGTGCTCTCAATCTCTCATCAGTCACTCATCCAAGCGCTATCTTGTGACAACCCTGATTTAAATAAGAGATATACGGTATGTTTG
Source organism: Moxostoma hubbsi (assembly GCA_032164185.1). Classification (NCBI taxonomy): domain Eukaryota; kingdom Metazoa; phylum Chordata; class Actinopteri; order Cypriniformes; family Catostomidae; genus Moxostoma; species Moxostoma hubbsi. The sequence goes on along the minus strand of JAVLUX010000023.1, from coordinate 21,757,792 downwards.
TAACAATAACGCTAATAACAGTGTCTTCATGCAGATGCTTAATAATGAGTGATTCTTGTTACAACAAAATGTCAAAGACTGTAAACAAATCATAGATACTACTGATTTGTCAGTGAAAAGGTTTGGAACTTTGTAATAGACATCATTTATGTATCTTTGCTGTGTATGATGCCCTCATGTTGTTTACTGGTTGCCAGTATGCCACAATGATATTTGATAGTGAAAACAGTACTATTCATAACTGTTTTAATTTCAAATAAATGTTAGCATTTCACAATTCATTTAAAAGGAATGTAATTTCACAGTGTAAAGCAAAAACACATAACTGCAGCGTTTAACTTGTAAGAGTGCAGCAAAATGCAATTTTATAAGAAAAATCTTGATAAGAAAAAAAGTGATTGGATCGGTATCAGCCGATCTCAGTGTTAAAACTAAGCGGTGAGCGATTTTCCTGATCGGTGCACCACTAAAGCTGATAGATTTTTTTTTCTCCCCAATTTGGAATGCCCAATTCCCAATTCGCTCTAAGTCCTCGTGGTGGCATAGTGACTCGCCTCAATCCGGGTGGAGGAGTACGAAGTTGCCTCCGCGTCTGATACCATCAATCTGCACATTTTATCACGTGGCTTGTTGAGCGCATTGCATCCATTACAGGTGAATCACGTCATCTGGAGCCCACCTTCTGTGTCAATCAGTACTATCCCTAATGACTTCCTAACACTTGTATAATCTCTCTTTGCCTAAATTTGCTTTTTGTTTTCTCTGTTTTCTCTGAAAATAGTATTTAATCAGGTGGTTACTGGGACTATCAGCATGTACAGTAAGGTCTGCTTTAGGCCATGACACATAGAAGTGCTTCTTTATCAAGATAAGCCGTAGCCAAATCAGGCACTAGCACACATCGCTATCTTAGGTCATTAGTTTCAATAAAGCCACACGTAGCTATGCTAAGTCACTAGTTAAATAAACTCTGGGCTTTGCAGGTCAACGTACATATTATGAGTCAGGTCACTTGCCGTTTAAGCCATCAGCCAAACAGGCCCAGGCATACATATAGTTATTTTTAGGTTATTAGCATTATGCCATTTGGCCAAGCAGACCAAAGCACTCCAAGCTAGCATACACTCGGTGCACATGGCTCTTCAGAGCAACAACAGTACACAAGTATTTGTGGTATATCATCTCAGTTACTGTTGTAACCTCCGTTCCCTGATGGAGGGAACGATGCATTGTGTCGATGTAGTGACACTAGGGGTCGCTCTTGGGAGCCCCAAACACCTCAGATCTTTGAGAAAAGGCCAATGAGAATTGGTGAGTGGAATTTGCATGCCACTCCTCCGGACATACGGGTATAAAAGGAGCTGGCTCGCAACCACTCATTCAGGTTTTGTGCTGAGGAGCCAAGACAGGGTCCGGATAATTCAGCGGGTAGTACAGCATTGTGGCAAGGGGATTTGTGGCACGGTGGAGGGCGTGACCAGCGTGTGATTACGCACGCCCGGTCCCGTATTAGGCTAATTAAGCCGTCAAGAGGGATAAAGGCCACTCGCAGATTGGCGATTGGGAGAGAGAGCTCAATTACGGATGTCCGTTATCTTATGTGTTTGTCTTTTGAGTTTTCCATTAAACCTTTAGTTTAGTGGTCAAGCTGGTTTCTCGCCTCTTCCTTGCCCGTGACCTTTAACTTCTTTACATTGGTGCCGAAACCCGGGAAGGAAGAGGGATGCGCCGTAGCGGAGTTCTCGCCACTGCTCAGTGGAGCAGCTGCGGCCATCTGCCGGGGGACGGAGGAGCCCAGCCACCTGGACGCGGAGGAATGGCCGCCGACCGCGAGGGGAGGAGGGGCTCCTGGCCGACCGCCTGGAGTGGTTAGGGCCGCTGCCAGGGGCGGGGGAGTCCCCTACTAGCCGCTGGAACGCGGCGGGGTTGGAGACTGCCGACCGCGTGCGGGGAGGGGCTCGCCGCCGACCGCCTGGAGCGGGAGAACCGCTGCCAGGGACGGGGGGGAGGCCCCTTTGACACCCCGGGAACGCGGCGGGGCGTTCCGTCCGCCAGGGGCTGAGGACTGCCTCCGATCTGCCCGGAGAGGCGCGGCTGTCGTCCTGTAGAGGGTGGAGAAGTGGCTGGGGAACGAGCTACGGCGTATCAGAGAACCGGCGAGTAATTTTTTTTTTTTCCTTTAATCTCTCTCTCCTCTCTCTCTCGCTACCGCTCTGCGTTGGCCTTTTCCCTCTTTTTTAAATTATGGTGTTTGTGGGAGGGGAGGTACTGCCCAGTGCAAGAACCCTCCCCCCATTTTTAATTGTTTTTTTGTTTCCCTCCCCTTGCCCCCTCCCTCGTCCAGGTTGATGGGGATGACCTGCTGGCAGACCGCGCAGGAGGCACCCCCCCCGGGGATGTACGTCAGGCCGGGGGTCCCCAGCCTGAAAGAACGGGGGAGGAATGTGGCACGGTGGAGGGCGGGACCGGCGCGTGATTACGCACGCCCGGTCCCGTATTATGCTAATTAAGCCGTCAAGAGGGATAAAGCCGGCGATCGGGAGAGAGAGAGCTCAATTACGGACGTCCGTTATCTTATGTGTTTGTCTTTTGAGTTTTCCATTAAACCTTTAGTTTATTGGTCAAGCCGTTTTCTCGCCTCTTCCTTGCCCGTGACCTTTCAACTTCTTTACAGGATTATAATGTCTCGCTCCCTCCATCAGGGAATGGAGGTTATGATAGTAACCTTGGACGTTCACTATCTGTCACTCACTTGACATTGTGTCGCTGTAGTGACACTAAGGTTCCTTATAGAGAATGCTACAACTTGTTGAACATTGTTATGTGAGCTGCCGATGCAGGTGCAAGCAGGCTACTGTGTGCGCAATAGCAGATGCACTTGGACTGCACGTAGCCTCCCCAATGCCACAAAATTTTTTTGTATTGTTCCCTACATCCCTGAGGGGTGGAAGATACATATCTGTTATGGGAGCAGGCCGCACCAGCCGCCTTTTCTCTCTATGTTTTCTCTCCACAGAGAATTTAGTTATTCAGCTGGGGCCATTTTACGCTCAATATATGCGCAGGGGAAGGTGTTATTTTCCTTTTCTATTTTTTCAGGGGGAAAATACCCCGCGGAGACCACATCCTGCCTCAAAGGGGAGGACCTATACAAACACAGTGACCGGTGCAGAGAGAGCTCTGCCCAAAGGAGATGGAGGTCTGCTGACAGGAAGACTGTACAACGGAAAATACATACAAAGGGGGTTACCAGAGTAACCGGCACCTGTGGTGCACCTACCCCAGTACAGGGCATATTAGCACACGTACCAAGTCCGGCTGCGAATTCCTCCACCAAATTCACGAGCCAGAGGACTAGGCAGGAAGGGCATCCAGGGTTCACGGGTTCGTGAAGCACAGTTCTTTGCCTCACGGAGGGGGAAGACTCTATACACAAGTGATGCACCCGCCCAGCTGTCCCGTATTCACAAACTTACCTGTTCGTACATGACAAAACCGGCTCAAAAGGTGTTGGGTGTTGCCCAGCCTGCTGCACTGCAGATGTCTGCTAGAGAGGTGCCATTGGCCAGTGCCCATGAGGATGCCACTCTCCTTGTAAAGTAAGCTCGTATTCCCAAAGGGGCGGGCACAGCCTGGGCCTGGTATGCCAAAGAGATATCATCCACGATCCAGTGGGCAAGACTCTGTTCAGAGCCAGCGTTCCCTTTCCACTTTCTGGCAAAGCAGACAAAGAGCTGCTCAGAGCACCTAAAGCTCTGCATGCGGTCCAAGTAGATGCGCAAAGTTTGCACCGGACACAACAATGACAAGCCGGGCCTGCCTCCTCCTGGGGCAGTGCTTGCAGGCTCACCACCTGATCCCTGAAGGGGTCGTGGGAACCTTGGGCACAAAGCCCGGTCAGGGTCTCAGAATTACGTGAGAGTCTTTTGGATCGAACTCCAGGCAAGTATCGCAGACAGAGAACGCCTTCAGGTCCCTGACCCTTTTGATGGAAGTGAGTGCGGTCAGGAGGGCAGTCTTCAACTAGATGCCTTCAACTTGACTTACTCTAGGGGCTCGAATGGTGCTCTCTGAAGGCACAGAAGGACCGCGGCAAGGTCCCAAGAGGGAAAGAGGTGCAGCCTAGGAGGGTTCAACCTCCTGGCGCCTCTTAGGAAATTGATGATCAAGTCGGACTTTTCCAAGTCCTTACCTTCCACTGCATCATGGTGTGCTGCTCTAGCAGCTACGTACACCTTCAAGATGGAGGGGGACAGCCACAACTCCAACTTCTCCTGCAGGAAGGAAAGCACTGACCTGACAGCGCATCTCTGTGGGTCTTCGCTTAGGGAAGAAAACCAACTTGCGAATACACGCCACTTCAGGGCATACAGCTGCCTGGGGCAGAGCCATCTGTGCTTTCGCCGACACAGGTGGACGCCCTCAGTGAAAATTCGGGGTACGCATTCTTGTGCTGCACTGGGGCAAGATGTGCTGCATTGCCTCTGTCTGTTTCTTCACCGACGAGAACTGCTGGGCAAAGTCCTCAACAGTGTCGCTCATCTCAACCAGATTCAGCCAAAGGTAGAGTTCCTTGACCACCAGGGTGGACATCGTTTGCCCAAGTGGCCGTGCCGCGAACTGGGGGAAGGCGTGCTCCACCAGGAAGAAAGGGACTTGGGGGGGGGGGGGCGTGGTTGTGAGCTGCGCCCCTAACCCAGGATCCAATCATCGAGTCACAAGTGCTCAGGGGCGGATAGAAGGTTCCGCTCAAGCCCGACACTCGCGACGGCCCGAGCTGCATGGCAGTTAGTTCTGCGCCGGCCTCAGACTATACAGGCATACCAGAGGGCGCTAGCCTAGGTGAGTCCTCGCTGTCCGACATCACCAAAGCTCTCTCCGATAAAGCAATTGAAAGCTCATCCATCTTGCGAGCTACGAAAGAGACTTTAGGCTGGCACTAAGACGAGCTGCCTGTCTCATCCCAGAACTGGACCAGAACGAACGAGCGTGCTGGGGAATGAGCGGTCCACAGGAGATTTTTCCCGGTGGATCTGAACCCATTGGAGCCCCCAAATCGCTTCCAGCGTCAACCGGGCCGGCCTCATACCCGTAGGTAGAAGGTCCAATGTGGGGGATGGCTGAAGTGGCTTTCCCCCAGAAGAAAAAAGCCGCTACCACAACGTTGCCATGGTCCTGATCTCGCAATGAGAACATCTGTTCTGGGCAAACTCTCTGCCCATCCATGCAGTCATACATGGACAGTGCAGGGAGTGCAGCGAATCAATTAATATTGTTCCACTTTTTAAAACCTTCTGGCAGTGCCATGTGGTATTGCAATTGTGGTACAATTTGCTGCGTAATATATTAAATGGACACTTAAAGAACTTCAAATACTCTATATCAAGTTGGAACAAGGTGCAATAACACACTGAAGATAGAAATTCCAAATTGGCAAACAATTGTAGTCTTACAGCATAGAGAGCATGGGAAAACTAAAAAGCAAAGCTGTCATACAAGATGTAGAGCTAGGGATGGAGGAGGGTGTTAAGTGCACCTTGCATCCATACAATTGAAAGGCAGCTAAGACAATTAATAAATGGAGGAATCGCTCTGATAAGCATCTGAATTGTATTGGTAGACATCATGATCAGCGTCAGCTGATTGCACGCTTAAATCACGTGACCTGCTGAACTGATTTTGGAGGGTTGTTTTGTGTTATGCGTTTGTGCAGCATTCCTTTTTTGTTGAGGGATTGTATTTATGTCTAATTGTATCATGCTTAGCATGTTTTGTGTTGTTCTAATTGTCAGCATGACCACATGCTTAACTCAGTAGTATGTCTGTGTATGTTCTAGCAGTAGTAAGTCTCTGTATGTGCTTTGCATATGCAGCATTAGCAGCAGCAGGGTAGCAGATCTAGTCCACCAAGACCAATATATTATCAATTTTTCAAACACACATTAACATGCTAAATCTTTCAGAAAGTTGTCATGACTGAAAAGTCAAAAATATAATATAACATCACTAATGTTAACTCATTTATATTAGTTTTTATTATAGAGTTAGATTAGTTAAATATCTTGTTAGGGTAGCAATTGAGGTTACCACTTTTTAAAGTGTGCTCTCCCAGCCTGGTCAAGCTGTTGTTCTATTGGTCTAGTTGGTCTTCCTGCTAGTCTACAGCTTACAAGAGCCAAAACCCCCCTCAAAAACCAGCAAACCAGACCAGATGTAGGTTTTTCAGCATGGAATGGTAACAGAAATATCAAAATAAAGCAAGAAAAATAAACAAGAAAAGTAAAAAAAGTGCAAGATCATTTTTTCAACAGAGATAGTAGCATGAGTATTATGGGACAGAAATCTTCAACAAAACAGCAAATATCACTCAAAATGTACTTTAGCTCTCAGCAGGTCTTATCAGCTTCTTGTGAAAAACTTCCCATTGGAAACAATACTGTAATCATTGTTTGTCAGCTCAAGCTCTCTCTCTTTCTGACAAAAAAACAAAACAAAAACAAACTTGTTTTTCACTGATGTGCTTCCTCGATTTTTGCTGTTACCACGTCAGGTTGATAAAAAATAATCACTTCCTGGTTTGGCTGTTGACCTTCAGCGATGAGATCATGGAGAGGTCAGCTGCTAAATACTCCTGGGAAAAGGAAGTGAGACTGAATAGCTCAGAGACTGAGACCTTTAAATAGCCAGCTGACTGTGATGAAATCTTTGTTCTTTAAGCTGTTTTTTCAATCAAAACTTTACTACACAAAACATGAATTCAAATAAAGATGACTGATATCTTAATCAATATTCTATGAACTACAAACAGAATGGAGTTAACGTTCCAAAAAAGAACATTTAATCCACATTAAATGGAATACTTGTCCAATTTGCCCTCCACAAATGAAAACTATAGTCCTAACAGGACACAACAGCAATTCCTGCTCTGGGGTGTACTTAAAACCTGCCCAATATCTTCTGTCTACCATTTTGCAACTACAATTGGTGAATTGTAATTGGATGACATATTTAAATTTGTATTCACTGGTTGGATTTTTCTGTTTTTGCATTTAAACAGTCTCTGCTCGTATATTTTCTTTTAGCCCTGATGTTGATTGGTTCAAATAAAATTCTATCATTAGGTGTCACTGGATTTACTGTACCTTTTTGATCATTGTTTACTATTATTAACAGAATCATGTCCCATCTTATGAAGCACAATATTCTTCATGTCTAAAGTTGTCAGAGACAAGAATAAAGTCTGCATACATTCAAATTTAGAAAACAAAACAACTGGATCCAAATATCATATCTAATACATAACCATTGCAAACCTCAGGACAGGATGCGTTGAGGAGAGGGTTTACAAACAATAGAATAAATGCATATATATTACCTATATTGACACTTGGTTATTAAAATATATCTATTGGATAAATCCTGCAAACCTTCCAAAGTCCTCACTTTCCAAAGCTTAAATGACTTCTGTGAAAATAGGCTGACTAGATAAATAATGTCAAGGACTCTTCTGAACATTACGCTTCATAAATCCCATATGAAAAATAATGCAGAATAGCATAATTTACCATATACTTGGCAACGCCTAATTTCACCCTTATGCGCTCTATTCTTTGTCATCTCAGCAGCCTGCTGACAACAAACCGATCCAAACAATTTCTCAAACAAGCAGTGGTGGCTTCATTGAGGGATGGTTAGAACTAAATTGCATTAGCATAACTCGCCCTCTGTTTTTCTCTTTTTCGCTTTGTCTTTCTCCATCTCATTTCTTGCCGCCTACTGCGGGTAATGCGCTAACACACAGACACACAAAAGCACTGATGCAAGCCTCTTCTCATCATTCTTTCGGCTTCACATTCTGTACCCCTGACAGCTGACCCATTTTGTAGAGGTCAAAAGCATCAAAGATCAAGTAGTTCTTGTCTAACGCTCTTGCATACATTTTACATATTACGCATTCAAATGCAAAGATCGGGGGGAACATAACACACAAAAACACTTTTGCAATGTTATTGGGGAGTGGCCAAGGGAGGGGATGGATTCTGCAGGAGACAACATGTTAATTGCCTCCATAAACAGCAAGAGACTTTTGCAAAAATTAAATATGAAAAGATGGCAAGGAAATACATTTACCTGGTTTTAAAATTCATATAAATAATAGTTATAAATACACATTTAATGTTAAAAAATATAAATGACACAAATATAAAGCAGATTGTTCCAGTCCTGGAGGCAAGCACCATGCTAATATTTTTTCAGCATTAATATTCAGCCAGTCTTTTTAGCACAAGTGTTTTCTAACAATGAACTTCATGCCTAACAATCCTTTAGGTGTATCATGATTCACAGTATAGCACTGCCCTTAGTAAATTATTGCTTAATTATATACACAACCGCAACTATTATCTTTTCTGCATATGTTCCAAACAAAGCAAGCAGCAGAGCACCTCCATGTTAGACCCTTAATCACACAATTTCTTTTGTTTGTTTGACAGGTTTGATTGGGTCAGAATTGTTACAGAATTTTTACAATTTGTTTGTGTGGTCCTGCTTTGTCATAGCATACTGTACATCTCTTATTTTCAACTTTGCACTATGATTATTTTCTCTCTCTCTCTTGCTTTCCCCACATTCATGCACTCTACAACCCCTGATTACACACTACACACTATGTCATTAATTTTAGCATGAAGACAGAAGAAATAATTGAAGCCTCTGAGAGGAGTCATTTGTAACAGAGGGAGAGTTCACAAGCAAGTCCATAATTGAAAGTCTGCACAAGTGGCACTGTGTGCACTTCATCTGCCATTCCCCGTCTGTCGCTCACTTCGACGTCGTGTCGAAGAAGCGACACTAGGGGTCTCTCTTGAGCGCCGAAAGATACCTCTGATCTATGAAAAAAGGCCAATGAGAGTTGGCGAACAGTATTTGCATACTCCGCCTCCGGATACGGATATAAAGGCGAGAGAAATACGCTCGTTCATTCAGTAATTTTCTTCGGAGCCGAAGGTCGTGTTTATGCTGACTGCTGCGTATTACACTGCTGATCCTGCTTCTGATCCTCTGACGCTCTGCTGCTGTTGGATTTACGGCGCACTACAGCGGCTGTTTTTCTCTTCTCTGCCGGCGTGCAGTTTGCCCCTGGGCGCTTCGACAGTGCAGAGTTTGAAAGAGTTTCTCAATATAAAGAGTTATATTTCTCATAAAGAGTTTATTTCTCTAAAAGAGCAATACATAGCGGTGTTGAACGCCCTTTTCAGGGCGCGTCTTTTTAAAGATGCCATTCAACCCCTGTGTAGTTCCTGGATGCGGTAGAGTGCTCTCCGCTTCTGACGGCCACAGGCGCTGTCTCGTGTGTCTGGGCGCCGATCACACCGAGGCTGCGTTTGTGGATGGCTCATGTTCTCACTGCGAGAACATGACCATGGTAACGTTGCGGTCGCGGCTTGCTTTCAATAGAAAGCACGCCACTCCAGCCGCCCCCCGTATCGCTCCTTCTTCCCACGGGATTGAGGACGATGCGGTTGGCGCTGGAGGCGATTTGGGGAGGGCAGCGGGTGCGCTTCCGCCGGGCACGTCCCCTCGGACCACCCGCCCCCCGGCACGCTCGTTTACCTCCGTCCAGTCTCGAGGTAACGGCGACTCGCCTCCGGGCCGGTCTGCCTATCCTCTTGAGCCTGAAGCCGATGAGCTCGCCGCTCCATCGGAGAGCGCGGCGTCTGACGCTGACTCCTCCCCTGGACTGCCGCCTTCGGGCAAGCAGGCCCAGGTTGAGGCGGATGCGCAGATGTCCGACATGCTTGCCCGGGCCGCCGTCGGGGTGGGGTTGGACTGGAAACCTCCACCCTCCCCACACCCGTCACGGTTGGATGACTGGTTCCTGGGGTCTGGGCGCCGCTCACAGCCACGCCCCCCCCCGGTCCCGTTTTTCCCGGAAGTGCATGACGAGCTGACGTCGTCATGGAGAGCCCCGCTCTCCGTCCGTCAAAAGCCCTGCTCGTCCGCTCTCGCTACCCTCGACGGCGGAGAGGCCCACGGGTACACGGCGATTCCCCAGGTGGATAGGGCAGTTGCGCTCCATCTTTGTCCCGGTGACCCTACCACCTGGCGCGGGCGCCCTGTACCCCCTTCCAAGGCCTGTAGGACTTCATCCTCCCTCAACAACAAAGCCTACAGCGCCGCGGGACAGGCCGCCTCCGCCCTGCACGCCATGGCTCTCCTGCAAGTCCACCAGGCCAAGGCGCTCAGAGATCTGCACGAGGGTAGCCCTGATCCCGACGTGTTGCAGGAACTGCGCTCAGCGACCGACCTCGCCCTCAGGGCCACGAAGGTCACCGCGCAGGCACTCGGGCAGGCGATGGCCACCCTAGTGGTCCAGGAACGTCATCTGTGGCTCAACCTGGTCGAGATGCGTGAGGCCGACAAAGTTCGCTTCCTCGACGCCCCTGTCTCCCAGCTTGGCCTCTTCGGCGACACCGTCGAGGACTTTGCCCAGCAGTTCTCCGCGGTGAAAAGACAGACGGAGGCCATCTCACACATCCTGCCTCGCCGCAAACCTGCCGCCAGGGCCACTGCCCCGTCTGCTCGCCGAGGGCGTCCTCCTGCGGCTAAGAAATCTGCTCCACCTCAACCCGGGCACAGCTCTCAGCCCCTGCGTCGAGCACACCGCAAGAAGCAGACGCCCCCCGTCTCCCGGACTCCCTCGAGGACCCGGAAGGCTCCCAGGCGGTCCTGAGACGGACGACCCAGCGACGCAGACGTTAGCTCCGGAGGTGGTAAGACCACTCCGTCCCCCGGTGGAGGGCCGGGAGGAGAATCTTTTGTTTCTAAACAATTTAATTTGCCGCCCCCCCTTAGATGGGGTTGCGGTACCCACATTCTCAGTAAAAGAGCTATTTCCTGTGTCTCTGGGTCACCTGGCCCACAAATGCCGTTCTCACGGCACTTTGCCCTTAGATCCCGACAGTCCTGGCCTCCTGGACATGGACCACCCGTCTTCAGCCCCACGACTGTCCCCCGGCCGGCCGGTCCCGACGAGTCTAGAGGACGCCTACCCAGGACCTCCTCCTCAGTCGCTAACCCGCCCCCTGCCGGGTGTGCGGAGCAAGGTAAGTGCTTTGAGTCTTTTCTCAGCACCTCAGCCGCGGGTCGCCCCGTCGCCACCCAACGCTGCTCTACCTGCTCCGCCCCGCTGCGAAGCCCCGCCGGGTACGTCAAAATTAATCGTCCCTTTAGTGCCCCTAGCGCAGAGGTTGGACGCGTGGCTTTCACTTCCCAACCCGTCTCGCTGGCTGGCACGGACCAACCGACTCGGTTACGCAATTCAGTTTGCCAGGCCCCCGCCCCCCTTCATGGGCGTCCGCTTCTCCGCAGTACACGGCGAACACGCCCACTCTCTGCGCGCGGAAATCGCGACTCTTCTGGCCAAAGACGCGATAGAGCCTGTCCCTCCAACCGAGATGAAGAAGGGTTTCTACAGCCCCTACTTCATCGTTTGGCTTACGACCAATCTTGGACCTGCGAGTTCTCAACCGAGCGTTGCACAAACTCCCGTTCAAAATGCTCACACAGAAGCATATTTTAACCTGCGTCCGGCATCTAGATTGGTTCGCAGCGGTAGACCTGAAGGACGCGTACTTCCACGTCTCTATCCTGCCCCGACACCGCCCCTACCTGCGGTTTGCGTTCGAGGGCCAGGCGTATCAGTACAAAGTCCTCCCCTTCGGCCTGTCTCTGTCCCCTCGCGTCTTCACGAAAGTCGTAGAGGCAGCTCTTGCCCCGCTCCGAGAAGCCGGCATCCGCATACTCAACTACCTCGACGACTGGCTCATCCTAGCCCACTCGCGAGAGTTACTATGCGCTCACAGAGACCAGGTGCTCAGGCACCTCAGCCGTCTGGGGCTTCAGGTCAACTGGGAAAAGAGCAAGCTCACTCCAGTTCAGAGCGTCTCTTTTCTCGGGATGGAGTTAGACTCGGTCTCAATGTCCGCACGTCTCACAAAGGAGCGTGCTCAGTCAGTGTTGAACTGCCTCGCCGCCCTCAGGCCGGGCACAGCGGTCCCCTTAAAACTTTTCCAGAGGCTCCTGGGACATATGGCATCCGCCGCGGCGGTCGCGCCGCTGGGCTTGATGCATATGAGACCGCTCCAACACTGGCTTCGGACCCGAGTCCCGAGACGAGCATGGCGCCGCGGCACGCACCGGGTAACAATCACCCCCGCCTGCCGACAAACATTCAACCCCTGGACAGACCTCTGTTTCTTACGGGCTGGAGTACCCCTACAGCAGGTGTCCAGACGCATCTTGGTCACAACCGACGCCTCCAGATTGGGTTGGGGCGCCGTTTGCAACGGGCACGCAGCCTCAGGCCGTTGGAAAGGGGCCCAGCTGCGTTGGCACATCAACTGCCTCGAGTTGTTGACCGTCCTCTTTTCCCTGCGGAGGTTTCTCCCGTTAATCCGGGACGAACATGTCCTAGTCAGGTCGGACAGCACCACTGCGGTCGCGTACATAAATCGCCAAGGCGGCGTACGCTCCCGTCACATGTCACAACTCGCCCGTCGTCTCCTCCTTTGGAGCCAGCACCGACTCAAGTCGCTGCGTGCCACTCACATCCCCGGCAACCTCAATGTGGTAGCGGACGCGCTGTCACGACAACGCTTGCCTGGCGGAGAGTGGAGGCTTCACCCCCACTCGGTTCAGCTGATTTGGGAACGGTTCGGCAAGGCCCAGGTAGACCTGTTTGCCTCCCTAGAGACCTCCCACTGCCCGCTCTGGTATGCCCGTTCAGAGGCTCCCCTCGGGGCAGATGCACTGGCACACAGCTGGCCGGTGGGGCTGCGCAAGTACTCATTCCCCCCAGTGAGCCTTCTTGCACAGGTGCTGTGCAAGGTCAGGGAGGACGAGGAGCGAGTCACTCTCGTGGCTCCCTACTGGCCCACCCGGGCCTGGTTCTCGGACCTCATACTCCTCGCGACAGCCCCTCCCTGGCGAATTCCTCTGAGGAAGGACCTTCTTTCTCAGGGACGGGGCACGCTCTGGCATCCGCACCCAGACCTCTGGAATCTCCATGCCTGGTCCCTGGACGGGACGCGGAAGATCTAGCTGGCCTACCACCCACGGTCGTAGCCACGATCAACCAAGCCAGAGCCCCTTCTACCAGGCAACTCTACGCCCTAAAGTGGCGTCTGTTCGTCAATTGGTGTTCTTCTCGGGCAGAAGACCCACAGAGGTGCGCAGTTAGGTCAGTGCTCCTGTTTCTACAGGAGAGGTTGGAGGGGAGGCTGTCCCCGTCCACCTTAAAGGTGTATGTTGCTGCTATCGCAGCTCACCATGACCCAGTAGACGGCAAGTCTCTGGGCAAGCACGACTTAATCGTCAGGTTCCTAAGAGGTGCCCGGAGGTTAAATCCCTCCCGGCCAAACCTGTTCCCCTCCTGGGATCTCTCGGTGGTCCTCGCCGGTCTTCAGAGATCCCCTTTCGAGCCGCTAGAATCAGCCGGACTCAGGGCTCTCTCTCTAAAGACAGCCCTGCTGATCGCGCTCGCCTCCATCAAGAGGGTCGGGGATCTGCAAGCGTTCTCTACTAACGACACTTGCCTGGAGTTCGGTCCGGCAGACACTCATGTGATCCTAAGACCTCGACCGGGCTATGTGCCCAAGGTTCCTACCACGCCCTTTAGAGATCAGGTAGTGAACCTACAAGCGCTGCCCCGGGAGGAGGCAGACCCAGCCCTCTCACTATTGTGTCCAGTACGTGCTTTGCGTGCCTACCTGGAACGCACCCAGAGCTTCAGGCGCTCTGAGCAGCTCTTTGTCTGCTTTGGAGGACAGCAGAAAGGGAACGCTGTCTCCAAACAGAGGTTGTCTCACTGGGTGGTGGAGGCCATTCAGTTGGCCTACCACACCCAGGCCGTGCCGCCCCCCTTACGGGTGCGGGCCCACTCCACTAGGAGCGTGGCATCCTCATGGGCACTGGCAAGGGGCACCTCCCTAGCAGACATTTGCAGAGCTGCGGGCTGGGCAGCACCTAACACCTTCACGAGATTCTACAATCTCAGGGTTGAGTCAGTTTCGTCCCGTGTTCTCTCAGGTCCGAGCCTGTAGAACTCGGTACATGTCGACGATCTGACCGGGTGATCCGCTTGTTCCAGCGCTGTTTCCCTCTACCGAGGCAAAACAGTGCGCTTTTTGTCCCAGAGGACCCAGGTCCCTGGTTGATTCCTCCCTAGCACTTCGGACCCTCAGCAGTTCATCGGAGGAACGTGCTGGTCCAGTCCACTACGGGTACCTCCGGCTACCCCTACTGGAATAAGTGCTCCACAGATCAGGCCTCCTACGGGACTCCTCCTGTGTGTATTTCCGCGGTACGGTCACCTTACGAGCTGACCCGCGTCTCCCTTAGGCAGCCCTTCGCTGCCTTCCGGTCGCCGTGTTGTAGCAACTCCCCCCTCCTCGAGGCTGGATCTACCACCGCGCCATTTCCTCCCACATGCCCAAAGTGGCCATGTGGTGTATTTTGCCACCTATGCCTCCCCTGCTGGGCGGGTGTGGCCTCCGCAGGGTCTTTTCCCCCTAAAAGAATAGGACTTCGGAATAAGACCCCCTTCCCTCGATGCGGTAAGGGCCCCGGCTGCTCTTGCTCTATGCCGAGAAAACATAGAGAGAAAAGAGGCCCAGCCAGGCTTGGCCCGTTCCCTAGTTGGGAGCGTCACCTTGTTCCCCCCTAGGGTAACCAAAAGGGTGCTGACGCTTTTTCGGGGCATTGGGGAAGATTACGTGCAGCCTGAACACAGTTGGTCGCTTGTGCACGTGCAAAATACCTGCCCGCTTCTGTGTTAGCAGTACACGTACACGGCTCAGCGCATGGCGAGTTTTGAAGTGGACCCCTAGTGTCGCTTCTTCGACACGACGTCGAAGTGAGCGACAGACGGGGAACGTCTCGGTTACGTATGTAACCTCCGTTCCCTGATGGAGGGAACGAGATGTCGTGTCTTCCCGGCCACGTCGCTGAGCCGAGCCGCTGAGATGCCCGGAACACTCCTGGCTCCTCAGAAAAATCCTGAATGAACGAGCGTATTTCTCTCGCCTTTATATCCGTATCCGGAGGCGGAGTATGCAAATACTGTTCGCCAACTCTCATTGGCCTTTTTTCATAGATCAGAGGTATCTTTCGGCGCTCAAGAGAGACCCCTAGTGTCGCTTCTTCGACACGACGTCTCGTTCCCTCCATCAGGGAACGGAGGTTACATACGTAACCGAGACGTTTTCCATCTTTCGTTGTTCGCTCCATCTTTACCTCCAACTTTTTATCCTTCTGTGTTGTTAATCCGTTCTACTGAGCAACAAACAAATTGGTGAAAGGCAGCCTCATTTTCCAACTATTACATGTTGTGTTGAATGCCGTTTAATAATAATACAAGCACACTTTATGTATACAATTACCTTGTATTTTATGCATAGCCATCAATTCTGAGAATTTTCTGAAGAGCAGAATCCCTCCACATGTACTTTAGAAGTCATATGTAGAATTTGTCTGTGGACTCACGTTTAAAGTTTAAAGGTCTTTTAATGTGTGTTTATGTTTGTGTGCGGTTGTGCGTGTTGATCAAGGACTCCCTCTTCATTAGAATCCCTCCTTGCTTCCATACAGAATCACAGAGGGATGCTAATGTTCCTTTGGTAATAGTGTTCCCTTTACAAAAAGCTTCACTTTGATGCTGCGCTGCTAAGCGCTATGGGGGAACAATCTTATTATGAGCTGCTTCTGAACATGTGTGTAACACGTCAATGAAATTGACTGGAATTTATAGCCTCGGTTGGTGAGATCATTGGACGCACCTGTGACCAGGCTATAAATAGGAGGCGTCACCAGAGTGTCGTCAGACATTTTTCTTCAGAGCTTTCTCTCTGTGTGTTTTCACGAAACTCTTGCTAGAAATTGTTTAAAAATCTTAAGCCTTTCCTTCTTTCTCTCTTTATATATATATATATATATATATATATATATATAAAAAAAAAAAAGGGGAAAATGGCAGAAAAGCAGGGCAAACAATGCGTGTTTCCTTGTCAGCGTTCTATGTCTGACAGGGACACGCATCAATTTTGCTTTGTTTGCTTGGTGGAAGAGCACGCTACTCTCGCGTTGGAACAGGGCGGGTGCGCGCATTGCGACCTACTTTCGGTCGGGATGCTTCGCGCTCGCCTTGCTTACTTCCGAGAGCCGGCACCCACACTTCATTCGTGGGGCTCTCGCATGGATCTGGCTGAGGAGCGAGAGACGGGTTCGCCCCTTTCGCTCGCTCTCTCCCCAGATCCTGCTGGTCCCTCGCGTGATCCTGAAGCGTGCTTCGGCGCTTCTTCAGTTCACGAGGGGGACCTCCATTCCCTTGGGTCAGATTTAGAGTTAACCGCATCTGAGCGCTCCAATCGCGATTCTAAATCTTCGGAGGAGCTGCTCGATGTGATTACTCGCGCGGTGGCCAGGCTTCAAATAGACTGGCCACGTGACCAAGTTCCCCCCAAGCACTCTAAGTTAGAGGACAGATTTCTGTCTGGTGACCAAGGGAAGGGAACACCTCATCAGTCCCTTCCCTTCTTTGATGATCTCCATGACGAGCTTTCTCGTTCTTGGACTAAGCCTTATACCTCGCGCATTCACGTGCCCTCGACGTCAATATATTCGACTATCGTGGGCGCTGAGGCGCGAGGGTATTTAAAGATGCCACCGGTCGAAGAGACACTTGCGGGTTATCTCTCGCCGGGTTCGGCATCATCACTTAATAAATCTGCTCTCCCTTCTAAGCCATGCAGGGTAACCTCCATGCTGGTCGGGAGAGCATATCAAGCAGCTGGTCAGGCTGGTGCTGCGCTGCACACCATGGCTGTTTTGCAGGCATACCAGGCTGACCTGCTAAAAGATTTGAGTGCTGGAAGAAGTCTCGACGATGAAGCTTTCTCTGAGCTTCGTCGAGCTACTGATTTGTCTCTCCGTGCCACCAAGCAGTCAGCCCGTGCTATTGGCCGGTCTATGTCCGCTTTGGTTAGCACCGAAAGGCACTTATGGCTGAATCTATCCGGCATCAAGGATAAGGACAGGGTTTTCCTTCTTGATGCCCCAGTTTCGCCTTCTGGTCTCTTCGGAGACGCCATGAACACGGTTATCTCCAGATTCCAGGAGGCGAAAAGCCATGAGGAAGTCTTTGGAAAATTCCTTCCTCGTCGCACTCAGGGGGCGAGACCGTCGGTCACCCAGTCTCGCCCTGATTTTGTTAGGAGGGAGATTCAGAAACAGAGCGTGGCAAGTCGTGCTCCCCCTCGTAAAGATTGGGGACAGGCTCGTCGCCCTCAGCAACCTCCCAAACAAGACCTCAGGGCTTGTATCTCCAAGAGAAAGAAGCCCTGACGGTCTTGTATCCAACCCTGTGAGGGTAGTTCCCTTCGGGACGGGGCGCGTGTATCATTCACTTCGGCCCTCCCGATACCCTCACGAAACCTCTTCACTCCCGCTACCCTTGGTGTTTCGGGTGACAGGGGTTTCCAACAAAATGTTGAATGTACCGTCGCTCCCTGCCTTATTCCAGGACACGGAACATTCGACACCCCCTCGACAGGAAGTCTTGAAATTAGTTCCCATCTCAGAGAACCTGGCAGCGTGGAAACTTCTGCCAGGTATTTCTATGTGGGTTCTAAAAACAGTAGAAAAAGGCTACAGAATTCAGTTCGCTTGCCGCCCTCCGAGCTTCGACGGCGTGGTTTCCACTACCGTAAGCCCGGAACAGGCATGTCTACTTCAGGTAGAACTGCAAAATCTCTTGGAGAAAGGGGCCATAGCACATGTTCCCCTTCCAGAGAAAAAGTCTGGCTATTACAGCAGATACTTCCTGGTCCCCAAGAAGGGGGGGGGTTGCGTCCCATCTTGGATCTTCGTGCCTTGAACCGCTCGGTCAAGACGCTCAGGTTCAAGATGCTAACAGTCAGGTCCGTCGTGTCTCAGTTCCAACATTTCGATTGGCTGGTCACGATCGACCTCATGGACGCATACTTTCATATTGGAATTCTGCCACAGCACAGGAAGTTCCTGAGGTTCGCTTTCGGGGACGAAGCCTTCCAGTATCGGGTCCTTCCATTCGGCCTAGCCCTATCACCCCGCACATTCACGAAATGCATGGATGCAGCACTGGCTCCGTTGCGACTCCAGGGCATCCGCATTCTGAATTATCTAGACGACTGGCTGATCCTAGCCCAGTCTCAAGAACTGGCAGTTCAGCACAGGGATATCGTCTTGGCTCATCTAGGTTCTCTGGGTCTGAGACTCAACGCCAAAAAGAGCGTTCTTTCCCCGACCCAGAAAATTTCCTATCTGGGGGTTAAATGGAATTCGGTCACGATGCAGGCACAGTTGTCTCCCGCTCGTGTCATCTCCATTCAGAACTCCCTGAGCATTCTCAGGCTAGGTCAAGTTTGCACTGTTCTTCAGTTCCAACGAATATTAGGTCTCATGGCGTCTGCGTCCACGGTGATTCCTTTGGGCCTTCTCCATATGAGACCGTTTCAGCTGTGGCTAAAAGCCAGGGGGTTTCATCCAAGGGCCAGTCCCCTCAGGCAAATAAGGGTTACGCGCCCAGTGCTTCGTTCCCTCTCTATGTGGTTCAGACCCCGGTTTCTCACCTTGGGTCCCACTCTTGGTGCGTTGTGTCGTCGCAGGATGCTTACGACAGACGCCTCCCTGACGGGTTGGGGTGCGGTCTTAAGTGGTCGTCCAGCCCAAGGGGAATGGGAGAGTCATCAACTCGATTGGCACATAAATCGCCTCGAGCTGATGGCAGTATTTCTGGCCCTGAAATACTTTCTCCAACATTTGAGAGGCTGCCATGTCCTTGTGCGGGTGGACAACACAGCAGCAGTCTCCTACATAAATCATCAAGGAGGCCTACGTTCTCGCCACCTCAATTTGCTGGCACGTCGGATTCTCCTTTGGGCCCAGGGCAAGTTACTGTCACTCAGGGCAGTCTATATCCCTGGACGCCTGAATATGGGAGCAGATTTTCTATCCAGACGAATCTTACCGTCGGGCGAGTGGAAACTCCATCCCGAGGTAGTACAACAGATCTGGGAGAGATTTTACAGAGCCGAAGTGGACCTCTTCGCCTCTCAAGAGACTGCGCAATGTCCCCTCTACTTCTCTCTGAGTCACCCAGCCCCCCTGGGTCTGGACGCTATGGCGCATACATGGCCCAGAATGCGCCTGTATGCGTTCCCTCCGGTTTCTCTGCTCCCGGCAGTCTTAGCCAGAGTTCGCCAGCAAGGGTCTTGCCTCTTATTGATAGCGCCTCGCTGGCCGAACAGGGTTTGGTTCTCAGAGTTGATGTCTCTCCTAGACGGCTCGCCCTGGGCGATTCCGGACAGGAGGGACCTTCTGTCTCAAGCACAGGGGACAATATTTCATCCCCGGCCCGAATTATGGAAACTTCACGTTTGGCCCCTGAAGGGTACCAACTGAGGGACACAGGGCTGTCGCTTGGGGTTATTGAAACCATTCTTAGTGCTAGAGCTCCCTCCACCAGAAGAATTTACAATACATCCTGTCACTTTAGAAGCCTTCTGCTCCCCGCCGTTTTTAACGCCGGAGCAGGAAAGACTTCACGGACTCTGCCCAGTCCGTGCCCTTCAGATTTATGTCCACCGCACAAGCCAGTGGCGTAAATCAGGGCAATTGTTTGTTTGCTATGGGGGCCGCAACAACGGGGCGGCCGCTACTAAGCAGACTATGTCACATTGGGTGAGGGATGCTATTGCCCTGGCCTATGAGGCGCGTGGTCAAGCTTCGCCAGTAGGTGTCAGGGCTCACTCCACCAGAGGGGTCGCTTCCTCTAAAGCCTTGGCTAGAGGGGTTCCTCTGCAGCAAGTTTGTGATGCGGCAGGTTGGTCCTCTCCGCACACATTCATTAAATTCTATAGTTTGGATGTTCATGCTACTCCGGGCTCTTACGTCCTTGAGTCGACATCTCAAACTCATGCAGGAACAAGTTTGTGACGTGGCGGGCTGGTCCTCTCCACGCACATTCTACAATTTCTACATGGGCTAGGATGTTTTTGCTACCCCGGACTATGTCCTTGGGTCGACATCCCGGCTCATGCCAAATCCAAGTTCATGGTACGAACTTTTGAGTTAGAGCCTTTGAATCGGCTTCTCAAACTCATCTTTTGACTTTGTGGGCTAGATGCTCCGCTACTTCCGGAGTAGCGGAGCATCTAGCCCACAAAGTCAAAAGATGAGTCCTTTTATGTCCTTGAGTCGACATCTCAAGCTCATGTCTAAACCAGGTTTGTGATACGGCAGGCTAGTCCTTTCCGTACACACTCTTCGGATTTTATGGTGTTAGATGTTCTGCTACTCCGGGCTTATGCCCTTGAGTCGACATCTCAAGCTCATGTCTGGAACCTCTCGCGTTCTGTGAAAACACTTCACAACGATCAGGGGTCCGGACAGCCCCAGTGCGGCGGCGTGGGCATTTCGTTCCCCATAGCGCTTAGCAGCGCAGCATCAAAGTGAAGCTTTTTGTAAAGGGAACATCTCGGGTTACTTGTGTAACCCTTGTTCCCTGAAAAAAGCGGAACGAGATGCTGCGCTTCTTTTGCCGCACTGGGACGTCCCAGGACCGCTCTTCAGAAAAATAATCTGACGACACTCTGGTGACGCCTCCTATTTATAGCCTGGTCACAGGTGCGTCCAATGATCTCACCAACCGAGGCTATAAATTCCAGTCAATTTCATTGACGTGTTACATGTTCAGAAGCAGCTCACAATAAGATTGTTCCCCCATAGCGCTTAGCAGCGCAGCATCTCGTTCCGCTTTTTTCAGGGAACAAGGGTTACACAAGTAACCCGAGACGTTTCCCCATCTGTCGGTCACTTCGACGTTGTGTCGAAGAAGCGACACTAGGGGTCTCTCTTGAGAGCCTTATGCATCTCTGAACTTTGAGAAAAGGCCAATGAGAAATTGGCAGACAGAATTTGCATGTCCCGCCCCCAGACATACGGTATAGAGGGAGGGAAATGCGTCTGTTTATTTAGAAATTTTCATCGCAGCCGACCGGTTTTGTGAGCAGCGAGCTGCGAATCACAGTCTGTTTCCTCTCATCTCTAAGAGCGTATGCTATTGGATCTACAGCGCATATCAGCGGCTTCCTCCTCCTCTGCACGGCAGTGCAGCTTTGCCCCCGGGGTGCTTCGACAGCACTATTAAAAGAGAAATTTTCCCTAAAAGAGTGTTTTTCTCTAAAAGAGCAATATACAGTGGCGTTGAACGTCCTTTTCAGGACGCATCTTTATAAAGATGCCTTTCAACCCCTGTGTAGTTCCTGGATGCGGTCGAGTTCTCTCCACTCCTGATGGTCACAGGCACTGCCTCGTGTGTCTAGGCCATGATCACACCGAGGCAGCGTTTGTGGATGGTTCGTGTTCTCACTGCGAGAACCTTACCATGGCAACGTTGCGGTCGCGGCTTTCCTTCCTAAGGAAAAGGAAAAGACTTGGGAAGTCCTGACCCCGATGTGCTGCAGGTACTGCGCTCAGCAACCGACCTCCCCCTCAGGGCCACGAAGGTCACAGCGTGGTCACTCGGGCAGGCTATGGCCACCCTCATGGTTCAGGAATGACATCTGTGGCTGAACCTGGTTGAGATGCCTCCCAGTTCGGCCTTTTCGGCGACACCATCGAGGACTTCGCCCAGCAGTTCTCAGCGGTGAAGGAGCAGACAGAGGCCATCTGTCACATCATGCCCGTCGCACTTCCAGCATGGGCCGTACCCCGTCTGCCCACCGAGGGCGTCCTCCTGCGGCTTCCAGGAAACGTGCAGCTCCGCCTCAGCCTGGGTCCAGCTCTCAGCCCCAGCGTCGAGTGCCCCGCAGGAAGCGCAAGCCCCCCGTCTCACGAACCCCCTCTAGGACCCGAAAGGCTCCCAAGCGTTCCTGAGACGGACAACCCAGAGACCGAGACGTTTGCTCTGGAGCTGGTAAGCAGACCACTCCGTCCCCTGGTGGAGGGCCGGGAGGAGAATCTTCAGTTAAGTTTATTTACTTTGCCATTCACAATTTCCTCTGTCTCTGGGTCACCTGGCCCCCTGTGTGTATTTTCCACATTACAGTCCCCTTGCGAGCGGACCCGCGTCTCCCTTGGGCAGTCCTCACTGACCCCCGGTCGCCGTGTTTGTAGCAACTCCTCCCAATGAGGTAAGATCTACCACTGCGCCATTCTCCACATGTGACCTAAAAGCCTATGTGATGTATTTCAACACTCTTTACCTCCCCAGTCTGGGCAGGTGTGGTCTCTGTAGGGTCTTCCCCCCTGAAAGAACAGGAACTGGGAAAGAACGCCTTGCCCCAATGCGTGTGATAGTGTTAAGATGGCCCCAGCCACTTTAACTCTATGCGAGAAACATAGAGAGAGAAAAGGCATGGCTGGTGCGGCTTGCTCCCATGCTTGGCACATCTCCTTGTTCCCCCCATATCGGGGCATAAGGAACCAGAAGGTTTTGATGTATTTTGGGGGGTTGGGGAAGGGTACATGCAGTCTTGCACAGCCTGTCATTTTGGCATGCAAACTACCTGCCTGCACCTGTGTCAGCAGCGCATGTACACGGTTCAGCGCATGGCGTGATTAAAATTGTATTCCTTGTGTCGAAGTGTACGACAGAAGGGGAACGTCTAGGTTACTGTTGTACAAGACGTTGTGTTCTCGCGGCCACTTCGCTGAAACGAGCCACTGTTGCGGCCGAACCTCATTGTCTGCTACTCAGACAAATCCTGAATAAACAGACGCATTTCCCTCCCTTTATACCTGTATGTCCGGGGGCGGGACATGCAAATTCTGTCTGCCAATTTCTCATTGGCCTTTTCTCAAAGTTCAGAGATGCATAAGGCTCTCAAGAGAGACCCCTAGTGTCGCTTCTTCGACACAACGTCTTGTTCCCTCCATCAGGGAACGGAGGTTACAACAGTAACCTAGACGATTTCTTTAGGACTTGTTTAATTAATTTTGCTACAGCCTGACACCTAACTTCAGAGTATAGAGTGTGAAAAAAGCCATGCATATACAGAAAAAACTCTCTTTCCCATTCATTCATAGACCCAAGTTTCTATGGTAATGTTTGTAGTAGTCACTGCAATGACATGTTTTGTGAGCTTTGGCTAAGCTCTTTCCTGTTTGACTGAATAAAAGGAAGTCTTTGAATGGCACACGCTCAGTCTCTTCCTCTATAACAGTTGTTTGCATTGACCAGAATAAGCCACTTGCTTTACCTTCCTGCATCATTGGACTTTGACAGATTTGATGTCTGGGATGTTGACTCTAATGTCATTATCAAGATTTACAGTCTAAATAAAGGCAGAAAACTTCAGGAATACCTATGAATGAACAATTTTAGAATATAACATTTTAAATAGCACCCTATGGAATATAGGATTGTCCTTGGTCGTTTGAAATCAAAACGTCTGGTGTAGTACATACTATAGACATTCTCTAACATTCACTCGCAAAGCTCCCTCCAAAGTCATCCCAAATAAAGAAGCAAAAATGCGTCATTCAGAAATTGTCTTTATTAAGTCAAAACCATGTGCACACAACAAAATGACCTACATTGACATATCAAAGCCAATTAAGTATTCAACAACTCGGCCCTCCCTGATGAACAACCAGACCGATGTTGTGGTAAATTCTACGACATTTGGTTGAAAGTTCTTGAGCTGAAAACTGACTGTGCTAACAGAAATTTGAATCACTGTCCCCAGTGGCAAAAGCTGGGAGTGTTGTTGAAAGTTTGGGCATGTGTGAGGTTCAGTTTCCACAGAGTGACACCAAAAGTGAGTCTTTTCAATAGTAAATTATGAAATTCAGTCAACAGCCAAGGGCGCTATTTCCTATACACAGGTTACGCAGTCTGCGGAGGATATCAACCCCCTGCGAGGCACCGTCTTACCCTAAGGGGGCATCAAAACGTCTATCAGCTGCCCTTGCTCACATGTTATATATTATTGAAAGACCTGATAGCAGTCGCAAAAACTCTGTCAGTCAGATGATCACCTTGCTCAAAAAATGCCAGAAAGCTCCATGTGAATTCTGGTAGTAAATCATTATTTACAAAACCATTCACTAAGCCTGCTTTTACAGCAGATCACATGGATATGTATTTTCCCTCAGTGCATTGCCATAGTCTTCTTGAGAGGACCATGCTCCTTAAGAGAGTTGAGTAAATTCAGCAAAGCAATGCTGCAACTGTACTGGGCAGCTGCTGATTAAAGGCTATCAACAAAACTCTCTGACAGTCAATTCTGAAGCCTCAATCATCATCGCACACAGTCCTAAGCCATTTAATTTGATTGGATGAGAAGTCAGTGTCAGTTTTTTTCTGTTCATTGCAACTTAAAGAGAGTTCAAGGCAGTTGTTTCGGATGTTGTAATGTTGGTATGTGGAAAGGTAATAAAGGGATGAGAAATCCATTGGGTAAAGAACAATGAATATCAAAAGAATTCATCTGAAAATTAGTTCAGAGTGAGGGTAGACAATGACTGTGGTGGCAAAGAGAGATGGGATCTGCTGTATCAAAGCTCTTTTATCAAATGCATTGTCGAAACAACTAGAGTAAATGCATTAAAGCCACGGTTTGTTTGACGGGTTGAATAAGACCAGTGACACAAGCCTGCAATGACTCACCTTGCATGAGTGAAAATTATTTCAATAAAAACCTTTGGAATTCACTTTTGTGAACACATTACAAACTTTGATGTGAAGCAAAAAAAGAATTTGAATATTTAACAAAAAGACAAAGGTACAAGACTATGTACTAAATGTGTTTAATGAGTGCATGAACTGCAACCACATGAAGCACGGCAAATTACATTATTAAATAAAAACGATGGAAATTATAAAACTATTGATTTGAAGTTGTTGATTATGTATAGACACAATATATTTAAATTGTATTGCTAATTATACAGACATACAAATGCATAAGTAGCTTGAGAGTATACAGTGACCGATTCAATTGCATGATTCACAGTATGTTATGTGAGTGGGCGGTTAAAGTTAAAATAATGTAGACTGAACAGAAGTGTATGCATTGATTAACAAGCTTAAAGCTCACAGTACAGTTGGTCTGTCTTGACAGGTTTATATGTTATAAATCAATTCACCTATTATTGTGTTGTGACACAAATATCGATTTAATATCGCCAGCTAATTCCCATTCCTAGTTAAGAATACTGTAGTGATGTGCAGACAAAACCTTATGGTCATTGCAGAGAAAGTAGTTGTCTGTCCTTTGTGCTGTGTTTGTATATGTGGATGAATGATGATGTTTGTTGTGTGTTTTTGCTGTGGGAAAGAGTTGAACTCAGCTTAATGTACAGAGAAGGTCAGCCCATATCAGACGTCCCTGGACACTCATCCCTGGAGTTTCTTTGACTTGGATTGCTCTTTCTCTCTTTTTTTCTTTCTCTCTCTCTTTCTCTAACTCTAAAATGCCACACACACTTGGGTTCACATAAGAACCCGACTGTAACGAGGAGGAGGGCATGGCCAGGCTGAATTGCCTTAATTAGCCAGGAGGGGGATAAAGACGAGCTGGAGGAACCAGTTTGAGAGAGAGAGAGAGAGAGAGAGAGAGAGAGAGAGAGAGAGAGAGAGAGACAGCCGCTGTGTGCGTGCATGTTTGTGTATTTTATGTTATGTTTCAGTTTCTTTACACTCTTAAAAGTTTACGTTGACTGCTCATCCGGTTTCCACCTCCTCTTTTCGCTTAAGCAGACACTTTACCTGTTACACCGACAAAGCCAAGAACTGTATTTCATATACTGCAGAAAGTTCATGAAAGAGAGACATGGGGAGAGAAAGGGGAAAATAAAGAACTAGACCTTGATGTAGCTTTCAGTTACATTCTTTAATCTACTAAGTGTTTGAACGCGTTTGCAAACCGTACTGGAACATTAATAACAAAATTCTGCGCACATGAAGAAGGCCATTTCATGCAAAATTAAGAGGGCTTGGTGACGTCAGCAAAAAAAGGAAAGTAATGCTAGTTCTTGTATTTTGACGACGTAAATAAATAAATACATTTTATTTTTATCTATATTTTTATTTTTGAATAATGTGCAGAAATGAATCATTCACAATAGGTAAATGTCTATTTAAAAAGTAAATAAGGTCAATTTTGATTTTGTGTTGACCTTAATGGAAAGTTTCATTAGACTAACATACAAACTCCAAACCCATATGAACACACTGAAAAATAAAGCAAGCATCTACTTATTTACATCAGTTGCTAATACACCAGAATACGCAGTAGACTTATCTAGTCAAACACACAGACAAGTAGAATGATAGCCAGGGGCAAGACAAATGTTACAGATCTGTTCTCCTCAACACTGCTTGAGTCGAAAAGAGATGAGTGATACAAAATGGAAAAGTGTTTCTACATCAGATGAGATTAGAATTCAGAAGTGTGACCCTACAAGACATACATACTGTGCATACAAAAATACAGCATGAGTGAGCATGCTTACTGTGTGTAGTGATTTTGGAGCAGAGATGGGAGGGTCCTTTGATACTGTAATCCATTACAAATGACTACCTACTAACAATTTAATGCAATCAGTAATCAATAATCATGGAAATTATAATTTCTTATTTGTTTTCTGATATTGGGTTGAAATATGACATTTTAATGTAAAGGCAACAGAGTGCCTTTTTTGTATTTGATGTAATACTATTCTGTTACTCCCCCGGCATGTTTGTGAATCTGGAATTTTGTGTATGTTGTGAAGAAGACTTACTGGTTTTTCTCCACAGACAAAATCATCTGCTGTCCTTCTGTTTGGATCAGGATGCGCAGTGAAGCGGGAGGTGTCTAAAAAAGAAAAACAAACACCTCATGTCCTGTTTTCCTGTTTCAGACAATTGAAAATAAACCCTGTACATCCCACACAAACATGATTGGGACATATCGCTAATTACAATGTTTTTGTTTTTTTGCACGTTACCATTACAATACCATGTTTTTTGAATATGGCACCATTATAGTACATATTTTATTTGGACATGGTGCCATGGTATTGCCATCTTTTTTTGGACATGCATTATAACACCGTTTTATTAGGACACGGAGCCATAGTTTTCTTTTTCTTTTCTTTTTTTGGACATGGTACCATGATATTATCATGTTTTTTGGACATGTATTATAATACCATGTTTTATTCAAATCAGTTAAATCAAATCACTTTATTGTCACTCAACCATATACACAAGTGCTACAGTGGGTGAAAGTCTTGGGTGTTGTTCCAGGTAACATAGCAGCCATGACAGTGATGAGACATATATCAATTTACAATAAATTAGATTTACACAACACAATATACAAATAATAATATACAATGTACAGTATACAATACACACAATATATAATACACATACACACAATATAGAATACACAGTATACAATACAATTTTTGTTGGTTGTATTGTGCTCTATTGACATTCAGACTGTCGGTTGATAATCAGTTGCCAGTGTGTTGTTAAGAAAGAATATCATTTATGACAGTCCAGTGTGAGATTACTAAAGTGAAGTGTTGATGTATATTGATCGTGAGAGAATAAGAGTTCAAAAGTCTGATTGCTTGGGGGAAGAAGCTGTCATGGAGTCAGCTGGTGTGGGTCCTGATGCTGCGATACTGCCTGCCTGATGGTAGCAGTGAGAGCAGCCCATGGCTCGGATGTCTCTGATGATGATCCTCCAAGCTTTTTTCACACACACTGCCTGGTATAGATTTCCTGGAAGGAGGGAAGCTGTGTCTGGCAGTTCGCACCAAACTTTGCAGGGGTTTGCAGTTGAGGGCAGTGCTGTTGCCATACCAGAGATGCAGCCAGTCAGGATGCTCTTTACAGTACTGGTGTAGAACTGTGTGAGGATGTGGTGGTTCATTCCAAACTTCCTCAGCCGTCTCAGGAAGAAGAGGCGCTCCACCACAAGCTCCTTGGTCCTTGGACTTGGACAGACATGTCACTGGACTACCTGTTCCTGTTGCTGAAGGCATGCTGCATGAGTGTTTGTAGCCTGCTTAACACTGCTTGTTTTTATTCTAATATGTTTGTTTTTTTATCCTTTGTCATTTTACTGCGTGTTTCGTGTTTTTCCGCTTTTCTACTGTTTCATCTGTGTGCATTTTACCTGTTGCTGCTGGTGCTTAGCTCGATTCTGTGTTTGTACCCTGCTAACTTTTTTAGCATCGCTTATATATCTGTTTTCAGCCTTTAATCCTTAACATCTGCCATTTTTGAGCATGCAAAGGGTTTCCACCCGCATTATTCTCATATCGTGGTTCAACTGCATGCATTTTCCACTTGCATCCGCTTTCTATTTTTATCGTGATTAAACTGCGCGCATTTTACAGCATGCACCTGTTTTTCTCCTCTGTGTTACAAAGATTATTGCATCGATCTCAAAGCTCTTCTTATCAAGAACAACCAACAACAACAAACAATTGCGTGAGGGATTAACATCGATCTCAAACCCTAACCGCTCAGGAACAACCAATAACAACAAACAACTGCAGTAAGTAATGACATCTGCTCATGTTATTTCTTTCTGCATTGCATGTCACATGTTTACAATAGCCTCTTCCATCAGCAGTGAGAGAGTCACATGTGATAAATGTAAGGAATTAGTCAGGGTGATGGAGAAAGTTAATAAGTTAGATACACACATCCAAACGCTAGTGGAGGTCAGTGAGAATGAGAAGCCAGTAGATACTGTTTTGGATGTGGGTAGTACAGAGAAGAACACACACACTTTGGTTCCGGCTGTAGAGCCCCTGCAGCAGGGTTCAGCAAAGTGACACAACTCTCCCGTTCCTGTTAGGGTTTCCAAACTATTCTCCCCACTCAGTGATGCACCCACTGAGAATCATGTTGAAAGAGCCCTTGTTATTGGTGGTTCTATTGCAAGGAAAGTGGAAATAGAGACTCCAGTAGAGGTTTTCACAGGTCCACCCCAACCCGAGGACTCGGGACCCGACCCGAGACCCGTATGGGTTCGGGTCCATATTTTAAACGGTCAGCCGGGTCCCATTCTTGTACTTCGGTTTCCGAGTCTGTTTAACATCTGCAGTGATGCGATGCAGTGACAATTGATGATTGGCTTTTTTATTTAGAATTCCACCATATCGGTGTTTGACAGATGACGTAAACCGAAGTGCATTATTGGCGTCGGCACGATTTTTGAGATGTAGTGGTTGGAGTTCGTTCACTTTGTATATCTAAAATCTATGATAAGACACTGCTCAGAGAGCACAGATGACAGCAAATTAGGGATGAAAATGTCATCATTTAAAACTTTCTAGAGATACTTTTCCAACAGAAAGTGTGGGTGCGATTGCAAAGCTTGAAGTCAATGACACTGTTTTGGTTTCCTTTCTCCCGAATTTTACAGCCTACTTCTGGTGAACAAGGTTTGAAATGAACACTCGCCAAATGCGGATTGTTCATGCAGAGTATTTTGCTGATGTACCAGCCACTGTGCAAGGTGACCTGAAAGACTTGTCTGAGAGATATATACCAAGAAATTAGACACAAAGACGCGCGTTTGACGAAACATGATTATATTTTGAAGAATAGACAAAAGTAAAGCTGCCGATGCCCATCTGATTTGATGTGTGCACGCAGTGAGCTCTGAGTGCAATGAAAACTTCTCCAACACATGAATATTTATAGAGTTCTGGAACTCGTTTCCCAATAACTACTGATCTTAGCTGTTAAGAGCATTTTCTTCGAGTGATTTTATGAACATTCTTTTGTTTTGTTTTTATCAAGCATGGCCTCCTAATAATCCCCATATAGGATAGGGAGAACAATTGTTAAAATGAAGAGTTATTTCATACATTTATTAGCAAGATCAGAATAAAGTTTTTTTTTATAACAAAAGTGTCTCGGAGTGACACATGACAAGAAATTCTGACGTGTTTGAAGAAACATTGTATTATATTTTTAAGAACAGACAAAAGAAAAGCTGTCAATGCTTGTGTCTGATTCACTGTTCAGAGGCATGCAGCAGGACCCTGTCTCGTGAAACAAGCGCATGTAAAGAGTTTTCACTCCTTTTTCTCTGTTTCATTCAACTGAAAACTGTTTGAAAGAATAATGTAGTCTATGAGAATGCTGCAAATGTTCTCTGATCATCTCATGAGGTTCTGCATGTTTAGTTCGCTCTTACACATTGTGAATGCAACTCCATAGGTTCAGTAATATATACAGGTATCTTTGTATGTATCTTTGAATGTAAACTCCGGTTATAATAACAGTGGTGAATTACCATGGTAAATAAAAAGATCTGCATCTAACAGTCACAAGCTCCACCAGCAATGAGCAGTAACTAGGTACTAGCACAGAGTTATTGCACCATTCCGTGTTGATGTAAACACACAAGCCACCACCGCGAGTCTTACCGCACAGAGCTGCGTTTCTGTTGACACGAAATTAGGTGAACCCGTCTAGGTGAATGGCGGCGTTCGGAACTCTGTCTCTGAGCCATGTCTCCATGAAAACAAAGACGCAGCAGTCTCTAAGCTCACACTGCGTAGCTTGCTGTGTCCAGTTTATTGTCCAGGGAGCAAACATTTGAGAGCAGGATAGACGGGAGAGCTGGCTGGCTAGGGTTTGTTTTTAGCCTAGCATGGACCCCCAGCCTCTTGCCGCGCTTTCGCTTCCTCGCACAAAGCTTACAACGTCCCCTCATCAGGCATCAGGCGACGCCGAAGACTTGAGGCCTGGTCTCCACAGCAAGCCTAGTTCGCATAGCAACTCCTGCAGATCATCAGCATCTTGGTTGTTGCATGACAATATATTATATTTTAGCAGCGTCTGGCTATGGTAGACACGAACACCGGTTGCTCCGATGTCCATGTGCCGTAAAAGTTGGACTAAAAATAGCAGCATTTTGGATCCGGAGTGGCCACTGCGTGCTACCGCGCCGGCATTTGGATTAAGAACTTCAGCTAACAAATCTTATTGAATCATCAATAGCCACAAACATTTTTGTTAGATCCAATATCAACCAAGCTCTTAAAAGAGGTATTCCCTGTAATCTCAGAACCTCTTCTTAATATTTTGAACTTCTCGCTATCCTTAAGACATGTCACAAGAAACTTTAAAATGGCAGTTATCTAACCGCTTATTAAGAAGCCACAACTTGATCCTGGAGAACTGACTAATTATAGACCGATTTCAAATCTCCCGTTTATGTTGAAAATACTAGAAAAGGTAGTATCCTCCCAAATATGTTCATTTCAAAAGAGAAATAGTACATATGAACAATTTCAGTCAAGATTTAGGCCTCATCACAGTACAGCGACTGCACTTATCAGAGTAACAAATTACTCTTATCATCTGATCGCAGCTGCATTTCACTTCTAGTGCTTTTAGATCTTAGAGCTGCATTCGACAGGATAGAACACAACATTCTCTTGAATAGGCTAGAGAATTATGTTGGCATTTGTGGAGCTGCATAAGCATGGTTTAGGTCCTATTTAGCAGACCATTACTGTCTATGTAAATGAGGAATTGTCAAAACAAACAAAAGTAAAGTATGGAGTGTCACAGGGATCAGTTTTAGGTCCTCAGCTTTTCTCCTTGTATATCCTTCCCCAGGGAGATATTATCAAGAATCGTGGAACAAGTTTCCACTGTCATGCCGACAATTAAATAAAAGATTGGATGACCAGAAATTTCCTTCTACTCAATTCCGACAAAACAGAGGTACTAATTATTGGACCAAAAACCAATAAAAATAAGCTGCTATAACATAATTTGTCTCTCGATGGATGACGTGTTTCTTATAAATTCTTATAATAAATAAATAAACAAAATGCAGCAGCCAGAGTGCTGATGAGAACCAAGAAATATGATTATATTAGCCCCATTTTATCATCTTTACATTGGCTACCTGTTAAATTTTCTATAAATTTTAAAATTCTGTTAACTACGTACAAAGCTTTGAATGTTCTAGCTCCACAGTACTTAAGTGACCTTCTACAATGCTATATTCCATCACATTTATTATGATTGCAAAATTCTGAAATTATGTGTGTTGTGAAATGTGACATGTGTAACGCAGTTCAATGGAAAGGAGGAGGTGAGAACTGGCTTGGCAATGTAAATAATATTTTAATTATAAACTACAACAAAAGACACAAACACACACACATGACGGACATGTCCGTAAACAATCTCTCTCTCCCGCACCATCCTCCGCAGTCGGCCTTTATCCCTCTCAGAGACTTGATTAGCGTGATTAGGGACAGGGTGTGTAGAATCACAACCCGTCCCCGCCCTCCACCCTGCCACAACATGGTACCATTATAATACTATGTTTTATTAGGACACAATGCTATGATATTGCTATGTACTTTTGGACAATGTACTATTGTAACAATATATATATATATATATATATATATATATATATATATATATAAGATAGATCAAGTTGAAAAACTGTAGATCCTCAAGGTAACAACTGCATGTTACCAATGTTTACAGTGTTTCTTTAATCTGCTATTTATCAGCATAGCACAATTTGAAACACATCAATATATGTATATGGTGAGTCTATACTTAAAAAAAGCCAAACTGAGTAATGCATATGTACAGATGTACTCAACTCATATAGATATATATTCCTGAATGTCTTTTTAACCTTCATAATAATATAATAAGCACACATGTTTCCTTAATAAACAGATGAGACAGCATATCTTCCTCCATTACTCCTGCTTCAGTAAAATTGCTTTGGACAGTCAGTTGACCCACTCATGGTGCAGGCCGACAGCTCCTTTATTTTGCAGAGGATTTCCTGTCTGAGATTCATTGCCATCACAACAATCTCCTACTACACATGCGAATGTTTAATCACAATCACCTTCGAAAGAAAAGCTAGCTGCTAGGCCAAACACTGAATTGTGAATTAATCGGCCACTGGTGAGCATTAAGATGGACCTCACGAACCTCAATGAAATGACCTACTAGTAGAATTGCAATATCCTCATTGATCTCTGCCTGCATCACCTTAGTCTAATAATGGACTACGCTCTTAAAATGGAATACTTAGACTACCAAATAATTGCCAACAAAAGCATACATCAGCCAAATAACAAAGAACAATGCATATATTTGAACTTCTGCAGTTAATCATGATGGACTTCAAAGACATTATCATTAATATTATAGTTCATACAAAATCTTGTAGTTTGAACATTGGCCTTTAACACTAGGTTTACTAATATTAAACCATGACTTGTACTACACACAAAAACTAATATTGGGATTATATTCATGCTGTTTAGCCAGAGGGGAACTGGCCCCACAGTGAGCCTGATTTCTCCCAAGGTTATTTTTCTCCATTAACCAACATCTTTTGGAGTTTTGTGTTCCTTGCCACAGTCACCTTTGGCTTGCTCAGAGGGTTCTAAATACAATTAATATTTACTTAATTATTTATTTTTATACACAATTTACAATAAAATTTTTATCAGAATGCACAATGAAGACTGAAGACTGAGAATGAAGACTTTATAGATATTACAGTTTCATTTTCTGTTAAAGCACCATTTTCTTGAAACTATGTGTGTTGTGAAAAGCGCTATACAAATAAAAATCACAAAAGAAATAGAGAAAAAAAGATCTTCATGTGTTGACATCTATTGTAAATTAAATGGTTTGATTCAAGTCAAAAATATTATTTAACTTGTCTATCATTGTCAGTCAATCTGTCTACATTAGGTTACACCAACAAAACACATTTTAAGGGTTAGATCAGGTGCTAATTCTTAAAAGAACCTTTTTTCCCAACAAAGCACTAAAAAAATTCCTAAAATTTCAGTTCCCTTTTGATTATTGAATGTCACAAGACATTGCAGAATGCTTTGGGTAATTCCTTTTCCACAACCTAGTTGAAGCCTTTGTATCATAATGCCAATCTTATGGTTGTCAATGGTGTATAAATCCTGCCCTTTAAGGTGCTATATAAGTGGGTGCTCACACACCATTTCTTCAGAATTGTATTCCTTCAAGATCATCTCGTCTTAACTATGCACTTGGATCAGCCCTCTCTTCACCGTCGTCGGACACCCATCAGCAGATGGGAATCCCTGCAGACGCATCAGGACATTCTCACCTGACTCTCAGAGCCTCCTATATATATGTGTATATATATATATATATATATATATATATATATATATATATATGTAATTTTCCGTAAAAACTCATGAAAGAGCCGCTTGTGTGTATGCATCTTTTTAAAGATGTCGAATCACAAGTGTTCCTGCGAGCGACACATCGCTCCGTCAGACCAACTGCATTCACTGTCTAGGCTGCCCATGCCGAAGCAGCTCTCATGGGGACAGACTACCCTCCCTGTGAGGACATAAGTCTCAAGATGCTACGCACTAGGCTCGCCCTCGTCCTGAGGGATGATTCCACCTCACGTGCCCTCCTGACCGCTCCCTTTGTGTTAAGTCTCGAGGGACCACATGAGAAGCACCTCAGGCCTTCAAGGATCTTGCACCAGCACAATTCCCACAAGCCCCTCGATCTTTCCACGCAGCGTCTTCGCCAGTGCAGTACACACGTGACAACCTCCGGCCCTCTATGAATGAGCATACTGTTGTCTTATTTGGCAGGTCTGATGATGATAATGATGCGCACCTCGCAGCATTGGAAGAATGGTCCATGGAGGATGCTGCAGCCCCTACCCCCAACGAGGGTGAGGAGCGCGCACTGGCCATTGATACATGTTACTCCGTGTAATTGCTTGGGCAGTTGTGAAGCTTTGAGTGCAATCTAAAGGATGTGTACTTTCATATCTGAATTGTACCGTGACACAGGCTGCTCTTGAAATTTGTGTTTGAATCACAGGGACATTATACTTCACCATTTGAACATAATGGGTATCAGTTCAAACTGGACGAAAAGCACACTTCCCCCAACCAACAAATCTCCTTTTTGGGGGTTTGACTCATCTTCATAAGCATGCGTGTGCATCTCTAGAGCGAGTGCATCCAGATCATTATCTAGTAGCTGTCTCAGTTCAAACTGGGAAAAAAAATTCCATTGAAGTCTTTTCAGAAAATGCTAGGTTTTATGGTGGCCGTCATAATGTTATGTCTTTTACATAAGACCTCTCTAGTGCTGGCTCAAACACCATGTACCAAGTCACATCTCGCATCAGGGGAGCATGCGTGTCACCAACCAAAATGGCCCAACCAACCATGGTTTCTGGAAATTATGGAGATATTAGGCGACCTAGGAAAATACAACTAAGGAGGTATCTGGTCTATCAAGCACAGGGCACAATTTGGCTTCCCCAGCCGGAATACACTTATGGCCCCTGAATGGAGCACAATAAATGAGCCAAAATTTACTGTAATAAACACCATATTGCAGGCCAAAGCGCCATCTACGAGATGCCTTCATGCACTAAAATGGAGTGTGTTTGCGGATTGGTGCACTTTACACAGAAAAGACCCTGTGAATTATCCCATAAAGGAGATCCTAACATTCCTTCAAGGACAGTTGGACGCAGGTCTTACTCCGTCAACTTTAAAGTTTATATAGTGACCATCTCAGCATTTCACACCCCAGAGGCTGGATCCTCAATAGGCAGACACGATCTATTCATAAATTTCCTTAGGGAAGTGAGGTACTTGAACCCCCCTCGCCCTGCTACGGTTCCAACATGGGATTTGAATCTAGTGCTGAGGGCACTCACAAGCCCCCCGTTCAAACCTTTGGAATCCGTTGAGTTATGTGTGCTCTCAGTCAAATGCGTTGGCGATATAAATGTGCTGTCGGTTGACAGTTCATGTCTGGAATTCGGTCCCATGATTTCCAAAGCCACCAACAAACCCAAAAAAGGCTATGTGCCTTCTACACACTTAGGGTTCAGATAGTGCACCTACAAGATTTCTCTTCTCCACCGTCTAATTTGGATGAGAAGCAGTTAGCAAATTTATTATGCCCCATGCGGGCATTGCACATGCATGTGGAGTGCAATCGCCAGTGTTGAAACCCGGGAAGGAGGAGAACATGGCAGTGTCTCCCCCCAGAGATCGGGGGGGGGGGGGGGGGGGGGCTAGTCAGACCAGTGGCACCCCGGCTTGAATAGGGCGGGGGAGGAATTTGATGAAGAGGAGGGTGTGGCCGAGCCAAGATGGAGCACAGTCAGCGCTGAATCAACTGATCAGCAGGAGAGCGAGATAAGGGGTGGCAGGGGCACCGTTTCGAGAGATAGTGTGCACGCGACCGTAATGCACATTTGTTTATGTTGGTTTTAAGTGTTCCATTAAATTTTATGTTTACTGTTACCTTTACTGTCCTCCTTGCCTGTCCTTTATGCGTTTACAGATAGTAACAGTATGGAAAAGCTTAGGACGTTGCAAAGCCTCCAAGCACACGTGATATCACTGCATCAGCTGTCAAAATGGGCAGTTAAAAGGCCTGTGTCACGTGAGGAGTTGTTGAGCCAGAGTCACATATTGCTTCTACAGAGTTGTAGATGTTTGACTGTAATATTCATTGAAGCTTGAGTAACTCAAGTCCAGAGAGTGGAATCAATTAAGCCTTAATGACGAAGGCCTCGTGACTCTTTTTTGAAAATGTCACCATAGCTTCAGGCGGTTAATCTAATCTAATGAAATCCAAAACAGTTTGTCACTCAGCCAACCTCATCACTAAGCCCTTGTGCCTCTAGTGCTATTTGGCAAAAAGGCCTTTCACTCAAATCATAAATTACCCTTTTACAGCTAAAAGGCTGCGGCTCAAAAACGATACTGACTACGAGAGTCATACATTGTTAACTAATTTGTACTACAGTCTAACTGAGAGATCTGGGGCAGAGATTAAGAGACTGAAGTGTCTATCATATAGAACTCCACTGTAGACAATTCAATACACTCTTCATGTTAATATACATTAAAAAATAATGATACATTCACAAGAAGAACCAATTAGTTGTCAGTGCGCTTTTCTTACCCTGGAGTGGAGCCAGCTGATTGATCGCTGTTCTGTTCCTTCCAGCAGTAGTGGTACAATGATATGGTAGTGTTCGAGTTTGGTGAACCAACTTTTCAATCGCCTCTCTGTGACAAATGAAAAAAAAAATCCCAAGTTATGAACAGGGATGACCTGGTTACCAGAGAAACAGTAAGTGATGCAACTAAGCTGTGAGTGTACTAAAGGCAAGAATTTAAAACAACCATAAGTAAAAAGTATTTTAATTTTAAATTAATCGCATATATAAATATTTGGTGTGAAAGCCCCTCAAATAAAAATAATTCAATATATACTGATCAAATAATTATAAATAGTTATATTTAAATAATTAGAAATATAAAATATATTGTAAAAAATTATAATTCGGATATAAAATTTACAGATTGTAAAGCATTGATAAGACAAAAAGTGGGTTTAAAAGGCAACAACTTTATTTCCATATTATTGAACATAATACCATCATTGGATTACAATCCACGGCAATACATTTTGCAATTGAATTCATCAATTTGTCAAAGATATTTTTATTATAAGGGCTTTTCTAAGGATGCGTCAATGTACACATGCATCACACAAATGCTTGTAGAGCACTTTGGTTGCGTCACTGTCACGGATCCACAGGACTCCCTCTCTCACGCCACACTCTGCTCCCTCTCCACACTCTCACCTGAGTTGATTACACGCACCTGCACGTCATCAGTACTCTAATCATGGACTGCATAAAAACTCCGCTCTCACACTCAGTCATTTGTCTGATCTCGTCTATGTTCACCATAAGTCTTCGGACTCCCTAGCTACTTCATACTTACCAGTTTGTTTATCATCTGTACTTTGTTAATTGCCCTGTTTGCTGTTTGTGTCATACCTGTTTTTGGATTACCTCACCTGTTTGTTTCACCTCTCATCCATTCTCTTGTCAATAAACCCTGCGATTGAGTCCATCCCTCTGCCTTAGAGTTCTTACCGTGACAGAAGAACAGACCACCTAAAAGGACTCAGCGGGTATTCCACTAACACCGATGAGCATGGTCACTAAGATCATGGAGCTGACGGGTGCATTCATGGAACTGTTCCGACAGGTTCTTCCTCTCCTGCAATATTGAACTAAGTTTTACAAACTTGCTGCTACAATCACTATATCGGACTCATCCCTCAGAACCATTTATGGAATGGGGCAAAACTTTCACAGACCTACAGGTCTTCCGGAGGTAGGGAATCTTTCCTTTGCTCATCTATTTAGCCTGCATACACCTAATTTATCCTTCAACTCACAATTAGGCATCTATAGTTAGGTCTGTCAGAACCAGAAACCAGAAACAGTGATCGTGATCTATAAATCTGCAATAACTTGAATGGCATCTATGATAATATTATTCTATTTGTTTCCCTGTCTCAACCTCGGGACTCCTATCCTAAGGTCACCAGAACTGGCTAGATCCAGCTCCATTCCTGCTTCGTGTTGGACTCCACTACTACGTGTAGCTGAGTGATGATGACTAATAGCAGCCGGTGCCAGCCAAACATCACTTCAGTCTATTACGATGGACTTCAGAGGATGAACTGATGCCAACTCCAACCATAAGATATGGGATACTTCATATGCCATCGCCTGCACCTTGGAATCAAGATAGACCTCACCGAAATTACCAGCCAGGTTGAACTGTGATGGACCTAACTGATCTCTGCCTATATCACCTCAGTCTATGATGGACTACACTCTTGAAATGGAATACATATATTATCAATTAATTGCCAACAAAACACTTCATCATCCAACTAACAAGGACAATTGCGTCTATGTGAATTTCTGAAGTTAATCCAGGATGGACTTCAAAAACATTTGTCATTAATCTTAAAGTTCATACAAAATCTTTGTTTAAACACTGACCCTTAACATTTACTTAGTTTAATAATTTTAAACCATGACTTGCACAATTCATTAGTAATATTGCCATTATATTCATGATGCTATATAAGGCTACTAATATAAGGTTATTTTTATCCCTTAACCAACATCTCATGGAGTTGTGTGTTCCTTGCCACAGTCGCCTTCGGCTTGCTCACTGGGGTTATAAATACAATTATTATTTAATTAATTATTTTTAAACACAATTCACAATCGTATTTTATCAACCTACACAATGATGACTCTAAGACATTATAGATATTACAGTTTCATTTTATGTTAATGCATGATTTTCTGTAAAGCTCCTTTGAAATGATGTCTGATTTGAAAGGCACTATAAAAAAAATGAGTTGACTTGACATTGCGGATTATGTACGAGCCACGCTGGCCATCCATTACCCCTAGCCATTATCGGCACGTGGGACAGAAGTAATTCCCATCACCCACAAGGTAACTCCTATCCCTGCATTCTCCCGTTACACTGTGGGTTAAGGTGGGAACACTGTGCCACCACCACCGCCTGCTCTGAAGACCATGCAGATTACCTCTGTGTATCTTTATCTTCTAAAGTGTGTATCACCCCACTGATGATGATACGTTTGGACATGAAGACCATTCCTCACAGATTATCCACGCCAACGCCTGCCACGGTTAATGACCCGGTGCCCATGCCTGCCATGGTTTATGAGCCGGTGCCCATGCCTGCCATGGTTAACGAGCTAGTACCCATACCTGTTACGGTTAATGAGCCAGTGCCAATGCCTGTAGCCTCGACCATCACAGAGTCAATGCCTTTAGCCTCGACCTTCCCCGTAACAACGCTCCCAGCTGTCCAGATGAAGAGGAGGAGAAGAAGGGCTCCTATTCCCCAGTCGCTGCCAGTGCTCATGACCATTATGTTCAGTTCCTAGTCAATAAAGTCTCCTTCGTCCAAGCCTTCCACAGCTCCTTGCTTCAAGACTTCCACAGCTCCTTGCTGCAGGCCTCCCACTGCTTTGTCCTACGAGCCTTCCACGGTTTCTTGCTCCAGGCCTCCCACAGCTTTGTCCTACGAGCCTTCCATGGCTCCGCCCCTCGAGCCTTCCATGGCTCCACCTTCCAAGGCTCTGCCTTCCATGGCTATGCTGCTCGAACATCCTGTGGTTCCACCCATCAGGCATCTCCTGGCTCCTCCTTCCACAACTCCACCATTCAAGCCTTACATGGCTTCGTCCCTCAAACCTTCCATGGCTCTACCTTCCATGGCTCCGCCCTTCGAGCCTTCCACAGCGCCACCATCCATGGCTACATCTCTCGAGCCTTCCACAGCTTCATCCCTCAAGCCTCCCTCAGCTCTTCCTGCCAGATTCCCTACTCCGGCTGCTCCGCCTCTGCATCTGCCCATGGCTCCACCCCCTAAGTTTCCACCTCCTGTGGCCAAACCGCTGGACCCCATTCCCTTTCTAGAGCTCCCTACTAAACCTCCTGACCCTGTCCCTGCTCTGTGACCATCTCCCAGGCCTCCTGATTTTGTCAGGTTCACAGATTCTGCTGTCACAGGTCCATCAGACTCCTTCTCTCATGCCACACTCTGCTCCCACACCCTCGCGCCACACAGCGCTCACTCTCTCCTGCACGTCATCAGTACTCTATTCATGGACTGCATAAAAACCCCGCTCTCACACTCAGTCATTCGTCTGTTCTCGTCTATTTTTACCCAAAGACTTCGTACTCCCTATCTTCTTCATACTTACCAGCTTGTTTACCTACCTTGTTTTTTGTTCCCATCACCTGAGTTTGGTGTATGTTTCATCCTCTGTGTATTTCTCCAACGATTTCACTCTCCCATTGTTTGTTACGATTCTTACATGGACCAAAAGACTGTGAGTTTTCTGATGATCTGCATTTTGTTAATTACCTGTTTGAAGTTTACTCACCTGCTGTTTGTGGTATACCTGTGTTTGGATTACCTCTAAAAAAAAAAAAAATCACCTTATATCCATTCCTTTGTCAATAAACTCTGCAATTGAGTCCATCCCTCTGCCTTTGAGAGTTCTTACCATGACAGTCATGTCATAAGTATAGTATTTTTAGATCGTTGTTTAAAGTTAAAAGTAGTTTGAAACTTTGAAAATAATAGAGATAGAACATAGTGATCACATCTTTCAGAATGGTGCTCCATCTAGCTGTATTTGAATGCAAGTACCCATTCTCGCATTCTGCTATCGCTAGTGTCAAGCAAACCTGAGTGTTTTTTGTTGTATGTACAGCTGCACGTTGTCTATACTGCTGGAGTTCACTTACTGCCCGCCCTTTTGAAAACAGGTGGTACTTCAAGCTTGAATTGCTCTGATGGTAGGATGATTCTTTATTACAATCCAGGGACATGATTAATTGTGTTAATTTTTTTTAACACAAATTTTTTTGTATAATTAATTGCACCAAATTAAGGTGTTAAATCAATAGCCCTAGTTCAAAGTGAAAGTGTATGCTAAAGAGAGAAGTAAGCAGTCAGGGCTGCAGTAAATTATCGCCAGCATACTGCAAGTAGATGCTAAGATAAAGACAATTAACTCAATACAGCAAAGCTTGGCTCAAAACACTTAAAACCAAAGTTATACTGGAGTAACATAAAATTACTCCATAAATATAACATAAAATAACGTAGGGTGCATGTGTTCATCTGACGTCAGTATATGCATGGGCATATAGCACAATTGGGGTCCAAAATTCTACAAATTTTTGAGTCTAAATCTTAATAAGAATAGTTTATGCATGTTGCAAAGACCACCTTGTGTGCTTCAATGGGATCAAGGAAATCTGTTTTTCATATAAAGTCACAAATTAGCTTTCCTCATAGCGACCAAGAAATAGGGTAGAATCTTAAATATTTCCTCCTCTTTTTGTCAAAACCCCAATTTTTATGTTATTTTGTACTTTTAGACCCCACTGTACATTTCATTTTTGCCTTACACTTGCTGAAATGTAGCTTTAAGAGTGATAGAATGCAGTGGAGTGACAGCACAACAACTCTCTAAGGCCCAAAAGCCTTTCTGTAATTTTTTTCTCTCTCCCTCACTGTGACTCACTCACATAAAAGCAAACACACACACATATGCAGACTGAAAAAAAAAATCCACATCAATCTGACTTTGTAAATACATTGTTTGAACAAGTGCTAGGATCTTTTAGATATTTGTAATATTTATTTATTACACAGCTCTCTGGAATACCTGATTATGAATTGTCAATCGCAGCATTCTGTGGAGAACTATTTTTGAATAATGACCACTAAAGTGTATAATTGTCAGTTGTCCCAGAAAACCTAGATGTGCAATTTTCATGTCTCGTGTCACTCAGCAGTCTCTTTCTTCTCACATAATAGAACAATGTCATCTTGAATAAATATTTTGGGCTTTTTTAAGAGCAGTACATCTTAAACGCAGTTCTATGTGATGCAGCATACAAGCCAGTGGGTTGGGCGATTATAGCAAATATTAACAATATAGTCGAGATAAGTTTGCTGACGACGTAAAATTTACCAATATCATGAATATCGTAATGATTTTAATGTGCTTTCATATGGCCATTAAGTTTCATAAAGAGCACATCAGCAGACAAATTTCACAATCTTTCAGGGCTGCAATTAAACAAAATACCATAAAAATGGCAAGTTGGTCATACTGTAGCTACAGTGGCTCTAATTAAAATACAACAACAACAACAACAAATCCCACTTTTGAGCCATTTTAGAGCAAATACATAATTATCGAGATATATACCGAATATCGTCAATAGGCTGAAAAATATAGAGGCATATCACCCAGCCCTACTTGCCAAAATACAAAAAATGAAGTTTTTGTATTTTCATGCAAGTACGCTCTAAATCTACACTTAAATGGGTTGATGAAATCGTGCACAAAGTGTAACTGAGTTTACACTTTGTGGTAAGAATAGACCTTATTCACAGCACAGCCATGTTGTATTTTTGACGTGAATGAAAACGAGGCTGTGAGGGATAGACTTACAGCCTCCTCAATGACAGCATGCACGGTATAAAGCTGTATAAAGCTCCTAGATCACATCTAGTTTTTTCATTACATTTTCAATGTTTTTTCAGCAGAACGACCCAAAACACTTTAAACAACTGTACACCCATTGAAGAGACCGCAAGTTTATCCCTCACAGCCTTGTTGCTATTCCTGTCATAAATTAAAGATGGCCCTGCTGTGAATATGGC
Organism: Moxostoma hubbsi; assembly: GCA_032164185.1. Taxonomy (NCBI): domain Eukaryota; kingdom Metazoa; phylum Chordata; class Actinopteri; order Cypriniformes; family Catostomidae; genus Moxostoma; species Moxostoma hubbsi. The sequence continues at coordinate 21,714,574 of JAVLUX010000023.1, read as the reverse complement.
CCATAGCGGTATCTGTGGGTGCTAGCAGCAGGTGTTTGTGCAAAAATATATGTGAGGTCCATGTAAATTAAGTGGTTCAAGGTCCAATTTAATATTTTAGATAGAAATAAGTTGCTCTTAAAGGAATATTCTGGGTTCAATACAAGTTAAGTTCAAGCGACAGCATTTGTGGCATTACCACAAAGATTTATTTTGACTCATCCCTTCTTTTCTTTAAAGTATTGTAATATAAAAATATTCTTATAAAATATTTTTTAGGTCTTTTGGCAATACTTTTGAAAAAGTGAGTATTTTAATGTTTACAGATTGGCCCTATTCACCTCCATTGTAAGTGTTTTACTATAACCCAGACTCCAATGACTAAATAAATGTCTTCTAAAGCGATATGATCATTTTGGGTGAGAAACAGATTTTTTTTGTCCTATTTCAGTCCTTTTTGACTATAAATGTTCACTTCCGGTTGCTCTCCAATGCGTGTTCATGAGAGGACCGATGTCACGCAGCCTCTTGCGTGATGTAAGCACATGTTCAAATGAAAGCAAAACCAATAAAGCCAACATAAGGCATCTTTCTCCCATCACGGTGAACAGCGTTCTGTTGTAAACAAACCGAGCTGCACTTCTAGTTGTATCGCTCATGCGTCAATTTCACGTGAAAATGCCAACACGCTTACGTCACACAAGAGGCTGCCTGAATTCAGAGAGTATGCTATGCATCCTCCTGAAACCCGAGCGTGACTGCTGTGTGCATTGTCCATTTTCCTATTTGATTTGTAACTAGTAGCACCAGTGGACTCCAATCGTCGAAAGTTTTACCCATTACTGACAGCACAGAGTCTTCTGAATTGAGAATTCAGGGGTCGCACGAGAGTACATTATGATGGAAAAAAGTAATTGTCACAATTTAGAATGAAATTAAATTTAGAGTAAAACTCAACCGTGAGAGTTGTAAACTGGCACCTACTTGTCAAAACAATTTCCTATTTTGTCTTATAAAACAGCAATTTTATTGAAGTAAACTCCACAAACTGTTGACTTCAAAAGGAATTATTAGTGTATTCTTTTTGAATACCCTGGTACATGAAAAAGATAATCTTTCAGAACCATGAATGATTCAATAATGGTATCAAACTAGCATGGTACAGTACAAGTATTATGTTCTGATACAGTACCATCACTATAACATGGAACATCCACAGTACTTTTTGTAAGAGTCATGGCAAAAACATAGAACAACCATAGAGACTGCATTTCAAATCCTGTAGTAAATGATATGACCGCAACAAACTGCAGTGAGACACTACACCAAAACTGTTCATAATCAAACACCCCCCCCCCCCCCCACACTTCCTTTCCCCAGACCTAATTTCCTGTCTGTGATTATAATTCACCCTCCCTTCTATTCTGGTCTCTTTTTGTCCAAGAACGATTTGATTAAAGAAGGTGCTTTGCACACCAGCACAAAACGAGTATTTGTGTGTAATCAGGACAAGGATTAATGAAACTCAATGTAACGACTTCATATATAAATATCAAAAATTATCCCAAATATTACGCCAACATTTAAGCCAAGCAGAATTATGAATAGTTCTATTCTGATGTCACATATTGAGCTGGGTAGATTCTTTTTGTTTTACAATTAATGATAAGTAACTGTTTTACATATGTCAAAAAATAATACATTTTCTGTCTTACATTTTCTTGACCAGGCTTTGTTTAAAGTATCATCACTGTGAGAGTATTGAATCGTGAATTCAGTGTAGCATATACAAATTCAAGTCTCAGATTGATGTGATGGCTGCTTGAGGGAAAAGCAAGATAACTGGTAAAGGTCTGCTATAACAGTAATTACGTTACATTATAGGCTACATCTAATATTAACAAATACAACTATAGGCTGTATGTTTGTACGGAGTGTATGAATGAATGTTAGACATGCCCGTAAAACCACAAAATCTTTAAAAAAAAATCGATATTCTCCCAGTCTCCTGTAACTTTACCATTACTTGTAAAATGTGGCTATATACAGTAACTGTACTGCTTGCTTTCTTCTCTCTCTCTCTCTCTCTCTCTCTCTTTCCCTTTACGTCCATTTCACATTCAAGCTTGAAGCAAGGGCTGATGACTTCACCAGATATATTAGTCTAGTGCCTAACATGAAAACCCCAGAGAATGTGTGTGTGTGCATATGCACATGTGCATACGGGTGTGTTTTATTGAAAATAATGAAGTTCCATTGAAGCTTCTAACTGAATTCTGCACTGATAGCAGCAGGCCAGACCATTAATCAGTTCACAATCTAATGAATCTTGAGTGCTCAATAGGTGTTCTGTTGGATCAGTCTAGGTCCAGAGAGAGATCAAGCAAGAGGTATGTTGCATAAAAAATAAAAAAAACACCATAAATACGTTTGTTTAAAGTTGTATGGGCAGGTAATTTGAAGCTGCTGCTCAAATAAGTATCTGTCTAACATCTTCGGTTACACTCTCTTTAATGATACAAGGCAGAATTTTTTTTTTTTTTTAAATAGACCACAAGGGAAAAGCCCAAGTTTAGCTGCTTTTAAGTCGAAATTTTAATGACATGTGTGGGAACCACTGCATGTGTTTGTAATAGTGTAAATTAGTCCAATGTCAGGGACATCTGAGCTGTCCTTGCAATTCTTGTAAATTGACATGTATGATTATTCTCACATGCTCAACTGCAGTTTCGTCAGAGTATTTTGGAAATACAGATGGGGGAATTAAACAAGAATTTATTTATCTTCTCCACAGAAGCACCATCTTTGATGACAACAAGGCTGTGACAGATAGATGTTCAGTCTCTTCAATGGGCTGTACTGCAGTTTAAAAAGTTTTTGGATCATTCCGCAGCCAAAACATCGAAAAATATATTTCCAAGAATTTTCAGTAGACAAAACTCCAGAGCACATGAGTTGTGGAAATGAGATATAGGAGCTTTATTCAGCTTTATACCATGCAGTCCTTTGAGAGTTGGTAAGTCTATCCCTCACAGACTTCTTTTCATTCCCGCTAAAAATAAGAGATGGTGCTACTGTGAATAAGGTCTATTATGGCAGATAAATGTACTGTTTATTTGCATGTGCTGTTTGAGCTGGCTTAGGGCCTGATTCATTAAAGAAATTATGTAGGAATTCTGAATTATACTGCAATCCAGACACCTTTTTAAAATGCTACACCACTCAATTATATTGTGTGACTGAATATATGCCCAGTAATGATGCCCTTCATCATTTGATCATCATTTGATGAATTACTGCTGCCATGATTGCTAGAAAATTCAGAGAAATGTTGCTTTAAAAAAAATAATTCTGCCTGCTTTAAGTGGGTGATAATAATGCATTGTTAAATGTTGCATGAAAAGAATGTCAATATCTTAATGGCACAGCTTTATATCATCCCGTTGACATTGCTAGCTCCTAGACACAGTCATGATTTAAAGCTCGATTGCACTTCCTCACGCTTGACATGTTGTACACGTAATCTTCACATGCACAAACATTAGGAAGTGTAATTGAGCTTCAAATCAGGATCATGCCTATAAGACTGCTATGTCAAGATTTATAGCGAAAAAAAGAGTTACATTTCCATTGGATTCTCACCAAAAAAACAATTGTATAGTATAGTTTCAGAAGACATGGATGAAGGTCGAATGGAATACCTTTATGCTGCCTTTGTGTTGTTTCTGGAGCTTGGAAGTGTTGGACCCCATTGACTGGAACTGTATAATATATTCACATAATATCTCCATCAAATATGCTCCTTTGCGTTCCACGGTAAAAAAAAAAAAAAAAAGTCATATGAGTTTCAGAAGGCATAAGGTGAGTAAAAGATGAGAGAATTATCATTTTGGGGTGAACAGTTCCTTTAAGAATACGACTGAGAATATGATTTTTGCGCTGCAATACTGCTCACAAAAGTGTTGCAACTGTTGAGTGAATTCACCCCAGGCAGTTCCAGCTCTTGCAAGTTCATGGCACAAGTAATTTTCAGTAGTATCTAAAGTTCAGAATGAGTAATGAGGACTTTCCTTCACCACCAGGGATATATATTTAAGTTAATACTAAGTTTCTTCTTTGCAGTGTCTTCAGGTTTCTGAGTGGATATGAATGCATAAGTTCTCTCCTAACAGGCTGGAAAAGCACTGTCAGCATTCTGAGAGTCAGCTGAAGAAGTAGGATGAGAAGTGAGAAAGAGATGGAAAGAGGAAAAGTGTGATAGTGAGATTAAGAGTGTGTGTGTGTGTGTGTGTGTATGTCTCAGGTACAGAAAGTGTGTGTGTGTGTGTGTGTGTGTGTGTGAGAGAGAGAGAGCGTGTATTTATCACTTTGTGGGAACCAAATGTCCCCATAAAGATAGTAAAACCTGAAATTTTTGATGTCATGGGGACAATTTGTCAGTCCCAATGAGGGAAACAGCTTATAAATCATACTAAATTATGTTTTTTGAAAATGTAAAAATGCTTTCTGTGAGGGTTAGTTTTAGGGGTAGGGTAGGGTTAGGGGATAGAATATTAAGTTTGTACAGTATAAAAAACATTATGTCTATTGAAAACCCCCATAAAACATGGAAACACAGAGAGAGTGTGTGTGTGTGTGTGTGTGTGTGTGTGTGTGTGTGTGTGTGTGTGTGTGTGTGTGTGTGTGTGTGTGTGTGGTAATGGCAGCTACACACCTAAAGCAGGTGTGATGGTGTGAATGAAGAGAGATTACTGACTGAGAGAATCTACAGACTTCATGACCTCGCTATAATACTCTACTCCCTCTGTCTGTCAATCTCCCACTGTATGTGCTGATTGGTATTGACGTGTAGCTGTTACAGATTATGATTTTAAAACTCTATGATGGGGGTAAAGAGATGAGAGAGAGGGGGGAGAGAGAGAGAGAGAGAGAGGAAGTTAAGAAGATAGACAGCTTAAATGGTACTCTATGACAGAGGCTAACTATAAGTGGCATCTTATGGTATTACGACACTTAAAACTCTGGCCCTCTGACTGTTCCTCCATCTATCCATCCATTTATCTGGGCCCCTTTCTTCTCCAAAATATAATATTTATCCTGGGGCACATAAGCTTTATATGAATATCAAACAGGGGTGTGTTTGTGTGTGGTTTCTGACAGTGTACGACTACAGTATATTACCTATTTGGTATTGTATTGTATTTTGGTATTGTAAAAATATAATACAATACCAAATAGGTAATATACTGTAGTCGTACACTGTCAGAAACCACACACAAACACACACACACACACAGATAGTTCAAAAACATTCTACCTGACTGCACACACTGATTCCTGTTGTCTGTGCGGGAAACAATAACTAGCCGTTTCTACCTCTCATGTCGGTATAAGTGAGACTGTGGGTGTGGGGGGAGGAGGGCTTGAGCTCTGGATCAATGGAGAGAACAACAGAGGTCCATCTGAAGATGTTATTGTTGCTCCGAAACAGAACACAGTGATTAGTACAGTCTGTTTTACTCAGTTTAAATAACTTTATGAGATGAACCTACGGCCAGAGTTGGGTTCAATTATTATAATTTTTTTTAAAGATTTTTAGAACTGGTTCTAAAGCTATCATGCTAAACCACCCTAAAGAAATCCAAACTGCAAGTCATTCACAGCAGAGTTCATTAAAGAAATAAGATGAGTACATCCATAAGGGCACTGCTCATTACTTTCAGCATTTGGATGTGCTTAAGGGGATGTATAAAATAAACTGGTTGACCACAAAGGGGAATTGCAAAAGTCTAGCCTTCAACTGACTAACACCAGAATGAGAAGCTGAGTAGATTAGTGGTTGGGGAAGAGCCTAATTTTCCTTATGATTTGAAGCATGAAAGGACAAGTTCAGGCAGTTGTTGTAAAGTGCTTCAAATATGACATCTGGTCATCTAAAGTGACACAAAGGGGTTTTACTTACTGTAGCTGTGTGCAAAGACTCTGTGAACTTTAACATTGAGAGAAACCTTTCAAATCCCCATTTTCATGTAATATTTGCCTTTTGTGGCCGGCTTATAATTCAACTTAAATAACGAGCCCTTCCCGAACTTCCTAGGTTGCCTATTAAAGCCTGTAGACTGTGAAGTTTATGCGCGCTCCCGAGAGCCTTGCCTCAGGCAGTACTAGCTTCTCTTCTGCTATTCAACAGCGATAACAAAATGCAACACTAGGTAACATTATCTTAGAGATGGAATCCAGCAAACGTCCAGCTCCCAGCACAACACCGACTCCTACACAAACTCAGAGCAAGCCAAAAAAAACATTTATCTACTGAATCCTGTCTGGCTACACGGGAACATGATCGTGGTCGAGAAAAACTAGAGTGAACATCGGTAGGGCATTTGATTCCTGGAGGGACCTTCGTTCAGATTTGGGGATCAAAACTGACCCTGAATTGATGTTCTTCTATTGGACAGGTAAGCTTACATAACTGCCAAGCAGGTGAAATATAGTGCCATAAGAATTGATCTGTAATTGTAGTAAATGTGTAATTTTAGCTAACTTGATCTTGCCTGCTAATGCTAACGAATAACAATCTACCTTGCTTCATAACTTTCAAATAATTAAAACTATTTTCTCTTTATACTAAAAGTCAGGTATACAGGATAAATGTAAGCAAATACGCTGGTTTCTTATTCGTAGTACGACATATGACATAAAAAAACATAAAAAAGTGCAACATAACAGTGCAGTGGAACAGTAAATTGTCTGGTAGTTCAGTAGTATGTAGCTGTATGTGTGTATTATGCTATGTTAGCTGATAAGTAGTTTAGTTTAGTACAACAATCATAACTGTGTAATTTTATCTATGCTACCTCATCTGTCAGCATGATGCCGGTGGATCACGTTCAGTCTCTTTGTACGGTACATCATTGTTTTGGTTGATGCTCGCTCGCTCGCGTCGTTATGGGGTGTTTGCACGAGCAACAGTTAGCTGGATACAGTTCACTTAACGGCCACAGGTGTCATTAATAACAAGGGTTTCTCAATCTTACATACTGTACCTTTAATATATGAGAGAGATATTAGATATAAGATATAAATGTGCCACAGGCATGACGTAAGCAGCATCATATACATACTTGTGTAGTGACTAACTGACTAGATGTGCAAGATCCTAGAAATTAAGCCATGTGATTATCTGGTGAAGAAGTTTAAAGGTGCTTTCACACTTTAAGTCATTTTCACCCCCCTCCCCATGCCCATGCTGGTCTCTTGCTGCCTTCTTGTGAACCTGGGAAGCTCGTACCTCCAACTAGGGCAATCGTTATATATCAAGTGGGAACAAAAGAGGGTTGTGTTGACACGCCCCTTCCAAAGTCCCAACTCTGAGACTTGGGTATAATCTAGAATTCAGAGTTACCACAAGTAAATAAGAATTTGTTGGGTCATTCATGTGATCGGAACTCAAAATTCTGATATTTCCAACTCCACTTGAAGAGCACACCTGTTCACATTATATTATTTGGGTCCGAACCATGGACATCAACGTAAGTACAAGTGGCAGCTGTTTACCACTGTAACTGCATAGAATCTTAAGAAGACATCAGCTTCACTGTATTATTAACGTATTCATCTCTTTGGATGTAACACCAAAACTATACATGCACAGGATGACACATGAGTTTGTCTGCCATGGATGGATTGAATGTGTAATGATGTGAAGAATGTCAGCGTTTGTCTGCAAGCCCACGGATGCGTTGCAAGAGATGTGAGCAGAGGTGATTTATTTGGAGACAAGCAGGTATGTGAAATGCATTTATACAATTCTAATTGCGATCGGAAGCCTGCAAAGACGTGAATTATACGTCATCAATAGCGGTTCACAAACACAAATTGGTACAGTTGTGTTCATATCAGCAGCAAACTGTACCGGAGTTCACAAGAACCGTGGCCCAGAACACCTTTTTAAGCAAACTCGGGTGTGGTACGTGGATGAACAACCGGGTTTGGAATCAGCGAACTTTGACGTCATTCAAACCCAGGTGCGCACCTAAAGCACCCTGGTCTAGGACCTGTGGGACCCGATTAGATTTCTTTTGATGTAAGATTACATTTCTGAGTTGAAGGCGGGAGTGGACGATACTTCCATGAGATGTGTATGGGAGCGGGCAGTCAGAGAATAGCCTGAAAAATCAGATCTCTTTTTTTGTTTTATTAATTAATGAATGCAAAAAAATAAAATAATTTATTGTTATTTTTTTATAATGTAAAATAAATGTAAGACACCTTTTGCATTTAACTATCCAATATTTAGAGCAGGCAGTGTGTCATAAAATGATGTGAAACTAGGACTAGAAAATTGTCAATTTAGTGTTAAGAAACCTACTTCAAACAATTCAAATTGGCGTCATTTTCACATGACATCTTATAATAGCAATAACAGAAAAATAAAACATTCTTTGTTAACACTTGTTTTCTATTTGTATGGCTTTTGATCTATGGGAAATTAAAATGCAGGGTTGCGGGAACGGGAGCAGTCGGGAAGAAAATCACTGGGCAGAGAGGTTAGTTGGTTGAAGAAATTAATCCAATAACATATTTGTTATGAAGGTCAGGTCCTGTAAATAAAACAAGATTTACTTCAAAACACAAAAGGTTTTCCAATACAAAGCACTTTTCTATCTGTTAAAGCCCATGCTGAATGTCAGTGTGTAATGAGAATAATTGGCTTGTGTATGTTTTGTGTGTGTCACTCTCCAGGAGGTAAAGCACCCTTTCCTTCCAGAATGGATTGGTCATGTAGGCCAAGGCCACAGTGACGTAACCCACATGAGTGCTGGGACAAACCTCCAACCATAAAACAGACACACATACGTAGTTCATCTTAAGAGTGTGGTAAAACTGTGACAGAATTTTAGGGTTGAGAACCGGTTCCATTCTTTAAAAATACCGGAATTGTATGATCTTCGTGACTTTCGGTTCCATTATTGGTTCTCCAGCGTGCAATTTTCCGCCGATGTGGCTGGAACACCATCCTCAAATACTCAATGTGTTTCCAGCAGCTCTTCCTGCCCTCTACTGACTCTACAGTGTAAAAACTAGGGATGGGCATTCATCAATAATTTGGTATTTGAATATTTAAGCTCAAAAAAAACTAATATTTGAATATTCTATTATTTAAATGAAGGTAATTAATGATTTTTTTGTCATAAAGTTGCGTCACCATAAAATAAAAAACAAGCTTATGTCATGTCCTGGGCTTTTTTTTTTTTTTTTTTTTTTTTAATATATGCGCATATATACAAGCAATGCGTGAAAACAAAACAAAAAATTTAATTAAATAGTATTTTTACTATTCGAATAATTATTGCATAATGAATATTCGACTACTCGTGCACATGCCTAGTAAAAACACACAGTTCTACCAGTATAATTAATTTTCAATTGAAAAATTTCAAATCTCGAGCCGGCTCTTTTTACAGCGTGGAACATATGCGCATCCACTGCATTTCGATTCCCAAAATCATTATTCAAAGGAGCCGGGTCTTTTGAATCAACAGCACAAAAAATATGGTGCTTCTGGCAGGGCCATAGCTGGGTATTCTGGGGCCCCTGACTGTATATTGCTTTAGGCCTCTTTCCGCTTCAAAAATGCAGTTTTGAATTTGTTGTGGGCCCAGACCCCCTGAGCCTGTGGGCCCCAAGAATCATTACCACCTTTACCCCTCTAGCTACGGACCTGGCTTCCGGTATAGTCCGATTCCAAAATAACCATTTTAATGAGCCAGTTCTTTAAATCTACAGCATGAAACATACAGCATTCCCAGTATACATGTAATCTTATACTGATGTGCAAGTTATGAATGTCTAACACGAAATAAAATAAAAACTATTGAAGTCTTACAAGCCTAAATCATAAAATTAGGCTACAAAACACTGTCTAAACTGTCTCTGGAACAGTTAGTTTATTTAATGATGACCAGTGTCTCTTTAATCAAGCAGTGCAGTTACTGACTGGTTGTTCATATGACAATGTATAATTAAAGATACGCAAGTTTTGTTGTAATAAGTAGAATTTTGTAAAATAATAAATGAATTAATGAAATATGCCATCACATTTTGTGTTGATTTAGATTTGTTTATTTCAAATAGAGTAAGGATTTATTATTGGATTGTATTTATGTCTCTAAAAAGTCTGTTAACACACCTTTTATAAGAACTGTATTTGTTATATCAAAATCTGAAATTACTTAATTATTTGGTAACAGACAGCAGAGAAGTAAATGCAATAAGAATATTAAAGCATTTCTCATTTCTAAATAATTATTTTTTTATAGGCTCTGGGTTACTGACCGAAAGGTCAGGGGTTCAAGCCCCAGCACCGTCAAGATACCACTGTTGGGCCCTTGAGCATGGCCCTTGACCCTATCTGCTCCAGGGGCGCTGTTTCATGGCTGACCCTGCGCTCTGACCCCAGCTTAGTTGGGATATGTGAAAACAACTCCATTTCATTGGCTCTGTACTTGTACTCTGCACAAAGACAATAAAGTTGAATCATAATTTTAAGGAACCGAAATAGCAAAATTCCTTATGATTCCCAACCCTACAGATTGCTGTGGTGACATCACTCCTGTCGATCACACACAATATTATCCTAAAACACCACAGGAGAGTTTCTTGCTATTTCTTTCCAACATGAAAGACAAACATACACATACAGTATTGGAAGATTTTAATTGCAGTTCCCATCTAATTTAACATTATTTTAGCTCTCCAGAATCCCCCATCTCTCTCTCTTTTTCTGCTGCTCTTGACTCTTAGCTCTGAGCTTTTTGGTCATTAAAACTAGTTTGGTCACACAGGCTAACTTTGGCTGATTAGTAGTCATTTCAATCGAGAGACTAAATGGATGTGGAATTCAGATATTTGGGATTACGACTAGAATGCTGGAATATTGGATCAGCAATTCCACCCAAACCACCAGATTACAGCCATGGACCATACAAATACACACACACCCCCCCAACCCCTCATTCCCCCCCCCCCCCCCCCCCCCCCCCCCCCCCCCCACACACACACACACACAAACACATTGTAATCAGTCTTAAAGCACAAGAAACTTATTAGACATAGATGGATGGATTTTCTCAAATTTAATTTTAATGGCTCTGGGTCTTCTCTCATGTGTGATACAGTGAAACCATGCCATCCCTGCTAACTTCAAGAGCTTTCAGTGCAGGGAATGAGGTGCTAACAAGTGGAAATTTGAGGTGCATATGCTCAAATACTTACTAGAATAAAAAGTTAAATCAAAGTAAAGCTTTACATAATTGGTGTTGTTTCAAGATAGGCCCCCCAGTGGCCAAGTGAGAGAATCTCTTCCTTTCATATGCAAAATGCATGTATAACGTATACTGTACACCAACAAGATCACATAGGAAGCATGTTGCTTCCAAATATTCCAGGTACACCGACATCGGCCCCATTAGGCAGAGTTACTGACAACCGTCATCTCCCTTCAGACATTTCTGCGTTGGTTTAAATTTGTTTAAAGCTTAAGTATGTAATTCCTGCAACAGTAATGTGACCAAACGGAATGCAAAAATAAACATTGTTTTCAAAACAGCTTTCTGAATACCCCGTTGATTAAACAAAGAGATAGTCCCGACTCCAAATCACATCATTATTTGAGTACCGTTGTTGGGGCGGGTCTAAGCGGGTCGCTCTAAACAAACAGAGACATTTTCATAGTGCCACAGAAAGACAGTGCTTATAATTTTTTTTTAAATTAACCTATGAATGGATAACTAATATTTGTCTCTGCATATTAAGCTTGTATATACATATTTTAACACAGAAAAGGTTACGTACATCAGCTTTAACATCACCTGAGGCACTACTATGAGTGTGTTTCATCACCAGCATAAGAAATTTGAATTCTCATCCTGTGTTGAAACCAGGATGTAATCATGATTGCATAATCAGTAAAGAGTGTACTCGGCATACATTTTCCCTCTAAGATTACATTTTTACTTCACTAACGGTTAGGTTTGGGTTTGTGGATAGAGTTAATAAAATATGCATTCCTCCTTACTACATAATTTGCAGCAAAAATCAACTTGCTTTACAACTCACTTTTGGTGCCCCTCTGTGAGTATTTCACCTGGAAACTGAGGATCTCATGTGCCCATATGTTCAACAACACATCCTGGGGGCAATGGTTGAATTTCGGTAAGAACAAACTGATTTCAACTTAAGTAAAGCCAACATGTTTCTGATTTCACTGTGAGATCAGTATGCATATATATGTCCATAAACACCTTTTATTCCCAATATATTTAAGTTAAAATGTACATAGGTATGAGGGGAAAAAAATATCTTTGAAACCTTACATGGCAACAATTTATTTGATCTTTTCAACTACAACTTTTTTTTTATTGTATATGGCCCTGCAGTGTGACAAATGCATTTTTAAAAGGAAACATATTTAATGTATTTTATTTTATGTAATATTTTTTAAATATTACATTTTTATTTAAATAAAATTAAAACATATTATAAAGTTATATTGTGCTGTATAATACTGTATAGTATATTCATATAACCATTATATTATATTAAGATGAATTAGAGCATAACACAATTTACTTGCTTGAAATCTTAGGTCTACTACCCCATACACACAGGAGTGATTTCAAGTCACAAAGAGCGACACACATCTAAATAAATGAAAGAGGATGATGGCCATGCAATATTTCCAATCATAAGAGAGAAAGATTAGAGGATTTTGAGGGAGTCTTTATATGTTTGCATTCTGTTTCATTAGCTGTGATCATGCTGTGAGTTTAAAGTGTCCCCTGCAATCAAAGCTGTAAGACATATTATCAGCCTGTCTTTGCTGTAATTACTATCTTTCTGAACATTCACCAACCTCACGTCCATCAACAGCATGTGTGTGTGTGTGTGTGTGTGTGTGTGTGTGTGTCATGTTAATGTGGTTTACGAGGACAATTTTTTAGGTTACAAACTGGTAATTACAAGGGTATTATGCTATAAATGTAGTTCATGAGGACATTTCTAGTGTCCCCATAATTTAAATAGCTTAAAAAACATATTAAATTATGTTTTATTGAAAATGTAAAAATGCAGAAAGGTTTTTTGTAAGGGTTAGATATAGGGATTGTGTTAGGTTTAGGGGATATAATCTATAGTTTGTATAGTATAAAAATAATGATGTATATGGAAAGTCCTCGTAATGATAGGTAGACCAAAAGGGGTGTGTGTGTGTGTGTGTGTGAAAGAGAGAGCAGAAAACAAGAGAATATGAAAGGTGTGGGTCAGATGTCTTGAAAGAAAGTATTGTGATCTTGAAAAGTGAAACTGACAGGTAATAGAGCACATTTAACTGACCTTAACTGACATAATAACACACACATTGATGCCACTCGTGATTTTTGAACTGAGTACAGAACTGAATACAACTCAATCTGACATAAAAGCTTATTTTAACCTAATTCCACTGACTGACTGCTAATAAAACTGCATGGAATACTGGCAAGCTCTTCTACAAGTTAATTCAAAGCAAACTGAATATGACTGAATCAGCCCCCACTGTCAAAAGAGCATTCTTTCACTACTGAAGTCCTCAATGCACTGTAAAGCTTTTTAGACCAATTAATCATTTTGGAAATATACAGTACAAGGGAGGAATACTATTATGTTCAATAGCTTCCTTTGGGCAATCTAAAAAAATAAAATAAACAGATTAATAAATCAAAAAGGAAGCATGCACATTTTTTTCTGTTAATTTATCCTCGATTGTTATTCAGTATATGCAATTAGTTTCAGTCTTTTCAAACTGACAGCCCTGCTCACATAAAAAACATATTCTTCATAATACATGAAGTGAAATAGGAGAATCTCGTATTTGTACAGACAACCATGTGTTAGTTGTAGTAGTTCTGAAGATCAGCAGTAAGCAGGACATCTTATCTGTTTGATCATCTTCACAAGACTATAGCACTGACACTTCATGGACAGCCACTTTAAATGTGATACACACAAACTCACAGGATATTCAGACCTCTCAGTGTCTTTTAATGGTACTGGTGTGTCTTTTAAGCCCACACATGTACATGTGCATCTTTGCTTTCCTTGTTATTATTGTTTATCTTCATAAACACACAGTCAATTATTTCTCTCATTTTTTCTTCAAGATATCCCGTAAAGCTACATTCTGTTAAAATATTCTGACTTAAAGCCTTGGATGTAAATAGCTGTCAAAATCTGCAATATTATTAAATAGACAATTTATAGTCTTAATCTTTATCATTCACACATTTAATTAATAATTATGTACATTTTATTGCCCATGTCAAACCTAGTAGGGTATTGTATGTAATTGCCACGTAATGACCCCAATAAATGTGTAGTTACAGTGTAAGTACGTGTACTTCATAAATTCTACTCGCTAATTTCTTATGTAATAGACCATAACATACACGCTAATGTAACTAGAGTGTGCCTCTTACCGTCGGGTGAGTGTGGAGGTGAGCTGTCAGCGGTCAGTCCCACTATCAGGAGCGCAAAAGCGCCAAGTCCGCTCATAAGGCACCAGCTCTCCGCGCTCCGGTAGATGTTCATGGTGCCCGGCTCCTTATGAAAAGATCTTCATAATATACCGACAATGAAAGACACACATTCACAGGGCAGGAGGAGAGGATGTGAGGGACTTCCTGCAATACGATTAAATCCACAGGGGAGAGAGGGGAGGGTGGTCTTATGACCCGCGACAGTGCTGTCAAATAAACTTTCCAAAGCCGATATTGCTCAAATATTGCGAGCTACAGTGTTGACACTGCCTTATGTCATAAATGCACAAGGTGAACAAAGGCAGAGAGCACACGAGCAAATATGGACAGATGCAGTTTGGTCTGGTGCTTAAGTAAATGGTAAAGTGTTGTTTTTCATAAGAAAAAACTGCTTGAATCTCCACGTGTTTATTGAGCTGCTATGCAGGGTCCTAAAGCCTCAAGATTACAGATGCAGAATCAGTAGGCTACTATGGAGTTAGAATTGTTTCTACACTGTAAAAAATGTCTGTAATTTTAATAGTAAAAAGATTGTATAAATGCTACAGAAAAAAAAACAACCTCAATTGATTAACGAGTATACAGAAATATATTAAAAGGCAATACAGTAGTTTTTATAATAAATATGATGTAACAATTGCATTTTTAACATGTAAAAAGTAGTATTTTCCTGTATAATTAAAGATAAAAATTTACATTGTTTAAAAAGAGAGTACATATACTTTTTACAGTAAATATTTGTTAAAATTACAGTAAAAACAATAATCTGGCATTCCCACAATTCCCTGTATGACCCATCATATTTCAGTATATTTTATGGGAATAATGATGTTTCTTCTTATTTTTAATACCAGTTACATACATTGAGGTGTTCTGTTTTATATTTAATGTAGTTTTTGTACAAACCTTAAGTCACAGTATTCCTCTAATGATGTCCGTTTCTTTAAAAATTTGTGGCCTTGGAGCATATCTGTAACTGCTTGATTACATGCTGGTTTGAGCTCTGTGACTCCCCGTGGTCTGGCCCTAATAGTAAAATGAAGCGTGATTGGTTGAAGATAGAATGTATGCACTCCAAGCGATCCACAAATGAATGCTAAACAGGTTTGTGTTTTTGAGTTAAAAAAATATATTTGTAAATATATTTATATATATTTGTATATATATTTTTGCAGATCTCATTTTATTTATTTGTGAATTTGCTTTATTTTGTGAAACTCCTAACATATATTTGTAAATCTCATTCAATTTATTTGAGAACCAACTTTCTATTTATGAATCTATTTCCATTTGTCTCTGAATTAGAAACAATTCTAACTCCATATCTACAACCCAATTAAAGGGTTAATGAGGCTTCCAAGGTATTGCAACCCTCTCTGAATGGAGATTGCTGAACAAAGAATCCTTCAACACTGTTTAAAATGTTAATTGTCTTTATCATTGTGCCATCCAAACTTTCATCTAAAACCTGGTCACTGAGTTTCCTGACCAATACATCTACTACGATGTTCCTTCAGGAATTTTATTTCCCCAAATCTCATGTTCCACACCAGAATCTGACACTTCCAGGGCAAAGGCAAGGTCTGATGGTAGAGGATATGCCCTTCTCTTTTTTATTATACATCTGACACCATATTAACAGTACTGAGCTGCTCCACAAGCTGAAATTTTCTATTACAGAAAGAGCACACAATGTCCAAATTATAATGTGGGTAATAATTGCATACTGATTCTGAATGAATGCAGGTACTGTACAAAGATGGCAACAATTCATTTTGAGGCAGAGTTTTACTAAGAACCTGTTTGTGTGTATACTGGCCACCAAGAGCCCTTTTTATTTATATTCCTTGTGATGCTGAAAGAATAAGAAAAATACTCACATTAACTATTCACTGTCTCCTTACTCCATTGCCCACACACTCAAATGATCACACATATATAATAATAATAATTAGTGAAGAAATGTCAAGTATGATTATGCATATATTATTATTTTGAACAAATATGTGAAAAAGCACATTATTTAGGCCATCTGTTTCAGCAAATGACTCCTGTAGGTCAAATTACAATATTCATATTTTGTGGTAATGTGCTCATTTTATTTGCACCACAAAACATGAAAAAAAAAAACAGAGTAAAATATATTAAATATATTATTTAATTATATTTAAAACCACATTTTAATTCGTTTTCCACACTATCTTCTGTAGTGTTTATCTGGTTGAGTTTTTAAAAGAATACAGTAAAATAAGTCTAAGGTCTAGAATGTCATCACAGAGTACATATTTGTACACAGAGCACATATCTTCTCTTGAAAAAAAGTGCCTATTGAACGGTACACATCTTTTCATTTTAATGGACACAACAGGGCACAGAGACACATTTTTACATTGTGTGGATTCATCCTAGGTCCAGTAAAAGGTGTTTTATATTTGGAACAATGCATCAGAAAAGCATGCTCTGTCCTCAGGAGGGAGCTCCAAAATTCTTGTTTGTCTTCAGTTCTTTGCCTCAGGCAAGGACAGAGAGGGTGATATGAATCTGGTGAACAGGCACTCCTCTCAGTCACTGTGCCTTTGAAGAATCTGATTCAAAAGTTTCTGTTGAAAAATAGAAAAAAAAGAAGAGGAAACTTTAAATGCAACCAGCCAAGCAACATCCTTGTCAGAGCACCTGTCCATTCAGGTCAAGTGGTGTAAAAATGAGGGGGATGTAAGTGTGTAATCTGCAGATTACCCAAAATTCTCTCTGCCTGTCCCCTTGGGTGGGTATCTCCCTTAGGAGCAACGATAACCTGCTATCTGTCCTCGAACCACATCAGACTATCATGCTTTTTCCCCCTCAGAGGTATTCATTTTATTTTCTGCCTGGTTCCCTTGTCCTTGGCTATCTTTGATTGTGCATTCAGTCAGCTGCTACAGAATAACCTGCACATTCCAGTACAGATTAGAAAAAGTTACTGTAATAGTTTCGGAAACAAACTTTTATCATGAGCTGCTCATTTCAGCTTGCCAACAGTTAAAGGAATAGTTTGTCCAAAAATGTCATTCTTTCATTAAATAAGTAAATACTTATTAATTAATTACTTATTACTTATTAATTAAATTAATAAATACTCACCCTCGTATAATTTCAAAGCAATGTGACTTTCTTCTGCAGAACACAAAAAGATGCATTTTAAAGAATTTTGCAATTGCTGATTTCCATACAATAGCAGTTAACAGTGTTGCAATTTAAAGCATCATATGCATCAAAAAATGTCATAAATGTAGTGCATACGACCCATGCCCATTCCCAGACGGACTCTGTGAGCACAGAACTCCTCACATTTCTGCAGAAATATGACATTTGCCATTCACAAAAGTTCAACATTCCCCACCCCTTGTATGTTTGTTTATTAAATATTTTGGATAATTTAATGATAATTTCAGCTATCAGTAATAGTGTAGTACTCTCAGCTCCATTTAACACATTTTACTTTTTAAATCCATTTCACAGATAATCCCTCAAAATCATTGCAGAAAATGAAAAAAAGAGAAATGTCTGCAGAATTGTATTTATTTTAATGTATGTGCTTTGGGAAAGAATCATCTCAGGCAAGGAGATGCAACCAGAGGGTTAGTCTTCACACCCAGAGAATAACATTTTTATTCTGAGATCTGACTCGCCATGCATCATTCTTTAAAATATATCCTTTTGTGCTCCGTAGAAGAAAGAAAGTCATATGGGTTTGGAACCACATTAGGGTGAGTTAATTATGACAGAATGTTCATTTTTGAGTGAACTATTTCTTAAAGGGAAAATGTATTTAAAAATGTAATTACCTTATATCACTACAAACCTGTTGGGTTTTCTTTCTTCTGTGGAATACAAAAAGAATGCTTGTGCTGTTCTTTTTCATACAAGGAATGTGAATGGGTACAGATGCTGTTCTACTTTATACCTTTCTTTTATGTTCCATGGAATAAAGTTACACTTGTTAGAAACAACATGAAGGTGAATAAATTACAGATTTTTCATGTTTGGTTGAACAAACTCTTTAACAAAGTTAGTGTCTTAAAAAATTATGCGTTTAAGCTTTTGGACCAGTTACACTCTTAGGTTTAATCATTACTTCCAACTGTTTACCACAATAGAAAGCAAGTACTTTATGTTTGTAATTAGCCAAATATCACACATTTTCAAAGAACTCCTTGATGTACAACTAACCTAAAACAGTTGATGAGAATAATTGAACAAGAAACTCATTGCTGTACTGTAATTAACATTCATCACACTGGGCAGGTAAATCAGTATACACATAAGATCCCTAGAAGGTTATCCACACAACTATGCACACAACCACATAGCTACAAAACAATGACTTTGTTAATTCTTTTGGGCATTTCTTACATTTTGTGAATGCGTCTTTCACCCTTCTCTCTCTCCCTCACTATATCCCTCCCTCACCTGACTCTCTTTATCTTTGGCCTGACTTATCAGGCATTCATCATTGTCACACAGAGGTGCAAGCCTGAGTGACGGGAGGCTTCATCGGAGACAGTGAGCCAGACACCTCATGACAAAGTATCAGCCACACAGGACCTGACACCCATTAAAACATCACACTCAGACAAGAGATCTCTCTTTTATATGGGGACCCAAAAGCTCTTGTTTTAGGCAACCAGGGAGCAGACTGTCAGCAAAGACATCTGAAATACCAATATAAGCTGCCCTTTCTAGAATTCAAAGCTCTAAACATCAAAAACAGGAAAAATACTGTTGACACAAGCATCCTCTGTGTCACAAATGTCAAGTATCAAAGCTTTGCCACTGAAAGAACAAAAATAATGCATGAATAAAAAACTGTGCTGAGAGGAATTAATCTGAACATCAAAAGTAGTGAGATAAGCAGGAGTCATCCGAACAACTATGCTGACCTCTGTTGGAAGCACAAGAAAGTACATTAAGATGTTCTCTCATATTTAGGATAGTACACCCAAAAATTCTGCCATCATTTACTCATCTTCATATTGTTCTGTATGACTTCCTTATTTACGTGGAACATAAAAGGAGAAATTATGAAGACTGGTCTCTCTTTTCTGTGCACAAGAAATGAATAGAAACTGAAGTATTCAAGCTCCACAAAAGAAGCAAAAAGTATCATTAAAGTGATTTATACAACATGTGTGCTATACTGCAAATCAGCTAAAGACATATGATAGTTTACTGTGAAAAAAGATACAAATTTAAGTTGTCATTCATTGAAAATCTTAACCGCAACAATTTGCATTCCTCTTTACTGTATTACATCCTGCATAGCTGATAGGACATAAACAGAGCTCACTATACTCTCAAGAAAATGCCAAGGAGAGCTAGGACAGAGGTCAATATTTTCTGTTTATAACATCTTAAATTTTGCTCTGTGCCTCACATAACGCTAGTGCATGGCTGCTTAAGACTTTGAATACAATGCATGAGCCATATAAACCACTTGTATGACACTTTTATGGTGCTTTTTCATTCTTTTTTTCTGTGTGATATTCTCTTTTTATTAAAATTTTCAAGAAACAAAAAAACTAAAATAAATCACAACAAACAAAAGAACAGATAAATGAAAATGATTGAATGAAAAACAATGTTAAAAGAACATATCTTATCGCTCTGTATTTTCATCCTTTTTGAAGCTTGAAAGATTCAGTCCCCATTCATTATAATTACATTGAATGTAGCCACCAGCATAGTCTTCAGAATGTCTCCTTTTGTGTTCCACATAAGAAAAAATGTAAAAAGGAATATGGGTTTGGAACGAAATGAGGGTGAGTAAACAGATGTAATCATCTGGCAGGATGTTCATTTTTGTGCACACTATCTCTTTGAAGTAGATTTCTAGAAGGCCGACAGGAGAAACACAATGGCCATGTCACATATGATCGTTTCAAAGCTGCTGTGTAGCATTTTTGTGTTGAGACTCTCAGCACGAATCCACATTATATAGCATCTATAGCGCTTGACACCTCAGCATGCAGGTGAAAAGTTCACTAAGTTGAGATGAGACAGTCTGGCACAACACAGCACCTGCTGTTTGTAACTGGAGGGAAGGTTTTCGCAGACCAGCACAAGTCTCATCTCCAGTGGTACACTTGAGCTGACAGTTGTGACAGAACGCTTTATGAGACAAAAGCCTCAGGTGTGTTTGTCCTTGCGTGGGTCATTAAAGGTCATTCTAGATGTTACTTTGGAGTGATCAGTGTTACAGGATCACATTTGCCCAGAGAAAATGCCTCTTAATTGATTCAAATTCTTATGATTCAAATTATTTTTCTATTATCAAACCAGGTCTCCTTTAATTGCATTCACATTTTAATTAAATTCTACTAAAGTAATTACAAATCTGAGTCATGAAAAAGGCCCTATAATATTTTACAGTATTCAATATTCAACTAATGGTGTCTTTAAATAGTTTTAATTTGCTCTGCACCAGCTGCCTTTTCAAAGTTCACTCAAGTCTTTTTAGATCCTTACTTGCAGTAGCCTCCACAATCATTCACAATCAACAGCTGTGGCCTTTACTGAGCTTAATCAGTCTTAGATGACAAAGGGTTTACAACTAAAACCTCTTCTCTCACATGCCCTGTAAATCAGAATTGGCCAAATTTGGATTATTTAAAACTGTCAATGAAGATCGGGAGGTAAGAGAAATGTCACTAATTCACAAACACGATGTAGCATGTCTCCTGTTGTCATTTATACATGCATAAGGACACTTCTAAAATACCTACTGAAAGAGAAAGCAGGGCTGTCAAATAGTAAAGACATAAGCTTTACATTTTCAGAGAGCTCTAACCACCTTATAAAGTACCTATGATGGATTTATTTTAGTAAAACGGACTAGGGGTTTTGGTGTACAGAATAAACAGAATTTAATTCTAATTATTCATTCATATGCTACTAAAAGCAACAAAAATGTCCCAGATATAGAAATGTGTGGGCAAAAATGTCCCAAAGTAAATTGCTTTACTTTTTTCTGTTATTAGGCTATTTCATAATATTTAATTTAGCTTTGGGTTTATTGTCTCTGTAATCTATAATCATTCCAGGGGGTACATTTGAACCCTTAATAAAAGGGAATCTCTGACACTGGTAAACATAATAAGATAAAATATTTTTTTGTACAATTGAAGCTGTGTTTGTTTTCTCTTGTTTTCAACAAAATAATGCATTAATAAGCCACATAAGCCCTTGTGTCAAAGTTAAAGCTTGACCTTTTGAAGACCTCTGCCCTCAGTATTTTGGTTTGGGACACCAGTCTCCTCCTTTCCTCCTCCTTTTTCTTAGTCACCTCAGGGAGATTGTTATAAATCATGCATAGAATGAGGATGATGGACACATAATGATAAAGAAAGCATTTTCCTTATCAGAAAGGGGTCATAATGTGTTCTTGCACTGATAAGCACTGGTGTCTTATCCAGTGCATGTGTGTGGTTGAGGGTGGTCAAGTGTTTGTGTTTTATTCTCTGGGTGTGAAGACTAACCTTCTGATTCTGTGTTGCATCTCCTTGCCTAAGATGGTTATTTCCCTGGGTTTGAAATGGTTCATAAATGTTTTTTAAAGGGGGGAGGTTGTCTTGTGTAGCAATACACAAGCAATAGCAATTGTGGTTTTAGCCGTTTCAATATAATTCCCTACTATTTCCAGGTTTTGCATGACCTTACATAACAAATGAAATTGCATATAGGCTTTCATCAAGAACATTTTCTAAAATCTACACTTTTTTGATCCTATTTAAGCCAGTAGAGGGCATAAGTCAGCTGTACAGACAGCAGGATATCATATGTACTTTTTAAGGTTCATTGCCCATTCTCAACATGGTTGCAATGAAATATTCAAAGGTCTTTTAGATCTTGATTGTATCTACTTGCTTTGTATAAGTCTGTCCCAACTCAAGTTTTCCTGATATTACTGAAGTTTTAATGCACCAAATGTTTCACTGCAGCACTGGCACATGTCTTAAGCACTGCATTACTGTGACTGCATCAGTAAAATTCCTTGCTGCAGCGTGGATGCCCTAAAACAGTGTGTTTGCTATGAAAATATTAATACGTTTATTTTTATACCTATTGTTGGCACATTTTGCAGGCATTTGCCACATTGACACAACGGTAACAATTCCTGCAGTGTATGTCTAATTTGGGCAGAATGGTAATAGCTACAATACTGTGACTGCATTGCTGCAGCACCAGATTTGCACTATTGCTTCTTCAAATGCACCCAACACCCTAATGAAAATAAAGTGTCTTACCACTATCTGGGTGTGGCTTGGTGCAATTCAGCTGACTTTTAGCTGTCTCCACACCCATGATAAATTCTTCTGTTTGTAAGCTTCACTTCTGGCTGGCCCTCTGTTACAGTCGCCAGATACGATTCTGAGAGTGAGAGATGAAATCTGTCCGAAACAGTTCAAGAGCCTCCTAAACAATTTCAGGTACGAAAATGGGTTTGAGTGACGCAACAAACGGATAGGAAGTATTTCCATTTGAGCCAATGAAACATTAGATTCTATGAAAATACAGTATGAATGCTAATCTTGACATTAGATCAAACTTGAGTCACTAAGGTAAATTTAAGGGATGATAAATGGAAAAATAGTCAATGTTTTTAAACAGGCTGTATGCAAATATAAAGCCATACCCTCAAGATAAGTGACTGGGGTTTAGCATCATGTTGGTCAATCATGGACCCACAGGTGCAATTAGTCATATGAGGAGAGACCGGGCACTCGGTAACTCTTCTGACTTTCTCAGCAGTGTGGGAAACTGTTCTGACCTCATGAGGGGTCCTTGCTGGCACCTGAGGGACTTTTGTACAGATAAATAATGATGTTAGCTTAGTGTCTTAGCATCTTACCTTACACACACACACACACACACACACGCACACACACACATTCTACCTGGAAAAGTACTGTTACATCTAAAAGTAGTGGAAAATATATAGGTGAGCATCAGCATTTAAACATAAAGGCAACATGAAAAGACAATCACAACACATTCAATTTCAATATTGTGACCTCCTATATGCAGATGAAATTAAATATTCAGGGTGAAATAATGAAGGACGTGACCTGATTTTGTGACCATAATTAATCAATGGTTGAGAATTTTTTTTCCCCTTTAGAATAATATAGATGAATCATCCAGATTATTCAAAGGGATATTTAAGAAAGCAAACAGGGTTGATATTGATTTCCTGACAACTAAATGGCATACTTACCTATCCTTTTGGAAGAGTTTGCCTCTGAATCCTCTAACTGAGCATCAGTTGTTGCATGTTCATCTTTTCTATGGTGTTTCACATTGATTATCACAGGGGAGTCCACCATCTTATTTAACATGGGCTCTAAAATTAAACGGAAAGTTTAAATACTCTTCACTGAAATGTTAGGATCAGTAAGAGAGAGAGAGAATCTGAGAGCAGAGACAGAAAGAAAGAGTTAAGGTTACAAATGGACAGTGAAGGATAGGAATATAAATATTCTAACTTGTAGATAATTGCCCTTCTCTGTGCCCTCCCTGCAGTGGTACCTTGTGTTAGTTCATCAGTGCCCAGTCATGCAATTGAGTCATCACATCCAGACCACATGTGAAAGATCAGCATGTAGAGAGGATGTTATTCTATGGCTCGTTTAGCTGTAGAATATGCTCAGAGAGCCAGAATAGTAGGCCAAAAAACATACTGACTTAAGATGCAAAGTAATGTGGAGTCAATGATGCATCATCTCAGATATAAGAAGATTGAATTTTCAGTCTTTCAGTTGCTTTCTCTACCTAAAAATCTGTCTGTCGACAGTGCACGTAGCAGAGCTGTCACTTTAGTGCTGTGCACAGTAAGGTAAACTACAAAATACTAAAATCGTCTCCAAAACACATACTGATAACAGTGTGTTCCTCTATACTGTGTTACTTGAGAAGCATCCTATAATTCCAATATCAAGACCCTTTCTGTTAAAATCCAAAATCCTGCCTTGCAGCGATATTCCTAATAAGAGATTTTCTTCCATATCAGGAGATCCAGCTATGCAAAGTGTCACACTACAGTATATCAGACCAAACGATGCAAGATTACATTTATTCTTTCATTTTGTGCTAGTGGGCCCTTTTTTATCCCAATATCTGATTGACCTACTTGAGCTGGCATACCAATGTAATGTTCCACAAGAGTGAATCTTTTATGGGACCTTAAGATGCAGTCTCTTTTATAAAACTTTGCTTTCATAAAGTAATTTATAGTTTTTTGACAGTACTAGAGGCGCCTGCAACTGTATGTCTGTGCGAACTGTGCACCCCATGAATCCTCACTTATTGATGTTAATATTGTTAATATAAAATTGGTAGCATTCCATTGACTACTGATTTGTGTGTGCTCAACAATAGAAACACTGAAAAAATGCTAACTTAAATGAATTGCTGTAAGATCTAAATTTAAAGGCTAAATTCAAGTAGAAAAATATTATTTAACATGTCGGAGTCAATCTGACTTGGTTACACTAACAAACTGACACATTGCAAAGCTACTTTATTTTCTATAAACTATTTCTAATTACACCTTAATTATATTATATATTACTATTATAGTATTTTTTAATATACATTATGGGGGTGGGGGCATAGACAGGTTTCTGTGCATACCACAAGATGATATACTGCAGACTGCACAGTGCATTCACATTTTTTTTTAAATGAGCTAGAGGGGAGACCATCACATTAACAATGCATGAGCCACCAATCAGAAAGAGTGCACATAGAGTAGAAGATGTTGAAATGAAACCGCACCAGCAAAGATATCACACTGTGTGTCCGAAATAGGCAAATTAATGTTGCAGCAATGGTATAGAATAAATGGGAGAAACAGTAAGAGAGAACAAGAGGGAGAGAGAAAGTGGATGGATGAATTTGCATGGCAGCTGAGGAGCCGGGAGGTGGTATAGGTACCTGATCGCTTGCTGAAAGCCTGTCTGGCTCTTAGATTGCTCTGCGGAAGCCCTAAGACATCATTAGCCTTTCCATTCAGTCTGAAGGAAGCAGAAGATGAGTGGCACCTTGTTCTGAATGCCAATGATGTTGAAGTGGAATACTGCCAGTTGGAGCCAAAGCTCGTGTTATTCCTAAAGGCACTATGTGCATGGTTGTAGCATCTGTCAGGTGCCAGGATGGTCTTTCGGTTCCATCAACGCCAATGTGTGCCATGTCCCAGTTGCTGTAGGACCTTTTAAAATGAACTACTGTCCCAGGTTTGTCTGGGGTTTGCATAAAACATGTCTTTTCAATTGTAAGGGACAGAGTAGATCTTTGCAAAGTCCCAGAAGCTTCCTGAGACTGTCCCAAAGGGATTGAGAATGAGTTGTCCAAGCAGAGAGTAGATCAGAAGAGCTGGCATGGTAGAACCTCCAGGTGAGCACAGAATTGGAAAATATCTCATTTGGAGGAGGTAGGAGGGTCTGTCTTGAAGACTGACTCTCCCTCTTGTAGAACTTGGGTACTTCAAGGCATCTCACTATTTCAATGTGTTGTCACTATTGCTCACATTGTGTGCACTCAGTCACTGTCACCACAACTGGCTTACATCCAAGAGGCATCAAGTTGCCACCAGTCTTGGCTGGTAGGATTTTAACCTTACTGTAGGTCATAACAGAGGAAAGAGTGAAGTGTGGTTTATCAAGCAAGTCCATAGGGCTAGTTCTTGATCTTAGATAATCCGTATTGCTCCTTGTAGAAGGCAAACTCTGGGTGGTAATGGTGATAGAGGAGAAATTAGAAGGTAATGAAGGTCTGTTGAGGCAACAGAGGGCTTCAGGAACACTGTGTGTCCGGCATAGGAATAAACCAGAAGTTTCTGATCTCTTAAGTTCATCAAATGATGAACATAAACAATTAAGCCTGCACTAAAAATGTAAAAGAATATATTTGGTTAACTACAAATTAATCTCTACTAAAAATATTTGTGGTCTCTGCCGTAAAAACTGAAAATAATTTTTGTTTCAAAAAATATGTTGACAGAAATGCACTTAAAGTGGATGTTAATGGCAGGGACTAAAATCGTTCTGGGCAGAAACTATTTTTTCAGTATACAACTGCCTCCTTTCTAAATGGTAACCAGTTCTAAAAAAAATTAATGAATGGTTAATAACATTCTTTTTTTCAAATGAAAGTATTCTGTGCTAAATGTGGTTGACATACCAGTTGCAGTGCTACCAGATCTCTCAAGAAAAAAAAAGGACAATGATCACACTTATGTTGTCAAGAGAGCAGCACGAAAAATTAAGCATAAGTGGAAAAATACAAAATTATATGTATTTCGCAGGAAGGATAGTGTCTCTAACTACAGGCTCTAAAAACTGCCAGGTCTGCATATTTGAGGAGATTCATAGAAAATAACCACAGTGTTTATTCAGTACAGTTACTAAATGGGTTAGAAATAAAACTTTGATTGAACCAGATATTGCATCGCAGCATAGTAGTAATGACTTTATTCATTTCTTTACCGACAAAATCGAAATCATCATACACAAAATTGGAATTACGAATCCCTCTGCCATACCACTCCAGAAGACTTTAAATTATTCCCGATGAGCAACTTCAATCCTTTGCTGTTATAGGGCAGGAAGAACAAACACAAATTACAAAAACATCAAAATAAACAATATTTATGTTATATCCAAAACTGACTTAACTCCTAAAAGAGGAGTTTCATGAATTCTCAGAACCTCTTAATATTATTAACTCATTATCTTTAGGAAATGTCCCAAGAAACTTTAAACTGGCACTTGTCAAACTGCTTATCAAGAAACCACAGCTTGATCCAGGAGAACTGGCTTATTAAAGACAAATATAAAAAAATATATATTAAATTTAAAATCTCCCTTTAATGTCAAAAATACTAGAAAATGTAGTGTCCTCTCAAATATGTTTTTTTTTTTTTTTTTTACAAGAAATTACATATATTAAGAATTTCAGTCTGGATTTAGGCCCCATCATAGTACAGATACTGCACTTATCAGAATTACAAATGACTTGCTCTTATCATCTGATTGCTGCTACATTTCTCTTCTTGTTCTCTTAGATTTTAGTGCTGCCTTTGACTTAATAGATCATGACATTCTCTTGGATAGGCTTAAAAATTATGTTGGCATTTGTGGACAGGCATTAGCTTGGTTTAGGTCCTATCTATCTGACCATTACTACTTCGTCAAATTAAAATATGGAGTCCCACAGAGATCAGTTTTAGGGCCTCTGCTTTTCTCCCTATATATGCTCACACTGGAAGACATTATCAGAACCATGGAATTAGTTTTCTCTGTTATGCGAAGATACCCAACTTTATATTTCTTTGAAACCTGATGAAATTTCACAATTTTCCAAATTATCAGAGAGTATATATGATATCAAAGAGTGGATGTCTATAAATGCCAATAAAACCAAAGTACTAATTATTGGAACACAAATATAAAAAAAAATAAAGACGCTAAAATATAATCTGACTCTTGATGGATGTACTGTAACGTCAACGTCTATAGCAAAAAAATAAATAAATAAACATTTTAAAAAATGTGGTATTTGATAGCAATCTAACCTTTAAAAAACTAAATTTCCAATATTTGTAGAACTGAATTCATCCATTTAAAAATATTGCTAAGTTACGACACATGCTATCTGTTTCTGATGCAGAAAAAATAATGAATACAGTCATGACCTCAAGATTAGATTATTGTAATGCATTACTAGTTGCAAGATATGCTGTCATTATATCTTAATTTGTATTTAACTCAGAATGTTTCTTTAAATAAAAGCAGCAACATCCTTACTTAAGGCTGTGTAACCTTTTAAACGTTAAAACTTAAGAAACATTTTCTATAGGCTGCAAACCACCTTTAAATGTGCTGTGCCATCAGTGTTATTTGTGGTCTTTTATACACCTTTATATATGCATTTCACCCAGAGGTGAAAACAAGTCAGACATACATGCTGCTTTACCACGAAATAACTGGGCAGTAAAAAGTGTCATTAAAAGCAGTTAATTAGACATTCAGTGTATTTACAATAACAAATAAATATTCTTATGATGATTTGGATATTTTGTCTGGAATATAAATACAAAGAAATTTGTATGTCTCAGGTGAACACATCAAAAATACAGTGTGAAAACAAACTGTAAAAAAGAGGGGTTCAACAATACATTCTTCTGTTGCATTATATGAGAGCACTCTGCTCTCAGAACAGATCATAAGAAACTAAACAACTGTGTCTGGACATTATCATAAATTCACCCAGCTGGCATCCTAATTTTGTTTCCAATGCATAGCTACTGATTTACGGGAAAGGCCAAAATAGTTTTATTCAGAGGATTCTGTAATATTTCAACTTGGAATTGTTATTCTTTTAAAAAACTATGTTTGATTAATTGTCTGAATACTCCACAACATTATTTTTTCTAACCAAATGCTGGGTTGAGGTTGTTGGGTGAAGAAGTTGAGTTGATTTGACCCGATCTGGGTAGGTAAACATTTTATACCTGTAATCTAGCACTGCTGGGTTGGAAATGAAAACTTGAAAGAAACCATACATGTCGTTTAAAATCTTTGTGAAGGCTGCTGAATGAGACAAAGTGCCAATGCTGGAAACTGGAAGATTTTATTTAGTACTGTTTGAATATATGAAGGAATAGCGACAGACAATTCCATTACTGAAAAATAATGAACATTCTGTGGGTTTCCATCCAAATATTTTTATACGCATTTAAAAATTGCGCATAAGAAATCCTGAATGGAAATGCTTATGGTGGGCCTATTGTGTTTTCCTGTGTATCTACATGGCTGATCGTTTTCCTCATCTGTTTTCCTCTGACAAATGACTGGCGTGATTGGCGTTCCCATGGGAATGCTCATTCATGCCGTTCGTCGGTTTATTTTCTGCACCTGCAGCTCTTTTCTCTCAGCCTACTTATAACCTTGTGTTTCTCTTTAATGTTGCCAGATTGTTCCGCATGTTTACATGCTGTCTCGCCTCTTCAGTTAGTCTAGTCAAGTCTAGTCTTGTTGCTTAATTTTTTCTGTCTAGATTTGTTCTCTTGTACAGTCAGTTTCCTGTTTTCCCGTCTGCAGGTTTATCGCTGTGTTATCATCTCTACATACCAGGAATACTCACCATGCTGTTGTTCTGGCCCACTCTATGCTGCTTCCAAGTCATGCAGTCATTTCTGCTATCTCCATTGTGATACGTTTTGAACTCGGTGTGGTGCTCAGCTCACCATGGTTACCATGTCACTGCTCCCATCAAACTCACCGTCTCAGGAAACTATATTGAGGAATTGTCATTTTACATCATCTGCTTACCCTCAGCTCCAGTGAACCTGCGGCACCCGTGGCTGGTAATACACAACCCTCTTATTGACTGGGCCAAGAATTCTGTTTTGTCTTGGAGTTCGTTTTGCCTGTCTAGTTGTCTTGTCTCAGCTCCTTCCCCTGTTGTCTTGTTCTGTGTTACAGAAGGTCTACCATGACTTGAGAATGGTGTTCAGTATGTCCAGGGCTGCTTCTCTACCGCCACACTGCCCATATGACTGTGTGATTGACCTGTTGCCTGGCACTTCTTTACCTCAGGGTCATCTCTATTCGCTCTTTGCTCCAAAGAGGGAGGCCATGGAGAAGTATTTTAATGATTCTCTGGCAGCAAGTATTATTCATCCCTTTTCTTCTCTGGCCAGGGTTCTTCTTTGTTGGCAAAAAGAATGGCTCCTTAAACTCTGAATAGATTATCAGGTGCTGAACGATATCACAGTGAAGAATTGCTAAACTTTACTGTTGATGTTATCTACTTTTGAACTCTTGCAGGGGGCCACCATCTTCACAAAGTTGGACCTATGCAGCGCTTAACAGAAGGGAGCGGGATGAATGGAAGATTGCTTTTAATTTTCTTACTGGGCATTTTGAGTATTTGGCCATACCGTTTGGCCTTTCTAATGCATCCACTGTTTTCCAAGAACTCGTTAATGATGTGCTCCGGGACATGGTCAACCAATCTGTTTTTGTATACTTAGACGATATCTTGATTTTTCCTCACTCTTTGAGTGACCATGTCCAGCACGTCAGGCGGGTGCTTCAGTGGCTGCTTAACAATCGTCTTTTTGTCAAGGTGGAGAAGTGCAAGTTTCATTGAATGTGAGTTGTGCATTCAGTGGCTTGGAATCAGTTATTCCGTTATTCCCATTATTCCATTGCGTTATTCCCATGATTAACACACACATTAATTGAGCACTTCTGCCATCAGGCATTCTTTGTGTTAAACTAATATCCCACACCAACATTTTCATCTAAACTAGCTATTTTGCCTCCTAGACACCCAGACACGCTTCTGGCAATCCTTACGGAAATTAATGTTTTTACTGCAGTAATATTGTAGTAACCATATATACTTTTGTTTTTTTGTGTGGAGGAAACCATGATTTTACTCTTGTAAAAAATTATGTTACCATGACTGAAATAACCAAATTATTTTTTTTTAAACCATGGTTTTACTGTAGTAAAATTATAACAGCTATGATTTTACTACTACTAATACTGCAATGTCCATGTAGGTACCATGGTTATATTTACTTTAGTAGACTTGTAATTACAGTGACTGTTAATTTTGTGGCTACTATGGTTTTACTACAAAAACCATGGATAAACTATGGTTACTATAGTAAAACCATGGGCCATTTTTGGTAATATCTGACAGTGTCTGTTCATCTGCTTCACATAGACATTGGGGATAAATTACATTATATGTATTTAAGAGAACAGCAAGACAGTGCTTAGGTTTTATTATTTTAATTATATTTAGGAAATAGTCAGCCCAAAAATTTAATTCTGTCATTATTACTCACACATGTGCCATTACAAACAAAAGGAAAACATTTGAATAATTCTAAAAAGAGAACTCACTGTTGTCCTCCCTATCGCTTAGTGACCAGTCTGTCAAGCTCCAAATTGGTTTTAAAAGGACCAATAAATTTTTTATGTTTTGTGCACTATATTCCAAGTCATCTGAAGACACATTATAGCTTTGTGTGAGGCACAGACCAAAAGTATGCAGTTCTAATTATGCAAATAACAATTATGCTGTTCTCAAATAAATTATGCTGAAGGTCAGATGTCAGTACTATATTTTTATATTGCGTGACTCATGAGCCATTGTGACATTAAATCTGTGACATATTTGATCAGATAGCTGCATGCTGAGTGTGCTGAATGCTTTGATTTTCAACATTTTTATAGATGTCCTGTTCCTCATACTGTACAAATGTATTGTTCAGCACCAGAAGACTTAAAATATATAGTAGTGTACAGTTGCTTAATGTTGTTAATGGTGCTTTTATGGCAATTTTTGGGTTTGATAGACTGGTCAATATGGCCTGGCTGATATTGTACGGAAAATGAAATTGAACAATCAGTTTTTTGTGTGTTCAATAACAGCGTATGGGTTTTGTAGGACAGGAGGATATTTAAAACAAAAAATAACCAGTCAAGTGTAGGATTCATACTAAGAGTAAATGACGACAGAATTTTCATTTGGGGGTGAATTATTCCTCTAATGTCCAAATGTCACAGCAGTCAAACTTTCTTAACAATACTTTTTTGGTTTATATTGAACAATTGTACATTTTATTTTTATTTAAGACAAACAAGGTGACATTGCCTTTCTGGTCTCTACTGTGCTCTCAACGTTGGTGTACATGATTGGAAGGAAAATATTCAGACCAAGATTCACACAGAAGGCCTTCATTGACATGCAGACTGCTATTTTAAAATGCTTTGCCCCAAACCTACCTTGATTTGCTTGATTCAGCTTTTGGCATGGTAGAGAATGGCAATGAGCTGTTCATAAAATTCTTAAATACTTTACAGGATTCAGGAGAAAAAAAAAAAAAACAGTTTTTGCAGCAGCTGCAGGTAGCTCTGACTATGGACACGAAAAGAGGTGGTGTGTTTTCTAGTGAAGCTAATCGATATTTGTTGAGGCAGTTTTTTAGAGGCTGCTGGGACAATGCGCTTATTGCGCTTATTCAGCTTGAGCAATGGAAAAAC
Organism: Moxostoma hubbsi; assembly: GCA_032164185.1. Taxonomy (NCBI): domain Eukaryota; kingdom Metazoa; phylum Chordata; class Actinopteri; order Cypriniformes; family Catostomidae; genus Moxostoma; species Moxostoma hubbsi. The sequence continues at coordinate 21,681,918 of JAVLUX010000023.1, read as the reverse complement.
AATCTTCCTTTTGCTGAGCTCCTATTTTTGCTTCGTAGAGTTGAGGACAAAGAAATCTGTATGCGAAAGCATCTTGGCACATGCAAACACATGTTTCCACTCACTCCATGTTTGCCTCCTCACAAGATGCTGACCAAATTCAGCCTAATACTGTCTCTGAACTAAAGAAACAAGTGAAAGAGCTTTAAGGTCAAATTGGAAGTTTAAAAGAAACCAAAGAGCAAACCAAAATGTCCCATAAGAATGTAGTTCAGAATCAACTTACCACTGTTAAATCAGAAAAAAAGCCAAATCCAAATCTGTTATGAATCAGAGCAAATCATAGTCAGTGCAAACTAACCCATCTGAACATCTTCGCTGCTTTTCAGAAAGTCAATTGAAGAAGCCAAAGCCTGGGTATTGTTTTCACTATGGCGAGGATGGTCATTTTGCCTCCACCTGTGACAATGACCAAAAACCTTTCTTGGTAGACTCCAAGAGGAAACTCCTGAGAGAGCACCAGCTTTCATGTGAAGCTCAAATTAAATCATCCCATTCAGTTACTTTAAAATGAAACCAGCCTCGGTTATGGGACAAACAGGGGATGGGAAATGTATTAATGGTCCCAAGACAAAGAAGCATAGTGTCCTTAATTGGCACATTCATACAAAGAAGCAAACATTCACCTAACCAATAGGCTTGACTGGAGCAAAGTGTACTGCTGAAATCTATGTTGCAGGCAAAAAGTGTAATTGTCTTTTAGACACAGGCTCACAAGTGACTACAGTTTCTCTGCCATACTACAAGCACTTTCACACTTGAAAATCAGACCTCTTGAAAATCTACTTGAAGTTGAAGCAGCAAATGGTCAACTTGTTCCTTATCTTGGCTACATTGAAGTCAACACTATGTTTCTAAAAGCCTTCCTTGGAATGAATGACAAGCTTTCCACACTTGCCTTAGTTACCTTAGATAACTGTGGCAGCTCTCAGTCTCCAGTGCTAATAGGCATAAACACACTTGATTTGTCCTATGAAAAATACTCAAATACCCAGTCCACTGATGTTCACCAGACCTTATCATATGGCTTCAAAGCTATCTTTAAAAATGTTCAACATCGATCCAAACAAAAGGTTAACAGTAGCATTGGATTTATGGCTAAAAGCCTGAAGTGGTTCCTCCTGGTCAAATGCTTGCCCTTGAAGGTCCTGTCAGCATTCGAGAAAGACATACAGATTAACGAGTCTTAATGGAGCCTCCCTCCATATCATCCTTGCCTGCTGGTCTCCTGTACACTGCCTGTCCAGTCACACAGAAAGTTCCTGTAATCCTAAAAAATTATACAGACCATGACATTGTCATTCTTGCAAAAAGCATAATTGCAGAGCATTTGAAGGTATCTAATGAACCTTCTGCTACTAAAAGCAAACAGTCTGATCCTTTCGAAACACTCGTTTCGAAAGGTTTATTTTGGTTATGCACCAATACCTGCTGAATGTAAAGAATCATTGAGGAGCATGGTCATGGAGTACTTGCATGATTCTATGGGTCACCTAGGCATACAGCGCACACTTGACCTTATGAGGTCGAAGAATTATTGGCCTAGAATGACTGAAGACATAGAGAAGAAAATGAAGAAATGTTCTCAATGTGTATGCCATAAAACCTAATCTGAAAGAGCCCCCCCCCCCCCATTAGATCTACTCGTTAGTTAGTATGCATGGACTTCTTGTCGATTGAGCCAGATACAAGCAACACATTTACATTTACATTTCTGCATTTGGCAGACGCTTTTATCCATAGCGAGTTAAGTGCCTTGCTCAAGGACACAATGGTGGTGGCTGTGGGGATCAAACCAGTGACCTTCTGATTAACAGTTATGTGCTTTAGCCCACTACACCACCATCACTAGGTGCAACACCAAGTATGTGGTTGCTATTCCCAACCAGAAGGCCCGTACAGTAGCCAAAACCCTCTGGGAAAATTTTGTAGTTCACTGTGGTATTCCTGAGAAATTGCATAATGACCAGTTCTACCAGAAAGACTTGGGAGAATAATACTGAACAATTAACCATTTATTTACAGCTCGGCAAACAATATAAAGATAAAAGTTCTTTGGCGTAGGCCCCATCCGTAGCTCGCAATCCGGGGGTCCGGACTCTGCATTTCCTGCCTGGCGATGAAGGCAGGGGCGCAGCCGACCCCCAGTGAGGTAAGGGAAGGGACCATCCTGGTGGTGGTGTGTAGGAAGGAAGGGATCATCTTGGTGGTGGGGAGGGTGGAGGAGAACGAAAGCGTCAGCATCTGTGAACTCAGACATGTGTAAGTACCCATCTTTTATACTGCAAGTGTTAGAACGCGATTGGATAGATGAGAAGGTAATGAGTGACGTAACAATTGAGTCTTCCTGGCAAAACTTATGCTAAAGCTTCCAGGGGCTGGATTTTGAATCAAATACAATTAAGGAACTCTGTGAACTGATGGGAATCCATAAGATCAGACCAACCCTTATCATCTTAAAGGAAATCTAGTCGAATGATTCAATCACACACTTCTCAGTATGTTTGGCCCATTTTACATGAATTTGTGAAGACACTTGTCCATGATTACAGTTGCATGAGACACGACTCCTGTTCAATGTTCCTCTAAACAGAGAAAACTAAAGTCACATTCACAGTATGTTGACAAATTAAAGGCCCGATTGCAAAAGAGTTATGATTTGGCTATGTGGAATACTGTCAAAGCTGGAGAAAGGAACAAGACTCACTTTGACAAATGTGTCACAAAATCTACCTTAAACATAGGAAAGTGTGTACTAGTCAGGAATGTGTGCTTGAGGGGTAAGAACAAATAGGCTGACAATTTGGAATCACTGGTACATATTGTTGTAAGCAGAGCAAGTGATCTCCTTGTATACACTGTAAATCCAGATTATAAAGATGGCCTCTTGAGATTGTTACACAGGGACCTTTTACTACCATGTGAGTTCTTACTGTTAAGAGACGAGGTACTAGAAGATAGACATAGTCACAGTTTAGTTTAGCTGTAACTAATTCCATTGTTGAGTATAGATTCACAGACCAGCCCAAGCGAATAACAGAACAGCCTGTTATGGGGCTTTTCCACTGCACGGATCAACTCGACTCAACTCAACTCTGCTTGCTTTTTTGGAGTTTTCCACCGTGGATAGTACCTGGTACCTGATACTTTTTTTAGTACCACCTCGGTCGAGGTTCCAAGTGAGCCGAGCCGATACTAAATGTGACCTCAAAATCCTGCAGATCACTAATTGTTCAGAGAGAATCATCACTACAATCATCACTGGATTTCCGATATGTGTTATCAACCTGCTAGTTTTAAAGTTAGTAACAGTGATAACATTATCATTAGTTCATGGGACTTTCGAATTGTGAAAAAAGAAATGGCTGTGTGCAAAACGAGGTGCAGATGGTCCACTCGTTAGCGATGAGCAAAACAAAAAAGTCTCACAGGAAGTGTCTCCTATCAACTGTGTAGGGAAAAGTAAAAACTCAGCCACAATGGAGGATGGTACAATTTGTTACGTTAACTCTATACTATGCTTGAAAGCTTCACCTTATTTAGTTGACCAGCTACTGGAAGCTTGCTTCTAAAACAACCAGGCCAATTTAACTGTTACACTTGTGAAAAATCACCATGTAACAACTGCTTTATGCAGCACAATGAGCTAGTAGATAACAGCTAGTGGTTGTGTTATTGATTTGGTCAGTTTGTGTTGCGTTAAAGATGATGTCACGGCAGTAGAGGCGGCGCAACTATTTTGATCAGCCTATAATCCCACTCACGTTGAGGCGGCACTAAACTGCAGTGGAAATGCAAGCTCAGAAATGTAAAGCGAGTATAGTTGAGGCGAGTCAAACCGTAACGTGCAGTTGAAAAGTGCCATTAGTCAGATGCACAGCGATGTAATATAAGGGAGTAAAGAGGGGAGGGTGAAACCCAGTGTAGATACTGATTTAAAACAACAGAATCATAATAAAGGAAAAAGCAAAGGAAATTAAAAAAAAAAAGTAATTTACTATGAAAGCATAATTAGGAATGAAACACAAATAAATAACACTAAACACTCAAAAATAACATATAATTGATGTTAAAATAGAGAAGAAAACATTATTAGCATGTAATTTAGTAAATGGAAAAAGTAATCAATACCCCTTTAAGAATTGCGCAGAGAGAGTTCTAGTATTGACCAATCAAGAGACAGCGCACGTAATCTGTAATTGGGAAGAGAAGAGATGCAGAGAAAACAACTGATATAATATCAAGCAAAAAGTGAGATTTAAGATAAAAACATCATGGATACTGTTGCAACCTCCGTTCCCTGATGGAAGGAACAAGACATTGTGTCGATTGTAGTGACACAAGGGGTCTCTTCTGAGATCCTCACATACCTCTGAACTTGAGAAAAGGCCAATCTCAAGTTGGCAGACAGAATTTGCATACCCCGCCCCCGGACATACGGGTATAAAGGTAAGTGGGGTGAGTGAATATCAGACAGGTTTTCACTGAGGAGCTGAGAATACTGCTCAAGGGAGATGCGGTCCTGCCAGCAGGGGGACCATTACGCAGAAAAAACGTCACAGGGACTTGCCTGAAGCGGTAACTATGCCTGTGGAGCCCAAGCACAACATAGATCACTCGACTCGTGGTGGGTCTGGTGGCGAATTCCTCCGCTGAATCCGCGGCCAGAGGACTAGGGAGGAAGAGCATCCAGGAAACAAGAGCTTACTGGCTAACCTGGGAGAAAAGGCGCACTGGATCTGATATGTGAAGTGCGCAAGGTGCAAGTGGAATACCTGGTCGGCTGTTCCGTATTACCGAGTTCTACCGGCTTGGACCTGACAAAACATGGGATGAGACCAACTCAACCCTGAGGTTGTAGAACCTAGAAAATGTGCTGGGTGTTGCCCAGCCTGCTACTCTGCAGATGTCTGCTAAGGAGGTGCCTTGGGCCAGTGCCCACTAGGATGCCACACTTGTCGTAGAGTGTGCTTGAACCCGCAAGGGGGCGAGGGGGGGGGGGGGGGGGGGGGCATGGTCTGGGTATGATAGGCTAGGGAAATAGTGTCAACAACCTAATGAGCTAACCTCTGTTTGGAGAAACCGTTCCCTTTCCACCGTCCGCCAAAGCAGACAAAGAGCTGCTCAGAGCATCGAAAGCCCTGCGTGCGGTCCATGTAGATAAGCAAAGCACATACCGGACACAGCATCGAAGAGGCTGGGTCTGCCTCCTCCTGAGGCAGCATTTGCAGGTTCATGACCTGGTCCCTGAAGGGGGTCATAGGATCCTTGGGCACGTAGCCTGGTCACGGTCTTAGAATGAATTGAGCATCTGCCAGACTGAATTCCAGGCAAGTGTCGCTGACAGAGAACGCTTTCAGGTCCCCAACCCTGTTGATGGAAGCAAGCGTTATCAGGAGGGCTGTCTTCAAGGAGAGGGCTTTGAGCTCGACTGAATCAAGCGGCCCGAAGTGGGGTCTCTGAAGTCCTGTGAGGACCACTGAGAGATCCTAGGAGGGGAACAGGCTTGGCCAGGAAGGGTTCAACCTCTGGGCGCCTCTAAGGAACCTGAAAATAAAGTTGTGCTTACCAAGAGACTTGCCGTCTACTGTGTCGTGGTGGGCTACGATAGCAGCAACATATACCTTCAAGGTGGACGGGGACAGCCTCCCCTCCAGCCTCTCCTGCAGGAATGAAAGCGCAGACCAAACTGCGCATCTCTGCGGGTCTTCAGATTGGAAGAACACCAATTTGCGAACAGACGCACCTTGAGGGCATAAAGCTGCCTGGTAGAGGGAGCTCTGGCTTGGCCCCAACCCAGTTGAGAGGTATCTGTGGTGACCACGACATGTCTGGACACCTGCTGTAGGGGGACTCCTGTCTGCAGAAAACAGAGGTTTGTACAAGGGTTGAAAGTCTGACGGTAGGAAGGGGTGATAAACACACGGTATGTGCCGCAGCGCCATGCCTATCTCAGGACTCGAGTCTGAAACCCGTGCTGGAGCGGTCTCATATGCATAAACCCGAGCGGCACAACCACGGCCAAGGATGCCATATGCCCCAAGAGCCTGTGGAACCGTTTGAGAGGAACCGCTGTGCCTGGCTTGAAGTGAGCGAGGCACACGAGCGCTGACTGCACACGCTCAGTTGTGAGGCACACTGACATTGAGACAGACTGAACCAGAGAGAGCTTGCTTTTTTCCCAGTTGACCTGAAGCCCTAAACGGCTGAGGTGCGTGAGCACCTGGTCCCTGTGGGAGCATAGTGACTCTCGAGAGTGTGCTAGGATGAGCCAGTCGTCAAGGTAATTGAGTATGCGGGTGCCCAGTTCCCGTTGCGGGGCAAGGGCTGCCTCTGCGACCTTGTTGAATACGCGAAGGGATAGGGACAGACCGAAGGGGAGGACCTTGTACTGATACGCCTGGCCGTCGAACGCGAACCGTAAGAAGGGTCGGTGTCGAGGCAGAATGGAGACGTGGAAGTACGCATCCTTCAGGTCTACCGCCGCGAACCAATCTTGATGCCAAACACCGGTTAGAATTTGCCTCTGCGTGAGCATTTTGAACGGGAGTTTGTGTAAAGTCTGGTTGAGAACTCGCAGGTCCAAGATTGGCCGCAACCTACTGCCTTTTTTGGGTATGATGAAGTAAGGGGTTTAGAAACCATTCTTCATCTCGGCTGGAGGGACTGGCTCTATCGCTTCTTTGAGTAGCAGAGCGGCAATCTCTGCTCGTAAAGTGCTGATGTTTTCGGCGCGCATCGGTGTGGAGCGAATACCGCTGAAACGAGGCGGGAGCCTGGCGAATTAAATCGCGTAGCGATGGTCCTGTCCAGCGATGGTCCTGTCCAGCCTGTCCAGCCATCGCGACGGGCTGGGAAACGCAAACCATGCATCTAAGCTCCGTGCGAGGGGCACTAACGGGACGATCGTTTTGGACGTACCGGGTGGGGCCTCGCGGCGGGGGGTAGCAGGTTATAGTGCGTCGGGGGGCAAACACTCAAAGCACTTACCTTGCTCCACGGGTTGTAGACAGAGGAGGGGGTCCTGTAGGGATGTCCTCGAGACTCGTGGTAGTCGTGGGTCTGGATGCAAGATAGCTGAGTGATGGCCTTCAACTGCTTCCTCACCGCTGAAAACTGCTTAGCAAAGTCGTCAACAGTGTCACCGAAGGGAACAAACTGGGAGACGGGGGCGTTGAGAAACGTCGCACATCTCGACCAAGTTCAGCCACAGGTGTTCCTGGACCACGAGAGTGGTCATCGCCTGCCCGAGTGCTTGCGTGTGACCTTCGTAGCCCTGAGAGCGAGGTCGGTTCCTGCAGCATGAGGAGTGTAGTTCCTGCAGTACGCTGGGATTGGGAATACCCTGGTGCAGTTCTTTGAGTGCCCTGGCTTGGCATGCAAGGCGGAGGTGGCCTGTCTAGTGGCACTGTAGGCTTTCGCAGTCAGTGACGACATTGTCCTACAGGCCTTGGAGGGGTGGTCCCGCCAGGTGGTGGCGTTCTTGGGACACAGGTGGATCGCAACTGCCCTGTCCACCTGAGGGACCTCCGTGTACCCTTTGACCGCCCCGCCGTCCAGCATAACGAGAGTGGACGAGCGAGGAGGTCGGTTCAGGGCAGTAAAAGGTGTCATCCACGAACTCGTCAGCTCGTCATGCACTTCTGGGAAGAAAGGTACCAGGGGGGGCGTGGCTGAGAGCGGCGCTCGGAGCTGAGGTACCAATCATCAAGCTTTGAGGGTTGGGGGATGACAGAGGGTTCCAGTCCAACCCAATGCTCACAGCGGCCAGGGAAAGCATGTCGGCCATCTGCACTTCAGACTCTGACTGGGCGGGCTGGCCCAAGGACAGGAGTCCGGTTAGGTCTTCAGAGTCAGATGCCTGAATGGTCTCCGATGCAGCGGTGATGTTGTCACCCAGACCTGGCTCCAGGGATGAGGCAAACTGGACGTGAATTGAGCCGCCGCTGCCATCCCCAAATCGCCTCCATCGCCAGCTGGGTCATCCTCAGTCCTGTGGGAAGAAGGTGCGACGCAAGGGGCGGCTGGAGTGGCGTTCGTTTTGAGAAACGACAAGCGTGACCGCAATGTTGCCATGGTCATGTTCTCGCAATAAGAACATGAACCATCCACAAACGCTGCCTCAGTGTGATCACTACCCACGCACACAAGGCAGCGTCTATGACTGTCGGATCTGGAGAGATAACGGCCACATCCAGGAACTACACAGCGGCGGAAAGGCATCTTTAAAAACAAACATCCTGAAAAGGACGTTCAACGCTCACTCGTGTATGTTGCTCTTTTACCAGAAAAAAACTATTTTAGAGGAGAATAAACTCTTTTAGAGAAATAAAACTCTTTTAGGAAAGAAGTGCTGTCGAAGCACCCAGGGGCAGAGGCTGCACAGCGTGCAGAGAGGAGAAAGCCACTGGAATGCGGCGTCAGATCCAACAGAAAGCTCTCTTGCAGAGGTGGGTGAGGCAGTCGTGACACACAGCTCGCTGATCACACAACCGTTCAGCTCCTAAGAAAAAATTTGTCTGACATTCGCTCCCCCGTTCCCCTTTATACCCATATGTCCGGGGGAGGGGCATGCAAATTCTGTATGCCAACTTGACCTTGGCCTTTTTTCAAGTTCAGAGGTACGCGAGGCTCTCGGAAGAGACCCCTTGTGTCACTTCAATCGACACAATGTCTAGTGAGTGACAGAAGGGGAACAGACAAGTCTGAATAAAAGGCTGTGCTATTTGACCTTAAAGGTGAGTTGATGGATATTTTGTTTTGTATGAGTTATTGTGTGTTGTTGAGTTTCGCTGTGAAAGTTGTGGTGTTGTATCCTAATCTACTACCTTTGCTCTTGATAAAAGATGTGAGCCACCCACAGGACGATATTTGATGAGGATTCTTTGAACTGTTTCTTACTGTGTTCATCGAAAGGTGGATCAGACAGACAGTAATTGCCCTCAACTTTCACCAGCATTTTTCCTACATCAAAGGCAATCCACAAGTTCACACAGCCATGGAGAATTTTTACATACAGCCAGTGGTAGGACTGCACTGTTGCATCTAAAAGGGTTTCATATTGCAGCTGGACTCAGATAAATTTATATATTAAAAAAAATAAAAACAGATTTTTATTTGTAACACAGGTAGTGCATGGCTTTTTGAAGTGGGACCCCTTGTGTCACTACAATCGATACAACGTCGAGTGAGTGACAGAGGGGGAACGTCATGGTTACTGTTGTAACATCCGTTCCCCGATGGAAGGAACGAGATATTGAAGAGATATTCTGGTTGAAAAGGTTGAAAATTTGATTTATTGAATGTAAATTGTGATTTACAATTGTGATTTTTATAGCTGCTTGTATTTAACTTTACGTATGAAAAACCCCACCATGTTAACCTACTTTAAAGACTAAACAGGGAACTAAAAATACAACACTAAACCAATAATTCATTAGAGTGGTAAAACAGATTAACTAAACTTAAACTCAATTCGAGTCAAAAGAAATACTATTAAAAAGGTTTATAAATCTAAATCAAAAGATTATAAATAAAAAAGAAACCTAGCTTTCTTCATTCTTTATTTTCTTTATTGTTCAGTATAATTGTTTACATTTGCAAGTGCATTGTATTTATTTGTTTAAATAATTTAATTGTTTGCGGAAGAAAAGTTGTTAAAGAAGTACTAATAAGTCATGAGTAGTGTGTCAGATGCATAATGATTTTACTCCTCCTAAAGATGTGTACTTACATTTTTTTAACTTAGTCTTCTTCATGTATTGATGCACAGTCATTTCTGTTTTCCCAGGATTGTACCAGAGGCTGAATACCTGCACCGTGCAAAATATGTCATCAAATTTCCACACACACTAATGCTTGGAGAAAACAATCATTGCTTTCAAGATTTTGTTGTCATTCACAGAAATGCTTCAGCAAAATTGTGGGGCACAGTGGACATTTACTTAAAAGCTTCCTACCTCTTAAATATCCCAAGATGTGTTCCCAGTGTGTGATTTTCTACAGACAGTGTGTGTGTGTGTGTGTGTGTGTGTGTGTGTGTGTGTGTGTGTGTGTGTGCGTGTATGTGTTTGGGGGGTGGGAGAGGGTGGTAAAGTGATTTTGATGACCAAGGATTCTAGTTAAAATTTTCAACCCAATTTGGGTATATTGTAACCCAACAAACCCCAAAAAAAGAAAAGAAATGCATGCTGGGTCAAACGTTTAACCCAGCATTGATTTCGTCCCTATTGGACCCACCGCTGGGTTGCCAAAATGACCCAAATTGGATCATTTTTAACTCAGCAAGTTTTTAGTGTATTAAACCTCTAAAATATCTTAATTTCCCACCTCAGGCATCAACGTCCTTTTATTTCCTATTTTGTCTGATTTGGCCACCTTATTTATTAACCACGTTCCGGACATAATGGAAGTGGTTTGTAAATAATTCTACACAATACTGGTTATAAAAAAAATATGAACATTACTGCTCATACCAATTTATTGACTACAAATTCTGACAGTTTTCTAATGTTTATATGATGAACCTACAAATAGGCAAATTGTGTCAGTGGTTTTATTATTTTTGGTAAAAAAAAAAAAAAAAAAAACTAAAAACCCAACATTGTGCAAGCCCTTAAAATGTCAAGCAGTGCTCATTAAACAATGCGTTGATTTTTAATTGCATTCCCATTTTAATTATCCAATATTTTCACTCTAGTATCAACCCTGTCACAAATCTCCCACCACTAGTCTACTTTCACCCACATAGTTTGAAGTAAATATATAGAATTTGTTATGTATACTATATTGACTATTCCTTATGTTAATTACAATATTCATAAATGTAGTGAATAACTAAACCCTATCACATGCTGACAGTGAAGACAGGGCTTTGTGTGACTGGGTTTGAATGGGTTGAAATTGTTTTGTTTTTTTTGCTTGTTTCGAATGTGGTGTAGGACAGAAGATGACATACCATGAACAAAATTACTTAATTCTATAAAATTTATATTTATGGATTAAAGTATCATTTTGAAAAGTTGTAATGTAATATCTTCATTTCATGTGACAGGGTTGAATTGTTAAACTTGACAATACCCTGATTATAACTTAAATCTATCTGCCTTTGAAAAGAAAAAATAATACTCTAGGGCCCCTACTGACTTGCCTGGAGGATTAAAAATAAAATCCTCTAAACTTAAACTTAAACCTCAATAAAAGCAAAACTGAGATTGTTGTGTTTTGGGCCTCTGATGGTGTTGGCACTTAACAAATTAACGTAGGCTCTCTCTCAATAGTAAACAAATGGTGAAGAACTTAGGGGTACTATTTGACAAATCTCTTAATTTAGCAAACATACATTTAGTTGTCAATCTAGTTTTGTTTTTGTTTAAGATTACTGGTAAAAGTTAAGCCTCGCCTTTCTTTTGACGATTGAGAGGGTGATGCATGCATTTGTTTCTTTGCATCTAGACTACTGTAATTCCCTTTACATAGAAGTAAGCCAGTCATCTTTGTCATGACTGCAAATGGTTCAGAATGCTACGGCTAGACTATTGACGGGTACTCGTAAACGAGACTAAATCTCCCCAATATTAGCATCTCTTCATTGGCTGCCGGTCCATTATATAATCAATTTTAAGAGTTTATTGTTTGTTTTTAAATCATTAAATGGGTTAGCACACGGCTATCTTTCAGACCTTTTGCATTTACATAAGCTGCTTCTCTTAGGTCATTTGATCAAAGGATTTTGACTGTTCCTAGGTCCAGACTGAAGGGAGACCGAGCTTTCAGTAGTGGCCCCCGAAGCTTCGGAACAGTTTACCCCTGCATATTAGAAAAGCTCCAGTGCTGTTATCTTTTAAATCTCAGTTATTGTTATTATACACTCACCTAAAGGATTATTAGGAACACCATACTAATACTGTGTTTGACCCCCTTTCGCCTTCAGAACTGCCTTAATTCTACGTGGCATTGATTCAACAAGGTGCTGAAAGCATTCTTTAGAAATGTTAGCCCATATTGATAGGATAGCATCTTGCAGTTGATGGAGATTTGTGGGATGCACATCCAGGGCACGAAGCTCCCGTTCCACCACATCCCAAAGATGCTCTATTGGGTTGAGATCTGGTGACTGTGGGGGTCATTTTAGTACAGTGAACTCATTGTCATGTTCAAGAAACCAATTTGAAATGATTCGAGCTTTGTGACATGGTGCATTATCCTGCTGGAAGTAGCCATCAGAGGATGGGTACATGGTGCCCATAAAGGGATGGACATGGTCAGAAACAATGCTCAGTTAGGCCGTGGCATTTAAATGATGCCCAATTGGCACTAAGGGGCCTAAAGTGTGCCAAGAAAACATCCCCCACACCATTACACCACCACCACCAGCCTGCACAGTGGTAACAAGGCATGATGGATCCATGTTCTCATTCTGTTTACACCAAATTCTGACTCTACCATCTGAATGTCTCAACAGAAATCGAGACTCATCAGACCAGGCAACATTTTTCCAGTCTTCAACTGTCCAATTTTGGTAAGCTCTTGCAAATTGTAGCCTCTTTTTCCTATTTGTAGTGGAGATGAGTGGTACCCGGTGGGGTCTTCTGCTGTTGTAGCCCATCCGCCTCAAGGTTGTGCGTGTTGTGGCTTCACAAATGCTTTGCTGCATACCTCGTTGTAACGAGTGGTTATTTCAGTCAAAGTTGCTCTTCTATCAGCTTGAATCAGTCGGCCCATTCTCCTCTGACCTCTAGCATCAACAAGGCATTTTCGCCCACAGGACTGCTGCATACTGGATGTTTTTCCCTTTTCACACCATTCTTTGTAAACTCTAGAAATGGTTGTGCGTGAAAATCCCAGTAACTGAGCAAATTGTGAAATACTCAGACCGGCCCGTCTGGCACCAACAACCATGCCACGCTCAAAATTGCTTAAATCACCTTTCTTTCCCATTCTGACATTCAGTTTGGAGTTCAGGAGATTGTCTTGACCAGGACCACACCCCTAAATGCATTGAAGCAACTGCCATGTGATTGGTTGATTAGATAATTGCATTAATGAGAAATTGAACAGGTGTTCCTAATAATCCTTTAGGTGAGTGTATTTTTATTGTACAGCACAATGGTCAACAGTCCGTTGTTTTAAATTGTGCTTAATAAATAAATTGCCATGCCTTGTCTATAATGCACTTCAATATATGAATACAAATTATGAAATCTTACCCATTTCTGTACAATGCTGCTGAAGCAGAATGATGTCACTGCTGATTAAAAATGTCACATATGGGTGGAACCATATTTTTATGAGCAGAAAATGGTTCATGTGCCAGGGTTGAGTTCAGACCGAGGGACAAAACTTTTTAGCCTGGTTAAAAAAAAAAGAAAAAGAAAAAGAAAGAAAAAATTCTCAGCAAAGAAACACAAATACATTTTTAAATTAAGAATACAAATTATAAACAGGGTGCAAATTTTGTTCCTTATTTTCTATATACAAATCCAGACTACCAAAATTGAGCACACATCACGAGTCTAAATTGTTTACTGCTGATTAGCTTTTAATACATTGTAGCCTATTCTGCCCTCCATATATATATATATATGAGCTGAAAAAAGTAAATCTAACAAAAATATATGCTGATAATTTAGGCGAAAGCATAGAGCTGAATTACCATAAAAAACTAATTCACTAACAAACACCTTAGACAATTAATATTGCTTTTTGTTCTGTTACCTTATTGATGTTGGATGATGATTGACAAGGATATCTCTAACCATGGCCTTAGAATACACAGAGGATGTTGGGGACATGTCTCCCTCACTTTCAATAAAACCAAAGTTCATCCTCCACACTTTTATACAGGGCAAATGTGTTTACGCTGTGTCTTTCATGCAGCACTTGTCTAAAAGTATAAATGAAAATTAAAAATTCACTGGTCAATCATGTAATTAATTCAATAAAAATGTTTAATCAATTGAGAGCCTTAAAAATATATATCTTATATATTTTTGTTCGTCTTGCACTAATCGTTTTGTGCCCCTCACTTTTGAAATGACTCCTACGCCCCTGTCTCCTACCTACGAGCCGTGAGTTTGAATGCATGTCTATTGCATTCCCAGCAGTGAAGAAACTATTACTGAGAGGTCAAGCATAGTTACATAAACATATTATTAGTTTGTATAAATTCAAAAGGTTGCTTAATATGCGGTGTCCAAGTGTCATACTCCCGTGAGGAAGCCGAGTGACATCACTTCCAATAAAAAACGAAACGCTCCTTTTCAGTAATGGGCCTTTTCAGCCCGACCAACTCCTATCTGCTCACCTTAAATGTGTGTACACATTTAAGGTTTCATAAGTGTACACATTATGCCCATGCCCTCATGAGCCTGTTCACATGTTCTAGACGTTCAACATGTTTGGCCATTCATACTGAACGCGCCGAATGTGTATTTGTTTCCGTCTGCGCTCTTTATCATTCTTTATATCTTTTTAAATACAGTGTGTGTAAGACAGATGCTTTTTCAGGGCTTTGCACAAGAAGAACACGTATGGTCTGAACAGCCCCTTGCTCTATTTATGCACATTTCGTGTTGCCACTGGTTACTTCATGGGTTACTCCAAACACTTATAGAATTCTCTTCTTTTCTTATGACACTGTCTGTGACACATGTTTATCTCCAACAGCCCTGTTAACTCTGTGGCTGCCATATCACATGACACGATTAAATAATTCAATAGAAAAACAGTGGATTTTTCTTTTACAGTCTGCTGCAAATAATACCTCATCATTATCTATATTGTATTATAATTACCATCATAATTAATTATTTTTCTAGACTTTTATAGAATTGCTCTAATTACTCTGACCAGTTACAATACTCACCACTTGTGAAATAATGTAATTCATGTAATTATTAATTAATCCACATGATTATTTTTCAGATGGATAATAATCCATAGACACCTAATTGTCTTTGTACTCTAACAATGTTTTGTCTGATAACATTAAATATACTTCATGTAGTAACATCTAAATTAACATTTTTTTAAAGTAATAAAAATAAATTCTGAATCAATCTGGCAATTGTAACTGCAACTAAACTAGAGTCAGATCACTCAGATGTACTTTTTACACTGCTACATGTACATTTTAAACACAGCACATTGGATATGTGTGTGGTGATGACTCAGGTCCTGCAATTTATACAAACATCCATGCAAACCACGGCACTGTTTGCAAAGACTTGCATTAAGTTCCCCTCCAAGCTCCTAAAACAGAAATTATTATCATATTCTCTTGTGCTTTAGCTCAACAACCAAAATGCCCAGTGGGAGAAAAGGAAGAGAACCACAAAACATTTCCTCTGAAATAGAAAATTGCCTTTGTTTTCTGTTAGATCTTCTTTATTTGTATTTAACCAGGGAAGGGATTTGGACTTACAGATGTCTTTGTATCTGAAGAGCAGGGCAGTATAAGAATTGCTTCTCCACGTTGACTGATTGCTATCATCAGAGTGGACCGAACAGTCACAGCACTTTGCCTGACCTGTGGATTAATATGGAAAATATGGAAAGGCTTGAGAGGGTGCATCTGTTGGGAAAATCGCTTGTGATGTGAGACTGCCAAGTCATTGCTGTCCATCTGTGTTGAGTTGGTGTGTCTCAAATGTAGAAAATTAATGTTTTCATGCTGCATGGAAGAAATATAGAGATTTTAGGATTTGGTATAATGATCAGTCATTTATTCTCTATATAATTTCACTGGTATATGAATTCATTAAAGAGATCATGCAAACATAAGAAGTCTGTCATAATTCACTCACCCTTATGTTGCTCCAATCCTGAATTACTTTCTTTCTTACAATGGATCATAAATGGTGGTGTTAGGCAGAATGTTAGTCTCAGTCACGGTTCACTTTCATTGCATCTTTTTTCCATCTCCTTTTGTGCTCCTTTAATATTGAACTTGGTCCCTAACATAAGACTAACAAAATATTCTTTCAAAACAAATGATGTGTATTATACTGAATCATATCATGATTAATCAGATCACCATTTTGACCCTGTCAGCTGAATTTGACCAGCAAAGCTGTTATGGCTTTACATTGGATTAACCTATAAACTATTCCAAACGTGGTGTTGGTAATGTGATATCATGCATGTCACTGACTTTCCCCCACTGCTGTTCAGCTGAGAACAGTATGTGTGTGCTGTTTTTGTTCCACAGCTCATTGTAATGGGTGAATATACTGATTCACATGCAGAGGGGATGATGCCATGGGGGCATTGCAGCTGGGTAGGGAACATCTCTAAGCAACATTGCACACAAATAAATACATCAGTAGCCAGCTATGGCAGCAGGGGAGGTACAAAGAGGGGACTCTGGCAGTGAGGCTCCCTGATAGTCTGTCTGTTTGTATCAGAGGTGTTTGATTACAATACAGCCGTTTGATTAATGCATGCAATAAAACAGAATATGGGGCAGACTGTTGAAAACTATAGTCTCAAACTACTGTAATATATTTAGATGGGACAGCACAGCAGATACAAAAAATAATAACAAAAATGTAGCAGGGTGAAGGACAGGGCCGGGTCGTGATTCCCGGAACCTAATTAGGCTGATGAAGCCCGAGAGGGATAAGGCTGACCAGAGACGGCAGTGTGACAGATAGAGAGAGTTACGGACAGCTGTCCGACACCTGTGTGTGTGTGTGTGTGTGTGTGTGTGTGTGTGTGTGTGTGTGTGTGTGTGTGTGTGTGTGTGTGTGTGTTTGTCTTTTTGGTTATTAAAATATTATTTATATTGGAAAGCCGGTTCTCGTCTCCTCCTTTCCCTTTACCTCATTACAAAAACAAAATGGGTATTTAATGTGAAATGCTTTCATTGTCCATCTTCAAGTTCCTTGCAGAGAGCATCAAACATAGCCATACACTACCAATTAATTGTTTGGAAATACTTGACTGAATTTATTGTGATCTTAAACTCTTTAAGAGTTTATTGTTTGTTTTTAAATCATTAAATGGGTTAGCACACGGCTATCTTTCAGACCTTTTGCATTTACATCAGCTGCTTCTCTTAGGTCATTTATTTGTTGTGATCTTAAAATCTTTTGATATAAAGACTTTGGCAAAAATCTTTGATATTTCTATTGTTGACAAAACTTGTGTCTGCATGTGAATTTCTTTACAAAAACTAAATTCTAATTTAAAAAATGTTTTTTTAAACACCACCCATCCCCCGACGTGGACACTGGCGTTCCGGTTGGTAAGCAAATTCTCTCTTTTCTGGGGAGAAAAAGAAAAAAAGAGAGAAAAGAGGCATGACTAGGACAAGCCTGTCCCTATCCTTTGGGTCCCCATAAGGGCTGTTTGACACTCATACTAGCGTCAGGGGAGGTTACGTGCTGACCCGGTGCGCTGGATATGCGTCACACAGCAGTCTGCCCGTCTCGCACCGCCGATCCAAGTAATCCAGTTCAGCTAGTTGTGGCATTTTGTGGGGGACCCCTAGTGTCACTACATCGAAACAACATCGAGTGAGTGACAGATAGGGAACGTCCTGGTTACTTCAGTAACCTCCGTTCCCTGATGGAGGGAATGAGACGTTGTGTCCCTCCTGCCACAACGCTGAACTACCCGCTGAAATGGTATTCTCTGCTCCTCAGCACAAAACCTGAATGAGCTATATGCACGTGCCCCTCCTTTGTACCCTTATGTCCGGGGAGGGGCATGCAAATACAACTCGCCAATCCCCATTGGCCTTTTATCAAAGATCAGAGGTGTCTCGGGCTCTCAAGAGTGACCCCTAGTGTCATTTTATCGAAACAACATCTTGTTCCCTCCATCAGGGAATGGAGGTTACGGATGTAACCAGGATGTTTGGAATGTTTGTTCAAATCCTCTAATAAATATCCACAAATGGAATCTCACAGCCTACCTCTTGTTACAGTATTGGCACAGCCAATTTTATGTTGTAAATCCACCTGGGATGTTTTTGAAACTGTATGGAATGTATCCCCATGTATGCTGGGCACTTGGCAGATTAAAAAAAATATGTTAAAATAATTGTTTTGTGAAATAGGTACAACTTTTATTTGTCTTCAAAAATAATTTAAAGCAGAAAAGCTGAAAAGAAAAAAGTATTTAGGATCATGAGAAACATACATTCTGTCCAAACTTTTGAAATGTACTGTAAAAGTCATAACATATCCTGTATTTATTCTGTTATTTCAAGATACCTAATTATTATGTTTTTAAATCAGTTTATTTCAGAAACCTGAAATTTCATGTCTTATTTTTAAGGAATTTTCTTCCGGGTTAATAAAATCTTTTATTATTTGATATTAAATTGTAGTCATTTTGGACCTATATCTGATTCAGTGCTGTCACCTTGTTTGTGGACAGGTGTCAATGCACAGCTTTCTTTCCCAGTGACAGCTACCCATTTCCCATTGAGATAAGGTGAGTGTTCAACTGCACCCTTTTCCTGTTAGAAGTGCTACCCACTCCTTTTTTGTCAAATTGTCTCTCTGGTTCTTCTGCACCTTTAGGCCTGCAGGTCTTCCTGTTCTCCTTTGTGCTTTTGTGTGCACAGTCTCAACCCATTCTCAACCTCCTAGGGGAGCTGACTAATTTGCTATAGCCCAGCCTGAAAGATTTTTTCTTGAGAGCCCCTGCTCTTCAGATGCTTATTTTCTCTGGCATTTTTATAGAGAGTTTGAACATGGGAATCCCAGGTGGTCTAATTCCGAATTTTCTCCCTCCTGTGAGTCTTTCTTATGGGTGAGGTAGTTCATTCCCAAAGGATCAGATAAAAAGTGTCTGATTTCACCTCCTCTATTACACAAAAAGCTTTAACTTATTCATTAAACCAGTGTATCATTTACTTTTACTGCACAACGAGAACTGTTTTGCTTGCATTTGGGTTTTAGTGACCTGGTTTTGAGAGAAGATGAAAAGAGTGGAATTCAAATTGCAAAGTATACAGAAGGAAAACAAATCTAAATTTGCATGAGCTGTCTAGAATATTCTAAAATGTGTATCTTCTTTTTCATTTGCCACTGTCTTTCATTATGTAACAGTGCAGAGAAAGTACAGCATCAGACGATTCATTAAACACAGAGTTTTGACATAAAAGTAAATGGGTTTACCTATCCTGTTGGGGTGGTGAAAAGTAAAAAACTTACCTTAGCATTTCAGATGAGAGCAAAAACTAAATTTAGGTCCTGTGCTGGAAGGTAAAACAAAATTTAGCAAATTTTAAATGTCTTATATTTCTTCATCCTTGAATAGCATTTTGCTATTGCCATAAGAATGTTACAATTACAAATTGAAACTCCACATGAAAATAATCAAGTAAAACCATGGAGGCCCCCCATGACATAACTATATCCTTTAATGCACTAGAGGACGTTTGGCAGATTTGGTTGGATTTTTCAAATAGAAGGAAGAAAAGTTTGGAGCAATGACTACTACAGCCAATTCTATGTCATTTTTATTATGAACAGAATCATTCAAAATCAAGCATTGTATTCAAATACTGAAATCATAATTTTGTTAAACTGCACATGTGTAGATGTCTTCGACCCGATCTGAGTCCGATGGTACCCGACAAACTTTGAGGTTTTGGGGCAGATTCAGGTCACTTTCTTATAGGGTGAGTTACAGACTGTTCACGTGTGTCTGCGCTATTTTTTTGTTGTTTTTCCATGTTTTTCTGTCAGATGTCCAAACTTTTGAAATGTACTGTAAAATTCATAACATATACTGTATTTATTCTGTTATATCAAGATGTCATTCTTGTTTTGAAGGAATGTTCTTCAGGGTTAATAAAATCTTTTATTATTTGATATTAAATTGTAGTCAGTTTGGACCTATATCTGATTCAGTGCTGTCACCTCATTTGTGAACAGGTGTCGATCCACAGCTTTCTTTCCCAGTGACAGTTACCTTTTTCCCATTGAGATAAGGTGAGTGTTCAACTGTACCCTTTTCCTGTTAGAGGTGCTACCCACTCCTTTTTGTCAAATAGTCTCTCAACCCAATCTGGGCGAGTTACGGGCCGTTCACACATGTGTCAGTGCTGTTTTTCCATACTAACATGCACTGGTCTGACATCTTTGATCATTGCGTCACAACTCACTTTTTTCAGCGTACCGTCCAGGACCGTCACATTTTTTAAACACTGTGTAATGTTTAAAAGAACTTTAAAATGTATAAAAGCTTCTCAAGACACCTGTGTTCTGTTTTAGGCTGCAATTCATTGTGCAGAACCATTAAAGCTTTTAGAAACCATTTAGTTTAAATAACTTAAATATTTATAAATTGCGCTTGAGACACCTGTGTTCTGTTTCACCATTTGTTGCGCTGCATCAAGCTTTTTCAGTGCTGGTGTCACAAGGGCTTTACACATGATTCCATATAGTTTTTCACCTGGAAAAGTTTCAGTGCTTGATAAACTGTCAGCCTATGTTTTCCTCCTTTTGCTCTGGTGTGCAGACACAAGTTAAGTGTGAAATAATTAAAAAATCAAAACATCCCAAAGAGGTTCAAAAACCATAGCGTTCGCTGCCTCATGGAAAAGCGAACCTGCCCGGCCACAATTGTGCATTTTCCGTTGATTAAGAATAGGCCGATTCTGTTGCAAGCAGAGACAGAGATTGTTTTTGTTTGACTTTAATATGATTTTATAATATGAAGATTTATATATTGTGCTATTTAGGCTCATAGCTCACAGTGCACTTTGTTCCCTGCTAATCTGAGTTTGTGTTTGACAGATCCAATAAGTGTTCTTAAGTCCCGACTCCTGACAAATAACAGAATAACAATTTGTGAACTTTAGTGGTGAACCAAATATTTATATTATATCCAAATAACGGTTGCCTTGCACATAGTTAGAGTATTAAGGCATCATTCGCTGTTTCATTAAACATTTAATCCCACAGGATTTAAAAATTTTAAAGTCTTCCATACCGTTGCACAAACCTGGAAAGGAGGAGGGATGCGCTGTAGTAGATTCCTCACCACTACCAAATACCCCAATGGAGCAGCTGCGGCCAGGGGGACGGAGGAGCCTGGCAGCCTGAGAGTGTAGGAACCACGACCATGAGGGGAGAAGGGGCTCCTAGCCGACTGCCTGGAGTGGTCAGGGCCACTGCCATTGTGTTTTAGATTGGTATCATCACTGTTATGGTGTACAAGTACCGCATTTTTTTGTTGTTGTTGTATCCCTCCCTTTGTCCCCTCCCAGATCCAGGAAGGCAGGGATGAACTGCCTGCAGACGGGGCCGGAAGGCACACACCTTCTTTCAAGTAATAACTACAGAGTAGATAACTTTTTTGTTCCACTTTATAGGTAGTTGCTAGGGAGTTCTGAGTGGTTTCTTGTCTGATTACTTGTCCAAGTCAAAAGAACCCTCCCAAGTCTAGGATATTCTGTTCCCTAGATCTGACTTGGATCCATTGTTTAATTTTTTTTGAAAATGCTTGAAAAACCCCTAACCTAACCTAACCTAACTTATCCTAAACCTTACTAACTATTTTCAACAAATTTATGGTTGTGCAGAGATCCAGATATTTGATCCTCCATCTGGACATTAGGCAAATTATGTAGGTAAACTGCACTAATCATTTCATTTCTGCTAGATAAAGCATTTTTACATCTGAGCCAGATGCAAACAAGACGAAACTGAAAAATGTCATTATTAATTTGTCGCTCACATTTGCATTTTACATTAAAATCCAGCTCTTCTATAGACTTAGGCTACCTTGTGAGCAATATGACTTTTTTATTAATTTAGTTCTCTGCTTTAAAAGATAATGAAGAGAGTTCAAATTATTGTGCCGAGGAGCAGAAAAAAAGACACCTAAACCAAAGGTTTGCAGTTTAATGTAAATTATTGTCCCTTGTGTTACCTGAATGATAAATGACAGATTGTCATTTCAGAAACAGTAAAATAGCATGTGCAGAATTCCCCAAGGCAATCAGCCTGCACTTCCTGTACTATTAACCTAACCTAACCCAACCTAACCTCAATGTGGCATAGTAAAAGCGATGACTGCTTTAGTGATTCAAGCACCACTAACAATGGGTAGCAAAAAATAATAATATTCCACTAAAATGCAAATTATTTGATAAAGAGCAATAGTCAAATGAAGACGTATAGTTTTGTTTATAGTTTGAAAATAATTGATTGGTGCATTGCACTCTATTGGAGCTTTTTAGCATTTCAGAAATGTTTTTCAATGCTAAAGTAAGTTAAACTAAGTATTGCTCTTTTATATATTGTTTAGATCTAATTGTTTTGGTTTCTTCAAAAATCCTCAGTTGTTTTTGAGTTGGATAGCCTGTTAGCTCAACTTGAATATGATACATATTCAGTTATTTCTGAAATGTATTGACCTGGCAGATTCTATTTTAAAATCATGATTGAGTATGACAACTGTTCTAAAGATTTCACTAACTTTCAGGCAGCTTTCCCATAGTGTTTTAAATAATTGAACATTTAATTTAAAGAGGTTAACTTATAAATGGCCTGCAGAAGCAACTCCTGTGCTACTTAGTAATCTACTACTTACTACTACTACTACTACTATTGCTCACTGTAGAGCAAAGCTTAAATTAGACTGCCCATTTATTTCACTCACTATCTGGCAGGATGGTAGGTCATCTATCCAATCAAAAGTTCACAGTATCTTTAATCAAGATAAAGTTAAAGAATGTAGAATTGTGCATTTAAGTATGATATATATTTACTACTTCAACAATATATATATATATATATATATATATATATATATATATATATATATATATATATATATATATATCCTACAAATTGTTTAATTTACCGCATGGCTTCACCCTGATGTTTTTTTTTCACCTGCTTTTGGGCATATTTTGAACAGCTTCTGTTGACCCTTTGGTTTCATGTTGTTTAATGTAATTTATTTTTTAACTTAAAGGAATAGTTCACACAAAAATGAAAATTCTCTCATTATTGACACTCTTATGCCATCTAAGATGTGCATGACTTTCGTTCCTCTGCTGAACTCAAATGAAGATTTTTAGAAGAATATCTCAGCTCTGTAGGTCCATACAATGCAAGTGAACTGGGTGCCAACATTTTGATGCTCCAAAAAGCACATAAAATGCATCAAAAAAGTAATCCATAAAACTCCAGTGTTTTAATCCATATCTTCAGAAGTAATATGCTAAGTGTGGGTGAGAAGAAGAACAATATTTAAGTACTTTTTTGGTTGAAAATCTTCTCCTTGTTCAGTAGGGGAAGGTGTGCATGAAGAATATGAATCACCAAAAACACAAGAAGAATGTGAAAGTGACATGTTTTTCACCCACACCTATCATGTCACTTCTGAAGATATCGATTTAACCACTGGAGTCTCATGAATCACTTTTATGTTGTAATGCGATTTTTGGAGCTTCAAAATTTTGGCACCCATTCACTTGCATTGTACAGACCTACAGATCTGAGAAATTCTTCTTAAAATCTTAATTTGAGTTCAGCAGAGGAATGAAAGCCATACACATCTTAGATGGCATAATAGTGAGTAAATGATGAGAGAATTTTCATTTTTGTGTGAACTATTCCTTTAAATTAAAAAATAAATTACATTAAACAACAGAGGCTGTCCAAAATATACCCAAAAGCAGGTGAAAAAAAAACCCATCAGGGTGAAGCCATGCGGTAAATTAAACAATTTGTAGGAAATAATGTATTTTTATTTTTTTTTCCTAAGCATGTGTTTGTGTGTAAGTGTGTTTGAAGTTTTGTGTGTGCACAGAGTTTACTGAACAAATTCTGTTGTCTAAGAATTACTGACCAGGTATAGAACCATTTCCTACAATGTCTTAGACCTACATAAACGCTCATGTTACTGCTATAACAGTTTCTCAAAAATACAGTAAGCTTCTGTGGAGGAAAACCATTCACTGTACCATCCAAATAATATTATCAAAATAATACAGTAAAATACAATGAACTATGTCTATATACACTTTTTCAACTGCTCACATTTTTTGTATAGAGCAATATTATTACATGGATGTCAAAATGCATAAAAATTTATACTATAATCTCTATATTATAATTATACTGCCCCTTATTTTTTTTTAAAGGTAAGTCACCTTTAACCTTATCAGGGAGAAAGACGATTAATAATCAATAGGCACACTTGTATCATATTAACAAGACCTCTTAAAATGGCCTATGTAAATCCTAAATAAACCCTAGTGATATGTCATGTAATGAGATTGCCATTTGTCAGAGCTTTGACTGATGTTGCTATTGTCGATATAGACTAAAGATAGGTTGTTTTTTTCTATACAGGTTGATTGAGTTGTTGCAGGGAGATAGCAGGCAGTGAAGTTCTAGGGCATTCAGGTTGTGCATCACTGACCGTTATCATTGTTCCATTTTTAATGAAATTTTTTCACTCCAATTGTCTTCCCTTCTGTATATTTTGTCCAACTGTCACGTTTATGACATGCTGTATACTTGTATTCTTCTGTATCTAATCTAATTCTGATTCTAATTTGCCTCTCTCCCTTTCACTTTTCAAAGAATTAATGGTTGTGCAGAGATCCAGATATTCGATCCTCCATCTGGCCATTGGGCATATTACTGTATGTAGGTACACTCTACTTATTGCTTCGTTTCTGCTTGATTAAGTCAAGCCATTTTTATTTGTATAGCGCCTTTCACAACACACATCGTTTCAAAGCAGCTTTACAGAAGATCAGGCATTAACAGAAGATAAAACTGTAATATCTAGAATGTCTTAGAGTCATCATTGTGTAGTTTGATAAAATACGATTGTGAATTGTGTTTAAAAATAAGTAATTCAATAATAACTGTATTTATAACCCCAGTGAGCAAGCCGAAGGCGACTGTGGCAAGGAACACAAAACTCCATAAAATGTTGGTTAATAGAGAAAAATCACCTTGGGAGAAACCAGACTCACTGTGGCCAGTTCCCCTCTGACTAAACAACATGAATATAATGCCAATATTACTTGTGTATATTGCTAGTCATGGTTTAAAATTATTAAACTAAGTAATTTTTAAGAGTCAGTATTTAAAACAAAGATTTTGTAAGAACTTTAAGATTAATGACTAATATCTTTGAAGTCCTTCCCGGATTAACTGCAGAAGTTCACATAGATGCATTTGTTCTTGTTAGTTGGCTGATGAAGAATTTTGTTGGCAATTTATAGACTGTGTATTACATTTCAAGAGTGTAGTCCATCAATAGACCGAGGTGATGCAGGCAGAGATCAGTAAGGTGCATCGCAGTTCAACCTGGCCGTTAATTTCTGTGAGGTCTATCCTAAATTCAAGGTTCAGGTCCAAGTCCATCGTAATAGACTGAAGTGATGTTTGGCTAGCACTGGCTGCTATTAGTCATCATTACTCAGAGACACGTAGCAGTGGAGTCCAACATGAAGCTGGAATGGAGCTGGATCCAACCAGTTCTGGTGACCTCAGGATAGGAGTCTCGAGGTTGAGACAGGGAAACAAAGAAAATAATTTTAGCATAGATGCCATTCAATTTATTGCAGAGTTATAGATCATGATCACTGTTTCTGGTTCCGGCAGACCTAGATCCTAATTGTGAGTTGAAGGGTAAATTATGTATTTAAGGTGTGTGCTTGTCTAAATAAATGAGTCTTTAGTCTAGACTTAAACTGAGTGAGTGTGTCTGCATCCTGAACCTTGTTAGGGAGATTATTCCATAGTTTAGGAGCCAAATATGGAAAGGATCTACTCTTTTGTGGATTTTGATATTCTAGGAACTATTAACAGGCCAGAATTTTGTGATCGTAATGAACGTGATGGAATATAGCATGTTAGAAGGTCACTTAATTACTGCGGAGCTAGACCATTCAAAGCTTTGTACGTAGTTAACAGAATTTTAAAATTAATATGAAATTTAACAGGTAGCCAATGTAATGATGATAAAATTTCTTGGTTCTCGTCAGCACTCTGGCTGCTGAATTTTGAACCAATTGAAGTTTATTTATTGATCTTGCTGAACATTTTCCCAGTAATGCATTAAAATAATCTAGTCTTGAATTCATGAACGCATGAATTAGTTTTTCGGCAACAGAGGGCATGTGGCGTAATTTAGCAATATTTCTGAGGTGGAAGAATGCTGTTCTACAAACATTGGTAATTTAATTTAAAAAAGACAGATTGGTTTCAAATATAACACCTAAATTCTTCGCTGTTGAAGATGATAACAGTAACAGTACATTCATCGAGAGTCAAATTATATTTGAGCTATTTATTTTTAGAGGTTTTTGGTCCAATAATTAGTACCTCTGTTTTGTTGGAATTGAGAAGGACATTTCTGGCCATCCAATCTTTAATTTCATCGATACTCGGCTAATTTGGAAAATTGTGAAATCTCATCAGGTTTTGAAGAAAAGCATTTTTTACATCTAAGCCAGATGCAAACAAGAAGAAATTTAAAAATGTCACTAATAATTTGTCACTCACATTTGACCTGTTTTACATTCAAATCCAGCTCTTCTATAGACGTAGGCTACCATGTGAGTGATGGTTCTGAGAAGCAGAAAAAAGACACATAAACCAAAGGCTTGCAGTTTAATGTAAATGATTGTCCCTTGTGTTACCTGAATGCTAAATTACAGATTTTCATTTCAGACACAGTAAGCTAGCATGTGCAGAATTCCCCAAGGCAATCAGCCTGCACTTCCTGCATTATTTACCCCTCTAGAGGTGTTCCTCATTAAAACACACTTTAATAAGTTTATAATTTTGTCACATTGACACAGGTCACTTTGTATAAACCCTTCCAGTTCAGTGTAATATTACAGAGGCAAATTTCTCAGATACACTGAGTTGAAGAACCTTTTTCTTTTTTACATATGTGTATTAAAATGTTTAGTTTTAAAAGATTGAAGTGTGTCAATTCTTATGTTTAAATCTTTTCTCCTGAAGCATGTAATTTCTAGACCCACTGCGCAACTAAATGGAATTGTATATATTTTCAAACAGTTATCAGAATACAACTATCAATGGTATTGAAAACGTAATGGCGGAATAATAAGTACCAAGTGCATTAAAATCATTGTAATATTTATGATATTCGATAAATTGCCCAGCCCTGACACCATGAATAGCCTAAGTCATTTGTATTTTAAGTTAACTTCTGTGAAGAAGTTAAATACTTTTGTTCTGTTCTAACAGACAGCTACACTGAAAGGCAGTTGTTTTAAAGGGAAAGCATAATTTTTTTTATGATTAAATGTACCCAAGTGGAGAAATTTCGTGTGATTTGGCTCTGGTCATAAATTGGATGTGTGGATTCAGCCATTCATTGTGTTGGGGAGTATAGCTTAACCCAGTAAAGAGACTATCATGAACAATGATCCAAATTGAGTTTACTAAAGACAAAGTGTTTTCCGTTCTCCACAATTCCAGTAGCTACAATCAGAAAGACAGGTTACAGATGAGTTCAGTGAGTGAACTACAGTAACTTAAAATACAGAAATAAGGATTTGCAGGAATATGCAAAATTGTTTTATATCACAGATTTTCCAACATTCTAAATGGTACAAACATCCAAAGATTATAGAAACTGCTTAAAACATGGTATTCACTCGACTGCGTGAAAACAGCTCTAGATATATATATAGAGCTGTTTTCACGCAGTCGAGTGAATACCATGTTTTAAGCAGTTTCTATAATCTTGTATATATATATATACACTACCAGTCAAAACTTCTGAAACACTTGACTGAAATGTTTTTCATGATCTTAAAAATGTTTTGATATGAAGGCGTATGCTTAAATGTTTGAAATTTGTTTTGTAGACAAAAATATAATTGTGCCACCATATTAATTTATTTAATTATAAAACTAAAATGTAATTTAAAAAATGTATGTTTTTGAAATTGATGTCTTGGACCAAATAATAAAGAAAAGCAACCAATAAGTGCACGACATAGATGGGAATTCCTTCAATACTGTTTAAAAAGCATCCCAGGGTGATACCTCAAGAAGTTGGTTGAGAAAATGTCAAGAGTACATGTCTGCAAATTCTTGGCAAAGGGTGACTAATTTAAAGAGGCTAAAATATAACAGTTTTGATATATTTTTGACTTTGTTTTGTCACAACATAATTCCCATAGTTTCATTTATTTTATTCTATAAAACACAAACACAAACACACCTGGGCACTTCAGCAGCAGAAAAGAAAAGAAGTTCACGGAGTGAATAACTTTGTTTCTATATATATTTATATAAAACACACAAAAGAGTTATATTTTCTCTAAAAGAGTGGCGCAAACGGAAAGCGTCTTTCTCAAGATGCCTTTTCATTTGTGTTTATTTCCTGGTTGCGGTCAATGTCTCTCCCCATCTGACGCCATTCGTGTCTGGGTGCCACCCATGCGGAGTCAGCGTTTGTGGATGGTTCATGTCTTCACTGTGAGGACATGACCATGGCTACGTTGCAGTCACGGCTCGCCCTCGTAAGAGCGCAAGCCACCCCATCGGCTCCACCAACTCTGTCCTTCTACCTACGGGTATGAGGCGGGGTCGGTTAGCACTAGGGGCGACATGGGGACCTCAGTGGGAGCATCTCTGCTGGGTATTCCCCCACGGACTTCCCACTTCCCGTCACGCTCGTATGCTCCAACCGAGTGCTGGGGCGAGACTGCCAGTTCGTTTCACGGCGGACACGCAATCTTGTTCGTTGCGCCTGACGACGATGAGCTATCAATTGCGGCATCGGAGAGCGGGTTTGTCATGTCTGAAGCTGAGGACTCGGCTGGACTCCCACCCTCGGGTGCAGCGGCTCGCGGCTCGACGATTGGTTCCTGGGGACAGAGCGTCGCTCACAGCCACGCTCCACCCCCGTTCCTTCTTTCCCGGAGGTGCATGATGAGCTCACGTGCTCGTGGCAGGCACCTTTCACTGCCCGCACACGATCCGTGAGCTCCTATGCTCTCACTACCCTCGATGGCGGGGTGGCAAGGGGCTACTCTGTGATTCCCTAGGTGGATCAAGCAGTTGCTGTGCACTAGTGCCCACAAAGCGCTGCCACCTGGCGGAACTGTCTGAGTCTCCCATCCAGGGCCTGTAGGCTGACATTGTCCCTGACGGCTAAGGCCTATGGCGCCACTGGACATGCCACCTCCGTCTTGCATGCCATGGCACTCCTGCAGGTGCACCAAGCCAAGGCACTCAGAGAACTACACGAGGGTAGTCCTGACCCGGGTCTAATGCAGGAGCTGCGCTCGGCGACCAACTTCTCCCTCCAGGCAATGAAGGTCACGGTGTGGGCTCTCGGGCAGGCGATGTCCACCCTGGTGGTCCAGAAACGCCAACTCTGGCTCAACCTGGTCAAGTCACGAGAGGCTGACAAGGTGTGTTTCCTTGACGCCCCCATCTCCCAGGTTGGGCTGTTTGGCGACACCGTTGGAGACATCACCCGGCAGTTCTCAATGGTGAGGAAGCAGACAGAGACCATACAGCCACCCGCAAGACTGCCACCAGTTCTCTTTGCCCTGGAATTGGACCTCCCGCTTCCACGCGCCCAGCCGTGGCACAAGCCCGCCCCCGAGCCGACGGACTCCACGGGCCACAAGGACGAAAATGTTCCTCCCCCATCCCAGGCTGTTCCGGGAATAGTCAGAAGGAGCCATGTAAGTGCTTCGATATCTCTAGACTCAGCACCCCGGGCTCCGCCCCATCATGAGGCCCTGCCCGCTGGTACGTCCGATGCTTGGTCTCCGTCGCATGAAGCTTGGGGGGTGTGGTTGATCAGGACCGTCCGACTCAGTTATGCGATTCAGTTCACCAGGCGCCAGCACAGGTTCAACGACGTCCGCTCCACTGCAGTGAGAGGCGAGAACGCCGCTGCCTTGCATGCAGAGATCGCCTCCCTTCTACCAAAGGATGCGATAGTGCCTGTCCCTCCAGCCGAGGTGAAGAAGGGGTTTTACAGCACCTACTTCATTGTACCCAAAAAAAGGCTTTGGGTCAATTTGAAAAAGTGCAAGCTCTTCCCAGTTCAGAGCATCTCTTTTCTCGGTATGGAGTTGGACTCGGTCACAATGACGGCGCGCCTCACCAACGAGCGCGCAAAGTCAGTGCTGGACTGTCTGCATATGTTCAGACAGAATATGTTGGTCCCACTGAAATCCTTTCAGAGGACATGTGGCATCCCCAGCGATGGTCACCTTCAATGAGACCACTTCAGCAATGAGTCGAGAGACGAGCATGGTGCCACGGCACACACTGCGTCCTTGTCACGCAGACTTGCTGCCATTTTCTCAGCCCCTGATCAGACCTAGCATTCCTATGGGCAGGAGTTCCCCTAGGCCAGGTCCCCAGGCACGTCGTGGTTATGACAGATGCCTCCCAATGGGGCTGGGGCACCGTATGCAAAGGACACTCAGTCGCCGACCCTTGGACCGGCCCGTGACTGCGTTGGCACATCAACTGCCTCGAGTTGCTGGCAGTACTACTTGCCCTGAGGAGGCTATTGCCATTGATCCGGGGCAAGCGCGTGTTGCTCCCAACAACACAGCGACAGTGGCATATATCAACAGCCAAGGCAGACTACTCTCTCACCGTATGTCGCAACTCACCCGCCGTCTCCTCCTTTGGAGTCAGCACCGGCTCATGTCGCTGTGAGCAACTCATATCCCAGGCCACCTCAACAGCACAGTGGATGCGCTGTCGTGGTAGGTTACACTCAGGTGAGCGTGGAGACTCCACCCTCAGGCGGTCCAGCTGATTTGGAGTCGATTCAGCCAATCACAGGTAGACCTGTTCGCTTCCCCAGAATCCTCTCATTTCCCACTGTGGTACTCTCTGACCGAGGCTCCCCTCGGCACAGATGCCATAGCACACAGCTGGCCCCTGGGGCTGCGCAAGTATGCGTTTCCCCCAGTGAGCCTACTTGCACAGATATTGCGCAAAGTCAAAGAGGATGGGGAGTAGGTCCTCTTAGTGGTCCATTATTGACTCTCCCGGATTTGGTTCTCGGACCTCATGCTCCTCGCGACACCCCCATCTGGCGAATTCCCCTGAGGAAGGACCTTTTCCTTCTTTGGGGCACCATCTGGCACACGTGACCAGACCACTGGAATCTCCATGTCTGGCCCTTGGACGGCACATGGAAGACCTAAGTGGCCTACCACCCATGGTGGTAGACACGATCCCTCAGGCAAGGGCCCCCTCAACGAGGCGCATGAAGTGTGTTTCAAATCTTTTGACTGATATTGTATATTTAAGCAATATCACACGAGCAAGAGTGCAATATGTCGCTATATCTACACTGCTGTGATTCGGCCGCAGGAACGAGACTGCAGGCTGAGTGCTGTAGGTAATTACAGCAGTACTGATGTAGGGCCATACAGCATGATTGTGAGTGTGATATTGCTTACATACAACAGTTCAATGAACAATTAAATTTTAAAATGGACATAAAAATGCATTTGTGCATGGAACTACTTTATACGCGATCTATCAGACTCTGCCGTTGCTGGTTCAAAACAAATGATGCGTCCAAGCCTCTGTTAGTAATTCAAAATGTTCACAGCTTGTGCTGTTTCTAACAAGTCATTGGATAAACAAGGGTAAACGGATGGATGTGTGTTTGTCTGTGTGTGTGTGTGTGTGTGAGAGAGAGAGAGAGAGAGAGATAGAATCACCTGTTGCCACACCCAATCAGAGATGCTTACAGCTTCCTGAAGGTCTGCTATCTCAGTGGAAAATAGACGTCCAAGCGGGGTATTCCTCTCTCCTATCTATTTCGGGGTAGCCGGTGCGCAAATGTCATTCACTATAGAAACAGCGATGTCCTCTGCCATTTTAAACAGTATGTATCTGATGTGGAAAATCAAAGAGTGATGTTTTTATGTAAACAATGACTAACAGATTCACTTTTCGCCACCAACTGGCTTATATTACACACAAAAATTATATTTTGCTACCATCTGCTGTTAACATATGTAATTTCAAAAATAAAGACAGTAACTCCTAACACATATGCACTACACTTACACTTTAGTTTAGAACAGCACGAACACAAGCGGAGTGATACACACAGTGAAGCATCTGAGTGCTGATGCTCTCACACCATCAGTGCTCATGGAACGTCTCTTGTCCAATTAGATTCGAGGACCGGAACTAACTGTGGTATATTTAAGCAATATCACATGAGCAAGAGTGTGATATGGCCCTATTTCAGCACTGCTGTGATTCGGCCACAGGCATGACAGCGCAGGCCGAGTGCCATATGTAATCACAGCAGTGCTGACTTAGGGCTATATAGCACAATTGTGAGTATGATATTGCTTATATACAACAGTTCAATGAACAAGTACATTTTAGTAAATTAGGAAAAACAAACTACGGTCATATAAACGCATTTGTGTATGGAACTACTTTCTTGCGTGACGGATCAGAATCTGCTTTTGCTAGTTCAAACCAAAAAATGTGTCCAAGCCTTTGTTAGTAACTCAAAAATGTCACTTTAGAAATAGAATCACAGCTTGGGCTGTTTCTAAAAAGTTATTGGAGAAACAAGGATGTATGTGTGTGTGTTTGTGTGAGAGACAGAGAGAGAGGGGGAGAGAGAGAGAGAGAGAGAGAGAGAGAGAGAGAGAGAGAGAGAGATGGAGTGTGTGCAATCACCTGATGATGATGATCATGTAGTGTGTTGGTCAGCTTTCTGAAGATAATGTAATTTTGCTCAAATTCATCTGATTTTCTCTATAGAATTAGATTCTTTCACTATAGAAACCGCAATCTCCACTGCCATTTTGAACAGTATATTCTCTCCAATGAGGAAAATCCAGTAAGTGGTAAGCACCTTGAGTTTGTGTAATCAATCAGTCTGTTGTGTCTCTCAGCTATAATGAGCCTTATTGATGAAGATGTTAATTTAAAGCCTTTTAAAGCTATTTCCTAGCTTTAGTAGTAATACGATCTTAACAGATCTTAACATATCTGTTCTGCTCTTACACTTTAGTTTAGAATGGCATGAACACAAGCAGAGTGATACACACAGCGAAGCGTCAGAGTGCTGATGGTGTGAGACCATTAGTACTCATGGAACGTCTCTAGTCCAATCAGATTCGAGGACCGGAACTAACTGTGGTATATTTAAGCAATATCACATGAGCAATAGTGTGATTCGGTCACAGGCATGACAGCACAGGCCGAGTGCCATATGTAATCAAAGCAGTGCTGATTTAGGGCTATATAGCATGTAACACTTCCATCAGATCTACGTAAAACATGCATAAAATTATTTGCACCACTCTTTTTTTCCAAGTTAAAAAAGTAAGCTGTAGGGGCATCCATGTCATGCACAGAGATAAAATGTGCTCTAATAATTGCTCTTTTGGTCTTTTCTCGTAGAGCACTTCTTAATTCTTGTCTCTTCTGAATAAGATTTTTTTGTAAAACGCCAAGATTTAAAAAAAAAAACGCCAATAAAAACACTGTGGTATTGTTTGTGACATAGTTACATATGCTGTGATGAGGTGATGATCAGAGAACACACAATAACACGTGCACTTGTGACTCTATTAAGCAGCGCATTACTCATGTAAAAACGATCCAGCCGTGCATGACTGACTCTCCGTGCTGCCACTTTAAGCCAACTGTATTGTCTTAAACCTTTATTCTTTTCTCTCCATACATCAGCCAGCCCTGTCTGTGTAATTGCGTCTTTTAACGTTTTAGCAGATAAAAGATGAGGTTCTTCACTATTTCTATCAAGTGTAAAATCAAGTGTACAATTAAAATCTCCACCAACAACCAGAAAAACATCTTGTGTGAAGGAAGCAAGTTCATCTTTAAGAGTTTTAAAAAGTCTAATTCTTTAATTTCCAGTATTTGGAGCATAAATATTAATAAATGCAAACTCCATGTCTTTTATTTTTACCCTGACCATGAGCAGACGCCCCTTTTCCAACTCATTAACAGATAAAACCTTAACATTTAATCTAGGAGAGAAAAGTATTGCCACCCCTATGCTGAGATTAGTCCCATGAATAAGAAAATACTTTCCCTCCCACCGTAAACCACAATCTGCTTCTTTATTCACATCACTGTGAGTTTCCTGTAAAAACATTACATTAAAATCCTTCAGGGCGATACATTCTTTTAGTAAAACCCATTTATTATTATCTCTAACCCCGTTCCCATTTAGGGATCCAAATCTTAAAATATCCATGGTAAAGGAGTATAGGATAATAGTAAAAAAAAACAGTTGTGATAGAAAGCAGAAAAGAAAGAGGTGTACCTCTGCTTTTAGTCTTAACTGATTTATTCTTTTTTTCTGATTGCTGTTGTGTATTTTTTCAGTCTGAATCTTTTCTGTAGTGATAACTCATCTAAGCTGCTTTCTTTGCGTGCTTTCCTAACCGATAGCATGAACTTGTCCAAGTCTGGAAAAAACTTCACTAGTTCAACACTTTTTCCCTTAGTTTCATCCAGGAAGTTATTAATCTAATCCACTGTGTATAAATCACTATCACAACATTTATCTGTATCATCGTCAGTACCCGAATCATCATCACAGAAACTTTCTTCAGTAGTCCATTTCATCACACTGTCCTTCATTCATTCTAGCTTCCAGGTCAGCCTCACTACAGACAGAGTTATTACTCTGAATCACACGCTTTCCAGCATCACTGCAGCCTGGCTTCTCATTATCAGCACCATGCACATTGTTCTCAGCCACATTAACCATGTTTGCAGCAACATTCACTATATTATCAGCATCATTCACATTATTGTCAGCCACATTCTCCACAATCTTGGCCACATTAGCACTAATCTCAGCCATATTTGCTCTTACCTTTGTATATATCACTCTGCACCTTCACTGTATCCTCCTGCTCTGAGCTGTGCTCTCCGGTTACAGGTAAACCTTGCTGATCAGCAGCATGCGCTTTATGTGGACAGGTAAAACGCTTGTGTCCGATATCTCCACATTCAAAACAGCGCAAACTTTCAGTGCTGGCGTACACCATGTAGGAGTTCTCCCCCACTAGTGACCCAAAAAGACACCTCCAGAGTTTTATTAGGAGAGTACAGGAACACGTACACCTGTCTCCAAAAAGACAATTCATGTTTAAGTGTAGCGTTTTTGCAGCCTAGCGGGATAATTTTCACCGCTCCGGCTATTTTCTCGAACCTAGTCAGCTCTTTTATGATGGCCTCATTAGTTATGAACGGGGGGACGTTTGATATGGTGATTTTAGAGGCTGGTGGAGATAAAGGTGTGACTGCCACATACGTCTCCTTCTCCCACATACCACTCTCAATCAACCTGCTGACTAGATTCTCGGTTTTTAGAAAGATCACCACTGCTTTATTCATTCTCGAGGCTGAGATGATGTTATCGTGGCCAACCTGCTCTCCTACGGCAAGGAGAACATCCTCGATTGACGCGCTCACCTCCGGCACACACCTGATTCCGTTCCGGAGGGAGAGAGGTGACACTCCCCCCGAAGGGGTAGACACCATGTCGCCTCTTACACTCACACACACACACAAACATTACTAACCTATCGCAAACTAAAGTGCTCAAAATAGAAAATAAAGAAAAGAAAATATAGACTGATAAATCTGAGGAAAAACCAGCAAACGCTCCCTACAGCCACGCTCTACTCGCTCGCCACCAACGCGCATGCGCTCAGAGAGAGAGACAGAGAGAGAGAGAGATGGAGCGTGTGTCAGCTTTCTGAAGATAATGTATTTTTTGTCAAATTCATCTTATTTTCTCAGTGGAAAAATAGCCATCCAAGCGGGGGGATTCCTAAATATTTCGCAGTAGCTGGTGCTCAAGATTGTTTCACTATAGAAACCGCAATCTACACTGTTACTTTGAACAGTATATTCTCTCCAATGTGGAAAATCCAGAAAGAGATAAGCACCTTGAGTTTGTGTAATCAGTCAATCATTCAATGAGCCTTATTGATGAAGATGTTAATTTAAAGCCTTTTAAAGCTATTTTCTAGCTTTAGGAGTAATACGAGCGATCACGGAGTGCTGATGAATGAAAGCGCTGACTGACACTGACACGCTTCACTTCACCTCATTTTACACACAAAAATGGTCTTTTGCCACCACTTGCTGGCAAAATTATGTAATGTAACAAAAATAGATGTAAAGAGACAGATCTTAACACATCTGTGCTGCTCTTACACGTTAGTTTAGAATGGCATGAACACAAGCAGAGTGATACACACAGCGAAGCATCAGAGTGCTGATGGTGTGAGACCATCGGTAATCATGGAATGTCTCTCATCCAATCAGATTCGAGGACTGGAACTTTCTGTTGTATATATAAATTTACCATAACCACAATTAATTCTGAGAAGTGATTAAGGAAATTAAGGATGCTAGAAAGTGCTGAACACACACAAAAACTTAAATGTATCACGTATGTACTATACTACATAAAATATACAAAATAATGATAAAATGGAATACATTTTTTAAAATTCATATTTAATGAACTTGACTCTATAAAAAAAATACAACAATCTAATCAAATTCTCAAGCATACTTGCAGGTTGTGATCTTGAAGCACCAGGTTGTCCCAACAAATTGAGAAATGCGCCATCTTTCAGGGGTAACCGACTTGAAAATCCAGCATTGTTTGTGGTTGTACTGCTGAGGAATAGTGGTAAAAATAAATTTTAATCAAAGCTATTTCAATTAATCTGCCTTTGGAAGCCCAAACAATGAGGTTTTGCTTTCGCAGTGAAGAAAACAGCATCTCCTTGACCTGGGGACAACACTAACCTGACTCATCCTGGTCTCGGCTATAACTAACTTTGTTTGAAGGTGGGTCAAAGTAGCCTTTAGGTGGGCATTATGCAAATGCTACATAGTGATGTAGATACTTTAAGGAAGAAAAGGCTGGACTACAATCCAGCCGTTTCTTGTAGTTCTTGAGCAGTGTTGTCTGTGGGAGAGAATAACTCCCTTTTGCACTTTGTAACTGTGACAGGACGGAGGGCGGGGTCGGGTCGTGATTATACACACCCCTTATAATGAGCCCCTCATTAGGCTAATTAAGCCTCAGAGAGGGATAAAGACTGACTGCGGATGGTTGTACGACAAAGAGAGAGAGATCGTTTACGGGCAGCTGACCGTCATGTGTGTGTTTCTGTTGGTTCTCGCCTCCTCCTTTACCTTATCAGCAATGGTGCTGAAGTCCCGGGAAGGAGGAGGAATATGCTGTAGTAGAGTACTCGCCACTACCATCCACCCCAATGGAGTGGCCGTCAGCTGGGGGACGGAGGAGCCCGGCCGCCTGGAAGCGGTGGAACGGCCGACGACCGAGAGGGGAGGTCATGGCCACTGCCAGGGGCGTAGGTGTCCCCTACTAGCCGCTGAAATGCAGCGGGGTCTGAGACTGCCGACCGCGAGTGGGGAGGGGCTTCCTGCCTACCGACTGGAGTGGGAGAGCCGCTGCCAGGGGCGGGGGAGACCCCTTCTGTTCCCCGAGAATGCTGCGGGGCGTTCTGTCCGCCAGGGGCTGGAGGACTGCCTCCGATCCGCCCAGGGAGGCATGGCTGTCGTCCGTTAGAGGGTGGAGTAGTGGCCGAGGACCAAGCTATGGCGTATTGGAGAACTGGCGAGTAAGTGCTTCTTTTTTTTTAATCTCTTTCTCCTCTCTCTCTCCCATTGAGAGGGATAAAGGCCAACTGCAGATGGTGGTGCGACAGAGAGAGAGATCGTTTACATGCAGCTGACAGTCATGTGTGTGTTTGTGTCTTTTTGTTCAGTTTTATATTAAAACTATTATTTATATTGTCAAGCAGATTCTCGCCTCCTCCTTTCCCTTATATACCTTTACAGTAACCTTGCAGAC
Source organism: Moxostoma hubbsi (assembly GCA_032164185.1). Lineage (NCBI taxonomy): Eukaryota > Metazoa > Chordata > Actinopteri > Cypriniformes > Catostomidae > Moxostoma > Moxostoma hubbsi. The sequence continues at coordinate 21,643,992 of JAVLUX010000023.1, read as the reverse complement.
CTTTTACATGCACAAAGAGCTATGTTACACACTAAAGGAAAGGTAAAATCCCCAAAAGCATAATAGGGCCTTTTTAACTTATAACAACATCAAATAAATAATAATTGAAAAAAAATATGAAGAATGGTTGTATTTAATTTTATAAAACTCCAACAAAATGCATAATAAATAAAAGGATGAGGATCTTAAATCATCCCCTTCAGTATTTACTATCATGAAGAGTGTAATCTCTGTTGGCTCTTTGGTGATTTTAAACATTGCTCTGTTTTACAATTTCTAGCTCATCCAATAGTGAGAGATTGTGGCAGGATTACCTGCTTGTCCTAACAATGGAATACAGGGAGTTCAGAAGGGGCAGCAGGTATTGATGTGAAACGTGATTGGAAACAATCCTTATTTTTGCAGCTAAATTTAGTGCAACTGTGGTACAGAAATAACACAATTCGCATATAACACACTTTGAAAAAATTAATGGCTTAGTATATGGGACACCACTATATTTTCCTGCTTATTCAGTCTGTGAGAAAAAAATATATCCAAAGCCTGTGTTAGACAGAGCATCAGTTGTTGAATGTGTAGCTAATGAGGATATCCACTTCAAGACAGCACTATTAGTGTGATTAGACAATAACAAGCTTTATTTTGTATTATAAACCAAATAAACATTGCACTACAGTCGACTATTGTCCAGTGATTTCTATCAGTGAGATGCATTCAAATGTGGATGATATATGAGATCTCTACGCTTTCCTCTTGCATAATATGAGGTCAAAGCCTCCTTGTTCAGACAAGCAGTAACCGATCAAAGAAACAAAATTCTTTGAGACCAAACCAACAGCTGTTTTGTGAACCAGTGATGAAACCTGACATTGTGGCAATCATTGCTGCTGCAGCTAACATCCATTCACTTAATAAAGAAGGAACTGGGTGGCAACTTTAAAATCTTGTAGTTCATGAGAGGATGAATGCAGTGGATGGCTCATCTTCAATTGTGTGCCTTATTCTTGTCTTTTGATCTATTAGGTTTTTCAGGAAACTGTTCAGTTTTGACCGATTGCACTATGGAGAAAGGTTTGGATTTATTCATTGAGATGTTTCTTGGTTCCAGGCTATCATGCCATGAGGGATGAGCCTATGACCGTCCATCCTGAACCAACAATTTTGTAATAAAAGCCAAGTGATATTGAAGATGGGCTAACAACAAATGTGGCAAGGCCTTTATAGAACCCTTAGCAATCAAATGGAAGGACATTGGTATTACAAAAAAGTCTATTATACAATCATTCTCTCTTTTCTACACCAAGGGCCAGTGTGTTTCTGCCAAATATAACTCCATTGCTTATACCTGGAACAAGATATTTGTTTCTGCAACACTCTCTCTAGGAAGTTTTCCAAACACTGAAAAATCACATTTCTTTTTACTGTTATGCTGTGGCTGGAAAGCTGAACACTGGACCCCAAATCTCTGCCTGGACTTGATTGTGATGAAATTAATATTGTGAAATTTAATGGTGAAATAAATTAGAAGTGTCTGTTACTTTCTGTTCCCATGTATTGTATATGTCCTGTTTAGCTGAACAATAATGCTTGACTCTTGTCTTAAAGGGATAGTATTCTTTTAGAAGAATATTTCAGCTCTGTAGGTCCATGCAATGCAAGTGAATGGGTGCAGAAATTGTTAAGCTCCAAAATCTACATGAAAGGAGCATAAAAGTAATCCATATGACTCGATTAAATCTAGGTGTTCTGACACAATATGATAGGTGTGGGTGAGAAACAGATCAATGTTTAAGTAATTTTTTATCATAAACTCACTGCTACAGCTGGACGATATGGCTTCAGAAATTATATCTCGATATTTTTCAGAAAATTGACAATATTCAATACATATCTCGATAACTATGTATTTGCTCTGAAATAGCATAAATGTGTTTTTTTTTTTTTTTTAAATAAGAGGAACCATCATTTCATTTAAACATCCATTGTAGCCAAGTAGAATTCATATTTCAAAGGTATTAAATAATAATAATAAATGTTGAAGGCATGTTTCCCACAATTTTTCACTAAATTTACACAAGTTAGAGTAAAATGTAATCATTTTCATTGATTTGCATGTTTATACTTAACAAACAATCATACATGGAAGCTGAATAAAAATCTTATTTACCTTCATATATATCTACTAAAGCACTTGACTTATTTTTTGGAAACCAGATGAATATTGCATCATACATTATTACTGTGGAACGCAGTTTATTATTATATTACAATACTGAATCAGTATTATATTCAGGTTAAGATTTGTTAAAAATAAATGTATATTTTTCTGTCCTATTTAATTCATCATAAACTGTGGTTTTAATATTGATACTGCAAGTGCAGTTGTGTTTATTTCACCTTCACCAGGAGCTTTTATTATGAAATGGGAAGTGCAATGTTTGTTTGACAGTTATAAGTTTTGAATCTTGTGAACTGCTGTCAAACTCTCTTTACTGTTCTGCATTTGTAGATTTGTACAATAACTTTATAGTGGTTACTAATGTTTGGAATTGCATGAATGCTTGAACCTGCAGTACTTCACAATGAAGGTGAACTGCGCTTCAAACACGAGCCCCCGCTGGTGCACACAGATCAGCGCGTCGCTGGTTCATTCTGAAGCTCACACAGACGATGTTAACTGTCTTTAATCAATTTTGATGTTATTATGATTAATTATACAGCCCTGAAGAATTGTGAAAATAGTTTGCTGATGCACTCTATGAAACTTAATGGTCAAATAAAAGGCTCATTAAAATCATCGCAATATACACAATATTGTTGAATTTTATATATTCAGCTAAATTATCATGATGATATCATTGGTATTTAATATATCGCCCAGCCCTACTCCCTGCTCAGTAGGAGGGACATGCATTGAAGAATGTGAATCAATAAAAACAGAAGGAGTATGTAAAAGTGAAAGGGAAGTTTGTCTAAGCAGGGAGGAGAAATTTTAGTGAAAAAGAAAAATGGAACTTTTTCTCAACCACACCTGTTAAATCACTTATAAAGACATGGATTTCACCACTGGAGTCATCTGGTGCACTTTTACATTGCTCTTTTGTGGACTTTGGTGCTTCAAATTTTGGCACCCATTCACTTGCACTGTATGGATCTACAGAGCTGAAATATTCTTCTAAAAATCTTAATTTGCATTCAAAAGAAACAAAGTAATACACATCTGGGATGCCATGAAAGTGTACTCGTAGCTAATGAAAAAGTACTAGTATCAAATAATAACTACTAGCATCTAATGGAATAGTTACTGCTATCTGTTGACAAGTACTTATTCATTAGATATTAGTACTTATTCATTAGATATTAGTACTTATTTATTAGATACTAGTACTTATTTATTAGATACTAGTACTTATTCAACAGATAGTAGTGACTATTCCATTAGATACTAGTAGTTATTAATTTGATAATATTAATTATTCAATAAGTAATAGTACTTATTCAATAGATACTATTACATATTTATTAGATACTAGCACTTATTTATTAGATACTAGTGCATAGTAATTAGATTCTAGTAACTATCCGATTAGATACTAGTACTTATTCAATAAACATTAGAACTTATTCTTTAGGTACTAGTACTTATTCATCAGATACTAGTTCTTCTGAATGTTACTAGTAAGATTTTTTATTCTACTCTACAGTGCTGATCAAAAATATTGGCACCCTTGGTAAATATGAGCAAAGAAGGCTGTGAAAAAAAACAAACAAATTCTACATTGCTTATCTTTTTGATATTTCATTAAAACAAATCTAATTTTAAATTTAAGTAAAAAAATTGAAAGAGGGGAAATATCACATTATTAAATAAATATTTTTCACAAAGACACGTTGGACACACTTATTGGCACCCCTAGAAATTCTTAGTTTCAAATATAGTTAAAGAATATAGTTCTGATGTGATGAAAAAGGTTGTTGAGCCTCACAAAATGGTAAGTGGCTATAAGAAAATAGCAAAAGCATTGAAAATGCCCATTTCCATCATCAGGTCAATAAGAAGTTCCAGTCAACTGGAGATTATACAAATTTGCCTGGAAAAGGAAGTATGCCTATATTGTCTCCACACACAGTGAGGTGGATAGTTCAAGTGGCCAAAGAATCTCCAAGGATCACATAGACAATTGCAGTTATTAGTTGTGTCTTGGTGTCAGAAAGTTAAAAAAAAAAAGAAATCAGACATTACCTACATCACCACAAGTTTTTTGGGAGAGTTTAAAGAAAAAAAAGCCTCTGCTTTTATCCAGCTACAAACGCAAGCATCTTCAGTTTACCAAACAAGTCAAGTCAAGTGGTTTTTATTGTCGTTTCAACCACATACACTCACCTAAAGGATTATTAGGAACACCTGTGCAATTTGGCTGGTGGTGGTGGTGTAATGGTGTGGGGGATGTTTTCTTGGCACACTTTAGGCCCCTTAGTGCCAATTGGGCATCGTTTAAATACCACGGCCTACCTGAGCATTGTTTCTGACCATGTCCATCCCTTTATGGCCACCATGTACCCATCCTCTGATGGCTACTTCCAGCAGGATAATGCCTCATGTCACAAAGCTCGAATCATTTCAAATTGGTTTCTTGAACATGACAATGAGTTCACTGTACTAAAATGGCCCCCACAGTCACCGGATCTCAACCCAATAGAGCATCTTTGGGATGTGGTGGAACGGGAGCTTCGTGCCCTGGATGTGCATCCCACAAATCTCCATCAACTGCAAGATGCTATCCTATCAATATGGGCCAACATTTCTAAAGAATGCTTTCAGCACCTTGTTGAATCAATGCCACGTAGAATTAAGGCAGTTCTGAAGGCGAAAGGGGGTCAAACACAGTATTAGTATGGTGTTCCTAATAATCCTTTAGGTGAGTGTACAGTTAGTACAGTACACAGCGAAATGAGACATCGTTCCTCCAGGACCATGGTGCTACATAAAACAACATAGGACAAACCCAGAACCACATGAGACTACACAGACTAAATAAAATACCTATATAAAGTGCACATGCAAACGTGTGCAAAAAGTATGGGACAGTACAATAAATTACTAACAATGAACAGAACAATAGACACAGTAAGAGACAGTGCAGCGCCGACCAGTACACAATAGTGCAAAAGATAAAATGGCAACATACTATGAGATAATTTTCTATGGACATAGCAGTTATTGAGGTAGCAGCCAGTTATAAAGTGACAATAATTAAAGTGCAACTCAGGACACCTCCTCTCTGGACTCATTGTTCTTGCTGATGAGACCCACCATGTTCGTGACATCAGCTAGTGAACAGCAGTGGACTGAGCACACAGCCCTGGGGGGGGCCCCAGTGATCAGTGTGGTGGTGGTGGAGATGCTGTTCACGATCCGGACTGACTGAGGTCTCCAAGTCAGGAAGTCCAGGATCCAGTTGCAGAGGGAGGTGTCCAGGCCCAGCAGGTTCAGCTTTCCAATCAGGTGCTGAGGATTGATTGTGTTGACTGCTGAGCTGAAGTCTAGGAACAGCATTCAAACATATGAGTCCTTTTTATCTAGGTGGGTGAGGAACAGATGGAGGGTGGTGGTGATGGCATTGTCTGTTGAATGGTTGGGACGATACGTGAACTGCAGTGGGTCAAGTGAGGGGGCAGCTGGGTCTTAATATGCCTCATGACGAGCCTCTCAAAGCACTTCATGATGATGGGTGTAAGTGCGACGGGATGGTAGTCATTGAGGCAGGACACTGAAGAATTATTTGGCATGGGGACGATGGTGGTGGCCTTGAAGCACATTGGAATGACGGCTCTGCTCAGAGAGATGTTGAAGATTTTGGAAAGAACATCTGCCAGCTGGTCTGCACATCCTCTAAGCACTCTGCCAGGAATGTTTGGTCCAGCAGCCTTCCGTGGGTTGACTCTACGTAGAGTTTTTCTCACATTGGTCGTGGTAAGACAGAGCACCTTGACGTTGGGAGGAGGGGTGGTCTTCCTTGCCACCATGTCATTCTGCACCTCAAACCGAGCGTAGAAGTCATTCAGCAGATCTGGAAGGGAGGCATCTTTGTCACAGGAAACTGATGTTGTCCTGTAGTAGATGATGGCCTGGATGCCCTAACACATGCACCGCGTGTTGCAGCTGTCCTGGAAGTGACTGTGGATTATCTGTGCATGTGCACGCTTTCCCTCTATGATGGCCCAGGACAGTTTGGCACACGATGTTCTTAGGACTGCCTTGTCACCAGCTCTGAAGGCGGAGTCTCGAGTCCTCAAGAGCGCATGCACATCCGCAGTCATCCACGGCTTCTGGTTGGAGCGTGTGGTGATGGTCTTCGAGAAAGTGACATCATCAATGCACTTGCTGATGTAGCTGATCACTGATGCTGTGTATTCCTCCAAGTTGGTAGAGTCGCCATATGTTGCAGCCTCCCTGAACATGTGCCAGTCAGTACACTCAAAACAGTCCTGAAGAGCAGAGATGGCTCCTGCTGGCCAGGTTTTCACCTGCTTCTGAAGCGGTTTTGTGCGCCTGACGAGTGGTCTGTATGCTGGAATTAGCATAACAGAGATGTGGTCTGAGTAGACGAGGTGGGGGTGGGGCTCCACCCGGTACACGCCTGGGATGTTTGTGTAAACAAGATCAAGTGTGTTCGCCCCTCTCATTGCAAAGTCCACATATGATTGGAATTTAGGGAGCACTGTCTTGAGATTTGCATGGTTGAAATCTTCGGCGACAATAAACAGTCCGTCAGGGTGAGCGTTCTACAATTCGCTAATAGCCCCATACAGTTTACCGAACGCTTCCTTAGCATTAGCGCTGGGGGGAATGTAAACTCCGGTTATTATGACAGTGTTGAATTCCCGTGGTAAATAAAAAGGTCTGCATCTAACAGTCACAAGCTCCAACAGCGATGAGCAGTAGCTAGAGACTAGCACAGAGTTCTTGCACCATTCCGTGTTGATGTAAACACACAAGTCACCACAGTGTCTTACCTCACATTGCTGCATTTCTGTCGACACGAAACGAGGCGAGCCCATCTAGCGTCTGGAACTCTGTTGCTGAGCCACGTCACCGTGAAAACAAAGATGCAGCAGTCTCTAAACTCACGCTGCGTAGTCTGCTGGAGTTGGATGTAGTCCAGTTTATTGTCCAGGGAGCAAACATTTGAGAGCAGGATAGACGGTAGGTCCGGCAGGCTAGGGTTTGTTTTTAGCATAGAATGGACCCCCGCGCTCTTCCGCTTCCTCGCACACCGCTTACGACGTCCTCTCCCCCGGCCACCGGCATCAGACAACGACAAGGACTGGAGGTCTGGTCTCCGCAGCAAGCTGAGGTCGCATAACGTCTCCTGCAGATCATCATGCAGCTTGGTTGTTGCATGAATCTTATATTTTAGTAGTGTATGGTGATAGTAAACACGAACACCGGTTGCTCCGTTGTCCATGTGCCGTAAAAGTCGGGTTAAGTAACAAAAATAACGCCATTTTGGATCTGGAGTGGCTGCTGCGTCGCCATCTTAGATCATACAAGATCATACTCTACTGCATGTTAGTATTTAAATGGGAATGCACTTTACTATCTAACACTATTCACACTTTGTGTAAAGAAGATGCTTTTTGTTGCTATTTACTGTAAATAGGATCTAGTTTATCTGTGTTTTTACTTATTATTACTTCATAAAGAAAACATTACTTTAGTCTTTTATTCTTATTTTTTTATTGGAGCATGGTATGAATAGGGAAACTAGAGCAAGACATGACAAAAAATATAGTAAAGCATTGAAGTAAAAGATACATATAAAGCAAATTAAAAGGTATGGAAGCAAGGATAAAAACTGACAGAGAGATGGAGTAGTGCATTATTCAAAGCAGGGTCAGGATCAATTAAACACTGAAAGAGAAATATTTAATCAATGCTAATGTTACTTAATGGACACTAAGGCCCTAAAGTTAATTCCCAAAAACTGCTTACTGTGTGGCTGTTCACACAATATGCGTCCTTGCATACAACAGGAAGACGGATCAAAGCGGAATGGAACTGAATGCAGAGGTCTCAATTTTAAATTTTAAAAGTTAAACCACTTTCGATTTTACTCAATTAAAAACGCAATGCTCATGACGTGACAAAAACAGATTGATCAATGACTAAAAAATGGGTTGACATTAATGTTGACAGCCATAGTTTGCTTCCATTAATTACAAAACCGAAGTTCTAATGCATGTTACATTTTTTTAAAACCTTTTACCATTGTTAACATCATAACAGATACATTCTGTTCTGTGTAATGTCTAAGAACCGGGTGGAAGAGCAAGGGGGTTGTCAATATTCAATGGTGCACCCTTTGATCACTAAATGATGGATGACAAAAAAAAAATCAGTATCATGATTTTTACATACTTTATTGAGAGTACAATGAGAGGACAGCAGCTGCAAAAGCATCTGAACAAGAATGCAAGAGAGAGAGAGAGAGAGAGAGAGAGAGAGAGAGAGAGAGAGAGAGAGAGAGAGAGTAAAATATCCACTAATTCTAAAAATAAAAAAATCGGCAATCAAATTCTGGAAACATCTACAACTCAGTGACCTCCCACTCATACCATTATAAAGCCCTGCACCAAAATCTACTAACAATCTCATCACACTGAAGACCTGGACCAGAACAATACTGTTAAACTTATTATATACAGCCAAATTACAACACAAATAATACTCAGTTATATCACTTATTGGAAAACTTAAATGCAAAAATAGAGTAAAAAGCAATGCTATCCAGCCCTAAAAAGAGATTACACCATGGCAGAATATCTGTACACAGTGACAGATAAAACACTGAGAGCCACCTTGACAAGGTTCAGACTCAGTGAACAAGACCTCACTATTAAAAAGGGCAGACACAGGAAAACTGTGCAACATAGGTATGCTAATGTTAAACATGATAATTCATGATATATTTCTGCATGGAGCATAAACCAATTACTGCCTTAATGTACTTCAGTCATAGTAGTTTTTTTTTTATGTTCATATTGGCTTGATAAATACTTATTCTATATTGTATAGTGTATATTGTTATTATATTTTATTCATGTATATATAGTTTATTCATTACCTGGCACCTTATTTTTATTCTTTTTTATTGTTATTTGTTACAGTTTTATTATTATTATTTGTCTTGTCATTATCTGTTTTGTGTATTAATGCTTAGGCAATATTGTATGTAAACACAATCATGCAAATAAATATATAAATAAATAAATAATTTGAAATTGAATTGAGAGAGAGAGAGAGAGAGACATATTGGTAGATACTTTAATGTTAATGAACAGTACTGTTCATTAACATTAAAGTATCTACCAATAGAAAACTAAATTTATAACAGAATAGAAACAATTTTACTTACTTGCAGTTGTATAGATGAAATTACTCTGATGTCACACTGCCTCAACCACTCTTCCGGGTTCTTTTCAGCTGCAGTTTTCTATGGTGAAATGTTTGCTTACAGCTAACAGTAGTTTTACAGTACTCACAGTGTCAAATTATGAATTTGCGGACTAAAACATACTACTACGGCATTTGATATAAAATATTGCCGTTTTTAACTTTGTTCTTTCTTAACGCAAATGTCATCTAACTTAACCACAGTTATTAGCAACCTAGGTATGCTAATGATAAACATGATCATTTAATTATGAACTGAACATCATATTGTTGTTCGTTGACAGTTTTATTGTGTAATTACATGACAGTAAATCAAGTTAATATTTAAATATACGACAAATTGAGCACAAGGAGAGAGAGTAATTGTTCAATCATTCATAATCATCATAATCATCACAGTAAAGACATCAACATCTATCATATTGTGATTGTATGTCTTGTCACTGTCACTAATTTTACAGATCGGGAGTAGGACATTAGGAGTGATGTCCAGGAAGAGTCAAACTGGGCCTTTTGGATGAAGATGAGAGTTCAGGCATAAGTAATTCATTTTTTTGTTTTTTTCACATTATGCCCTTGGATTAGAGTCAAACAGACTGTCAAATATATTGACAAAAACTTATAATTGACAAACAAATTTTGTTTGCCTTACCTGGCCCATATAAGCTACAAGAGGGCTGGTATACAGAGCTTGTCAAGTTGCCTCCAGTGGAGTATATATCTATATATAATTACCTTATCAATAACCCTGGCCCTTGCACTGGTGAAACTCTATGTGCATACAAGTCCCTTGAAGCCTACAGTTACTATGTTTTTGGCCATGTCACAAGTATACAAAAATATGATATTACTGAATCCTGTCCTGTCACTTTTGTAACTGCCACTGTTGACCCTGGGCAGAAAACAAATGTAACTTACAAACCATGGGTGTGCAAGTGTAAAGTCTACATTGTTGCAACTCACTGCACTTGTATAGCTGGTTTTGGAGAAGCCTGCAGCCACATTGCAGCAGTTATGTTTTGTTTTGTTTTGCTATTGAGGGGTGTACACAAGGGGAAAAAAAACATCCATACAAAATACCCATGCCACATATGTCCACTGATAAACAACAGCAAGCTCTAGCTCAACTAAAAATAATTTTGCCATCAGTAGCAGCAGTGGTTAAATGCGAAAGTGATGCAGACTCTGAATCAGGTGACATTTTGCTAAACCATACCATATAGTACCATACAGGCTGGCCAGGGTAACAAAAGCATATCCATACTCCTCCAAGAAAGTTATTTAATATGCAATCCCCATCAAGGAACAAATCATCAACCTCTCCAAGGCAACTGTTGAACAGGCAAACTCATCTCTCTGGAAAGCTCACAGAATAGGAAGGGTAACGGCTAGTAATATCCACAAGGTCTTAAACTGCAGCCAGAGCAATGCTGAATCTGTTGTTAGTTCTATAATGCAGTATGATGAGGTTAACCTTTCTTTTTTAACTGCTGTCAAATGGGGAACTGAACATGAGGACACTGCAAGAGAAGAAAGCATTAATCAAATTAGAAGAGAACATATCAATTTTGATATTGAACCCACAGGTCTTAATTTGCACCAGCTATTTCCATTCATTGCTGCTTCACCTGGTGGAGCATCAAGATGTGACAGCCATGGGTAAATGGTACTTGAGATAAAATGTCCTTACAAAGTGTGCATTTATCTCCACAAGAAATACTCACACAGTATCCTGAATTTTGTCTTGACTCATTAAACTCTTCAATACAATCTCATCAATACTACTTAAAAGTTCAAACACAAATGCTTGTGATACAATGCTACATATTCCATTTTGTTATTTGGACTGAGCTGGGCATTTGTGTTATCAATGTTCCCAGAGATGACTATTCATTTGTGACCTGTTCATAAAAACAAAATTTTATGGAAAATCATCTCATTTTGTGTTGAGAAGAACTCCAGAATGAGCAAGAGGAAGCATCTTTAATCTGTTCCTGCAAAAGACCAAAATTTGGCAGAATCATTCACTACTCTAAACAGAACTGTATGGTGAAATGGTTTCATTACAGCTGTATAGGCATACACTGCAATACAGGGCAGTGGTCCTGCAACACACTTATTTATCATTACAACAAGGAATTAAAACTATAAACTTAAAGTGTCATTTGACACTTTTGGTAAGCAGTGAGTTAAGAGTTCATTAAAGTAGAACCAAGTTAAAAGATTAGTAATAATACACAAATTAATTACTTCAAAGTATACATACAGTACATTTAGTTTCTGTACATATGTCGATTTTAGCTCTCTAAATTCTGTACATAACAGAGCTATACACCCACTAGCCTGCGGTCGGCAAAGGAACGTCGCCTAGTTGTACCAACACAAAGAGGCACCAAAACACTTTTCCGGACTTTCGTGTTCATCATACCACGTTGGGGTAATGACCTTCCCAACTCCATCCGTGAAGCTGACTCACTTTCTGTCTTCAAAAAAAAAAAGGCTAAAACACATCTTTTACATGAGAACTTAACCAGTCACTAAAAAAAAATTACAAAATATGTATGTATATGCCTATATACAGTCATAGTAGCTTGCTGTAATTAGTTTGTTGCTGTAATCATCAGATAAAGTATAATTTACTGTAACTCATTGCACATAATCTTTAAGGAAAAAATTATTTAAAAAATCTGACAAAAATATTTAAGACTGTGTAAAATCTTTAATGTAGGAATGAACTACAATCCCATTTGGAGCGATAATTAGATTGCTGGATCGTTTCTCTTCAGTATCATGGGTAGTGTAGTTCTTCAACAGAAATTCTACTGGTTAACATGACTTAAAAAAAAAAAACAAAAAAAAAAAAAAAAAGAAGTTAAAATAACGTGAACAGATGGGTTCAACAGAAGCATATAAAAAATCTTTGAGTGATTGTCTGTATTTAAAAGTTTAGAAATAATTGTTAAAATTCATTGACCAATTAATGCTTCCACATGAAGCAATCTATTTAAGATTTCCTGACAAACGTTTGACTAAATTAACCTGACAAATTAGGTTACACCTATAAAGTAACTTTTATGGGTTGTATAAAGCAGAAATAGATACTTTAGGTAACATTTGCAGGTTAACACTTTTTTCACGGTACGAGAATATGTTACTCTAAACATAGCCATAGAGTTCTCTTTAATAAGGTATTGCAATGATTAAGCCCCTACAGCACCTGCTGCTTGGATCTGGTCCCTAGATACAGTATAAATTAAGCCAGAGGCCATTGTACAGCAACATAATGCAAATAGGTTAAACATGATTTCTGATCTCTCCTTTTTCAGTACTGTCCTGGTTCATGGAACAGAAAAAGATTTAGGGTGCTTATTGTATTTTTTCTATAAAGACCATTTATCCACTTCAGTATAAATAGTCTTGAACTAGAGATGTGTGCATACGGCTTTTATAACCAGCGGCATGTCCAGGATGTTTTGCCCGGGGTGCCAAAGGGGTGTCAAGACTCAAGTAAGGGGAGAAATTCAGTCATTTCGTCTGATGATTGGGGGGACTTTGGGAGTTGCGGGATTGTCGGTGGTGAACACTTTATGTCGGAGGTCAGAGCGGGGGTGGGGGGGGGGGGGGGTACTGGGTGTGCCAGAACGTTGTTATGGTCCATGTGCCATGCACAACACGGACATGTTATGCCATTGCGCACCATCTCCAAGACACAAGCGGTGTGGTGGCAAAGCTAATTTTTAGGGAACACCCAGTGCCACCCTTCTGACCCCGACCCTGTTTATAATCTGGCCTTGTTCCCCAGTCCTTTTGTAGCGCTGCGAAATTGGCTATAAAACGATTTATGTCCAGCTTGGACAAAGTGAGATGAATTGCTGACAGTGTCAGATGTTAAGTGTGTACTGGCAATGGCACTGTAGGCTGGGTTTCCACACATGCCCACAGGTATTTTATTGATTTCAAGACTGGCATGTTGAAACCAGACTATTTTTTACAGCCCATTTTTCTATTGCCCTAAGGAGATTGGGCATAATCAGGGAGTACCTGGCTGAGAGCAGGATGAAAAAATTGTGTGTGTGTGTGTGTGTGTGTGTGTGTGTGTATTTCTTTGATTTAAAGATGACCAGTCCATAGAACCCCCACTGTGGCTATCATCATAGTCCTTTCACCTAGATTCCATAAAAGGACTTTGTGAAAGTACTTTGACTCTGTTTGCTGTATACAGCTTGCATAATTTATGGCTTGGTGCTGTGTTATCAGTTGAAAAAGAAAGCCAATGTTTTCTTCCTTTCTAAATGCTTCAAGCATGCATCATTACAGATTTAAAGCATTAATAAAATGAACACTTTAATTTATATAAGATTGTTATAAAAAGCATTGAGATATTTAAACTCACACATTATCAGAGAGGGAACATGTTGCATGAATACACAATGGTGTTTTTAAGAAGATAATTTTCTTCCAAATAAATGCTACTTTCCCTCTAAGCCACATGGAATAATAATATCATTGAGCTGGAATATTATCAATCATTTTAAATGGCTTATTATTTCTCTCTATTATTGGTTCCAAATAGAACATTTAAATGTAATTATTGCCTTCATTCAAAACTCATGGATGGAAAGCTCTGGGTGAAGACTAGCTGCCTGAGTTGCATCTGCTGGCTCTCTGCCTTGTCTGTATTTAGCTAATTAGATTGGCTCTTTGCCTTTGGTTTATCAACATGGAAAAATGTAGCCAATTTTTCCAGGTCCACCGCAGACCCAGAGCACTCAACATTTGTGATTTGTGTATTATATTATGCAGATTTAACAACTGGGTAATTTCATGGAGGAATTTCACAAGTAAATTTCAAATATTATTACATTATCATTTGCGGCAAAGAGAAGAGAGCTTGGTATTCAGAAAACTTAGAGTTCTGTCATTGTAACATCATTACATTAGTAGTTTTCAACAACAAATACAAATTAGGCATTAGTCAAGGTATCCCCATCAAAGAACATAATATGCTACCCGTGGGCAATATACAGTATTATGCCTCCCTTATGACACTACAAATTTCAATCTCAACCACATAGCTGAGATTTTACAGAGGTTTTTGTTGAAGATTTTTTTTTTATCATCAAACCATCTAGAACACATTTCCTTTTATCCTCAGAGAGATTCAAATGTCTGAATTGCATTTTGCAATTCTGTGTATCTCTCAAATGCGGCATCAGTTGCATTGTGTTTGTGGCAGTTAGAAGGCTTGGTGCAGGAAGATGATTTGACATCAAAACGTATTTTAAATAGCTGGATAAAAACAAAACTCAGTCTTGTCACCTGTCAGTGTAACTCTAACCAGCGTGGCACCAGCAGGAAAAACATTGTTTATCTTTGCTCATTTTAAAAATGTACCTTTCTGCTGGGTAGGGGTAATTCCAATATGATGACTGAATACAAAAGCTGAACTTTGCAGGCAGTATAGGCAGGAAGGTATCATACTGTCTACTATGACAATATGATCACACAGGAAATCAACATGCTGCTTCCAAATGTCCATGTACCTTGAAATCAATCCATTTTGTACAATTACTGTCAAGTGTCATAACTCATCTCCTGAATTATAACTGACAAGTGGCATCCAACATTTTTGCTTCAATTCAGTCATATTTACCTTTCCCTGTGGCACTACTGATAGCTTGTTTCATGAGGAATCAGAGACATGGGTTCTGGTCCAATGGAAACACGAAAATAATTGTGTTTACATTAAGAAGTGTCATTCTGAGGCTGCAATTTAGCTCTAAATTTATAGTTTTACTCCACTGATGGTTAAGTTTAAGGTTGGGGATTTGGTTAGGGGGAAGGATTAATATGCATTTCTGTTGACTGTATTACATCATAAGCAAAAATACAACTTGATTTGGGCATCACCGTGTGAACATTTCACCTTTACGGCATCATAGATGTGTCCAATGTGTCTTGGATAGCCTACATTCCTTATGTTTGTGGATTGGTGGTTGGTTGAAAGAATGAAAACGGTGTCTGACGTAGAATTTGAAAGCAGTAAATTAGTTCATAATTGGTCCATTTTACTTGTTTGTTTGTTTTTTGTTAATAACTCTACCAAGAAAGAAACATTGTAGTTACAAGTTATTTGCTGGCCCTTAAAAAAATTGAGAGTTCTGGCAAACTAGCCGCAAACTTATCACAAATTTGCCACTCATTATTTTCATATGAAAATGTGCTTATGATTCGCCGCAAATGTTTTCCAGAACTTTGCTGCTTTTCATCTGTAGTGGTGAGCCTGCAGCAAACCTTTGGCAACAATGGACAATTTGCTGTAAGTTTGCCGCAATGCTCATTTGCATGTGAAAATGAATGTGGCGAATTTGTGGCAGGTTTGCTCAAATTTTCCATAAACCCTCTACAGTATTTTTTAAGGGAGGTTAGGTCTAAAGCTTACTTGAATTGTTATTGTAAATAATTGGACATGACATAAAGGCTGTTTGAAACCAGCCTGTTTGTGCCTTCATACACAAAATGCTGCCTGTGAAGTCAGTGACCTACTGAGCAGTGAGACAGCAAGGCAGCTGCCTAAGCTTTTGAACGCAGCTTGTGTCTGGTTTACACACAGTGGCTATTAGTGTGTGGTCTGACTAGCCATGCCCAGTTAGATTACTTATAACCACTGCTCTTGTGTAATTCATAATGCTTGTGACAGCAATAGCCAAAGGGTCAAACATATTAGCTTTCTAAATTGAACCTTACTTCATATTACAAAGTTCATTACAAACCACAATTACATTGTTCTACAGTAGAATACTAAAACATGTTATCCAGTGACCCTAATCTCATTTTTAAAGTTCATGCGTACTCATGGTATGATAACTGAATACTAAGGCTTCTGTATGTTAGTAGTTTGGGCACACAGGAAATAGGCTACTATAGACCCCATTCCAAAGAAAATGAACAATAAAATTAAACCAGCTAATCTGGCAAACAGATGTTATTTTAATTGGTTCATTAAAAAAAATGTCAGTTCAGCAAGATCTGAACTTGCAACCTTGCACACTTAATAGTGCAGTTAAAAATGTAATTCTGTCTTCATTTACCTCAGTTTCATTGCATCTTTTTTTCATACAATGAATGTTTAGCTAAGTTACATTGCTCATTGCATACCTATTGTGCAGAATGTGCAGATTATTGTGTGTTCAGTTCATTCACAAGTGATGACTTTTAGCCTATGAGCATGGGAAAGTACACATGGTTCTCCAAGAGTTAATCTGCTGCATTTACCTGCCTAGATAATGGAATAATTTAATGTTGTAAGCATACCCTAATTTGCATATTATCTTATTTACTTTTCTTTTGCCTCCTCCTGCCCTACATGGTGGAGTGGGCAGCGTGCAGTGGCCTCTGAAAGCTGATTAGCAGCAGTTTACGAAGGTGATGTTTGGCGATTCCCACAAAACTTCATTAAAAGCACATTTGGTAAATACCTCACCAGACACAGATTCAGGCCACACGCATATACACACACTCCTATGTATACATTAGCCCTGGGTGCTGTAATTAACTCATGAGTTTAGATTCCCTCTGCTGATTCTCTCAGAGCTCTTTGATTTTCTGTATGCCTCATGACTCATGACCTGAATCCAAAAATGGCTGCATCATTTAGCAAATCTGCAGTCATACTTTTTATTGTTAGTCTGATTCCTCGAAGGAAAGGGAAAAAGTGACATGACAAATAACATATGAATAGGTTTCTTTTGATGAATATGTTCACAGCTAAAGGTGGACAATATTTTCTTATTTTAAACAGGAAGTGCAGAGTTTAGAATGTGAGTGTCCTTCCAGTATTTTGTTTTCTTTAATGAAATCAATAATTCTTAAACAGAGATCATTTCATATGTCATAGCCAACACAAATACATAGGAATTTACATTATTTACACCAGGGGTAGGCAACTATTTTGGTAAAGGGGTCACATTGTGCTTTAAGTAGTGCATAGGGGGCCACATTGTATTCATTTTGATGACAAAATTCCACATTGATTTGGTTTTAGTATCTTTTAAGACCAGAAATAGCCATGCACTCAATATTCTGAAGTGTATATGTAACTAATGGGACTATTGTGCTATTGCCTAAAGAACTGAATTGCCCTATTTTTTTAAAGTAAAAAGTAAAGTATGGGATTACTCTTTATTTTTATTAAGAGATTAATCAGTAATTTAATTACAGTTACTTCTGATGTAATTGTGATAAATACTGTATAGACTATAGGACAATTCCATATGAGACAATAGTGAATTTAAAATAGAAATTTAATGTCTTATGATAAAATGTATGTTTTCTAATTAAATTCTTTGGCCAGTTTATTAATAATTTATTTGATTTTATATTATTTATTTGAAAGAATTAAAAGAACAGTGTCAAGTCTATCCTTGTATTTTTCATCTGGTCGAGGTTGATCAGGGTTTTAGAATGTAATTAGTAATAAAAAATGCAATTAATTTTTTAGCCAACTTACCCAACACTGACAAAGGTATTTAAAACTGAATAAAGGCTGAGCTTATTAAAACTGATTTATTTTACCATCTCTACTTCCCTGTTAATTTATTCAATTTAACACTCTCTACATCAGGGGTCTGTTTTAATTTAGAAAAATTGATTAAGAATTTAAGAATAATAAAATTATAGAACTTTTAATGTTTGTCACAAAGTTTACTTATTTTATTCCCTAAACATTTTCATTTACATCCTAAAAGGTTCATGATGCAGGTCTCGTCAATGGTTTAACTTTCCATTCAGCACACAACTGAATAAAACAGGTTGCATGACTATGATAAATGATTACTGTAAGTGTTAGATTAACATACAGGTTTGAGGGGACTTCAACATTTCTAAATTGCACAAATAAAAAAATAGACCTACATATACATTCATCTCTCACTTGCTTTTGCTCAAGTGTTAATGATGCCGAGATCTACATTTAAATTTAATTTCGTCACTGAGAAGGTTTACCTGCAAACTTAGTACCACCAAACATCACACGCAGCATCAAGAATGGACACAGAGTGGCCGTATAACAATTTTTCTTGAGCAGAATATTGCACTAGATTACATAGTTTGTTCAAAGGGGAAAGCGAGAGCTAGAAAGAGTGCACTCGCGTGCATGGTTGCAAGATTGCGCAAAATATATAACATTAGGCAGAATATTTCCAATTTCAAATTGGGGTTGTTGTGTCTCTTATCTGCAACCCTGAGCATGTTAAAGGCTTGTGGAGGCATGTTAGGTTCCAGTGTAAGATAACTGAAATATCCAATGCTTTTAGGATAAATGAGCTGCAGGCCACATTAAACCATGCAGAGGGTCGGATCCATAAGGGGGGCCATAAGTTGCCCAGGTCTGATTTACACTGTATTAACCCTAAAAAGGGCAAGCATGTAAAGTTACCTCTATAAATGTATTAATTGCTATTTCCCAACACATTAGTACCCACATAATTAATTTCCATGTTTTCTAAAATATTGCTTTTATTTAAAATTTTATAGCTTGTAGAAATCATGAAAATAACATTGAAAAGATGAGGAGCGTTTGCGTCAAAGTCAGCTGCCTTCTCAAAAAATGTTGCCTTTTTACATTTAGATAAAGATTGTGAGATGATACCAGACTTAATATACAAAGTCACGTGTTTGCAGGGGCCCCCTTTTCAATGTTTTTCGCAAGAAATTGACAGACACATTCATTGCTATTATCCACAGCCTCTTAAATGTTTGTGAAGACCTTTAGTTTGTTGCTGTTTTCCTGTGAGCACACTGCTAAAAATATATTGTATTGTATTGTATCATAAACTGTGTATATATATATACTGTTTATGATACAATACATATAATATAATTTGAGATTCAAATTGAGATGTGTGGTCTCTCTTATGGCACAAAAAAGAACCATGAATTAGAGGTCTTCACGGGTCCACCCTAACCCGAGGACCCTAGAACCGACCCGGGACCTGTACGGGTTTGAATCCACATTTTATACGGTCAGCCGGGTCCGATTCTATTGCTGGGGGTCTGTTTAACATTGTGTAATACTCGAGTCAATCCTTCAAATAACAGATGAGTCAGGAATTTCTCGGTTCTGCATGGGTATGGGTCCAAGCTTTCAAATAACAGATGGTCCGGTTTGGTTCCGGATAGTACATTTACGGGTCTATTTGGGTTCGGGCACCAATTTTTTGACCGTGAAGACCTCTATCATGAATGAACATCAGAGGGTATATTGAAAGATACAATAGGACTTCAATCAAATGTATTTTTCTCTACATTTTCTTTGGGATGGACATGAGGCCAGAGCCATTCTAGTACACACTGGAATTATATTTCTCTCTCTCTTTCTGTCTCCCTTTGTACTTATCCTCTCTATACTTTAACATCCTGTATATATGATTTGACATTTTCTCTAAAGGTGACTGTTTTCAGACTTGTGATGTTTCATGAATGAACCTGGTGAATTAACTTGTCTATTGACACTGATGTGTAAAAACCCAGGGAGGGGACTAAACATCAAATACAGATATGGTTGCAGAGATCAGTATATTCTTTCATATTTCTCTTACCTGTCAGAGTGACATTTAGAAGTTGCTGGAAGTTATGTATGTCACAGACTTTAGATGTGATGGATTTTCTTAGAGAAGTGAGGAACTGGGCCATTGCTTCCATGCAGAACATTTTCATGTGGCCATCATATATTGTGTAAATATTATGTATATTTTTTAATCATATAAAATACTACCATGTGCTTTGCATTAACTTCTAAAAAAAATAAAAAATAAAAAT
This sequence comes from Moxostoma hubbsi, assembly GCA_032164185.1. Classification (NCBI taxonomy): domain Eukaryota; kingdom Metazoa; phylum Chordata; class Actinopteri; order Cypriniformes; family Catostomidae; genus Moxostoma; species Moxostoma hubbsi. Next base: position 21,623,717 of record JAVLUX010000023.1, on the reverse strand, counting down.
CTTATCAGGAAAAGATTTTATGAATTCTCTGATGTTTTGTGGCAAACGTTGCTTTGTTTCACCTTAAACATAATATTATGCTTGAGAAAATAACAGAAACCAGTATGATAATGTCAAGTGGCATTAATAATGAATTTGTGTTTGACACGTAAAAGATAAATTAATATAAATCTTCTTTACATATTAGTGAGTATATGACACCTGAATGTAAAAAAACCAACAAAAAACATTATGAAATAATTTTCTTGTTGATGCATAGAATTGACCTTGACTATTTCTATCATTAGGTTGCCTTTTCCCCTTCTCTTATTCCTCTGTGTTAAGTTGACATTGAAGGTCAGTGCTGGCAATATATTGGAGCACAGTGCAAGGTGAAGCATTGCCACTAACAACATTCATATTCATTTGCTTTTGTCAGGAGCTAATAAGCTAGCACTGATGCTATGAGGAAGCTCCACGCCACCCACTGATGAGGATTGATTTACCCCTGAATCATCACATCAGCCCTCACATCCATTACAGGTGACTACATTATTATACTTCACCCCACAGTATTTCATGAGGAGGCTCTCAACTTGTGTTTTATAAAGCAGTTATTAAATCAAAGTAGCTGCCACAGAAATTTTAGTTAACGTGACTGATGCCAAAATGGCATTGCTTTTAGCACGTGTAGAAACGTGTCGCACTATATTTGAATTCTGGACCCAAATCTGGGCTAGACACAAATTTTCAGTGATTAATGACTTGAGTATTCTTCACAAACCTATCGTATGTCTTATCAAGACTTGGAATAATTAGCATAAACTGTGGTGATGCTGCATTCTCGAACGAATCTTTAAATGAACAAATCATTCTCGCTCACCTCCATACAATGATTCATATTTCTCATTCACTGACATCTCTCCCTTTCGAAGCCAATGAGCTCTACTGATTTTCATGCTATATAGGAGCATAGAAGCGTTTTATGGTTTTACTTCATTTTGAGCTATTTACTTTAAGATTGTATTACAACATCATCGATGCATGTTTTAATAGTTCAAAAATGTGAAATCTTAAAAAGTCATTAAAAACAAAGCTCAGAAAATAAGTTCAAAACTCATGCTTATACTAAATTTAATTAGGAAAGTAAAATGATTTGAAATTAACAAATTTTAATAGTATAGATTTTTTTTAAGTGTCTACTGATTACACAGTAAATCAATGACGCATTCAATTTAAAAGTGATGCCAAGATCACTTTTTTCATGCAGCAACATTATTAAAAATAATAATAAAAAAAAGGAGTGATTTGTAAATTCAATTCACCCTGTGCTATTTTGAAAGCACTACAACAACACATTATTTTATGTATTTGTCACAGAGAAACTCACAGAGGCAGGGACATGGACTCAAACACAGGGATTATTGAACAGGTGAAAGAAGCAGTGATGAAAACAACAGGTGAGTCAATCCAGAAACAGTAGAGGTACAAACAGCTGGTGAGTAATATCCAGACAGGGAAGTAATGCGATGTACAGAAAAATGGTTGACTCACAACAGTCTGTTGACATTTGCAGGAAACGTAAATGACACAGGAGAGCCCAAACACTGGAGGATAAACAGAGGAAGAACCAATACGTAACACTGATGAGGACAACAATAACAAGGTAAGTATATTAACAGGTAAGTTATACAAAACTAGGAAGTCTGTAGTCTCAGGGGAAACATTGACAAGAACAGACAAAGTGTGTGTGTGTGTGTGTGTGTGTGTGTGTGTGTGTGTGTGTGTGTGTGTAGGCTAGGTATAAATGCAGTCCTTAATTATTCACTAATGATGTGCAGGTGCGTGTGATCAGAAATCCTGGGAGAGTGATCGCTGTGTTGGCAGTGAGGGAGAGAGAGTGGAGTATGGAGTAAGAGAGAGAGTCCGGTGGATCCGTGACAGAGTTCCTGGGGTTGAGGACGGATCTGAGGAAGACACAGAGGGCAGTGCCATGGATGGCTCGATGAAGGCAAGTGAAGCCAGGAGAGGTTCGACGAAGGCAGGTGGAGCCAAGGAAGGCAGAGCCAGGAGACGTCTGAGGGGCGGAGCCAAGGAAGGCGGTGCCATGGTCGACTCGAGGGGTGGAGCTGCCTTCATGGATGTAAGTGCTAGCATCGACTGGGGAGTTTGAGTCCTTTTCCTTCTCCTCTTCCTCCGGACAGTTGGGAGCACTGTTGTGGGAAAGGTTGTGGCAACAAGTGTCGGCTCTGGGATAGTTGAGGCTACGGACATCTGCTTTCGGACAGATGAGGCTTGCAATGCTGGCTCTGGGATGGACGAGGCTTGCAACGGTGGTTCTGGGATGGATGATGCTTGCATAGCTGGCTCATTGGCCATAGCAGGCATGGGCACTGGCATTGGTAAATTTTTTGGACCATAACACACAGTGTAAGGGGAGAATGTGACCTCCGTGATTATTGCCGCCGACCGCAGCGGGGAATCAACCACTGGAGCTTGGAGAGGGTTAGGGTCAAGTTAAATATAGTTGAATACTTAGAACACATCTTGAGACCTCTTAGTTCTAAGAGGTGTTTTGAACGCAAGACCATAACGCATGTTTGTGTTGTGCTGCTGCTGAAGGGTTGTTTTGTTCAGCAAAAGTTCCTTAAGGGGTGCCTTTAGCCCAGTTGTACCCTACTGTATGTCGACATTTTGTTTCCGGTGACTAATAAAGCAGTTTCGTGATGGGATATTGGGTAGCAGTCTTATTCTCCTGCTGCATATTCTCAGCTGTGGCCTTTCACCCAGCCTGACACTCCTCAAAGGGTTTGTAGTATTGGCAAATTGACCTTTAAAACACATATTTAATTCTCTCAACTTAACAGAGCGTAGCTGTGGAAGACTCTATGGGCGGAGCCAGGAAAGGCTCGACGAATGTAGGCGGAGACGTGTAAAGCAGAGCCGTGGCTCGGGAGCGCCCTCCGTGGTCATGAGCACTGGCAGCAACTCGGGAGCAACCTCCGTGGTGCCTTCTCCACATATTCGCATAGTGTCCAGGGAGGATCAGCTGGAGGCGCAAGTTCCTTCAGTGCACTATTCAGACGGGTCCGGGCGAAATCCACCAGTGAGCGGTCTGGATAGTGCACTAAATTCTCTAGCTCTAAAAACTCACAATTGTGATCCTCAACTGGATGGAAAAGTAGAATTCTGACACCCGATAGATCCATTTTAAGTCAGTCTTTCTGTGATGAGGCAGATGAGAAATGAGGATCTAAATGCAGCTTTTAATGAAAAAAAGATAAACAAGGTGAAATAAAAGATGAACAAGGTGAACAAAAGATAAACATGGTAATTCAAAATAAATGGAAACAAAACACAGGAAACCAGGCACAGAACATGACAACACATGTGAAGACAGACAAAGAAACCAGAACAAGGGAACAAGGAACAACTGGGGGGAAACCAATCATTAAAGAAAACTACAAAGGACTACAAAACTAACAGGAAACAAGAACATGGAACTAAACAAGAATTTCAAAATAAAAGTCTAAGCACAAAAACAGGGAATACATGACAAATCACCGATTTTATTTCTGAAATCTTTATGTACATCACTACAACACAAATGTCCTACACATGTAATTATTTATTTATTAAAAGTCAGGATTTTTTCCTATTTCTTGAAAGCCTGAGCAAGTTATGTATAGATACTGTACATCAAACAGTATCCACCTCTAACAAACTTCATCAAGGAACAGATCATCTGAATGTAAACAAGTTCACTAAAACTGAGGGAAGATACAAGATACAGACATTTTCAGATGTATTTATTGTGATAATTGAAGTGTTTGTTAAGTTACTTTATGTTTTTTATGTTTTTATCAAAAAGTGCCTTGTTCTAGTGGTCACTTGAATAAGAGCGTGCACTCTCTCCCGCTATCACACATGCAATGCAGAGAGGGAGACAAGCAAAGCAAAGCTGGTTCAAATTAAACTGATGTGGGTTCAACTATGCATATAATTCATGGAGGACAGCGATTTAAACAGACTACAGAAAGAACTTAAATGTTAAAACAAGAAAATCATTTAAGGGGATTTTGAAATCCCGGTCTGACTTTTTTAAAGTCCCTTTTTTGGGGTAAGGGCTTATTGTCACCCTAAACATACAGATATTACAGCTTTTCCCACTTACATTACAACTAGTGGACAGTTTTCCTGCTTCCTTTGGTGATTGTTGTGCTGCACTTATAGACTGAACACCAGGGCAGGTGAATGCTCTGACATTGTGATGCGCATATGTCTACTGCCTCATAATGAATATTATCCATAACAAGCAAATCAAACATTAAACATGATTGTCACTAGAGGGCAAAATACAACTGTCATATCCGCAGGTCGAAGACAGTGAAACACGGTTTTCTCCTGTCAATCAATTGACAATCTATGAGAGGTTGAGCATACCAAGATAGCCGCTTGAACACTTCCGGTGGCTTCACCTCCTGCTGGCAATTTAACGTTGCATCAGTGATCCAGATCTATTTATATTAGGGCTGTCGATTTAACGCGTTAATTCAGTGGGATTCATTTGACAAAAAAATTATGTGTATAATTTACACAATTAATTGCAATGCCCCCGGACCAAAATAAGGAAGATTCCTGAGAAATGCAAGCTTGTAGTACCACCATCAATTTGGGCCATTTATTTAAATGCAATTTAAATTCCTTTTAATTTAAAAACAACAGTGCGCATAATATTCTATCACATTACAACCGAAAATAAAACATCTTAAACATCACCCGCAACAAAACAAGAAAATACCAAATAAACTCCCCAGGAGTCCCCAGGAAAATTAAAAAAATTTGATTGAAGATTGATTTAAAACAGAAAAAACAGCTCTCCATCACACGATCTAGCAATGGTTGCTCAAAAAGTGACCAGAATTACTGTTGAAAACAGAGCATTGAGGCCGAGCTTGTTGTTGCTCCTGTTGTTGCTAATTTTGAAAACATGTCTAACTGAAAATAGTCCAGCTGGCAACTTTGAAATGGTTTATGAATGAAAATAACAAGCTACTGCTGTTTCCCTCTGGCAGTGAGAGGAGTCTGATGTACCAGGTGGTGCTCTTGATTCTGCAAGAACACTAGCTAGTGATTCAAAACAAGCAAGTATACCACCCTCCCCCCCCACCGCATTTTATGCCCATTTTATAGCTTAAGAAGCAATTTTATGTTATATTGCTCTTGTAATATAATTTGTAATAGTCAGCAGGTTAAATTATTGTGCATGTTATTGTTAAATATCTTGAAGGATTAATTATCATTAATGAATTACATTGTTACTCAAACAACTATGAAAGAAAAAAGGTAAGCAATGAAGTGTACTTTGTGATAAAGCTGTGGTATTTTGATTACAGGCTGTGACGAGGAGGAGGGTATGGCCGGGCCATGATGATGCACTGGCCGCCTCCGCCCTGCACACCATGGCTCTCCTGCAAGTGTACCAAGCCGAGGCGCTGAAAGAACTTCACGAGGGTACTCCTGACCAGGGATTGATGCAAAAGCTACACTCCGTGACCTATCTCGCCCTCCGGGCGATGTCCACCCTGGTGGTCCAGGAGCACCACCTTTGGCTCAACCTGGTCGAGATGGAGGCTGACATGGTACGATTCCTTGATGCCCCCATTTCCCAGGTTGGCCTATTCAGGACTATGCCCAGCAGTTCTTGACGGGTATGAAGCAGAAGGTGGCTATCCAGCACATCCTGCCCCAGTGCGGCTCAAGATCCTGCACCCTATCTGTTCATCGCTAAGGGCGTCCCCCTGTGATGGCAACACTGGCTCCACCACAGCCAGCCCCAGTAGGCCGGCACTGGCATGGAGCCACCTGCAGGAAGCAGATGCCACCCATCTCATAGCCCATCACTAAGAACCCGAGAAAGGCTCAGAAGCGCACCTGAGATGGGCGACCCAGGGAGACAGAGACCCACTACAGACCTGGAGTTTGTAAACAGACCACTCCATTTCCCGATTGAGGGCTGGGAGGAGAATCCTTGTTTTCCTTGCGGTACCCAAACATTCAACAAAAGAGCAATTTCCTCATTCCCTGGGTCACATAACCGGTGTGTACGGCCATCACCCTGACCACCGTCCACAATTTCTCTTTGTCAGGTCCAGTGCCCCGGCGGCAGTTTCACCGCCCCTGTGCACCAAGCTGTGGCACAAACATACTCAAACCCTGACGGTTTCGACGGACTGTGGGAATGAAGCACCTCCTCCCCCCCGCCTCAACCAATCCGCTGGTCAGTATCAGGAGTCAGGTAAGTGCTTTGATGCGCTGATGGCGCTTACCTCCATCAAGAGGGTAGGGGACCTGCAAGCATTCTCTGGAAGCGAAATGTGCCTGGAGTTCGGTCCGGGCTACTCTCAAGTGATCCTGAGACCCTGACCAGGCTATGTGCCCAAGGTTCCCAAGATCCCATTCAGGGATGAACAAGGTGAACAAGCGCGCGCTGCCCCAGGAGGCGGCAGACCCAGCCTTAGTGTTGCTGTGTCCGGTGTCTATTTGGATCACATGCAGAAATTTTGTGTCTCTGGGCAGCTCATTGTCTGCTTTGGTGGACAGCGGAAAGGAAGCGGTGTCTCCAAACAGAGGCTTGCCCACTAGATCATGGATTCCATAGTGCTAGCATACCAGGTCCAGTCCGTGCCCACCCACTTGCGGGTTTGAGCACACTCCACGAGAATTGTGGCATCCCCGTGGGCACTGGCCAATGGCACCTCTCTAGCAGACATCTGTAGGGCAGCGGGCTGGGCAACACCAAATACCTTCATGAGATTCTACAATCTCCAGGTTGAGCCGATCTCATCCCATGTTCTTTCAGATACTAGCAGGTAAGTTTCATTACATGGACAGCTGGCCGGGTGTATCGCTTGTGCATAGAGCCTTTCCCCTCCAAGGTAGGTGAAGCCGTGCACTCTTTCTCCCACGCGTGTTCCCAACTAGTGAACCCTTGATGCTCTTCCTCCTAGCCCTCTGACTCATGAATTCAGTGGAGGAGTCCGTAGTCAGACACAGTATGCGTGCTAACAGGCCCTGTACTGGGGTAAGTGCTCCACAGGTCTCGGCTACCCTAGTGGCTTCCTGTGTGTGTTTTCCGTGATACGTTCTCCCTTCTCGGTAGACCCGCGTCTCCCTTGGCAGACTCTCCTCTGCATGACTGCTGTGTTTGTAGAAATCTCCTCCCCCACGAAGGGTCAGACATACCTTCGCACCTCTCCCATGTGTAGCCCTGTGGGCCCATATGACGTATCCGCCACTTTAATACCCACAGGCTGAACAAGGTCCGGGACCTTGTCTTGGCTCCTCAGTGCAAAACCTGACTGAATCCGCATTTTGATCTCCCTTTTATACCCGTATGTCGGGTGGAGTGGAGTGGCATGCAAATTCAACTGGCCAATTTTCTCATTGGCCTTTTCTCAAAGATCTGAAGGTGGATCCGGCTCCCAAGAGCGACCCCTAGTATCACTATTCGACATAACGTCTCATTCCCTTCATCAAGGAACAGAGTTTACGACAGTAACTGAGACTCTCCTTTTGGCCCGCCTTCCATGCTCAAACTGTAGGATTCTTTGTAATGCAGCTATTGTTGAGCATTTGATAAACACAGATACTGTATTTATTAGGAGAGTCATTGCTACTGCTACTGATGCACCTGAGGAATGGATAGAAACACCTTGGTGGCAAATAATCATCTAAATTAACAAGCTAAATGTGAGTGTTTCATCAATGATGTGTGACAGTAATAGGGTACCGCTTAATTTGATTATCAAATTATTGTATTCATCTGTTAATGGGTTTTTGGCTTTAAAATATGCTGCTTTCATGCTGTCTCTTTTTATTTCCTTCTTCATAGTTTTCATGCTGTAGCTTGGGAAAAATGAGAAGGCCTCTCTTTAGAATTGTCTGAGGATTAAAATAAAGGATGTGTTTTGTGTCATGTTTGGCCTATATTATCATGGCCATTATCTTGTGTATTGGGAAAATGTATCATAGCCAGCTTTAGTTACTTGACTGTTGTAGTGTATGTGATGGTGGGTGTAAGGATAGGGTATGCTAAATTTAGAAGGGAATTTAGGGTCTCGAAATATGTGAGCAATGAACTAAATTAAACTGTCCTTATTGTACCTTATTAGGTAATGAAATTTACAAATGGCATTAGTCGTGTTTGACAACCATTATAAATTAGATAAATGACAAATAACTAGATTATTTGTCTTAATAGATTCTCCACCATTGAAATCGTAATACCATGTCTGGTTGTATCAGCTCACAATTTCTACTGTAAGGAATTAGCTTTAATAAGTGAATTATGATTAATTCACTTATTGTAGTGATTATATTCTCATGGCTTATTGAAAATAATATCACACGTATTTAGGTACAGCTTTGAAGCAAAATCTTTTAGAAACAGGGAAGAGATTATTTATCAAAATATACCAGTCACGTTGTCTTTGAACACAGACAAACTTTATTACTATTCTAAACATAAATCTAATCTAACAGGTTGGTGAAAAGAGTGACAGTAAGTGAAATAAATTATCAATAGAGTGAAAATGAACATTATGGAGTCTGTTGACAATCTTAATAACATTTATCCTTCTTTGAGTCTACATCGATTTGCTATCAGAATACCCAAATTATTTAATTAATGCACCAGCACAATATTGGAGATGTACTTGCGTGTCTTTGTGGTGTTACTTGGTTCTTGGCGCTTGGTTGAAAGTTCCTTCCGTCGATGTTTTTGACCTCTGTATGATCTAATTTATTGTCTGTATGAATGATGAGGTTAGCTGTGAAGTGAGGTGTTCTCATACCTTCTTGGGACGTTGAATCCCGAGCTTTCTTGGGCCTTACATGGCATGGACATGGCAGTCAGCGGAGCGACCTGATGAAGCACGTGCAGGCAGAAGAGCGGTGACCCAAAGAGGGAGAGAGAAGAGAGCAAGAGAGAAGTGAGCGTGTTCTTCCTGTTTGGAAATATTTGAACTGAAATTGGCCGCATACCCAAAGGTGTCCTGTGCCAATCAGAAGTGACTTTTCAGAGTCACATGGTCAACTGGGCTGTCTTTTCTGACAGTTGATTTATGGTCCTTTGTTCCAGAATCTTAAAAATTTCCTGCTCAAAAATAGTGCATATTTAATCATGAGCTTTTATATCTTGAGAATGGTACAAAAGACATGATATTCATTGTCATCAGCTTTCTCTGCATACAACAGCGAATGCTTACATACTAAACATGACATTTTTTCATGTTTGTTATACGTGTAGGTAACAAAACATGAAAATCCCTGGTTACAAAATAATACTGGTTAATTCAGGGGTTATACAACAGGGATGAAACATTACGCACATTTTAAAGAGGTACATCAGGCTATAATCATGAATTTGTCAGTTAAACATGTTACCACAGTTCAAAGCAATTGTCCGAATGCTTAGCAAGACTAGGTATTGTATGAACTGTGGATTTAAATGCATTCGGTACATTTTGGAAGGTTGATTCATCAAATTACTGTGACTTTGTGTGAGATGTTTCTGGATTTAGTATTCAAGTCATTCAAATCTGATGGTCTTTTGGACGCCTTTCAAAGAGAAGTCTGGTTTATTTTCTGAGTAGGGGTTCCGGCTGAAGGCCTGTGATTTATGATGTTGAAACATTCCAAACTGAAAGGTTGGGTTTTTCCATAGATTCAAATCACGTTTCTGGAATTCTTCTGCATATATAATCTTACAGTGGGTCATCACCACTGCAAAATAATAAAGGTTTGTATTTCATTGCATACATAGGATTTATTATCACACTTACAGTATATCATTTCATTAAATGGTATATTATATATTTTGTATTAAATTAAGATTGTGAAGAATTTTATCTTCTCTGTAAATGAAAAGCAAGTTGTATGTTTGTTGCCATGCAGCACTACACACCTTTCACTCCATATACATTTAATTCTATATCTTTCATTGTGTCAAGAATAAAAGTGGCAGGGGGGCCTGGGAAGTGAAGATGCTGGCTGCCACACCTGGAGTCGCACATTTGAATCCAGGGCATGCTGAGTGACTCCAGTCAGGCATCCTAAGCAACCAATTGGCCCGGTTGCTTGGGTTTGATATCCATTCGATCTCTGCAGAAGTTATTACTCCACACCCTGAGTCATTAACAGCAGCTCTACATTGTTGAACCAACGTGGTTCGAAAGATGGATGTGTGACATAGTCACTTGGGTTTCGGGAATCAAGTTAGTTTCTCTAACGATGCATCGGAGTAAGGTGATTAAGCAATGAGTTACGTCGTTGTGTGGGAAACGCACCCCTGATGGGTTGTGATCCAAAATTGGGTCGCAGGTCTGTTTTGATTGGGTCACAGGCAGCAGGGAAAAAACAATGCAGAATGCAAGTAATTCAGTGCAACTATCCATATTATCATACAGTATAATCAAGCCCAGTTAGGATAGTCATATACTGTAAATAGCTTAAAATTAACTTTTTAAAGAGAGTTAAAAATTATTTCCTTGTCTTTTGTTACTTCAACCGCTGTGTTTACCAACCATCTTTATTTGGTATTTTGGAGCAAATTCATCTGTCACTTAGTAGAATTGAGCCAAATAAGGCAGATGAACATGAACAGGTTATGTGACATGCACTCATCTTTGGAAACAACAATCAACTTACTTTTGTTATTTTTTATTAATGTTAAAGGAAATAAAACCCAGGTTAAATGTATTTAAAATGAGGATAAACAGTGTTTTTGTGCAGTGATTTGCTGGCTGCAGATTAATATTGCTTTATTCTAATTTAATGTAAAGTGATTAAAAGTAATATTTTATGATTGTTAGTAAGGTAGTACAAATACATTTTCAATTGTCTACTTTATGGACATTTATGTTTTTTTTTTGTTTTTGTTTTTTTTTTTACAAAAAAAAAAAAAAAAAAAAAAACATTTTGGTACTGTGTTGGGTTACCACTCAATGTACAATAGGATCCTAAATCTGGATCCTTAAACAAAATCAGTTGAAAACCACTGCATTGTGTTATTAATAAATGTTGTGATTTTGTGGGTGTTTTTATATGTCTAACAGCTGAAAAATACTCTACCCAAGTACGTGAGTGCAGACACTTGTAGCTACATAAGCGGCGTTATAGTGGGCATTAGTGTAACTGTCCACTCATACTGTAAGATTTCTATTTCAAGTCAACATCTGTGGAGCAACTGTTTGAGATAACAAAACATCCAGTTTAATGGCACAAACTTAAGGTAACTCTAAGGTAAACTTGAAGGTAACTCTATTGCCCACTTGAGTACTACTGAAGTTTGTTACTACCACAGTAATTTAAGAACGCATGTTCAACTGAACTGCAAACTGTCAAAGCATTGGCCAAGCACTCGCATCTACATTCAGTATGCATGCTTGCTTTAAATATGTTCCAAGCCTAAGAGGCCTTCAATTTACTGTACCTGTGTATGGTACTGAGGATATTTGATTAACACCTCTAATAAAGGTGAGAAGGTACAGAGAGAAAGTTCTGATATGCATCTTTTAAAGTCTTTTTTTTTAATTCCATCTTTATCTCAGCTCCCCTCTACCACGGTCTGGTACAGATGTTCATGTAAAACACTCCCGGATTACTTAAACATTCTAATGAGGGTTGTGTACCTGCCTCAGATTCTGATTGCTTCAGAGGGATTACGTAAACCTCTCAACAGGGCATTAGCAATGACATTTTATCTTCAAGCATCCGAGACAGAGATTGCATCTCTTCCAACTAGACATTTTTTCAACTTTCCCCGCTGTCAAGATGATCAGAATGTTTTAATGCAACTCTTTGATCTATTCAGACAAGCAACTCTTTTGCATCTCAATGGCTGGAAGTTGGAAGTAATGTCCCTGGTTTAAAACAGGGGCCAATACCATTTAGCGTCACTCCATAAATACCAAAAGTGATGCCACTCTTCATTGGGAGAGCCGAGATTTATGGCACAATCAGAAGACAAAATAACGTTAATGTCTACTTTTTCAATGTAGAACCACTTCTCAAGATTTAACATATCACAACAGCCTTTCACCATACAAATATAATCCACATTAAATATCATATATCGTTACAAATATCTCCTTTTTACTGTTTTTCCATTTTAAGTTTACTTGATAAAACATACACTTGAGTTTGACAGAAGTTGTCCACTATTGTGGACATTTTGAAGGCTTTGAGGAAATGCTTGTTTATGTGCATTTACTGTAATCCCAGTTAATGGAAAATAATTGTTCTCTGGCCGTGCAAGGTTTCATAATCTGGAATGACCGCTTATATCCCTTTTTCTACTATAAATCATCAATATATCTGTCAGATATAAATCAAGCTTGTGTCACTTTCATTTAAGTCCGTTTGACACCTCTCATGGTTTTTGTATAGAAGAGACACCTTTGGCATTTATTAACCAGTTCAGTGCCTGGCGTCTGACAGCTTAATGATGTTGAAGCTATGGCCTGCTGACTGTAACACATATATTTGGAAGAATAAAACAGACGTGGATCAGGAAAAAATTTAAGACCATCAAAGAGAGTGAGGCAGATAGATGGAGGTGCTATAAGAGAAAAAAGAAAGTTAGAAAGTCCATATTTTTGTGCTCTCAGCAGATTACAAAAATAAATAATTTAGATTAGAGGTGGGAATCAGCAGCGACCTGGCGATATGACATTATATCTATGTATGGGTCACAAAATACTTATGTTGTGATTCTTTATGTTAAATGTCATGGGATGTTTTTTATCACATGAAGATGTCCTTACATAAAAAACGTCCTTACAAAATGAAACAAGTAATAGACTTGTGTTCTCACCTCACTTACTGTAGAAATCATTTAGTATTCATTGATATAATGCTGCAGAAATGTTTTACCCCCTAAAAAATTTTAAAAAGCGTGAAAAAATGTTAGGGGTAGGGAATGGTATAAGGCAGGCATCTGCACCATGCCAGCAACGGCGAGAGAGAAGTTGACTATTTTATTAATATAAATTTTGCTCCTGCATTCCAATCTAGATCTTGATATAATCCTTCCTCATGATCGTGCAGCATGTTTTCATTAGCTGAATGGGAGGCTAAACAAACAGTTAAAATGTGACAAGACTTCAGTAAACCCAACAGAATCGTGCAGTGTGTGCAAGCCGTTCGCGCATCATGAGCCAGCAGCACTTCACTTTATGTTAATCACATGAGTAAACGTGCCTGCTTTGCTTTGGTCAGACTGCACGGAAGACAGCCTGCATTCCGTGTTTCATTTGTTTCTTTTTGCGTACAGAACAACACGTGATGTAATAATGAAAACGCCACTATTAATCCTTGAGATTTCCAACCCAGCATACAGAAACACCCTCCTTAAACCATAGTCACACTCAAAATTACATTAAATGCTTAAAAGAGAAAACATAAACTCACATTGTGTGGTTCAAAATCTTTTCAAGTCTATTCAAAATATAAATTATACCTGGAAATAAAGTTTAAGGATTTTGCAGGTGCGATTCAACAAAAAGGGCTAAATAGTTGATCAGCTTGTGATGCGTGAATGGCTTGCACACACAGTGCGTGTCTCGTCGCACTCCCATTCAGTTGATGAAAACATGCTGCGTGATCATGAGGATTATATTAAGTTGTAGATTGGAAAGCAGATGTGAAAAACTTTATATAAATAAAATAGCCTGCGCCTCTCTCACTGTTGCTTGCGTTTGATTACATGATTACAATGACATAATATAACAAATATTTAATTTTGTGATTAGTAATCAAATAAGCAAATTTGTGACAATAAATGTGTTAACAAATTTTGTACGAAAGGACATGTTTTCTTTCATTAAAGCACTTTCACAAGATGCTCTGTGAAAATTCACATGCAGGCATACAGTATATCATAACATTTCACAAGTGGTGCTTGAGAAGGATATTGAAGATATCCTATCTCAAGCATACAACAAACACAGATAGCTTCAGATGCACAGGGGAAGGGCCGATTTAAGTAAAGAGTCATGGCAGGCGACTATAATACTTTGGACATTTCACTCGATCTGCATCCAAAGAGGACTATGCACGAGCACCAAGCACCATCATAAATGGTCTCCCAAAGACCTGGAAACAACCGGTGGGCAGACCGAGAACAATGTGGTCAAGAGTATCAGTTTGTCTTGTTTCTCAGTTTTCATCTGACAATTGGAGTGTAAATAGCCACACTGTGTGGCAAGTGCTATTTACACCTAGTGCAAATCGTCACTCCTTACATTTTGGGAAAAAAAAAATGAATGATCCTCATATTATTTTATTGCTTTTCAGTTGCTGGCAGTATAGGGTTAACACAGGGTATATAAGTACATTTAATGATGCTATGTGATGTATAAACTCTTCATGGGTACAAAAAAACCATGAGGCACAAACCCCAGGATTTGTGTTTACACAAAAATACACCACTATGGATAATTTCCCAAAACACAATCCACAACAGAGGTTTTCACTGTTCTCCAGCTTCCTGTAACCCAGATAGAGAAAGACTGGTAATTTGTGTAGGCACTATTTTTATACAGAGGTTCTATGGAGACACTGAATAGATCCTCCACTGACACATCTCAATGCATCACTGTCTACAACTGAGCACTGCTTGCCACTCACATGAGCCTTTGGGAAATCAGCCTTTACCATGCAAAGGATTGTCTCTCATCCCTGCTCGCTGTCTCATCTAAAAAAAAAGTTGGGCAAATTGCTGGCCGCTGCTCGATTCCCATTATAGGGATGGATGGCTCATTGCTCTCAGCATGATATCAGTGTCTGTTAAAATAAAATTTGTATTTGTCTCATTGTCATTTCAGAGTGGTTCAGTCTAAAATATTTAATTTTTAGTAACTGCTCATTCATGTTTTTGAACCATTTTGCAATAATGTTTATATAAAAATGTAAAGCTGAAGTGTGTAATTTCTGCACCACTAGCATCACCAAATTAAATTGCAAAAATAACAATTGTTTTTAAAGAGGTTTCTGGAATAATTGTCTGCCATTAATTGACAAACAGATTGTCCTGCGACAAACTCGTACCATCGGTTGAGCCAGTGAATATAATCACTCACATTACAGTCAAACAAAAATAATAAAAATGGTCACTGCCTGCAACACAGCATTATAAATAACAAACCTGATATGTGTCTCTTCCTGGGCAGGTTCATATTTCCATTAGGCAACAAATGCTAGCATTGTTATGTGGAGTAACACTCCTGTGGTTTATTAGCCTCTACGGGATGCTTTGATTTTTTTTTAATGGTTTAGCATTTAACTTGTGGAACTATTGAGTGCACACCAGAGCAAAAGGAAAATAAAAATCATAAGCTTACTGTTATCAAGCCCTGAAACATTGCTAGATAAAAAACAATCTGGAATCATATGTAACTGTCACAATCCCAGCAAGTTTTTTCGATTCGTCTTGTGTGTTTGTGTGCATGTGTGTCTCTCCTCTTCACTGTGTGGTTAGAGGTGCAACATGACATATCTAATCAGTGTTTTCTTTGGGATTGCTGTTTGCGCCACTCATCAGCTGATCAGTGGCACCTGTTCCCCATCACCTCTTTCCTACTTAAGCTTCCTTGTGTCTGTGGTTTGTCACCAGATTGTTGTATATGTTCATGCAGTGTTCCTCACACCTTCTCTACTCAGTTGGTCGGTTTTATTTATTTTGTCAGCTGCTGTTTATCTGTCCCAATTGTAGTCTCCAGCATAATTGGCTCATTCCTTACTCGCTTGTTCTCTGGATACCACACATCTGCTCTGTATGCCTGCGTGTCCCTTCCACCTGGATTTACCCCATCTCCTCTCTGCAGTTTGCCCTGGGTCTTCAGCTCATGAACTGCTTATCTTTACATTGATATACTGATTTCTGTGTTCAATAAACTGTACACCTCTTTATTCTCTGCATTTGGAGGCACTTCTGGGACATCAACAGGAGCAGATTTCCACCTCCAATCAGGCATTGGAGGCTCTGGCAGCGCAGATGGCATCTTTAACATTGCTAAAATATTAACGTCTTTAGTGCAACAACTCAATCTTTCTCCCAAAATTGGTTCCTGACATGAAGTTCCAGCTCCATTTCGGCGGCCTCATCTACTCATAGTGACCTGAACCCCAACTTAAACCTCCAGCTCTGTTTTCTGGTAAGCCAACATGTCAATACTTCTTGTCCCAGGGTTCTCTTATCTTCTCACTCCAGTCCTCTTCCTTTCCATCTAAAGATTCTAAGGTGGCATATGTCATCACCTTCCTGTCGGGAAATGCCCATGAATGGGGAACCATTATGTAGAACAATAAACATTCAGCTCGTCATTCCAGTCATTCACTGAGGAGATACTCAAGGTGTTTGATCATACAGCCCATGGCAGCGAGGTGGCAAGAGTTTTGTCTGAACTGTGTCAAGGTAACCACTCCTCTTCAGAATATTACATCAAATTCTGAACTCTTGCAGCTTCCAGTGAGTGGAATGAATGAGCGCAGTGGGACCGGTTTCTGCATGGGTTATCATAACAAATTAAGAATGAGTTCTTCACCATGGACCTACCAACATGCTTTGATTTGGTGAACCTGGATACTAGAGTGAAAAATGACTCTTCACTGCAATCGTTGTTGGTCACCTCTTGGTCACATCTCATACTCCACCTTCCATGCCCAGTCATCTTGTTGAAGCAACGTTGGAGGTTGAACTCATGCAGATAGTGAGAACTCAGCTGTCAGCGGATGAGAAACTTTGTCACCTTACCCAGGGTCTGTCTCTGTACTGTGAATGTCCTGGTCACATCTACGCCTCCTGTCCAGTAAAATGAAATGCTCCCCAGTAGAGAAGGGGTTACTTTTGAGCATCACTCCTTTGAGAAAATACCATGGTCTCTGCACACTCCTCTCGGCCAGACTGCAGTTTGGAACTTTGAATTAACACTGCTCTGCCTTGGTGGATTCTGGGGCCAAAGGGAAATTCCTTTATGTCGAGTTGGCTGCTCATTGGAAGATTCTCATAGTTCAACTGTAGGATTCCATAACTGCCAGTACTCTTAGCAGAACCTCCCTTGCTGATGCCACCCATGCCACTACTCCCTTCACCATGGTAACCACACCAAATAGATAACCTTCTTCCTCATCTAGTCTCCATCATCCCCAGTGGTTTTGGGGCACCCATGGCTGGTAATGCACAATCCTCACATTGACTGGATAAAAGATTTTACGACATCATTAATAGGGAGTTACTGGTGGTCAGGCTGGTGTTGGATGAGTGTCATGATTAGATGGAAGGTTCAGGGGTAGCTTTAATGATTTGGACCAACCACAAGAACTTGGAGTAGATCCATGGAGCTAAACAACTAAATTCCAGGCAGGCTTGCATGGCACTTTTTCTTTGGTCATTTTGGTTTCATTTTGTCTTATCGGCCAGGCTCAAGGAATATCATTCTACACATCTACCTTGTTAATTTACTTCAATTAGATGCAGCAATGGAGTGCTCTTTTGTTTCTCTCTGTGCTCTGTCCTAAAGTTCCACAGATGGTGAGGTCCAGTATTCCAGCAAGGTTTGGGAGGAGGCCTCTATTCCTGAGGAGAAGATAACACCTACACTTTGCATGACTAAACTCATGTCTCTGAATTATATACAGTTATTGTGCCCTGTCAAAGGTGACTTTTCCATGGTCAAAACAACTTCCAAGGATCTTAATTACTCTCATTGGTACCCCTTTGACATAAAGAAATAAAAAGTAGCCATAACTGATAGCTAACATGATACCTGACCATAAGTTGTTTCAACCAAGGATGGGACCTCGATTCATGTTTGAAGTAGTTGACCTACCAGAATGCTAGAAGTTGTGGTACGATGACACCCTTAATGTAATTTGCATATGACTATAATTGCTTTGGAAAGTTTGTAAAACTTCACTTCAACTTCCTGTCTTTCTAACCGTTGTATCTTAACGACTTGTGATGCCTACTGGATTTACAGAGAACAATCAGTAAAATCACTCTGCAAAACCAGATTCTGAGTTTTATTTTTCATTGTCCATATTGAGGACCCAGCTGTCGCCCCCTACACCGTTATGTCTTAGGAGATTGAGTCAAAAGTTTGTTGGGCACTTGCGCAATGTGCCCAGATGGTCTGTCTTCCAATCATACCCCAGCAGGGCTTCTTCAGCTGCTGTAAGCCCCTTTGAGACCCTGGTCTCACATCACCATGTATTGTGTTACTGGCTTACCCCCATCCCATGGCAACACTATCATTTTGATTGTAGTGGATTGGTTCTTGAATTTTACGCCTTTTGTTAATGCAAAATAATGTCCAAGATAATGACATTACTGGAGCTTAAGAATAGGAGGAAGCCACGTAAGACTACCAGTCACTGCTTATCACCATCTTCGCAAGTTGTATGAAACGTGACTAAATAAAACTATCATCTAGTTATGAGCAAGCATTTGGCAGCCGAATCAGATGATATTAGTAAACCATGCAACTGCTGACTATGAACGGAACTGGCGATTTTGTGTCCATGAGAATATGTTAATCGGCCAGCATATGACAATCGGGACCCGAATAAAAGGATAATGAAAATTAAGAAGATTAGAACATAAATCTAAATTAGTGGTCAATTTAAATAGCAGTCAGATTAATATAAATTTGGAGTCAGATAAAATGTATAACGGAATTAATTTGTGTAAATTAACAATAATTGCTTTACTTCAGCGCTCAGAAAAGACAGAACAACGCAGAGACCGTCAAAGGGCAATCTTGACTCTGGACCGATAGGTTTGTGAGTGAACCCTTCCGCTTCTTTACAATAGTATATTATATTTAAAAGTTTCTGTCCTAAATTCTTCATTTTCACACATTATATACAAGTATATCTGATTAAACCCACAGCCTGAGCATTTTGACCATGAACTTAGCATTATTTCTAAATGGGTGGAGTTTCTGGCCATTATTAGCATGCACTTAGTGTTGCAGGCCCCGACTCAGGAGGCCCGGCTGACAGATTACTGATACTGTGAATATAGGAGAAAATGAAGAGACCGGGTCTTTTTTCAGCTGTATTAATGAAACATTACATCACATTTCTTTAGCCTCAATATTTTCTTTTTCTCCCTTTAGTTCACATCTCAATAAACGTATTTATCACTCTCATTTACCAATACATTGTATATAACATGCATTAACCACAGTAACAATATGCATTTGTTTTGGTTACTTTCACCTTTTAAAAGGTATCATCAAAATCAGTTTTAGTAATCCCTAATGAGAACATTTCAATTGGATTCACATAAATCCGCAGGCTTTTGTACCTTTTTCCCTCAGTTCTGATCACGTGATCACCACACGCGCCAAACGCGATCACAGAGTGAGCTTTGCAAACACTTTAAAAATTTTCTCTAAACTCCTTAACATTAACAAATAAATGCTTTGTTAAATCAACACCAGATATTCACTCATTATGATTAATATATTGATTAATGAAACCATTTACATCACTTCAATTCACAGACCACATGGACGGGACATTATGAATCAAAACAATTACAATAATGACATCTGTCATAATGTTCTTTACCTGTGAATACAGGAGAAAATGAAGAGACAGAGAAGTCATGTCTGCTCTCACAGCAACCCGTCAAAATAAGAGTCATTTCTCATATTGCCCATATAAAGATGACAGTTCTTTTCAAATGTCCACATATCAGCATGTATATAAAGAAAACACAGTTATCATTTCAATACACTTATAGCAGTATTCACCAACACCAAATACATTTGTATACACATTTCGTGTGTATCACATTAGCTTTCCTGCAGTCTCAGTATTTGATTTTGATAAAGATGTAAATGACTCAGGGAGCCACATTTTAGCTGCAGGGGCCATGGACCTGATATGATTTATAGCGGATGAACCATTTATTTTTAATACAATTATTATTTATTTTTTAAATTTTTATACACAATTTACAGTGATGTTTAATCAAACTACACAATGATCACTCTAAGACTTTATAGATATTACAGTTTAATTTTTTGTTTAATGCATGATTTTCTGTAAAGCTGCTTTGAAACGATGTGAGTTGTGAAAGCAAACAAATAAAAATGACTTGAATTGACCATTTCCTCTATTAATAATCTTTTGAAGAGCATTCATAATGGATAATGGGTTTGTAAGGTGTGGATTTGAATGACTAACTGGCATGAATATAGTTCTGTTGTTCTGATGGATGAGAGTTCTGGTGATAATTAAGGATTTTCTGGCACACAAGGACAGTGTTGGGTCCCACCTGCTCGATTACAGAAACAAACATTTTGTTTTCTTTAGATTGTTGTTAAATAACTTAATATAATGAGTATTGTTTGTAGTATTTGATGCCACACTCTACATTTTTTTTTTTGTAATTTGTATGGGGTAAAAATACACTAAATAAAAATGCACAAAAAAAAACAGCAACAAAAAAACACTATTAGTACTATATTAGTACTATAACTTCATCTTTCCAGCCAACCCTGCCGTTAAGCACAACATCACCATTCAGCTGGGTTCATCAACTCTAACAGCATCCAAAAACGGTCAGAAACTTGGGGATAACCATTGACGACCAGTTTAGCTTCACCGATGACATCTAAAAACAACCCGATCATGTAGATTTGCACAACATTAGGAAGATAAGACCCTTCCTGCATGCACAATCAGGCTTCTGCAAATGATCTAGAATGCAGCAGCATGGTCTTCACCGAACCCAAGAGAGCGAATGTTACACTCCTCCTTGTCTTTCTACACTGGCTGCCAGTTGCGGCTCGTCTCAAGTTCAAGGCTCTGATTCTGGCATACTGAACAGTCACAGGGTCTGCAGCAGTCTCCAGAGCTACCTTCCCATCCCACCAGAAAGTTGCGGTTTGCAAAAGAGTCTTGGCTAGAACTTTTCCAATACAATTGAAACTTTGAATTGCAGCACTTATTATGTTACTGTCTCCTTACAATCAGAGGTGGACAAAGTACACAACTCCATTACTTGAGTGAAAGTACAGATACTACAATTGAAAGTTGTAAAGACAGATTTTTACTTAAGTAAAAATACAGAAGTATCTGGTTTTAAAAGTACTTAAATGTCAAAAGTAAATGTCCCTTTTTATGTCAATGCATTGTTTTATTATTGTTGCATTGCATTGTTGTATGAAATACTTACAATAACTTATGCCTCTGAAGCAACCTACTGAATACACTGACTAGCTTGTAGTATCTGTGTAATCAAGCTTTTAGAATGTTACAAAACCTATAGAAATGAAACAACTGAATAGACAAAAAAAATCTTAATTTTTTTAACACTCCTACCCACACCCACAAAAGCAGCATGGTAGTGTTCTCACACAGCTCTGGCACACATGTGTGCACACATCTATGTGTATACATTCATCCACATTTGAATCAAGCGGACAGTGAAATTGCTGTAAATACAGACATGACCATGCAATTTGGCTGTAAGTCCAGGACTAGAAAAGCTGTTTCATATCTATACATGGTAACTGCTCTCTCTGGCTCAGCAGCAGCACCAACGTAGATTTGAATGTTCCGGTATGATTTTTGTCAAAGGTTTAATAGACAGGCGAGTTGTTATCATTTAGGAAAGTGATCGTGTGGGTGTTTGAATCAAGATTGCGATCTTTTTATGATTTAATAGTGCAAATCTACACATAATTATAGTAATTATTTAAGGTAACAACAAAAAACTAAAAAGTTACCAGATATTAACTTGTTTAACTCTTAAGCTCACGGGATTGAGGACGATGCAGCCGGCGGTGGAGTCGATTTGTGGATGTCAGCGGGCGCGGCTGACGCAGTCCCTTTTTTCCCGGAGGTGCATGATGAGCTGACGACATGGAGAGCACCCCTCTCTGCTCGTCACAAAGCCCCTCGCTCATCCGCTCAAACTACCCTCGATGGCGGAGCGGCCCACGTTACACGTTAAGATGCGCGATATGGACAAGACACACTTCCTCGATGCGCCGGTCTCCCAGTTCGGCCTCTTCGGCGACAACGTCGAGGAGCAGATAGAGGTCATTTCACACGTCCTGCCCCGCCACATCTGCTCGCCGAGGGCGTCCTCCTGCAGCTAAACAACACGCAGCTCTGCCTAAACCTGGGCCCAGCTCTCAGCCCCGGCGTCGAGCACTCCGCAGAAAGCACACGCCCCCCCATCTCATGGACCCCCTCGAGGACCTGGAAGGCTCCAAAGCGGTCCTGAGATGATTAACCCAGAGTCCAAGACATTCGCTCCAGAGCTGGTAAGAAGACCACTCCATAAAATGAATTTATTTCATTTGCCACACCCCTCCGGGGCTGCGGTACCCACATTCTCAATAAAAGAGCGATTTCCTTTTGTCTCTGGGTCACCTGGCCCGCAAATGCCGTTCTCACAGCACTCTGCCACCAGACCTCGACAGTCCCCTGGACGCGGACTCCCCGCCTCCAGCCAAGCCACGACTGTCCCCCGGCCGGCCGGTTCTGACGAGTCTAGAGGACGCCGACGCTGGACCTCCTCCTATGTCACTAACCCACCCCCTGCAGGGTGTGAGGAGCAAGGTAAGTGCTACGAGTCTTGTCTCAGCACCAGAGCCTCGGGACACACTTTTGCCTCCCGACACCGTACTACCTGCTCCACCCCGCTGCGAAGCCCCACCGGGTATGTCAAAAATAATCGTCCCTTTAGTACCCCTAGCACGGAGCTTGCATGCATGGCTTTCACTTCCCAACCCATCTCGCTGGCTGGCCAGGGCCATCCGACTCGGTTATGCAATACATTTTGCCAGGCCCCTGCCCCCCCTTCGAGGGTGTCCCCTTTTCTGCAGTACACGGTGAACATGCCATGTCCCTGCTCGTGTTTATCATAGATAAGGGATGTATTTTAAAAGTTGGCATACAGTGTTCATTATAATGGGGCATAGGTTTTGCAACTCGGTATTCGATACTCTCTACTCATGAGTACTGAAAAGTCATACTCAAATAGAAGATTTTTCAGTACTCTTTCCACCCCAGAGAATATTTAATGTATAAAGCAGAATGTTAGTTCATGTAAGCTGTTATATTAACATTATATCAGTTACAGTAATATGTAAGTTTATGTCTGGATCATTATAACCATAATTTATTTTTATAATGAATTTCTGGCAACCAGCACTTCCAGTTTTTACTGTAAATTCTACCAGATTACTTTTTAAGTGCATGCTAATATACATTGAATTTCAGAGAATCTAGATTTTAGAGCATTGATTTTTCTAAAGGCAAATAAATATTTCCACCTGTGATGGAATGTCTGAAATAATTTTTGAGGAGGCTAGATTTTGACAGCTTAGTTTAGTTCTATTATACTCTACTGTTTAGAGTAGCCACAAACTGATGTTGTTATGACATTTGTTGGCTGAACTGACATTTAGGTATAACCCAAGCAACCCCTCAAATGTCCTCTCTCACCCTATCCCCCTCCATCTCAACGCTTTTCACCCTTTCCTTCTTTGAATGCTAATAAGTAAACAGCATGCTTTCTTCACATGAGGAACAAATATACCATACTCTCCTCTCTACCCCTGCAAGAGTCCTCTCTCTTTCAAACAATAAAATCAGTGAGAAGCTCCAATAAGTCTATTTGGAGGCAGATGTTGTGTAATTGGATTTGTTATTTGTTGAACTGTCAGTAAATTAAAAATTGATCTCAGGGAATGGATCTCTGAAAAAGGAAATACCGCCCACCCTCAAGCTCACGCTGGTTGGAGGGGTAGTGGAAATACTGTAGATAATGCTTAATTTTCTTAATATCTTTAAAGCAATTTGTCTGCAGGAAAATCTGGAGATATGCACGCAGACATATGTACAAACTCACAGAGGTTCACTGGCATCATAATGAAGTCAAGACGGGCATTCCTCTCTCAGGCAGTCAATTCTAATGGCAACAGTGGCTCAAACCTGTGGCAGTAAATTAATTACACCACATGTGTGCACATTACCTACTAATTAGCATCTTGCTTATCACCTGTTAACAAACCGTTAAAGCACATTAAACTGCTTGTGGCCACTTCGCCTTGAGGACAAGCAAGATAATCTATACAAGCTTGTCACAGTCATTATAGAGCTGTTGCTGTGCCTTAAAGCTGAAGTCACGCCATTTTTTGGAATGGTGGCTCAAAAAAACAGAGTGATTTTTATAATGCCAAAGAAACAGTGTTTACAGTTTGAGGAAATCTACTTAAGAATGTTTTACTTAAGGGGCAGTCACACTAGTCTTTGAGCATGCAAATTATTTTTGGACAACGCAAGGAACCAGGATATGCTTCTGATTTTAGCACATCCTAACATTAACATTTAACACAGGAGAGCTTCTGATTTTAGTAAATAACGCTTCACAAATACCAAAATATGTTATAATGAAAATTTTAAAATATACTCCCTACTCACTTTACAGCAACAATAAAAACACACAACTTTGAAATATGTATCCTTTGAATTGAGCCAAGAAGTCAGTGCGTCGTGTTACTTGTTCCCTCATCATGCACATTTGCAGTTCAGAGTTCACAAAATTTGAACTTTGAAATCAAAACTTTGAAATTTGAACAAAATCAGATATATTTAATATATGTCCATATTACGTCTAAAATGGAAATTACTCGATACTAACTTCATGATTACAGAATTGTGATATTGCTAAATGGTGCACGCAGTAAAAGTTATGTTGTGCAAACACCTAGTGGCTGAGATGCAACATCACAAAAAAACAGAAGTTCTCAGTTACCACTGTCCTTGTAAAAATCCACTTATTCACAGTTAGCCATGCTTAATTTATTCCATATTGAGAAAACATCCAATTAGAGGAGATTATTGAGATAAAGTGAGTAAAAGAGCACTATAGTACCTGCCCATTTTTTTCAAGAGACTTGTCTTTCATGATGTAATCAAATAAACAAATATGGAAAAAAACTATTGATTTAAAGTTGATTATTGGTATAGAATTTGTTTTGTACATTTAGGTATTTGCAATTATGTACATAGTTTGAGGGTTTATGGAAACCAAATTTATTGCGTCATTCACAGTGTGCAATGCGAGTGGGTGGTCCTTACGGTGCTCGTTTGGCATGCTTGTTGGCCACTATTCTCTGACTGGTGAAGCGTTTCTCTTCAGGATCATGGGTAGTGTAGTTCTTCAGGGATTTCGCTATTAAACACAATTTTTATAAAATTATGTTGAAATGACTGACTTATGGCTTCAACAGAAACAGTACCATCAATTAACAACCTCTGAGTCTTTAAATGTTAATAAGCTGTCGTTTAAAACAAATTAATCTGTGGAAAAATATAATGGGAATTTTACTTTTGGGACCCGGCTGTTGAACTTTTTTGTCTGGCTATATGATCTTAACATGGCTGTGCTCACGAATGCGTGCCCATCACCATATTATGTACAATAAAGCGGTCTTTTCTCTTCATCGCATATGAGTGTACATCATTTTAAACATTTATGTTTTTTAAATACTATTTTCCTATTTCTTTGTTAAAATGTTAAGAATTTAACAAAAAGTAAGTAAATCAATCAATCAATAATTAAATAAACAACTACTGATTGTGGCCACTTAGCCATGAGAATGAGGTAGTTAATATACAAGCCTTCAGTCACAGTTGTATGTCTTAAAATGTTATAACCTGTAAACTGGTTAGAGCCAATGACACCATAAGGGTTGACTTTTGTCTCACCACTGATGCCTTGTCATTTTATTAACTACACAGTGTTGCTCACCAGATAGATGGACATTAACATAATTTGCATATAGCAATTTGGAGTCATGATAGTTTTCTGCAGCTAAACTGGTTCCTGGAAGGGAATATACTTACAGAGACAGGATTCTGTGATTTATGAAACTGCTAAACTTCAAAGACAGGTATCTCACTTTACCAAAAGAGTGCAAATAATCTGAGAGGACATGGCTGCCCTGGGTCCTCCTGTGTCCTCATTGGTAGACAAGGTCTGGCATTTCGGCTCCCAAGGGCACATCTCAAAGAACAAGCTATAACTAGAGTGCACTGCACCACACACAGCCTCATGGCAAGCTGGAGCAAGGGGAGTTGAGGAAAGACTTTGTACTTGATTCTGGCAATAGCAGCCTTGGAAAAGAACACCTGGAGCTCTTCATTTTAGACTGTTGTAACGTAATGCTGGTGCTATGAAGTGGCCATGATCACACCCATTGGTATAGGTTTCATTTGAACTTTGAAAACTCATTCTAAAACATAAAGGGGGAAGCACAAGTGAACATGTTTTAACCAACTTTTAACACCAAGTTGTTCTGGAATATGCTCAGCTGCATGAACTCATTGAACGGGAGTAGCAACACACTTGTTTTCAGTTTCATTTCTGTGATTGCGGTGAGGTTCTGATATAGTATGTATGTAGTATGGATAGGTGTATTATACTTTGTGTAAGGCAAGTGTTTATTATACTTATTTTTATTTGAATAGAAAGGACTTCTTGTCCTATAAGGAAGCTTTCTATATTGCATGCTTGCCATCTGTTGGCCACAACAGTCCCATATGTGAAGCTAAAGCTCTTCTGTAAGGCCCTCTGGATAAAAGCGTCTTCTTAATGCCTTGAATTTAATTGTAAATTGAATGAATGTAAAGTCACTTTAAATTTGACTTCTTACCGTATGCCGCATGGGACGGTTTATACCATAAGTGTCTATAAACATGGTGTCAAAGTTATTGTTTACTTTAGCATACTATTAAAAACCCAGTTCTAGCATTGGTGTTTTATGCACATTAAGTTGTAATACTGTGCATATTGGCAGATGGTCCTCAGTCATTACCCAGAGGATAATGGTGATATTGGCAAGGAAATTCTATCAAATTGTGTAGTGCATTTGTGGTGAGATCCCGTTAAGAACGTTTCCCTTTTAAGAGTGTTTCCCCTTTGAGAGTAAGAAGAAGTGTATAAATTAGCATACAGCCAATGGGGGAATGGTTTGAGATGATCCAGACACTTTACAAGATGTATTAGGAGTGGAAGAATCAATACTGCCACAAGCGTCACTTCCCGTTTGCTTTCTGGTGTTTGGGTTTCACTCATATTCAGGTAACAGGGCGACTAAACATTCCCTTTTCTCTCCTCTTTTAAAGCTAACTCTATTCTTTATAGGCCCTTCCCTCTCAACGTGAAAACTCTAGGGCATTCTGTGCAAGGTAGGTCGGGGTATTTCCTGTTGTTGATGTTTTGACCTTGCTTACCTAATGCTTCAGTGATTTTGTTTTAAAAGGGTCGCTAGGTTTTCCCGTTGACTGTCAGGCTGGTGGATGCACTTTAGTGACCGTTCAAAACAGCATCTTTGTCGATTGCCTGTTTGACCGATCCTAGTATGCTTGGTATGGTTCTTCTTATCTTTTACAGGTAATTTTGTTTGGCCAGTTATAGTTAGTTGGTAGTGTTCATGACCATGCAGTTTTAATGTGTTTTATTTTCTTTTAGGTACTGCAATCGTGCCACTGCTTTTTTCTTTGCCCTTTTTGTAATGTTATTTTGGAGATTTCTTTAGTTTTGTTCATTCTGTGTATTTCTTATTTGTTGGTTTGTGAGTCAATGTGTTTCCTAATTTTGTGTGTGTCTCTTTAAATGCAAATGAGCTGCTGCTCCCCGCCACCTTTCTATACTAAAGCATACAACAAATCAGAACCAATATGACTGACAGCGTAAATAAAAGTTATAAAAATAAAGTTCAGCCATATGTGTATTGAATATATAGAATAGAATCCTTTATTTTGGTCACACATTATACACACAGGTTTTTGCATATACAGTGAAATTTATTAGTTTTCACATATCCCAGCTAAGCTGGGGTCAGAGTGCATGGTCAGCCATGATATGGCGCCCCTGGAGCAGGTAGAGTTAATGGCTTGCTGAAGGGCCTAACAGTGGCATCTTGGTCGTGTTGGGGCTTGAACCCCCAACCTTCTGGTCAGAAACACTGAGCCTCACCACTGCCACTGAATCACCTTTTTTGAAAATCCTGCTTTATGTTGACTCTCATTCACAAAGCAGTCCGGTGTAAAATTATTTGCACAAACATACACACATTTTTGTATGTTTTGGGGCACATTTCCTTCAAATCAAAACTTGTCCACTGTGTCTTCAGTGGCTCTGATGCCGGGAGTACATGAAGACTCTTATCTTCACTTTTACAGCCAACAACAGAACACTTATGACACTTACAAAGCTGAGACAATATTCTTCTCACTGTAGCTGCTCCAGCACTGAAAAAAATGGTGGACTATGTGTAGATCACTCAGGGGAGGATCTATGATAATAGGGTGGGATCCGTCACCAGTTGTGGGCGAGGCCTGATCTAACGTAACATCACTTTAGAGCAGAAAACCATTAATTTTGACACTGCTTTTGATTAATAGAAATATAAGAAAGAGGAGTGGGTGGACTTTTAACATTGTAGGGTGGTTGTATACACACACTGCCAACTCAAATTTATGTACAAACACCATGTAAAATTGAATTTTGCATAATAGGTCCCCTTTAATTAATTGTGTGATATATTTGTGCACATTTTTCTTTGTAACCAACTGCTTTTCCTTTATCCTTTTTAGTGGGCCTTATTGGGGCATCGGTTGTGTTGCGGCTGTTGGCTCTTTGATGGTGGATTCTCCCTACCATTTTACTGTATGCTGTATGGATCGTGTACTCATGGCATGTTGCACTTGTATTTCTTGTTTGAGTGTGCATGTGTGTTTTCTTTCACAGGCCTGTTTACAGGTGAGTCCTGCTGGGTTTTAGTGCTAGCTTGCACCTGTATCCAATCGGTCCTCCCTTATGTCCATTGTGATTGTTCAGCATAAATAGATAAATTGTTACAGTTAGTATGTATTTTAGAGTGTACTTTCTGATTGTCTCAGTTAATTGTGGACATTAAACATATTCCCTGGGTAAGATGCCCAGGGTGGCATAGTCAAGCTATTGGGTGTTGAGCTCAGGAAAGGCTCCAAAGTCTTATAGAGGCTCGTGCCACACTACACATTCATTCCATTCAGTTCTCTGTTTCATGGTATGTCCAAAAAAATGCTCTGAATCTTGGCTCAGTCTGGTGGAGGTGGAGAATTTGTTCAGGTTTTATTTTTCTTCTCTATACAGGCACAGGATTAGCTCCCTGGATCCCAAGTCTTATTTATTATTGTAAAGGACACCATAACCTACAACAAACTGCCAACACCTTAAGATCCATGGTAAGTCTGTAGTTTTTGGGTAAGCAGTGCCTCTGGGTATGTTCCCTTCACTTAATGAGAGTAAATAGAGTATGTGATGAAAGGGGTTCCTAAACATCTTTCTAGTGCTAGGTATTTGTGTTGTAATGAACCTGTGTGATCACAAAAAAGGAAAGTCTGAAATCTAATTAACATTTTAGGATTTTGAAATTTAGTTTTGTCACTAATCAAATGAGCAAATATATGACATTGACCATGTTAACTCCTTGTACACAAGGTCCGATTGCTTTACTTAAATGGGAGTTGTTAATGAAATTGCTATTATTAAATTACTACTCTGATAATATCATTTGCAGTGAATTTATTTATTAAAGGAATATTCCGGGTTCAATACAAGTTAAGCTCAATTGACCGCATTTGTGGCATCATTTTATTATTTTTAGTCGTCCCTCCTTGTCTTAAAAAAAAAAAAGAAGCAAAAATCGAGGTTCTAGTGTGCTCTTACAATGTAAATTAATGTGGCCAATTTTTGGAGGGTTTAAAAGCAGAAATGTGAAGCTTACAATATTAATAAAGCACTTGTTCTTCTGTTTCAACATATTATTTGAGCTGTAAAGTTGTTTAAATCTTAATTTTTACAGCAATTTTATGGTTTGTTGACATTACATCGTCTGTGATGTAATGAAGATGTAAAATTGGCTTTAACTTTACACAGAAAAGTAAGTGATTGTATCACACTAAAATCATGTTTACATGTATATTATTTGTCTTGTGGCTATACTTTTTAATCAGTGAGCATTTTGAAGTTAAATTGTCCCCCATTAATTTATAATAGAAGTGCCTCAATGCAACACTGATTTTTGCTTCTTTTTTTAAGAAAAGGAGCATGTCGTTTTTTTTTGTTTTTTTTTTTTGTTTGTTTTTTTGTGATGATCAATATATTTATATTCCTTAAAAGGAAAAAGGACAAATAGTATAGAAGCTTTTTCACTCAGACCTTTGGAACCCACTGTATAGGCTGTGTGTGTGTGTGTCATGTGTGTCTCCAGGTAAGGAGGTCTCTTGCTGGCTCTCATTAGAACCAGGGGAGAGCAGCTGGGTCACACTATAATAGATCATGATCAGCTGATACCATCTTGCCCAACATTATCAGCCTGAACTGACACTACACTTAATGTCTATGGATATTCTTTACATTATGGAAGAAGGTCTAGAATACCTGGAAAAAGCTGAAATATTTGCAAAAAGAAATTCTATCAGAACACATGGCTACTTTTGAATAGTCATCAATGGAGATATATGTTTTTTGCCCCCTTAATGGTGTAGTTACTGCATCTACCTACAGTGACTAACTGGAAATTGTTCAACGTGATCACACAAGGGCAGCGTTATTTCAAAAGCAGAAGTTTCAACTTACTGTCACTGTAAAGAAGTTCAGGCTCACGGGCTAGGAAGAGGCGAGGAACCGGCTTGACATATAAATTATAGTTTTAATGAAAACACAAAAGACAAACACATAGGACGACGGACATGTCCGTGAACGATCTCTCTCTCTCTCTCTCTCTCTCTCTCTCTCTCGCACCACCCTCCGCGATCGGCCTTTATCCCTCTCGGTGGCTTGATTAGCCTAATTGAGTCACGACCCGACCCCGCCCTCCACCATGCCACAGTCACCAAATTCACCGTGAGTTCAGTCTGTCATGCTAACTAGCCAAATCTTGACCCTCTTGGCTTTATGTAATGAAGGCTAGATGCATCTACACATTTCACCATCATTCTCACTCCTTGCTTTTCTCTTTCTCTTTTTAGCTTTTAAGGTCTCAAATTGTCAATGGTATGATCTGAGCTCCTGGTGACAACAGACACCAGCAACCAGTAAATGAGTGTTTCAATAGAGCAAAAACTGAGAATAGAGCCATAACGAGTAGCACCATCATATCCAGTTCATTGCAAATACTTTATGGGTATTAGTGGGAAAATGTTCTACAATCTTAAAATTGGGTTTTCCTCACCCTCTTTCCACAATCTATATTGCTTTCTTGAGATCTCATATTTTCCTGCTATCTCATCACTCTCTCCACACACAGTCAAAATCCTCTCTATTTTTCTTCATCTTTATCTCACACGCAGGGCTATCCACCTTCTTCACAACAGCACTCCATTCCATTGTTCAAGCATACAGGGGAAAAAAATATATTGCTGTGGAAACGTAAAAGGCTCATTGAGTGAACAGAGACCTATGATGTTTTTTTCATTTTTGCTGCTTTTGACCACTCTCTAGGGATTGTAGGCTGGTTGTGTTTTATGATGTGTTTGCAGGCCTGTTTTGGCTCTTTGAAAGCTCACACTTTCTCAGCTTACCAAGTGTCTTTCACACTTCCTCTTTGTAAATGCATATGTCCCTTCACTAATAATAATAATAATAATAAGAAGAAGAAGAAGAAGAAGAAGAAATCTAGTTGCAAGCAGCGATTCCGGTGTCAAGCCAATTATCGGAACCATGAGCAGCATAGCATTTTTAGAAATAGCATAATAATTTTTGAACACAAGGTGGCACTATCCCAAAACTTGAGTCTCTTCAGAGTATGGTGCCAAAGACACATGCTGAGTTTCGTAATGACACGACAAATCATTCATAAAATACCGCATTTTATGACTAAATTAAAAATGGCTGACACCCAAAATGGCAGACATAGAAAAATGTGGTATCGTTCATCTCAGAATGTAGCACTTGATCTAAAGAGATTTAAATTTTTCCGCAAAAGTGTTCAAAAGTTATAAGCCATAAAAAATCTCCTGATAAGTAGGGGGCAGTGTGCCAAAATGCTGCAGGTAACCTCAGGGCCTGATGGTGATGACACGTACCAAGTTTCGTCCCAATCCCTCAGTGCGTTGCGGAGATACAGCCTCAAGTTCAATTTTGCGTGTTCTTTGTCGAATTTGCTGAAGCACCATTCAAAAACAGTATGTTTTATCAAATGGACTCATTTTTTCATGAGTGCCTCTAGATGATGCAGGCCAATTTTTGTGCAAATCGGACAAACGGCCTAGGACCAGTTCAAATTGGCGGGAAATGAGGATCCAATAGGATGCAGTCATCTTGAGCCAAGGAATCAGAGAAAAAGAGAATTTTGTTTCTAGGACTCATGGTTCTAAAAGTTATTCACATAAACGTGAGTGCAAATTTGGGTAGTTGGTGGCGTTAGAGGGTTTGCCAAATTTGCTGTGGTAACAGATCAGACTGTCCACTATCTGTGTACCAAATATCATAACTTTCCCACAAGCGGTACTATGGGCAGCCATAGACTCAAGAGTGGAAGAAGATGAAGCGGAAGAATAATAATAAGAAAACTAACAAAAACAATAGGGATCATGACTCATAATAATAATCAAATAAGTATTTTGTGTTGTTTTCATGTAAAAATCTAAGCATTTTGACCCTTAAACAAGATACATTTTCGTGGGAAGCACAATTGTGCAAGCCAATATGATTGGTTTGTTAAAGAGTATCTTAAAGTGTAGGACATTTGTGTTGAAGTGATGTACATGCAGATTTCGGATATAAAATCGGTGATTGAATGACTAATGTTTACTCGCTAATATGATGCTGAGGAAGAAGTCAAAAGAGCTGGATCTAGGTGCGGCTATGGATTTTAATGAAAAATAAACAAGTATGAAATAAAACATCCACGATGGGAAAACAAGAACAAAACAAAGGGTACTTTGAGAAACACAGGGCAGACAACAGTGAATCATGACAAAGCCCCCCCTCTAAGGAGCGGATTCTAGATGCTACCAAAAAAAGAAAAAATAATTTTTCCATGGGGTGTGGAGAGAAAAAAGGGAAAACAGGCAGTTCAAGGGGGCACAAGAGGCAAAGGGATGAGATAAACAGGGCAAAGAGAGGGAGGCAGGGCCAATATGGAGCCGGAGACCAGAGCGGATGAGGCGGAAAGCCATGAGACCAGAGTAAATCGAGTGGACAGCCAGGAGACCTAGGAGGCCATAGCAGATCAGCTGGACAGCCATGAGACCAGGGAGACCAGAGCAGATTGGGTGGACGGCCAGGAGACCAGAGCTGATCAGGTGGACGGCCAGGAGACCCAGACAATCTGAGCAGATCAGGCAGACAGTCAGGAAACCCAGATGACCAGAACAGATCAGGCAGTCGGTCAGGAGGCCCAGAAGACCAGAGCAGATCAGGCAGACGGTCAGGAGACAGAGATGATCAGCCGGACGGTCAGGAGACCCAGAAGACCAGAGCAGATCAGCCGGATGGTCAGGAGACCTGGGAGGCGGCCACAGACTAGAGACTGGAGCCATGGAAGGCAGAGCCATGGGAGGCTCAAGGAGCGAAGCCATAAAAGGCGGAGTCCTGGGAGCAACCCCTGTGGTCGAGGATGTGAACAGAGTCTCTGGACTGACCTTTGTGGTCGAGGACATGAACGGAGTCTCGGGGATGACTCCTTGGTCGTGAAAACTGGCAGAGACTCCGGAAACGACCTCCCTGGTCGTGAACACTGGCAGAGACTTAGGAAACGACCTCCATGGTCGTGAACACTGGCAGAGACTCAGGAAACGACCTCCATGGTCGTGAACACTGGCAGAGTCTCAGGATATGACCTCCGTGGTTGTGAACACTGGCAGAGACTCAGGAAATGACCTCTGTGGTCGTGAACACTGGCAGAGACTCTGGAAATGACCTCCGTGGGCGGTCAGGAGACAGAGCTGATCAGCCGGACGGTCAGGAGACCTGGGAGGTGGCCGCAGACTAGAGACTGGAGCCATGGAAGACTCGGAGGTTGGAGCCGTGGAAGGCAGAGCCATGGGAGGCTCAAGGAGCGAAGCCGTGAAAGGTGGAGTCTTGGGAGCGACCCCTGTGGTTGAGGACATGAACAGAGTCTCTGGACTGACCTTTGTAGTCGAGGAAATGAACGGAGTCTCGGGGATGACCTCCTGGGTCGTGAACACTGGCAGATACTCAGGAAACGACCTCCGTGGTCGTGAACACTGGCAGAGACTCAGGAAACGACCTCCGTGCTCGTGAACACTGGCAGAGACTCAGGAAATGACCTCTGTGGTCGTGAACACTGGCAGAGACTCAGGAAATGACCTCAGTGGTCGTGACCGTCTGCATGACTCAGGAACGTCTGCCTGACTCAGGAACGACCTCTGTTGTCGTGAACACTGGCAGAGAATTGGAAACAACCTCCGTGGTCATGAACATGGGCAGGGAATAGAAAACGGAAGCCTTTTTCCTCCTCCGGGGGGGCCGAATTTGGGACGGCCGAGGCCGGCAACGCTGACTATGGGGTGGCCAAGGCTTCCAGCTCGTTGGCCGTGGCAGGCGTGGGCATTGGCTCATTGGCTGTGGCAGGCCGAGGCATTGAGGTGACATGGCATGGATTAGATTCAGACGTGGAAAGCTTGGAAGCCAGGATCGGGGTAGGGAGAGGAGGATCCTCTGAAGCCAGAGTTTCTGGTGTCAATTTCACGTATTCCTCCCACTTGTAGTCTCTCGTCTCTGGCAATTCCCTCCACTGGTGAGCTGTTAGTCCGATCCGGTAAATTGATTTAAGGTGGGAATCAGCAAATACATGAAGCTGGCAATGGTGCTAAAATGATGGGAGTATTCCCTAATGGGTAAATCCACCTGGCCATACTGGACAAACATAGCTGCTCGAATCATTTGTTGTCAGTTGTTCTGTGACGCTGAGGAAGAAGTCAAGAGAGCTGGATCTAGGTGCAGCTATGGATTTTAATTAAAAATAAACAAGTATGAAATAAGACATCCATGATGGGAGAACAGGAACAGAACAAAGGGTACTGGTCAAACACAGGTGGTCTAAACATATACAACAACTGACAAAGAGCCAGCAAACAACAAGGCATTATATACACAATGGATAATGACTTAATGAAACACAGGTGAGGACACAATCAAGGACAGTTGGCGGTGATGAGGGCAGGGAATTATGGGAAGTGTAGACCGGGAACAGATGACAGGGGAGAAACACATGGCAGACAACAGTGAATCATAAATGAGATGATTTCCTAAGTCAGTAAGAACATTGGAATGTTTGGGGATAGCAATATGGCGGTGCAGTGGCTTCACTGATATGACGTCATAAGCAATTCAGTTCTATATATATATCAGTGATTATAACCCATATTCAAGCATATGAAAATAATATATTTTCAAAAGCACACAATGGTTAATTTCAAAAGATATCAGCCTAGAGAATGCTTGAAAATGTATTAATTGAAAACAGACAGACATTAGGTTTCTTACTGATATGGATAAAGGTAGGGGAGAGAACACATTGTGCTCAGTCAACACACTTAAAGAATATCATTTGTAAGTGAGGATAAACTGGAATGACTTCAAATGCACATTGTGTGCCATTAATTACTTTTCAGTTCACCCTAGAGCATTTGATGTACTTCTTTGAATCGATGAGAGTGTGTGTCCGTCATCACCAGAGAATTAAATTTCCCTCCATTTTACTGCAAAATTGAGATTACTCTTCAAAAAGTTATTGTATGTGTACAGCAGTGCAGGGTTAGAAATAAACTAGGGCTTTGGGCACAGAATTGCACAGGAATTGGGGGAAAAATATACCAAATAAGTCAAATGTGGGAGCAAAAATGCCACTGTTATGAATGTTTTTCTTAATTAGTGATATATTGCTCATTCCAATTCATTGTCTCATATATAGTCATTTTGAAATTATCAGCATTGGAATACAGCCTTGATAATGGAAAATTAACTATTTCTATTTTATAATGTTTCTTTTTTAAGTTTTGAGAAAACATTTGTCTGAATTCAGTAAATAATGGTAATTTCATTTTAGCAATTAAGAAAACATATAATTTCCTGTCATTAAATTGTACTAGATATACTGGTCAATCGGCCACCCTGCTCTCTAGATATCAGAGTGAAACTGATTTAGAGACCAGTACTTTAACAGTCACCTTACATCAGTATTAACATTGGTATATATTGGTTGACTACTATTCCATCAGGTTATTTTATGTTGTTTATTGTCTATGCAGATACAGTGTCTGTATCAGAAAACATATATGATCTGGTAGAGGAAAAAATGCCCCATAAAATCAATTTCATGAGGCAAATATAATTTAAAAAGTGAATTCTTCTCATGGTGTAGTGGATACATTCTGTTGTGTTTTTGCAGCATGCAGAAGGTAGAAATACTGTCCATATGGCAGTCAATAATTACAGGCATAAACTCTTACTGCCACATCTTTGCCTTTGCCATTCTCTCTCATACTGTATGTAGGTTACAGTGTATCAAAAAGAGCCCACTGTATGGAGTCATTTAATTAAAACAATTACTGGTACATAAATTGTGCTATGATATGAATATCTGTTGTATGACAGTGTGTGTGTGCTTGTTTGTGTGAGTAGCATAAGTACTGTGCTGGTCTGCACTGATAGTTCCACTCTACTAGCTTCAGCTCTCTCAGGCCAAAGCTGCAGTACTGCTGTTGTGCTTGGATCCAAGCTACAGAAAAGCTCAGGCAACATAATGCAGTTATCACCAAGACTCTGAAAGCCCAGTAAAAACAAATCAGTCTCTAGGTGCGACTCTCGCTTCCTCTCTTATCCTGCAATGTGCTGTTACTTGAGGGCTTTGATATCTAGGAGTTGTGTCTGTTTTCAAGACTTTTCATAATGATACTTATTTTGTATTTAAAGCGTAACTTAAAAATGTGTCTTTATTTTGCATAATTACGTTGTAATCCTAGACAATCCTTAATCTGTAATAGCTACTTTTGTGTGTATTTTAGCCAAATGGGAGACATTTACTGTATGTATGAAGTATGAAACTGTTGCCAAAGGTTCATAGAGAAATCCAAGCTTTTACTTTATTCTCTGTTTTCCAATGAATCTCAAGCTTTTCAAAATTGAGCTGATGAAGGCACAAAGTGTAAAATAAATGGCAGGTGAAAAATTCCAGGAACACTTTCCAGAAAATTTGAAATTGACAGTTTGCTAGGCTCCGCCCCTAGTTGGGTACTGTTGCTTGCTCAGATAGGCCAGACTGATTATACTGTGAATTCAGCAACCGTCAAATGTTGCAGCCTAAATTGGACTGTGCTTAGTGAAAATTTGAAATGGCTCCCAAGACAAATGTAATTTGTGTAGATTTAATTTCACTCTAAAATGTAATTGAAGTGTGACATTGCAAAGCATCTTTCGTCTGCTGTTTTTCTTTAAGAAAAAAAAAGTTAAATACAAACACACACTTTGGCATGAATTGCTAAGTTAGGATTGGTTAGTGTGACGGCCTTATCAACCCCCAGCATCTAAAGTGGTGGTAATGGGTTTTGTTTATACAAATAAACACAAACACATTTTCTTTAGATATGTTTATTCTTTACATAAATGATGCTAAAATTTCCAATCTGAGTGCACGCAATTTGGTTAATAATGGTATTCATTTGATTAGAATTGTTTAGTGAGTTTTATCTGTCTTTTGTGACTCCACATGCTGCTGCTGAGTCACCTGCCAAAGGGAGTGCTGGAGTTTGAAACTGCCTTTTATACTCCACCACAGGAAGTGGAAGGAACCAAGTCCTGGCAGTGGGCAGGGGGACTCTGAACTACAAAATGCTTAACAACACAGCAGCATGTGGATAATTTGTTTGGGTTAGATTAATATTGGGTTTTGGTAGTTTTGTTTGTTTAGTAATTTCTTATGGTTAGTTGTTGGGTTTATTTTGGGTCTTGGTAATTGTAGTAAGTTAAGTTTCCCCTTTGTGTTTGGTGTAGGCTAGCCTTTGTGTATATATATACCCCTCCTTTTGTGTCATTCAGGAGGTCAGGTTTGTCATGTTAAGATATATATTGTAGTCTTATGTTGACCTCAGTTTTGTTAAAAGACCCACTTTAGGTACTTTTGTTTGATTTTTGATTGACATAGTTGGCTAAATAAAGCCTAAACTTTCTTAACAACACCCGTGTGTCCTTGCCTTTACTGCTTGGTCCTTGTCAGTTAGTAATGTTTTAAGATGGGGCTTACTGAAGTTTAATTATATTGGGTTGCTGACATTGTCGCACTAAGGGGAACATCAGTGATGAGTCCAGTTCACAATGTTTGTAGAATACAAATCAACTGATTCCATTTTACCCTGCACATCATTAGCAAGGGTCTTAACATTTAAATACTCCAAAGGCATGTACTATCATTCAAAGGAGTGTATGGCTACAGTATGTGCGTCTCCGATCAAATATATTTGCATGCATAATTTACCATAGTAGTGCTCATCTACTGATTGTTCAGCCAGATGTTTCTTGTAGCTTTTTTTCTAGAATATAAAGAATAGGGACTGTACTGGGGCTGGAAATATTTAATACACAATAATGCTGACGTGCTCCTGGCTCCCTCACAGCAAGAGATGTCAAACATTGAGTTCATAGAGTGTAACCCATCTGTACAGACACAACTGCAGCAATGGAGAGAGGGTATATCATTAGGAAACGCCCCACACCTCTGTATCAGAATAACCTGCACAGAGGAGCTATTAACTAGAGGAGAAAATCTGCCCTTTGACTTTTGAACTTGCAAAAGCTGAAATTGTTTTTATGCAATACCATTTTTGTATTTGAACTAAGCAAATGTTATCTGTTTGGATCAAAGGGAATTGTCAGGTTTATTTTGACATTTCAAATTTGTAACTTTTTTTAGGTGCTATAAGCGATGTTCTGAAATTTCCACCTGGCTAGCCACATAATTAGACCTGCCCCCTATTTAGATACTGTTTTACCATTAAAGGAATAGATCACCCAAAAATTATAATTCTCAATTATTAACTTACCCTTATACCATTCTTAACTATCTTCTGTGGAATCAGAATAATCTCACAGTGAAATTGGAAACGGTAGAAATTGGAAACGAAAATTTAAATACTGCCCCCAGTGGCCAAAGCTGTAAAAGATGTTGGTCGTATGGGCAAATGTGATCTATATTTTCTGGCTGTAATGTTCAGGGAGGGGCACCAAAAGTGTGTTATGAAGAGATTTGTTTTAAGACTGTAATACACTGAAGAATAATGCATATTTTATAAACTGGACCCCCCCAACCCAAACATAAACCTTACCATCAGTGGAGAAAAATCTATTGTTAGAGGGGAAAATGTTACCTTTGAATCACGCTTGTCACTAATTATGTGAACACAATTACTTCCTAGTTTCAATGCATGATCCAAACTCGGGTCTCCCGCATTGATGCTTCCGGTGCACCACAGGGGAAGGTAAACACATTGGAGCTTATGCAAACATGTCCGATAGGAAATGCCACTTGTCAGTGAGTCGGCATAATGCGGCCGATCCTAGGGTATCGGAATGCTCAGAAACAACATGCCGACTTCCTGTGTGATCATGTTGAACATAAACAAAGATTTTATATTTTTAATTGAAAACTTTCAGTCTGCAAAAATGTCATAAGGCTCAAGTGGTTTCATCCATGCCTTCTAAAGAAATACGATTGGTTTTGGGTGAAAAACAGACCAAAATTTAGCTATTTTTTTCTATATACAGTAAATCTTAACATCTGCAGTCTCCTTGGTGGGAACATAATTTGACGAATACAGGAAGTGTTATAGATTATATGTAGTGTAATTTTCGCAAATGTTTGTGTGATTTTCTGTGCAGTAGTTTTCAGACAGATATAGTTTTATTTTTCAAAGTGGCACATTTACAATTTATGTCCTTAAAGTGTTCTATGTTACATTCACACATTGGAGTTACAATTTTCTGTATATATAATATAATCAACTCCATGGATAGATGACATAAATTAAACTGTCTCAGCCTTTATATAGCAGTATGATTACTAAACTTTAGAATATCCACATTTAATTGGTCTTTACAGCAGAAACATCGGTACAGCCTTAATGGGGTTTAGATCCCTTAGGAATGCAGCCATCAATCTTTTGTGTTCACACATTTTTCCCATCTAATGGGAACTGGCCTTAGTGTATTGTACTTGTGTTTCCATGGCTCTAACCCAGACTTCTGGGAGCAAACCTGTTCATATTGATCATTACTGCCCATCCTTCATATTGTGAGATCTGGCCCCTGATGTCCACTTATCGACCATGTGAATTGGTCAGGACCCCTTCACTCTAGTGAGTGATGATGAACAAAAAGGACAGCTCCTTTAAATTTCATGTGGGTATTCCTCATAACCATTTTCTACAATCTCTTACCCCTGTCTTCTCTGAAAAACCTACTACTGAATGTTTAATAATAATAAAAACTTTTAACTTTCAGAGAATGTTTCCAGCATATAACATAATGAATGAAAATGTATTAAATAATGAGCAAATAAATGTGTTTGTACTGTATTAGAACTGACAAAGGGTAATTTGTGTGTGTACAACCAATGGAAGTTTGGGAAGTTTTCAGGAATCTGTTTGATAACCCTGGTGACACTGGAGTTGAGGGAATTACAAATCAGCTTTAAAAACTGAATGCAGGCCTATGTAACTCAGCGAGCAAAGATGCTGACTACCAACCCTGGAGTAGTGAGTTTGAATGCAGGGTGTGCTGAGTGACTCCAGCCTTGCTTACTAAGCAACTTATTGGCCCGGTTACTGGGGTTGGTAAAGTTGTGGGGTTATGTTCCTTGTGGTTGCAATATGGTGGTTCTCACTCTAGGTGGGGCACATGGTGAGTTGTGCATGGATGCCAAGGTGAATAGTGTGAGCCTCCACATGCGCCAAGCCACCACGGTAACACGCTGAACAAGCCACTTGATACGATGCATGGGATATCCAAGTGATATCCATCCTCCACCACCCAGACTGAGATGAGTAACTGAGAGCATTGGTAACTGGGCATGGCAAATTGGGATGAGACGTAATCCTTATGACTCCATTGGTTAAATCCATTTCTTCAGAAGTGATATAATAGGTGTGGGTGAGAAACAGATAAAAATTTAATTCTTTTTTTACTCTACATTCACTTTTACATCTGAAAGTCACATGTGGTACCTGTTTAGTTTCACTTTCACATCTGAAGGTGAAAGTTAAAGTGGAGATTTATAGTAAAAAAAAAATACTTAAATATTGTTCTGTTTCTCACCCACACTTAATATGAAAATATGGATTTAAACACTGGAGTCTTATGGATTACTTTTATGTTTCCTTTATGTGATTTTTGGAGCTACAAAGATCTGATCACCATTCACTTGCATTATATGGGCCTACATCATTTTTTTAAATTCTTCATTTGTGTTCTGCAGAAGAAAGTCATACACAGCTGGAATAGCATGAGGTGCGTAAATGATAAGATAATTCTCATTTTTGGGTGAACTATCCTTTTAAGAGTAATTTGGAGTAATTGCATTACAAAAATGAGAAATTATAATTGTGATTGTGAATTATTTTAATGTTGGTAGCCCTAGTTTCTTCATTGTCCATGCAATTTTAGGTAGGTTGAGCTAGTTCATTTGGGATGGAGCACATGGATTACACCTTGTTAGTGCACCTGTGTAGATCTGAGACTCTGGAAAATGTATGGATGAAATGGGACATCATAAAATGGAGATTACTAGGCATGAGTCTGCTGAGAGAAAGTGGCAATGTGGCTCTGCTCCGAAGGTCTTTTTGGATGAGTTTTGCAGCTGGCTTGCACGACTGGAAACATCCACTCCACTAAGCAGAGAGAGGACAGTGCCCAAGGAGCTGTCCTCCTCTTCCCTGTAGACCCATGGCATGTATAATTCATACCTTATCTTCCAGGCTTAGACCTGCACCATGGGCCTTTACACCAGTCTGATCCCTGCATAAACTACAGCTAAAAAGTTTAGGTCATTTCTTCTGTCAGTTGTATGCAACCAGTTCAAGCTCTCTAAATCAAACTGAAATCTCCCAACCCCTGCTTTCTAGTGCTTGTGGTGCACCGCGGCATGAAATTGTACAGGCTTTAATATCTACGGAGACTTTCAGAGGCTATTACGCCATTGAAAGCAAAAACCGAGCTGTGTGGCTTACTGTAAATAAACACTGTTAGGGTCAGAGGGGAGAACAAATGGCCTTCTAAACATCAGTATTATGTTCCTCACTTTCTCACATGACCTGAACTTGTCATTTCTTTCTCACACTGTTCAACTGTGGAACAGGATAACACAAAAACCATGCTGTTACAGTATCACACTATTTCTGACACAACAGGGCAAATGGCTCAAATGTGAGAACTCAGTTTATAAGAAGACCCTGTTTAACTGATATACTTTTTTAACATTGTGCATTTCACTTGCTGTTAGCACTCTATTACATCTCACAAATAGAACATGTAATAGACATACAGTAATAGAATACTAGTATTCTATTGTATTTATCGCACTTACAGAATTACACTCTCTCTCTCACTCTCCCTCTCCCTCACTGCTGCCACATCGCTCACACTCCCCTGAGTTTTAATTACCCGCATCTGCACGTCATCAGAACACCAATCATGAATTGCATTTAAACCCCGCTCACATTCTCATTCACTGTCTGTTCTCGTCAATGTTCTCACAAAGACTGCGGACTCCATAACCCTTCTATACTTACCTGTTAAAATGCTTACCTTTTCATTTGATTCATGTTTCCGAGATTACTGCGTGTATAATCCTGTGTATTCCTCCAGCAGCATCAGTGCTGCCACTCCCTATAAGCAGACTATGCAGTCTGCATAGGGCATCAACTCCCTAGGGATGCACCATCTTACCCTAGGAGGGCACTAGGGTCCACCGGCTGCCCTTACTTGCACGCTCTACTTTATTCAAGGACCCAAAAGCAGTTGCGGAACAGAGATGATCACTCCACACTCACACTCATATCACGCAACCCCCCCCCACACACACACACCTCCACCTGGAACTCTGCGTAGGGCAACAATTTGGCCAGTGGCGGCCATGAGTGACATATTCTCTTCCTCTTTGTTGCAACTGTAATGCCCACCCTCAGAACACCAAAACCGTGGCAACTCCAGAGTGTACCAGGTAAGTCATATAAGGGTGGTGTGGACCAGTGCCTAGGTTCGTAGGGAGCCGTAGTGAGAATGGAATGAACAGACAGACATTAAAGATTAGTTTGAACCATTCATTGGTTTATGTTGAAAATTATTGTTTTTGCTGTTTTCTTTTTCCAGAAAAAAATAAAACAAACAACATCAATGACAGTAATGTCACTGTAAACAATGAGCAAAAATAAAAATAATAAATTAAAATAAATTGGTTTCTATGCTTAGTCTATTTTCTTTCCTAAAGAATTATGAACTCTTATTTAATTATCAAAATTATTTACTCTCTTTTAATCTAATTTTATAATTCAGTTTACTAATTTAACTCTTTTAAGCTTACTTCTAGGTTTTACTAATTGATTCCCTTTTTATTACTTAATTATTTAAACAAATTTTGTTTCCTACTGAAAATCTATTTTATTTTCTAATAAAAACCTATTTAAGTCAAATTATTGCTCTCTTATATTCCCAAAAAATATTTTTAGAT
This sequence comes from Moxostoma hubbsi, assembly GCA_032164185.1. Lineage (NCBI taxonomy): Eukaryota > Metazoa > Chordata > Actinopteri > Cypriniformes > Catostomidae > Moxostoma > Moxostoma hubbsi. The sequence goes on along the minus strand of JAVLUX010000023.1, from coordinate 21,579,909 downwards.
TACTATTTATTATTAGCTTTTAGTAATCACTCTGGTTACACCCTCCCCCGTTAACTCTATGCAAGTCCCTGTGCATGCAACTGAAAGGTTGTTTAGTTACAGGCTCAAGTGTGTAGATGAAACTATTTTCAGCAATAGAATCAGTCACAGCTGTACTCAGACTCTGAAAAAGAGACTGGACTATCGAAACCAAAGGATTACCCAACTCAGGGTAAGTGAACATACGTGGCTTCAGTCTAACTCTGGTAGACTTCCTGATGGAATTGCCATTTTCATTTTGTTAATTTGCAATTTCATGCTCACAGATTCTTTCCGTTTCCTCAGCAGGTTTACTCTGACCAACAAACACGTCAGATGACTCAACAGGTAAGTTTTCATTTGTGTCAGACTGTACAACCTCTGGACCATCAACAGGTAAGTAACCCAAGGTAAGTATACTTCCAATTTTAGGTTGCTCTGACCCAAGCAAACATTTTGAAGAAGTATCTGCTAGAATTTTGTCAGGTAAGTTGTCAGTTGAAATGTGATTTACAGAGTCCTGAGGTAAAGGAACTGAAGGGATATAATTCTGTGACCCTTTCTCAGTCTCATACGTCTCAGTAAATCTGGTAGTTGACAAAACAGTGGGATCCTGGCACAGCAGCTCTACATAGCTGTCATCATCCAAGTCAAAATCTGGCTGGTCTTGTACCTCATCACTCTGATTTTTATGAGTTGGCAGACGCTTCTGTGTTTTGGGTAAGTCAACCTCTTCAACCGGTAACTGCAACCGATCACAAGGAGATTTCTGTGCAGTGTTCCCAAAGGACCATCTTTACCTCCTGGCTTGACTGTGTATACAGGAAGATCACCTGCTCTGCTCACAACAACATAAACAAATGACTCCTGATATTAACTAAGGGAGATGCCTTCTCAGGTAATGATTTGTGACGCATGCATCTAGGGCCTGTTTTAACCTTATTCTCTACATCTGCAACCATTCTAGGCCAATAGAATCTTGATCTGGCTAGTGTACGCTCTGTCTAAATTTCCCATCTCGTCATGTAGGCCTGATAAAACCATGCTACGCAAAGTCTCGGCAAGAACCAACTGATATCGAGTATGTTCTCCCTCTTTCCCCCCCATTCTGCAACTCCAACTTTCTCAATTCTCTCATTATCAAGGGGAGCATAGGAAGTTCTCTCCTTACAGAAGGAGGAATTGTCTCTCCTGATTTCAACTGCAAAATTACTTCTCAAATTACAGGATTGAATCTTTGCTTTACTTTTAGATCATCCTCACCAAAAGTTGGAATTACAGGGAAACCATTAAAACCTAATTTTGATCAAGACTGCATGGGACTGCATCAACATGCATGGCTAGAGATTCAACCAGAGCAAAAGAAGAGTCACCACCAACATCTGTTTCATGGTGAACAATGTGTTTATCACATATGGCCTGGAAAACATCGCTAGGAACAGTATAAGCGTCATCATCAAACAGGTGATACTGAAGGTGAATTGACGAATTTGCTCTTGCTCCTTTTGAGATGTGACATTGCTCTGGACTGCAATTTGAAAGAGAAAGTTGAAAGAGCTGAAAGCCATCTATATCTATCTATCTCTCTCTCTCTCTCTCTCTCTCTCTCTCTCTCTCTCTCTCTCTATATATATATATATATATATATATATATATATATATATATATATAGCTGCTCCCAGACCCACAGTGCTTGCGTCAGTATGCAAAACATATGGAAGTTTCGGATCAGCAAAGCCAAGGATCGGAGCGATGATAAGCGCCTCAATGACAGCTTCAAACGCTTGCTGACAACTCACAGACCAGCGACTCCTAAAAGGCTCTTTGGGATTGTAGTAGTCTTTCCTATCTTTGAATTTACAACCTTTGCGGAGTGGTGGGTATCCGGATGTTAAATTATTCAAGGGCTTCACAATTGTGGCATAATCCTGGATAAACCGACAATAGTACCCTGAGAACCCCAAGAGTTGGTGCAGCTCTTTCAGATTCTTGGGAATCTGACAACTTTTCAGCACCTCAACTTTGTCAGGGTCTGTCTCTACACAATTTCTTGATACAATGTGTGCAAGATACTTAACAGAGGTTTGGAAAAATTAGCATTTTTCTGGAGAGAGCTTCAACCCATACTCATTTAGCCGATGCAACACACTCATCAACTTACGTTCATGTTCCTCCAATGTGTCTGAAAACACTATCAGAGCATTGAGGAAAACAATGACCTCCTTTAGTTTGATGTCACTCATGCACCTCTCCATTAACCTCTGGAAAGTACCAGGATCAATTGTGACTCCCTGCGGCATCCTGTTGAACTCCCAAAAGCCTAGAGGGCAGACAAAAGCGGTCTTATGCTTGTCTCACTCTTCCACCTCGATCTGGTAATACCCAGACTTAAAATCAAGCACTGAGAACCAGCAAGAACCAGTGAGAGCAGAAAAGGTTTCCTCCAAGTTTGGTAGAGCATACACATCTTTTATTGTTTGCAGGGTAAGCTTACGATAGTCAGTGCAGAGCCGAACATCGCCATTCTTTTTCCGAACAACAACAGTGGGTGAGGAAATGAGGACTCTGACTCTCGAATGACACCAGCATTTAACAGCTCTTGCAGATGCTTATGAACAGCATCAAAATCTTGTGGGTGTATGGGGCGAGCCCTATGCTTGAATGGAGTTTCATCATGTAACTTTATATGATGGGTCACCTTGTTAGTTCTGCCGAAATCAAGATCATGCAAGGCAAAAACCTCTGGCATGGAACGTATATTTTTTGGGAAATTCTGTCTTTTCATTTGGCAGGTATTGGTGAGTCATCAAAATCAAACATAAAAGTTGAGGCAGATTCAGACTTAATCCTACAATCAGTAGTGATTTCTTTGGTAATTACACTCTTTAATGAATGTAATTCTGCAATGACACACTTTACAGGGATTACAATGTCATGCTCGGTCTAATTTTTAAGGATTACTGGGATTTTCTGTGACGCCTTAGAAGGAAGTGTGACTAGACAAGATGAACACAAGAGACCACATGGCAAGAATTACTCGGAAGGAGGCTCCATCAAACTCCATTTGTCTGTGAACTGCTCTTGTGTGCTGACTGAGCCTTCAAGAACAAGACTCTTTCCGGCAGGAACCACTTCAGGCTTTGCACCAGACAGCCACACTGATCCAACACTGCTATTGGCTTTCTGCTTGAACCTGTTCCCAAGAACATTGAGAATGGCTTGGAACCCATAAGGTAAGGTTTGATGAGATTTTGTAATTTCTAGATCAGAGTGGCTCTTATAAGCTAAATCGAGAGTGTTTGTGCCTATGAGTACAGAAGGCTGAGTACTACTCTTACTATCCGGAGTGACCAAGGCAAGGGTGGAAAGTTTCATTTCAGTTCCAAGGAAAGCCTTGGGGAACACTAACTCTACCTCGATGTACCCGAGATACGGAACAAGCGGATCATTTGCTGCTTCTACCTCAAGAAATTTTTCAAGAGGCTTGATTGTCAAATATGACAGTCTGTTCATAGTATGTCTGAGAAACAGTGGTCACTTATGAACCTGTATCTAGAAGACAATTGCATCTTCTGCCTACAATAAGAACTTCAGCAGTACATTTTGCACCAACCAAACCCTTTGGCAGAACAAAAGGTTTGTACTTGGTGTTAATGTGCCAATTACAACTTCTACACTTGACTTTTTGGGACCTCTGGTACTTTATCCAGTCCCTGTTTGTCCCACAACCGGCGCTGACTCTAGATTAAATGAAAAGAATGGAATGACTCAACTTAAGCCCCCCCAGGCAGACTGCTTTTCCTTTAGAAGCTTTCTTTTGGAGGCTACCAAAGCAGGGTTTGCAACATTATCACATGTAGAGGCAATATGGCCATCCTCACCACATCGAAATCAGTACCAGGGCTTAGGTTTACTCAGAGTCTTAGAAAAACTTTGGGAAACGTCACCCAAGTTTGTTTGCACAGACTGCGATCTGCTAACTTTTACTGCAGGTTTTGTAGTTGCTGGCCTTACTGACTTACAACAACTATTTGACTCTGTAACTCTGCTACTTGTGCAAGTCATGAACCATACTTTCGTTAGGCCCTTTGGTTTGCTCTTTGGATTTTTTTTGTTTTTCCACCTGACCTTGAAGCTCTGCAACTTGCTTCTTCAAGTCAAAAACAGTAGCTTGATTTGACACTTTGTCTTGTGAGGAGGCACACAAAGAGTTAGAAGAAGTGCGTGGCTTATATGCCTCAAGGTGCATTTCCATACAAAACTCTTTTGTACTCTGCTTGTCTTCCGTCGTACGCAGCAGAAGTAAGAACTCAGAGAAAGGAAGGGGATCCTTTTACCTTTGTTCAAGCTGAAACTCGGAAATGAGGGTATTGTCCCAGCATCCCCTACAAAACTGCCTCATCTTTTAATGGCCATCATCAAAGCCACTTGCTGCCGCTGCAAGAACTGGGAAGGTTTTTCTCCAGTGTCCTGCAGAGTATTCAAGAATTTGGCAAACAGCTCATCACCATCCTCCACAGTGCCAAAAGATGAATCTAAAAGATCAAGATAAGCTCTGGGTGTAACGTGTGAACCCAGCGTTCTGACAATATCTACTTCATTCCACGGATGAGGGGACCTTCCAGAAAAGAACCTTAGCTTAAGGAGGGCATCCTCCTCCTTAAGCAGCATCCTTGCTTTTCACAATATGCTCAACCACAACACACTGCATTTCTGGGGATTCACATTAGGCACAGAGATTCTAGTTAATGGAATAAAGGCAGTTTCGCTCGAGACACCAACTGATGCTTCTTGGTTCACAGTTGGTTTATAGTTGTTGGTTTATAGTTGTTGGATTATAGTTGTCTGTTCTTTGTTGCTAGGGCATTTCTCTACTTACTGCTCCTGGCTGGCTCGCCAAAACTGAAACGTCCACCCTCAGAGCACCAAAACCGTGGCAGCTCCACGATTGTACCAGGTAAGTCGTATAAGGGTGGTGTGGACCAGTGCCTAGGTTCGTAGGGAGCCGTAGTGAGAATGGAATGAACAGACAGACATTAAAGATGAGTTTGAACCATTCATCAGTTTATGTTGAAAAGTATTGTTATTACTGTTTTCTTTTTCCAGAAAAAAATAAAACAAACAACATCAATGGCATCAATTTCACTGTAAACAATGAGCAAAAATAAAAATATTCAATTAAAATAAATTGGTTTCTATGCTTAGTCTTTATTTATTTTTTCCCAAAGAATTACGAACTCTTATTTAATTATCAAATCTTATTTACTCTCTTTTAATCTAATTTTATGATTCAGCTTAATAATTTAAGGTTTTACTAATTGATTCCCTTTTTATTACTTAATTATTTAAACAAATTTTGTTTCCTACTGAAAATCTATTTTATTTTCTAATAAAAACCTATTTAAGTCAAATTATTCATACATCTTCACAGTTAGAAAACAAAAAAAACAACTCAAAACTTCTGTATCAACAAATAACTCTTAAAACAAACATAATCACTCTGTTTCTAGATGTATTGCCTTGTTTAGATCACAATTTCATTTTTTTTAACGATTACGATTTTATAATCACTATTTTCTCCGCCGATTGGTCAACCGTAAAACTCTTCCCACATTTCTCTTAAAGGGATACATACACTTAAACTACATACATTTGTTTCATACTGCAACATGCGAACATATACAATTTTAAACATCACATGAAGTTTTAATTTCCCCAACCTTGAATTTAATTATTTTATTTTAGTTTCTTTTGCAATTCTTTTTAGATTAATATTTATTATTAGCTTTTAGTAATCACTCTGGTTACACAACGTTTCCTACAAAGACCAAAAGACTGTTGTGAGTGTTCTGATTATCTGTTCAAGTGCTTTTTATTGTACATGCCTCTGGACGGTCTGGCGGATGTATCTGACATGTCTTTTCAACTTTAACTTTGCAACCAAATTTATATGTAGAGGGACGTCTTTTTTATAGATGTCTTTTCAACGACCTAAAAAAGACGCCTTTCATCTTTCAATTTTCAAACAAACATCAACGTTGTTGAGACGTCAGGCAAAGTTGTCTTTTCTATGTCTTTTCAACAAGTTTTTGCTGACTGGGAATACACTCTAGCTGCTCCAGCCACAGGTTTTCTATTACATCTCCCACACTCTTAGAAGATGTGACGCAATAAAGTGATAATATCTGCTAGTGTTTTATTATATCTTGCACTCTTATAACATGACGTGACACGCTTAAGCAACATTAGATGCTAGTGTTCTTTTACATCTCTCACACTCTTATAACATGACATGACTAGCCACTAGTGATTTATTACGTGTTGCAGTCTCTTAGATGATGACGCAACATGATAAAGAGACAGTAGCCGCTAGTTTTATATTATGTCTCTCGCATTTTTATACCATGATGCAATGCAATAAAGTGTCACTAGCTTGTTCTATAACAGGGCTGGGCAACTATTTTGGTAAAGGGGCCACATCAGGCTTTAAGTAGTGCATGGGGGCCACATTGTATTCCTTTTGAGATACAATGTTCTGCATTGATTTGGTTTTTGTAACTTTTAAGCCCAGAAATAGTTATAGTGTACTAAATTTTTCTGAAGTGTATCTGTGACTACTATTCTGCAATTGCTTAAAGTATTGTATTGCTATACAAAGATAGATACTTTTCCATCAGGCATTAAAAAACTAAAAGGCTGAGCTTATAAATTTATTTTGCCATCTCTACTTCCCTGTTAATTTATTATTCAATTTAACAATCTCTACATCAGGGGTCTGTTTTAATAAAAACACTCATTCACTCATACACTCATTCATACCCACAATTCACTCTAATTTCGAGTGTAAATTTGATGTACATTTGACCAGAGCTCCAACACTCCGTGCATATGTCAGCATCCGAATTCACTTATTTCGTTCACTTACTGCTGAGATATAGTGCACTAACTGCCATTCACTATATAGGAAATGGTGAACGAGTGAACGATTGCGGACACAGCCCGTCTCTCTTCGTCATACGATTGCCTCCCGCACCTCGCTGTGCACGCGCAAAAATGCTGTCTGTTTGTGCTCCGGTTGTTGATCACACGAATGGCAGTGATTTACACTAAACTTGGATGTTTACATGGATTTTTACAGTTATTCCACCTGAAGCAGCTGCGACAGTTTCAAGTACCCCCGCGAGGTCACAGGGTAAATGCGTAAACACTGCTCATGACATGCGGGACACAGGACAAAGCGCTCTGATATATTGCTGCGCTGATTTAAAAATGTACACTTAAAAACTGGTGTCATAAGTGCCCAGTTACATTGTCACCCTAAAAATGACCATCACATTACCCAGAAAAGCCCACGTTAGAATTAGAGTCAAAACTTACCTCAGCGTGCTGCCTAAATTGGAGCTGTGATTTTAATCTTGATATATCCTCTTGTCTTGGTGTTAAATGAAGGCAGTGCATGATGGAACTATTCTTTATTTCACTGTGCAGAGCGAGGAAAGTGTTTCACTTTGTTTGAAGAGCTTTAAGCTGAAACTGTGATTGAGTGACAGCCTGTGACAGAAGCATGCGCCTCTGTGTGAACTTCCAGTCTCGTAAAAGTCCCATTCAATAATCTCTAAATAAATTACACATTCATTAAAATTAAACCCAGTAATGTAACAGCAGGTAACGCCACCCATTGTAAAGAAGTAAAAGTAAAAAATAATTATTAGAAATTTACTTTAGTGAGAGTAAAATGTACCAACTTTTAAACCAACAGTACTCTGAAAGTAAAAAAGTTAATATAACATATTAAATGTAGTGCGTTACTACCCACCTCTGCAACTTGCAGAGCCAATTACCCCAATAAAGTCACTGGCGGCTGATCCGTGTATCTGCACAGCCTATATTTTAGCATTGTAAAACAGCATTTAGAAAAAGCAGACTGATCACATTTAGTCTGATCACAAAAAGCAGCATCCATACATATAAGTGATAATACTGCTTTCTAGTTGATCCAATGGTGCATGTGGATATCTGGATAGGGTCACATGACAGATGCTGAGTAAGCATTTCACCAAGTAGCTGTGGCTCTTGCTCACATTAACCTTAGGCTGTAATTTCCATTAAAGCCCTTCAACCTTCTGTTGTCACAGAAGTTCTACAGCCCTTGTTAAGCCCACTGCTGAGTCTGAGTGTCCTCATAAACATTTGAAGGGTTGAGGGTACAGGCCCCAGCTGCTTACTTTTAAAGCCTGCAAAGCTCAGTTCCTCTATCATTTATTAATAAGCTCTTAGGAAGCCTTGAATTTTTAAAGCGGTGCGCGCTGGAGATTAAAATTTAGCCCAAACTGGTTGTTCACCACCATCCCCCGCCTCCCATCCGGCTTTTGCTGACACTTTCTCTCACCACTCTTCTCTCTAGTGATTGAAAGTACTCCTAATGCTGAAGCTTAATTTATTAACAGAAGATTGTTTCAGCCATTCACTGTGTAAAATGCTCAACCTTGTTCCTGTAGTGGTTAAGACTGAGTTTTCTATTTCATTTGTACTGTTTCCTCTCTCTCTCTCTCTCTCTCTCTCTCTCTCTCTCTTTGCCTTTTGCTTGGCAATGTAGGGAAAATGACTATGAAGTTGGCTGTGGCTGCACCTCATGTAAATGTATGCTCTCAGTGTGGCTGGCAGTTCTCTGCTTCGAGGGCCATCACAACTGTTGTGAGACACAGCTTCTTTTACCACTGCCCTCTCTAGTCCTAGTTTAACCCTAATGCTCTATTTGGAGAGCCCAAATCTATTTTAATAGCTAAAAAAAGAAAACAATAATAATAATTTGAAAACAAATCCTGTAAATGAGGTGTGATTTTACTTTTTTTATTTTCTGCAATAGTTTTGTGTTCCTTCTCAATAAGTTTTGCATTCCCTCGCAATTATTTTGGGTTTCCCAAATAATAATAATGCCATAGTTGAACTATGATTATAGTAAAACTACAGTGGATCCATCCCTTGCAAAGATGAACTGTTTTACTGCAGTAATCATAGTTCCCCGTCTGTCGCTCACTTCGACGTCGTGTCGAAGAAGCGACACTAGGGGTCTCTCTTGAGCGCCGAAAGATACCTCTGATCTATGAAAAAAGGCCAATGAGAGTTGGCGAACAGTATTTGCATACTCCGCCTCCGGATACGGATATAAAGGCGAGAGAAATATGCTCGTTCATTCAGTAATTTTCTTCGGAGCCGATGGTCGTGTGTATGCAGTCAGCTGCGAGTAACACAACTGATCCTCTGACGCTCTGCTTTGCTGTTGGATTTACGGCGCACTACAGCGGCTTTTCTCTTCACTGCCGGCGTGCAGTTTGCCCCTGGGCGCTTCGACAGCGCAGAGTTAAAAGAGTTGAAAGAGTGATTCTCTCCATAAAAGAGTTTATTTCTCTGAAAGAGCATTACACAGCGGCGTTGAACGTCCTTTTCAGGACGCGTCTTTATAAAGATGTAATTTCCGCCCCTGTGTAGTTTCTGGATGCGGTTATTTCTCCCCACCTCTCTCGGTCATAAAACACTGTCTTGCATGCCTGGGCTGCGATCGCACGCAAGCAATGTTTTATGAATGGTTTATGTTCTCAGTGCGAGAACATAGCCATGGCAACATTGCGGTCGTGTGGCTTTCTTTTGTAATGAGAGAAAGCCGTTTCAGCCGCCCCCCGCGCCTCGCCTCCTTCCTACGGGATTGACGCAGGCGCCGCGGGCGATGAACACGATTTGGGGACAATGACGGGCTCTGTTCGCCGGGTAAATCCCCTCGAACTTCCCGCCTCTCCGGCACGCTTGTTTGCTTCCGTCTGAGCTCGGGATGAGTATTCTCTCCAATGGTTCATCTTCTCAGTGTGAGAACATGGCCGTTATAGCATTGCGGTCGCACGGCTTTCTTTTGTAATGAGAGAAAGCCACTTCAGCCGCCCCCCGCGCTCCGCCTTCTTCCTACGGGATCGGCGCAGGCGCCGCGGGAGATGAAGGCGATTTGGGGAATATGACGGGCTCTGTTCGCCAGGTAAACCCCCTCGAACCGCCCGCCTCCCCGGCACGCTTGCTTGCCTCAGAATTGGATGACATCACCGCTGCATCGGAGAGCGTTACAGCGGCATCGGATGCTGATCGTTCGCCTGGGCCGCCACCTTCGGGTCTGCCACCCAGCCTGAGCCTGACACACGGAGATCCGCTATGCTTTCCCGGGCTACTTGATCGGTTCCGCGGGCAGGTGCGCCGCTCACAGCCACGCCCCCCCCCCCCCCCCCCCGTTCCTTTCTTCCCGGACGTGCACGACGAGTTGAGCTAAGCCAAGGCTTCTTCGCTCCTCCGCTCTCACTACCCTCGCGGTGGAACGGTCCCAGACCGCTTCCACTCTGCACGCCACGGCCCTTCCTGCAACCAATGCCAGGCCAAGGCACTTCAAAACTTGCACCTTGGGTAGTCCTGTTCTTGATGTGCTGCAGGAACTGCGCTGGATGACCAACCGCGCCCCCGGGCCACGGAGGTCAGAAGCGCTGGCACTCGAACAGGCGATGGCCACCCCTTGTGGTCCAGAAACGTACCTGTGGACTGGACCTGGTCGAAATGCGGGAGGCAGACAAGGCACACCTTCTCCCACACCCCCGTCTCCCAGCTCCGTCCATTCGGCGCCACCGTTGACGACTCTGCCCAGCAGTCCTCAGCGGTGAGGCAGATGGAGGCCACTACACATCCTGCCCCGCCGCAAGCCTGCCGCCATGGGCCATGCCCCGTCTGCTCGCCGACGGGCGTCCTCCTGCGGCTGTGAAACACCCTGCTCCGCCTCAACCCGGGCCCAGCTCTCAGCCCCAGCGTCGAGCACGCTGCAGGAAATGGACGCCCCCGTCTCACGGACCCCCTCGAGGACCCGGAAGGCTCCCAGGCTGTCCGTAGACGTTCAACCCAGGGACCAAGATGTTAGCTCCGGAGGCTGGTAAGACCGCTCCGTCCCCGGTGGAGGGCCTGGAGGAGAATCTTTTCTTGTTGAATTAATTTTCACATTCTCATATTCTCTGTAATGAGCTATTTCCTTTTGTCTCTGGGTCACCTGGCCCGCAAATGCCGTTCTCACGGCACTTTGCCCCCAGATATCAACAGTCCTGGCTTCCTGGACACGGACCACCCGTCTTCAGCCCCACGACTGTCCCCCGGCCGGCCGGTTCTGATGAGTCTAGAGGACACCTACCCAGGACCTCCTCCTCAGTCGCTAACCCGCCCCCTGCCGGGTGTGCGGAGCAGGGTAAGTGCTTTGAGTCTTGTCTCAGCACCTCAGCCGTGGGTCGCCCAGTCGCCGCCCAACGCTGCCCTACCTGCTCCGCCCCGCTGCGAAGCCCCGCCGGGTACGTCAAAATTAATCGTCCCTTTGGTGCCCCTAGCGCAGAGGTTGGACGCGTGGCTTTCACTTCCCAACCCGTCTCGCTGGCTGGCCCGGACCATCCGACTCGGTTACGCAATTCAGTTTGCCAGGCCCCCACCCCCCTTCATGGGCGTCTGCTTTTCCGCAGTACACGGCGAACACGCCCACTCTCTGCGCGCGGAAATCGCGACTCTTCTGGCCAAAGACGCGATAGAGCCTGTCCCTCCAACCGAGATGAAGAAGGGTTTCTACAGCCCTTACTTCATCGTACCCAAGAAAGGCGGCGGCTTACGACCAATCTTGGACCTGCGAGTTCTCAACCGAGCGTTGCACAAACTCCCGTTCAAAATGCTCACGCTTAACCTGCGTCCAGCATCTAGATTGGTTCGCAGCGGTAGACCTGAAGGACGCGTACTTCCACGTCTCCATCCTGCCCCGACACCGCCCCTACCTGCGGTTTGCGTTCGGGGGCCAGGTGTATCAGTACAAGTCCTCCCCTTCGCCTGTCTCTGTCCTCTCACCAGAGTTACTATGCAAAACCCACAGAGACCAGGTGCTCAGGCACCTCAGCCGTCTGGGGCTTCAGGTCAACTGGGAAAAGAGCCAGCTCACTCCAGTTCAGAGCATCTCTTTTCTCAGGATGGAGTTAGACTCGGTCTCAATGTCGGCACGTCTCACCAACGAGCGTGCCCAGTCAGTGTTGAACTGCCTCGCCACCTTCAGGCCAGGCACAGGGGTCCCCTTAAAACTTTTCCAGAGGCTCCTGGGGCATATGGCATCCTCTGCGGCGGTCGCGCCGCTGGGGTCGATGCATATGAGACCGCTCCAACACTGGCTCTAGACCCGAGTCCCGAGACGAGCATGGCGCCACGGCACGCACCGGGTAACAATCGCCCCGCCTGCCGTCAGACATTCAACCCCTGGACAGACCCCTGTTTCTTACGGGTTGGAGTGCCCCTACAGAAGGTGTCCAGACGCGTCCTGGTCACGACCGACGCCTCCAGATTGGGTTGGAGCGCCTTTTGCAACGGGCACGCAGCCTCAGGCCGTTGGAAAGGGGCCCAGCTGCGTTGGCACATCAACTGCCTCGAGTTGTTGACCGTCCTTTTGGCCCTGCGGAAGTTTCTCCCGTTAATTCGGGACGAACATATCCTAGTCAGGTCGGACAGCACCACTGCGGTCGCGTACATAAATCGCCAAGGCGGCGTACGCTCCCGTCATATGTCACAACTCGCCCGTCGTCTCCTCCTTTGGAGCCAGCACCGACTCAAGTCGCTGCGTGCCACTCACATCCCCGGCAACCTCAATGTGATAGCGGACGCGCTGTCATGACAACGCTTGCCTGGCGGAGAGTGGAGGCTTCACCCCCACTCGGTTCAGCTGATTTGGGAACGGTTCGGCTAGGCCCAGGTAGACCCCTCTGCCTCCCGAGAGACCTCCCACTGCCCGCTCTGATACGCCCGTTCAGAGGCTCCCCTCGGGGCAGATGCACTGGCACACAGCTGGCCGGCTGGGCTGCGCAAGTACGCATTCCCCCAGTGAGCCTTCTTGCACAGGTGCTGTGCAAGGTCAGGGAGGACGAGGAGCAAGTCACTCTCGTGGCTCCTTACTGGCCCACTCGGGCCTGGTTCTTCGACCTTGTACTCCTCGCGACAGCCCCTCCCTGGCGAATTCCCCTGAGGAAGGACCTTCTTTCTCAGGGACGGGGCACGCTCTGGCATCCGCACCCAGACCTTTGGAACCTCCACGTCTGGCCCCCGAACGGGATGCGGAAGATCTAGCTGGTCTACCACCCATGGTCGTAGCCACGTTCAACCAAGCCAGAGCCCCTTCTACCAGGCAACTCTACGGCCTGAAATGGCGTCCGTTCGTAAATTGGTGTTCTTCCCGGGCAGAAGACCCACAGAGGTGCGCAGTTAGGTCTGTGCTCCTGTTCCTACAGGAGAGGTTGGGGGGGAGGCTGTCCCCATCCACCTTGAAGGTGTATGTTGCCACTATCGCAGCTCACCACGACCCAGTAGACAGCAAGTCTCTGGGTAAGCACGACTTAACCGTCAGGTTCCCAAGAGGTGCCCGGAGGTTAAACCCCTCCCGGCCAAACCTGTTCCCCTCCTGGGATCTCTCGGTGGTCCTCGCCGGTCTTTAGAGATTCCCCCCCCCCCGAGTCGCTAGAATCAGTTGGCTCAGGGCCCTCTCCTGAAAAGACGGCCCTGCTGATCACGCTCACTTCCATCAAGAGGGTCGGGGACCTGCAAGCGTTCCCTACTAACGACACTTGCCTGGAGCTCGGTCCGGCAGATACTCATGTGATCCTAAGACCTCGACTGGGCTATGTGCCCATGGTTCCTACCACACCCCCTGGAGATCAGGTAGTGAACCTACAAGCGCTGCCCCGGGAGGAGGCAGACCCAGCCCTCTCACTGTTGTGTCCGGTATGTGCCTTGCGTGCCTACCTGCCTGCCTTCAGGCGCTCTGAGCAGCTCTTTGTCTGCTTTGGAAGACAGCAGAAAGGGAACACTGTCTCCAAACAGAGGTGTCTCACTGGGTGGTGGATGCCATTCAGTTGGCCTATCACACCCAGGCCATGCCCCCCCCTTACGGGTTCGAGCCCACTCCACTAGGAGCGTGGCATCCTCTTGGGCACTGGCGAGGGGCACCTCCCTAGCAGACATTTGTAGAGCTGCGGGCTGGGCAGCACCTAACACCCTTATGATCTCAGGGTTGAGTCAGTCTTGTCCCGTGTTCTCTCAGGTCCGAGCCCGTAGAACTCGGTACACGGGTGAACCGCTTGTTCCAGCGCCGTTTCCCTCTGCCAAGGCAAAACAGTGCGCTTTTGTCCCAGAGGACCCAGGTCCCTGGTTGATTCCTCCCTAGCCCTTCGGGCCCGCAGCAGTTCAGCGGAGGAACGTGCTGGTCCAGTCCACTACGGGTACCTCCGGCTACCCCTACTGGAATAGGTGCTCCACAGATCAGGCCTCCTACGGGACTCCTTCTGTGTGAATTTCCGCGGTACGGTCACCTTGCGAGCTGACCCGCGTCTCCCTTAGGCAGTCCTTCGCTGCCCTCCGGTCGCCGTGTTGTAGCAACTCCCCCCTCCTCGAGGCTGGATCTACCACCGCACCATTTCCTCCCACATGCCCAAAGTGGCCATGTGATGTATTTTGCCACCTATACCTCCCCTGCTGGGCGGGTGTGGCCTCCGCAGGGTCTTTTCCCCCTAAAAGAATAGGACTTCGGAATAAGACCCCCTTCCCTCGATGCGGTAAGGGCCCCGGCTGCTCTTGCTCTATGCCGAGAAAACATAGAGAGAAAAGAGGCCCAGCCAGGCTTGGCCCGTTCCCTAGTTGGGAGCGTCACCTTGTTCCCCCCTAGGGTAACCAAAAGGGTGCTGATGCTTTTTCTGGGCATTGGGGAAGAGTATGTGCAGCCTGAACACAGTTGGTCGCTTGTGCACGTGCAAAATACCTGCCCGCTTCTGTGTCAGCAGTACACGTGCACGGCTCAGCGCATGGCGAGTTTTGAAGTGGACCCCTAGTGTCGCTTCTTCGACACGACGTCGAAGTGAGCGACAGACGGGGAACGTCTCGGTTACGTATGTAACCTCCGTTCCCTGATGGAGGGAACGAGACGTCGTGTCTTCCCGGCCACGTCGCTGAGCCGAGCCGCTGAGATGCCCGGAACACTCCCGGCTCCTCAGAAAAATCCTGAATGAACGAGCATATTTCTCTCGCCTTTATATCCGTATCCGGAGGCGGAGTATGCAAATACTGTTCGCCAACTCTCATTGGCCTTTTTTCATAGATCAGAGGTATCTTTCGGCGCTCAAGAGAGACCCCTAGTGTCGCTTCTTCGACACGACGTCTCGTTCCCTCCATCAGGGAACGGAGGTTACATACGTAACCGAGACGTTCAACTATGGTATTATTGGTAGTAAAACCATACCACAAAATGTACCATGGTAAAACTACAATATATTTGAACCTTTATATTTGTTTAAAACCGTAGTATAAACAGGAAAACCAAACCTGTGATAAAAAAAAAAAAAATCATGACAATTCTGCCCAAAAAGAAAAAAAGCCTTAATCAAAATTAACCATTGTTTCAGCTAAGAAAAACTATACTAAACTTTGTGATTTGTGTGGTTTTAATACAAAAAAAATACCATAGTTAAACTATAGTTGCGTAAGTAAACCATGTTTAATTTTAACAATAAAGCTATTGAGAAGAAACCCAAAATAATTGCAAGGGAATGCAAAACTTCACAAATTTAACTCTCTCCTGTCCCTTTATGGGCTCAGTAAGTTATAGATACTTAGTCATTCAATCGTTTTCAGGGCAATATCCTAACACCTCTTTGCAAAAACCAAAAGTAGTGAAAATTTAAAGGTGGCAGAAATCTACTTTACCAGTTAACAGATAACAGAGTCTCATTTCAATGCTTGGGGTTTGTGCTAAGGATACATTTTATATATATATATATATATATATATATATACACAGGTGAAACTCGAAAAATTAGAATATCGTGCAAAAGTTCATTAATTTCAGTAATTCAACTTAAAAGGTGAAACGAATATATTATATAGACTCATTACAAGCAAAGTAAGATATTTCAAGCCTTTATTTGATATAATTTTTATGATTATGGCTTACAGCTTATGAAAACCCCAAATTCAGAATCTCAGAAAATTAGAATATTACATGAAATCAATAAAAAAAAAGGATTTTAAATATAGAAATGTCGGCCCTCTGAAAAGTATAATCATGCATGTGTACTCAGTACTTGGTTTGGGCCCCTTTTGCATTAATTACTGCCTCAATGCGGCGTGGCATGGATGCTATCAGCCTGTGGCACTGCTGAGGTGTTATGGAAGACCAAGATGCTTCAATAGCGGCCTTCAGCTCTTCTGCATTGTTTGGTCTCATGTCTCTCATCTTTCTCTTGGCAATGCCCCATAGATTTTCTATGGGGTTCAGGTCAGGCGAGTTTGCTGGCCAATCAAGCACAGTAATACCATGGTCATTGAACAAGGTTTTGGTACTTTTGGCAGTGTGGGCAGATGCCAAGTCCTGCTGGAAAATGAAGTCAGCATCTCCATAAAGCTTGTCTGCTGAAGGAAGCATGAAGTGCTCTAAAATGTCCCGGTAGACGGCTGCGTTGACTCTGGACTTAATAAAGCACAGTGGACCAACACCAGCCGATGACATGGCTCCCCAAACCAACACAGACTGTGGAAACTTCACACTGGACTTCAAGCATCTTGGATTGTGTGCCTCTCCATTCTTCCTCCAGATTCTGGGACCTTGGTTTCCAAATGAGATGCAAAATTTGCTCTCAAATTTGGAATTTGAGAGCGCTTGAGACGCTTCTGACGTTGTTTGTTGTTCAGGAGCGGCTTGACAAGAGGAATACGACATTTGAAGCCCATGTCCAGGACCCGTCTGTGTGTGGTGGCTCTTGATGCAGTAAATCCAGCCTCATTCCACTCCTTGTGAAACTCCCCCACACATTTGAATGGCCTTTTCCTGACAATCCTCTCCAGGCTACGGTCATCCCTGCTGCTGGTGCACCTTTTTCTTCCACACTTTTCCCTTCCACTTAACTTTCTATTAATGTGCTTTGATACAGCACTTTGAGAACATCCAACTTCTTTTGCAATTACCTTTTGAGGCTTTCCCTCCTTGTGGAGGGTGTCAATGATGGTTTTCTGCACAACTGTCAGGTCAGCAGTTTTCCCCATGATTGTGAATTCAACTGAACCAGACTGAGAGACCATTTAAAGGCTCAGGAACCCTTTGCAGGTGTTTTGGATTAATTAGCTGTTTAGAGTGTGACACTTTGAGCCTACAATACTGAACCTTTTCACAATATTCTAATTTTCTGAGATTCTGAATTTGGGTTTTTCATAAGCTGTAAGCCATAATCATAAAAATTATATCAAATAAAGGCTTGAAATATCTTACTTTGCTTGTAATGAGTCTATATAATATATTAGTTTCACCTTTTAAGTTGAATTACTGAAATTAATGAACTTTTGCACGATATTCTAATTTTTCGAGTTTCACCTGTATATATATATATATATATATATATATATATATATATATATATATATATATATATATATATATATTTATTATATTTTATATATGGCATATGGAGTGACTGTAATCATCCCAATAGCAGCTCATGCTTTGAGAGCCTTTATGTCCAACAAAATCCATATTTTGCTACTGGCCTTTAAAAAAAAACTTTAGTTAAGAACAATTGTGCAGCTTTACTCCCATGACCTTAAAATATTACCTGTAGGCTATCACCACAGAATAACAACTTGATGCAACTGATATAACATCTTGATATAACTGTATAACTCCAAAAGAGAGGCAATTCCTAGATAAAAAGCTGCTGACATTTCACAATGAATAGTCCAGTCAGTTTAAATCTGTAAGCAGCAATGCTCTGAAGAGAGATGAGACATGAGAATGTACTAAGAGATCTTTTAACCCTCATGTTCTGTTGTGATTTGACATTATATTCTTTATTTTTGGGGTTGAAGAAAGGCTGATGCTGTACATGTAAAGATCCAATGAAGCAGCATTGTTTTGTTTTTTTTAATTAAAACATCTTATTTTGTATTCCACATGAGAAAGGAAGTCATACTGGTTTGGAATGACATGAGGGTGAGTTAATTATTACAGAATTTTCATTTTTGGATGAACTATTCCTTTAAGTAGAGTTGAAAACGCAAGGACACAACCCCAGTCTGTTTTTAGATTCATTGCGATCATGACTGCCATAATGATGTTCTCATCAGATAAAGTTGGAGCTTTCATCAATCTATCAAATAAGGAGAGAATAGGTACAGTACATGCAAATTCCAGAGATACTCAGCTGAAGTCATATCTATTGGTTTTGCTATATTTATATTAGTACCATTATGCAAGAGAGTTCAGATGAATATTTTATCCCTTGAGTCAAAGTGACTGACAATATCTTGGCAGCAGGTGTTCCACTGAATGCTGTCCAATCACAGGGCATGTATGTGGAGTGTGCCAAAGCTGAAGCCAATCAATTTTAGAGAGAAGTGTTCCACTGTCTCATGCTGCAGCTGAGTCCTGTTTAAAGCACTATTCAATCATCTCTGTGAATTGAGTTTCACTACTGCAATCCACTTTGTGAGAATCAAAAACAATCCACCCTCCTTTGGTCTAACTCTACTGCAGTGGTTCTCAACTGGTTTTGCATCAGGACCCAGATTTTACATTGGACATCAAACAGTGACCCAACCCAGTATTAAAATAGTTTTCATAGAAAATTAACCAATTAAACATTGAAACTCATGAAAGGATAGTTCATCCAATTACAAAAATGTTGAAATTATTTACTCACCCCAATGTTGCTCCTAACCAGTGTGACTTTCTTTCTTCTGTGGAAAACAAAAGGTGAACTTTTCAATATATGGTTTATTTACCATATATTGAAATCGAACAGTGACTCCGGACTAGCCAGGCTCGAAAAAGTGCAAAAAAAACCCCACCATAAAACAAAAGTAAAAGTTTTCAATACAACAATGCATCTTCTGAAGCCAAACATTCACAATGAGTGATCAACAAAATGAATAAAATATGGTGGCTAAGTTGATATCATCATGGTTCTCATCGTGTTTCATGACCAAACGTCACGACCAGGGTCTTGGGGCCAAAAATGACCTCAAAATTAAATAAGTAGGAGCATAAAATGCCCCCTAAATTAATTCTCTCTTATCATCTGATATATTTTCTAATATGTTATTCTAAGCCTAATACATATCACAATATATGATTTGATGCTGATTTAACAAACTTACTGAATTAATTTGAAATTTATATTAATACATTTATTAAATTAAATAATTTTACATAAAAGGACAACACACAGTGTTTTTTAAAATACCCTCATTAAGGTCATTTTAAATGCAGATGATAGTAAAATATTGCAAATGTACCAAAAGTACATTTCTGTCCTTGGTCATGATTACATCGACGTATCCAATAGAAATTTAAGAGTGAATATCGACTTAAATTTCGTTCTGTTCATTGCTTCAGAAGACTTGAAAAATAGTGCATGAGCCGTATCGATTGTATTTACTTTTGAATGTTTTATGGTGTGTAATTTGTATTATTTTACTAATCACTTACTTTTTATGGTAAACAAACTTGTTTATTTTCTTTTGTTGTCCACAGAAGAAAGTCATACGTTTAGAGCAACATTAGGGTGAGTAATTGCATTGTTTTTCCCTGCTATCTGAAACCCTATTAGAACAGACCTGTAATCCACAAGTTGAAAATCACTGCTCTAAAGAACGTACATTGGAACAGGACAGTTAAGTCACAATATTTTGAATGTTTCTTTATTATAAATGCATGGTGGTTAGAAACTTTATAAAATTTAATATTGCACAATACAAAATAAATTGCACTTTCTCAAGGTATAATGATGGATCTGTGTACAATACATAGTAGATTCTACAAGAATAAGTATTTCAGGTAGTGTGGTCCAATTGAATAAGATATTTGAATGAGAACCTGTGTAATGTAGATTCTGTGAAGTGACCAGGTATTTTTTGATTAAACATATTCTTATTCTTATTATTATTATTACTTTTAAATATATACTGTATATATGTATGTAACCTGTAGTTTTAAAAAATATGTTTGATGAGGGTTCTAGGAATAAATATATACAGTGTTTGGCACTGTAGTAAACGTGAGTCTCTTGAAGAAAGTTGACATTTCTTGAATTTCTAATACAAAGACTGTTTAAAGCTAAATAAATGCTAATCACAATTTGTATATACATAGCCCTCTATTATGTTACCTGCATTTATTATACTCCCTAACCTTTTGTGTAGTGATTGTTTAATTACTTTGCTTTACATGGGAAACAAGCACAAGATTTCAGTGATTGACTGCCATCGTGTTGAAAATGCAATTGAACAAATGACAAGTAAGCTTGGACAGAGTGATATGTGTTGTGAGATATAGACTATATCTGTTGTTTTGTGTTTTGAAGTTGTGCCCTTTCTACCACATTTCACAATATTTTGTATATATTGAATATATATTGAGTTTAACTACTCTGGTCGTAATCTACAACTAAATCAGTCATATTGTTAAGCAGTTTGCATCCAAACAAAAAACTGAACTGTACCTAGGTTCCACGTTTAGGTTGTATATGCAGTGCCATATTCACCAGTATACAATTTCAGCCCTAAAACACTGCAGAATTAAAAAAAATTAACTTTACTGTGTATGTCCCAGGAGATGATCAGCAAAAATGTTTGGGGAGAATTATCTGATACATAAATCTATAAAACTGAAAGACAATCACAGTTAGTGTCTTCTTAAATTACCTATATAACTTTTAGTTTATTTTTTTATTATTTTTTAATGTGTATATATATATTTTTTTTTATTTATTTATTTTTAGAACACCAACCAGTAAAACCCATTTTCATTAATACATGTATAACCTAACCATTGCTGACATACTGCTGTAATTGTGCATCCTCAACATTATCCAGGAAAAATATATCTACAAAGTCATAGATTATTAGTGCATGCAGTCAATTTATTCTGCATTCACTCACTAGGTATAATTTAATTTTATTCTGTCATAGAATAATAGTCAATTTTTATTTTTATTCTCTTTAAAATTGGAGAGAAAGAAAGAAAGAAAGACTGAGAGCGAAAAAGAGGTATCTCAGGTATCAAATCTACTTTATAATTCTCAAAAGTTTGTGCTTTGCTGATTAGATGCCTTTAATGTATGACTCCAAAGTAGTTTTGAGGCAAACTAGCATTTAGCTTTGACGTTCCTTTTCAGCTCTTCTGGGCCCCTAAAATAAGAGGAGAGAAATGTAGAGAGAGGAGAGAGAAATATTTGAGTTAAACATATATAATTACAGTATTAAAACACATACACAATGCATCTAATAACAGCCCTGCTTGCTTACCTTGCAAACTTGTTTGAACCTAAGGAGTACTGTGCAATCCTTATGGAAAATGTGAGAACAGGTTAATTCAATAGTTCCCAAACTCAGAGGGTTTTTACAGGGTCATGATAAGAAAATGCTTGTTATTCCTCATTAAAATCCATTCGCTCATTTCAGCCCATGATGCTTGTTCCATAACAGTGGATAGCAATGAGCCATCAAGTCACCATGTTTATCCAATAAGTAAAGCAGATTTCCACAAGAATTTGCTTGTTGTTGTGGTGTGATGGTGCAGAGATCCCAAAACCAATAAAATTCCTAGTCATATGTTAAAGGAACCAGAGTTTCCAGCGAGCGTGCTTCTTGGACTCAGTCTTGGACTTGCGTTTGGGAGTGGAGGTGAACACCTCGTGTGTGTAAGGCAGAGAGGGGTAAGTCGTCTCTTCTAATGGACACAGTCTCTTCATTAAGGGCTGCAGTTTGTCCTCCTGAAGTTTAAAATCTAGTTCCACACTAAAAGAGAAAAACAGTAGCATTTTAGGCATGGCTCACATACTGAGATGCAAAAAGATTGAAATATTTAAAACTGATTACACAAAAGTGTACAGCATGTGGGGGAAGCACAACAATGGGTGCTTCTCAAACGAAAGGGTGCAGCCTACTACAGCTGTTTCATTCCTAGACCAGTTCTTCTGAGGCTGTATGCTAGGCTCCTCCTCAGCATTCAGCACTGTGAATGAGATGGTAAGTCCGCATGGCTATGTCATAAAGGTTTCCACCTCTGTATAAGTAAATTATTTGTGAATCATTACAACTACTTTGTAGAAATGGAGGAAGCCACCAATAGGGTGCACATCCATTTGATTTGTTTTCCAAAATTTTCTTTAAAAAAAAAAACAAATCTGAATTGTGCCAATAAAATCCTGTGGGTGATTGAAGACCACGGAGGAAAAGTGAATGAAGGCTCTTATACATGACACAAACACACAACAAAGGGGCAATGGAGGATATTGAAGGAATGGTGTTCTTGATTCTCGGCATGTTGCTGTTTTTCACAGCAAGATGACAAACTTTGTTTTAAAAGAAGCTGAAGGCAGCAAGACAAATTATCTAAAAAAAAAAAAACAGGAGAGTTTGGGAAATCATACACCAACGCACAGACGAGGACATCACTGTGTTAGCTCGACAATGCATGAAGGTAAGCTAACCTGCCATCTAGCTTATAGATTCTCTCTGACCAATCAGTGATCAGCAGGGTTTTGACGTCACATTTAGTATCGGCTTGGCTCGCTTGGAACCTCGACCGAGGTGGTACTAAAAAAGTACCAGGTACAATCCACAGTGGGAAACCCTCAAAACGTCAGCAGAGTCGAGTTAAGTCGATCCGTAATGTGCAGTGGAAAAGCCCCATAATACTCTATATTTTGGTTTCTTGGGGTATTCAAGAGTTATTTCTGCCTAAGCAGAATAACACCACCTCATTCTCTATCCTTCAAACATTATGACTCAGCTGTATAGCACAGTCTCAGTTTATGTGTGTGTGTGTGTGTGTGTGTGTGTGTGTGTGTGTGTGTGTGGATTTGACTGTCCTCGCATAGTCATCTGACCTAGTCTTCCCTCTGAAGTCATAATTCCATGACAATCAGATGATTCCTGATTAATGCAGTGGCTAAACTCCTAGATTAACGGTCAGAGACAGCTTTAATCTGATCTAAATGAAATCGTTCATAAAACAGCCCTCTGACTCATCAGTAAAAAGAACAGAGACAGAGAGACCAATCAACCAGAGGCACTCTGGTTGATCAGTACTACTCTCTCTCCCTCATTTTCACTGGCTCTGCCCTCTTTTCACTTTCCTGCCTTACAATTGAGCATAGTGGAAATCAATGCAGTTTGGCTCATTAATTACATCATAATTACAGATTTGTGGCAAAAAAAAAATGGGTGCTTGGTGAATAACACACACAGTAAATTGGAGCTGGAAATGTATAAAATGCTAACATGACTCTGAATGGTGGAGATTTGCTGAGGTTATCACCTATTCTAAAAACTATTCTGTATTTTTTGGTGTCACATTTGGGCATATTTTGTCAAATCTTGTAAAATTCTACAACTGAAATAAGTGATTGTACGAACCATTTTATCTTAAATGAACTGTTTTATGTCAAATGTAATACAAACAAGCTATATTATAATTAATATTGGCCCCAAAATGTATTTGGACAACATTAATTGTATGTACTGTACATGTTCTCATTTTGGAGAACATGTACAGTACATACTTAATAAGCTGAACTGGGTTTACTTTGCTGAGACACTTTAGAAAACTGACTTCACACTACTTTTATCCACTCAGAACAGTACTGTAGGTTAAAAGTTACAAGTCGCAAGTTGCTAAGTAAAGTTAGTCCAGAGAAAGGGTCTCAGATGACGTAAGTGTCAAAAGTCTCCAAACGCTTTTTGGGTTCACTATCTATATTACATTATAATATTGTAATATATTGTAAATATTGTAATTTTCATGGCATTTATCCTGCCTTTAGTGCAAAATGCTGTAGCAAGGTTATTGACTGACACTAATAAAAAGGGAGCACATTTCTCCTCTGTTATCCTCTCTTAATTGGCTGCCGTTTTAGAACAGGATTGAATTAAACATTTTATTACTTGTTTTTAAAGCACAACAAAATCTGTCTCCCCATTACATTGCCAACCTCCTAAGCCTTTATACTTCTTCTAGGTGTCTGTGAGCTGCAAATCAATTGCTACTGGTTGTCCCTCGGTCCAAGCAAATGTCAAAGGATGACCGGGCATTATTTGTAATTGCCCCGAAACTATGCAATAATCTTCCCCTTTACATTCGTTTGTCTATAACAGTGGAGTCTTTTAAGTCTTAGCTGAATACTTTTTTACACAAGCTTTTGAATCTGGGGAATCTTGAGTTTTGTGGATATTTGCACTGCTACTGATTGCAATCAGTATATCCAGCCTTTTATAAGAGCTTATAAACTTGTTGTGTGTGTATGTGTCTTAGTAGTGTTTGTCCATTTGCTCTTGTCAATCCTCCACATGCAGCAATGACAGATTTGCAGATCCTTGTTATTCCAGCTGTCAGTTTGTCCAGATACTCAGGTGATATTTCACCCCACACTTCCTGTAGCGCTTGCCATAGATGTGTCTGTATTGTCGGGCACATCTCACGCACCTTACAGTCTAGCTGATCCCACAAAATCTCAATAAGAGTTAAGATCCACAACACTCTTTTCCAATTATCTGTTGTCCAATGTCTGTGTTTCTATGCCCAATTTAACTTTAAATTTTTATTTTTATTTTTCTGTTTCAAAAGTGGCTCCGGCTTCCTCCCACCATCCAAAGACATGCAGGCTAGGTTAATCGATGTCTCCAAAAATTGCCCTAGGTGTGAATGTGAGTGTGAATGGTTGTTTGTCTATGTGTGGCCCTGCGATGGACTGGCGACCTGTCCAGGGTGTACCCCCCCCCCTGCAACCCTGTACACAGGATAAGCGGTTGTCGATGGATGGATGGATGGATGGATGTTTCAAAAGTGGCTTTTTCTTTGCAATTCTTCCCATTAGGCCTGCG
This sequence comes from Moxostoma hubbsi, assembly GCA_032164185.1. Lineage (NCBI taxonomy): Eukaryota > Metazoa > Chordata > Actinopteri > Cypriniformes > Catostomidae > Moxostoma > Moxostoma hubbsi. The sequence continues at coordinate 21,554,940 of JAVLUX010000023.1, read as the reverse complement.
CCGAGTCTTCTCTTTACTGTTGTGCATGAAACTGGTGTTGAGCGGGTAGAATTTAATGAAGCTGTCAGCGGAGGACATGTGAGGTGTCTATTTCTCAAACTAGAGACTCTGATGTACTTATCCTCTTGTTTAGTTTAGTTGAGCCAGTTGTTCTTTGTCTTTGAAGACAGTAGTGTACATGTTAGTATGAAATCTTCAGTTCTTTTAACAATTTCAAGCATTGTATAGCCTTCATTCCTCAAAACAATGATTGACTGACACATTTCTAGAGAAAGCTGTTTATGTCTATTGCATACTGTGGCAACTCAAAAACAAACACAAAACTATTTTAAGCTTCATTTAACAAACCAAATAGCTTTAAACTGTGTTTGATATAATGGCAAGGGATTTTCTAGTACTAAATTAGCAATTTAGCATGATTACTCAAGGATAAGGTGTTGGAGTGATGGCTGCTGAAAATGGGGCCTGTCTAGATTTGATGAAAAATTACTTATTTAAAATAGTGATGGTGTTTTTTACATCAGTAACATCCTGACTATATTTTGTGATCAGTTGAATGCCACTTTGATGAATTAAAGTACCAATATCCTTCTGAAACAGCAAAATCTGTACATTATTCCAAACATTTGGATGCCAGTGTATATAAAAAAAAAATTATCATTTTTTTATTTTTTAGTATGAAGCACTTTGTTCAAATATGTTGATTTCTCTAATTGCACAAAATACCATTGCTTAAAAAATGACAAAGTATCCAACAAAAAGAGCAGCAAACTGCAAAAAGTTAAATATATCAGCTTTAACTTCCCATTAAGTCACAGGAATTTAATTTGAAATAGATTTTTAATTAAATCTTGTGGGTATGAACAGGCGAATGTTAAAATAACTCCCTGTTGTTAACATCAAATGTAAGTGACCCAGGTTCTTGCTCAATTATTTGCTTCAATGACTCAACGTAATGCAGAAACATACAGACACACACACATACACTCAAGCTCAGTCAGGGGAGGTCTATGTAGTTAAATATTTAATCACAGTAACACTGAACGTTATCCTTTATACAGGTACAAGCATTCCGTAATGAGCTTTAGTCAATGACATGGTACAAGCCTGACGTGTCAGCTGCCAAAAAGACAAATATTATTTTCTAGCACTTCACCACAGGGACAAACTGCAATGGGTTCAGCCAATGAGATCATACTGAAAGAAAACCTCTTGGACACAACAATGTCAAATATTCTGTTCCATTATGAGTCAAAATCGCAATTGATTTCAGCACAAGGCATACAAGGTCTTTAACTGAGTGAGTCAATGGAGGCTTGTGCGAGAGTTCAGCCAGATCATTTTCGAGGGTTTTACAGAAGTGAGTGGATTATTATCAAGACCTGTCTGTAATATTTGTTTGAGCAGCACTGCTGTCCATCTCCTCTGTGAACACAGTCGGCTATCTCTGCCAACTCTCATTCAAACTAGCCTGCCCTGTCCTCCCTCGAGTCCAATACGTGACCTATTTGTGTCCATTTGTCTAGATTCCTTCAGTGATGCGTGGAGAGTTTGGGTGGAGTTGGAGCTGAAGGACAGGGCTGCAGAAAGGGCTCATGAGATGACTGATGGACACATTGTACTTTCAGCCTTAACAAGAACTCGGGATTCTAATGATTATGATTCTTCTTAACGATTCAGGTTTATTCAAAGGAGAATCTATGAGTGCTTCAGAATACGCTCAAGCTCGGTTTTGTGAGCTTTGTGAATTAAGAAATTGAAAGATTTTCAGTTGTATTGTTTAAACAAGATATGAAGATATTTTCAATCAAATTAATTAAATGACATGCCGATCAATTCATGGAATTAATCACAAACATCATTATTTGTTGAGAAAGGCCCCCAAATAAAGATATTTAATATAAAAATTTATAATAATTCAAATATATATATATATATATATATATATATATATATATATATATATATATATATATATATAAATTGAATATGTAGGGCCTATAATAAATATATAATATGGTTTCAAAAATAAACTGAATTATTGTGGCAGAAGACAATACAAATAACGGTTTAAGAACTCAATATATTCTTTGATTTATTCTCATATCGCTGGAAAGCCTACAGTTGACAACAATCTGTTTTGCATTGAGATCCTCAATACATTCTTGTTTTCTATCTGCACAGTTTTTATTTGTCGCTCTATGTACATGTGCATGATTCAGTTGGACATGTTTGGAGCATCTTACTGATATTCAGCATCATAAATGACAGTTTTAGGATGCTGTGTCAAGTTAAAAGTAGTAAATCTTAGAAAATCACATCTCAAGATTCCTGTATTCTGTTGTGCTTCGTCCATTTGTTGTGCTTCCTCCTAAGTGAGTGGTTCTCATTTTGTGGCTGCATTGCTTCTGAGGTTTGTTGAGGCGTGCTGCCACCTATAGACATGACTTTTAAAAACAGACTTCAATCTTGAATTGTTCATATGGAAGTGAAATCAGTAGTTTTGCTATGGAATTTATGCACACGTCACAGGGAGTGAATAATTGTGTTAATTTTTATCACGTTATTGTTTATATAGTTTATTTAGCTAAATTAAAGCGATATCCCTTGAAAAAACTGTTAAAGTTACAGGGAAATGTTGACGAGAGACAGGGAGAATGTAACTGTGATAGGTTGTTTCACATCAATAATTTAAAAATAGCAAATATCATCTGATTTATTGGCCTAGGTGATGTATCGGTTGACCAATATTTAGGAGTACATTTGCACATAGATGACCTCAATGTTAAAACATTTTTGCACTAAAAGCTACAAAACGTCTCGGTTACGTATGTAACCTCCGTTCCCTGATGGAGGGAACAAGACGTTGTGTTGAAGAAGCGACACTAGGGGTCTCTCTTGAGCGCCGAATATGCCTCTGATCTATGAAAAAAGGCCAATGAGAGTTGGCGAAAAGTATTTGCATACCCCGCCCCCGGACATATGGGTATAAAGGCGAGGGAAGTATGCTCGTTCATTCAGGATTTTTCTGAGGTGCCGGGAGTGTTCTGGCCACCTCAGCGGCTCAGCTCAGCGACATGGCCGGGAAGACAGTGTCGAAGAAGCGACACTAGGGGTCCACTTCAAATCACTCATGCACTGAGCTGTGTATGTGTACTGCTGACACAGAAGCGGGCAGGTATTTCATGGGCCCAATGCCCCAGAAAAGTTGTCGGAATACTTTTGGTTACCCTAGAGGGGAACAAGGCGACGCTTCCAACTAGGGAACGGGCCAAGCCTGGCTGGGCCTCTTTTCTCTATATGTTTTCTCGGCATAGAGCAAGAGCAGCCGGGGACCTTACCACATAGTGGGAAGGGGGTCTTACCCAAATTCCTATTCTTTCAGGGGGAAAAGACCCTGCGGATGCCACACCCACCCGAAAGAGGAGGTAAAGGTGCCGAAAATACATCACATGGCCTCTTCGGTCACATGTGGGAAGAATGGCGTGGTGGTAGATCCAGCCTCAAGGAGGGGGGGAGTTGCTACAACATGGCGACCGGAGGGAGACGCGGGTCAGCTCGTAAGGTGACCGTACCACGGAAGTACACACAGGAAGGGTCCGCGTAGGAGGCCTAACCTGTGGAGCACCTATTCCAGTAAGGGTAGCCTGGGGTATCCATAGTGGACTGGGTCGGCGAGTTCCTCCGCTGAACTGCGGACCCAAGAGGGCTAGGGAGGAATCAACCAGGGACCTAAGGGGGTCTCCTGGGAAAGAAGGTGCACTGTTTTACCTTGGCAGAGGAAAAGGGCGATTCACCCGGTCAGACCGTCAACGTGTACCGAGTTCTGCCGGCTCGGACCAGAGAAAACACGGGACGAGACTGACTCAACTCTGAGATTGTAGTATCTTGCAAAGGTATTAGGTGTTGCCCAGCCCGCAGCTCTACAAATGTCTGCTAGGGAGGTGCCCCTAGCCAGTGCCCATGAGGATGCCACACTCCTGATAGAGTGGGCTCGAACCCGTGGGGGGGGGGGGGGGGGGGGGGTGGCTTGGCCTGGGTGTGATAGGCCAACAGAATGGCGTCCACCACCCAGTGGGACAGCCTCTGTTTGGAGACAGCGTTCCCTTTCTGCTGTCCCCCAAAGCTGACAAAGAGCTGCTCAGAGCGCCTGAAGCTCTGGGTGCATTCCAGGTAGGCACACAAGGCACGTACCAGACACAGCAGTGAGGGGGCTGGGTCTGCCTCCTCCCGGCGCAGCGCTTGCAGGTTCACTACCCGATCTCTGAAGGGCGTGGTAGGAACCTTGGGCACATAGCCCGGTCGAGGTCTTAGGATCACATATGTGTCTGCCGGACCGAACACCAGGCAAGTGTCAATAATAGAGAATGCTTGCAGGTCCCCAACCCTCTTGATGGTGGCGAGCACGATCAGCAGGGCCGTCTTTAGGGAGAGGGCCCTGAGTCCAGCTGATTCTAGTGGCTCGAGGACCACCGAGAGATCCCAAGAGGGGAATAGGTTTGGCCGGGAGGGATTTAACCTCCGGGCACCTCTTAGGAACCTGACGATTAAGTCATGCTTACCCAGAGACTTGCCGTCTACTGGGTCGTGGTGAGCTGCGATAGCGGCAACATACACCTTCAAGTTGGAAGGGGACAGCCTCCCCTCCAACCTCTCCTGTAGGAACAGGAGCACTGGCCTAACTGCACACCTCTGTGGGTCTTCTGCCCGGGAAGAACACCAATTCCCGAACAGATGCCATTTCAGGGTGTAAAGTTGCCTGGTAGAAGGGGCTCTGGCTTGGTTGATCGTGGCTACGACCGTGGGTGGTAGACCAGCTAGATCTTCCGCGTCCCGTCCAGGGGCGAGACGTGGAGCTTCCAAAGGTCTGGGTGCGGATGCCAGAGCGTGCCCCGTCCCTGAGACAGAAGGTCCTTCCTCAGGGGAATTCGCCAGGGAGGGGCTGTCGCGAGGAGTACAAGGTCCGAGAACCAGGCCCGGGTGGGCCAGTAAGGAGCCACAAGAGTGACTTGTTCCTCGTCCTCCCTGACCTTGCACAGCACCTGCGCAAGAAGGCTCACTGGGGGAAATGTGTACTTGCGCAGCCCCACTGGCCAGCTGTGTGCCAGTGCATCTGCCCCAAGGGGAGCCTCTGAGCGGGCGTACAAGAGCTGGCAGTGGGAGGTCTCTCAGGAGGCAAACAGGTCTACCTGGGCCTTGCCGAACCGTTCCCAGATCAGCTGAACAGAGTGGGGATGAAGCCTCCACTCTCCGCCAGGCAAGCGTTGTCGTGACAGCGCGTCCGCTATCACATTGAGGTTGCCGGGGATGTGAGTGGCGCGCAGCGACTTGAGTCGCTGCTGGCTCCAAAGGCAATTCATGTACGCCACCGCAATGGTGCTATCCGACCTGACCAGGATATGTTTGTCTCGAACTAACAGGAGAAACTTCCGCAGGGCCAAAAGGACAGTCAACAACTCGAGGCAGTTGATGTGCCAACGCAGCTAGGCCCCTTTTCAACAGCCTGCTACTGCGTGCCTGTTGCAAACGGCGCCCCAACCCGATCTGGAGGCGTCGGTCGTGACCAGGACGTGTCGGGACACCTGCTGTAAGGGTACTCCTGCCTGCAAGAAACAGAGGTCTGTCCAGGGTTTGAATGTTTGGCGGCAGGCGGGGGTGATTTTCACATGATGCGTGCCGCGGCGCCATGCTCGTCTCGGGACTTGGGTCTGAAGCCAGTGTTAAGCGGTCTCATATGCATCAACCCCAGCGACGCGACCACCGCGGATGACGCTATATGCCCCAGGAGCCACTGGAAAAGTTTTAAAGGGACCGTTGTGCCCAGCCTGAAGGCGGTGAGGCACCTCAACACTGACTGGGCACGCTCGTTGGTGAGGTGTGCTGACATTGAGACCGAGTCTAACTCTATACCGAGAAAAGAGATGCTCTGGACTGGAGTAAGCTTGCTCTTTTCCCAGTTGACCTGAAGCCCCAAACGGCTGAGGTGCCTGAGCACCTGGTCTCTGTGAGCTCATAGTAACTCTCGTGAGTGGGCCAGAATAAGCCAGTCATCGAGGTAATTGAGTATGCGGACGCCGGCTTCTCGGAGCGGGGCAAGAGCTGCCGCTGCGACTTTCGTGAAGACACAAGGGGACAGAGACAGGCCGAAGGGAAGGACTTTGTACTGGTCATCGAACGCAAACCGCAGGAAGGGGCGGTGTCGAGGCAGAATGGAGACGTGGTAGTACGTGTCCTTCAGGTCTACCGCTGAGAACCAATCTAGATGCCGGACGCAGGTTAAGATGTGTCTCTGCGTGAACATTTTGAACAGGAGTTTGTGCAACGCTTGGTTGAGAACTCGCAGGTCCAAGATTTTTGGACTTTCTTGGATATGATGTAGTAAGGGTTGTAGAAACCCTTCTTCATCTCGGTTGGAGGGACAGGCTCTATTGCGTCTTTGAACAAAAGAGTAGTGATTTCCGCGCGCAGGGACTGGGCAGCCCAGGGGAGGCGTCAGCGTCAGACGCCGAGCTCTCCGATGGAGCGGCGAGCTCATCCACCTCGAGCTCCAGAGGATAGGCAGACCGGCCCGGAGGCGAGTCACCGTTGCCTCGAGCACGGACGGGGGTCAACAAGCATGTCGGGGGGCGGGTGGTCCGAGTGGGCGTACCCGGCGGAGCTGCACCCACTGCCCTCCCCAAATCGCCTCCATTGCCAGCCGCATGTCCTCAATCCCGTGGGAAGAAGGAGCAATGCAGGTGGTGACTGGAGTGGCATGCTTTCTATTGAAAGCACGACGCGACCGCAACGTTGCCATGGTCATGCTCTCGCAGTGAGAGCATGAACCATCCACAAACGCTGCCTCGGTGTGATTGGCGCCCAGACATACAAGACAACGCCTGTGGCCGTCTGAAGTGGAGAGCACTCTACTGCACCCAGTAACTACACAGGGGCTGAATGGCATTTTTAAAAAGACGCGTCCTGAAAAGGACATTCAACGCCGCTGTGTATTGCTCTTTTAGAGAATTAAAATCTTTACAGAGAAAATTGCTCTTTATATAGGAAAACTCTTTTAACTCTGCGCTGTTGAAGTGCCCAGGGGCAAACTGCACGCCGTGCAGAGAAGAGAAAAGCCGCTGAAGTGTGCCGTAGATCCAACAGCAAAGCAGAGTGTCAGAGGATATAAGCAGGATAACAGTTGTGTCACTCGCAGCTGGCTGCATACACGACCATCGGCTCCGAAGAAAATTACTGAATGAACGAGCGTATTTCCCTCGCCTTTATACCCGTATGTCCGGGGGCGGGTTATGCAAATACTGTTCGCCAACTCTCATTGGCCTTTTTTCATAGATCAGAGGCATATTCGGCGCTCAAGAGAGACCCCTAGTGTCGCTTCTTCGACACAACGACGAAGTGAGCGTCAGACGGGGAACTCTTATTTTGATTTTATGGAGTCTTTAAAAGTGTTAAATATTTTCTATATCAGCTCTGTCAGTTTACAGCCCTGTGAAAAATGTGTTGCATGATGATATTTGAAAAACAATGGAGACAAGTTGAAGCAGAAAAAAAACATGACCCAAGTTGTCCAGCACACGAGAGCACTTAATAAGCACTTCAGAGAAAGAGATGTTGCTGCTTCAGGTGTGTTGAAAGAGTGATTGTGCCATTTGATGCACCGAAGAGTTGTTTCTCTCATCACGTAACTTACGTTTTACTGCTATTTTCTATGTTTTATAATGTATACATGTTATGAATTCAAAATCATGTTCGTATTTCCCAAAACCACATGCAAGTCTCCGTTAAACTTCACTGAAGACATCTGCACACAGTGTCCGTGTGCAACAAATTGTTCTGTCCAAACGGACTGTTCACGGACAAATGTGCATGCTTAAGGTTGACTGTTGAAGTACAAGAGTCTACTAGGTGGCAATATGCACAGTTGGGATGTACTGTCAAGCAGTAGTTGAAGAACATATAACTTCTCCATTGTTTTGTTGTTCTTGTTTCCTCTAATGGCAGATCCAAAGTTTTTCTTCTTCTTTATCCTTCAGAGCAGATGTTCTGTAAATGACATGCCTCGGTGCTGCCCTCTAACATCTGGTAGCATATAACAGCAATTGTACTGCGCATGTGTCTAGCGCATCCATTCGAGCTCATCCACGTGAGGTATACTTCAAGCTGTGTGCACACAACTGTGCAAGACGGAATGGAACGCACAAAGCAAAGTATACCTGGGCCATGAGCATTACACGCACAGCTGCATCAATCAAACCGATCGCAATGGAAAATGGGAGAAAGGGAGTGCCATTATTTTGATAAAACTCGTGCAACATCATAACTCGACTTCAGTTTCTATGTAATCAGTTGTGCAGCTCTTATGCATATCACACCGATGTGTCAGAGGTCAAAGTGAGCATGATTTTAAAGTGTTTTTGTGTAATCAATGATGGTTTACAAGCTTATTTATCTAAAAAAATTATGTATTTTTCATCTGGGCAGAATTATTAATATTTCTATTCTGGTATCATCATTGCCCTCTTTTGGGCTGAGTTTTAGTCCCACTGCATCTTTGATGGATCATTTTACTCTTTACTGAAGAGTACTTTATGTTTAGTTTTACAAGTAAATGACCTGTTTTGTATATGTCCTGAAAGAAATAATAATATTAATAATAAAATAAAACATAACTTTTAATGATTCAGGTTTTGTTTAAAATTTTCTGAGAGTATAGAATCGTGAATGCAGTACTGTAAATGTAACCAAATCTGTACGCACTTTATAGTTTCTGTTTTAAAAAGATCATTCTTTTATAAATTACAGGAAACATTTTTTTAAACGATTAATTGATTCATTGAATAAATAATTGAAGATTCATCAATTATTAAAACAATCGTTAGTTGCAGCCCTAGTCAGGATGTCGGTTTCCTGTGGCTCCAGTGCAATAATTCACATGGCATTTATTGCTCTGGTGATAGGCTCAAAATGTACTTTGTCCAGAGCTGAGAGCCCATGTGCAAAGATGGCAGCAAGCAGGTCTCATACTTGGCTTTCTCTAGGTATCATAGACCTCCTTGGTACCAACAAGATCACAATCAGCACCTCTTCACTGCCCATTCCACCAAAAATCTCATTTCCTGCCCCGAGCTGGCAATCAGACAATCAGACTTCCTCTTGTCTTCTGTTTCCTCTACTCCTTTGAGTTGTTAAGAACTGGCCAGCTCATTAGTGTTGAGTGCCGTACAGTGTGTTCAGCAAGGTGAGCACTGGCATCCAAAACGCATGAATGATCTCACTCAGATGATTTCTCACGGTTTCATCCAACTCTCTCTCTCTCTCTCTCTCTCTCTCTCTCTCTCTCTCTCTCACACACACACACTCTCGCTTTCTCTCACTCTCTCTCTTTGTCATTAGCTGTATTTCTCTGAGTTGCGAGGGTGTTAGGCTGAGAAATTGAGAGTGAAAGAGAGAACGAGAGAACCATGGCACTTTCCTCTCTGAGAATATGTCTGGAGCCTGTACAAAGAACAAAATTTACCCAGTTTATTCCTGGTTCATAAATACTTAATGGAAACTGACTTGCTGCTTATAATGAGAAATATTGCAGCCTTTGAAAGTGAGATGCATCTAGCACCACTAATGGGACTTTTTTTTATTACCTCCTAACAGAAAAAAATATTTCCAAAAATCTCTGGGTACCAACTGGGCTGTCGTGAGATATATAAACGAAGTAGGAAGCAAAAAGGTGCTAAATGCAAACTGTAGAAGTACCATGGGGAGTTATTTTGGACAGTGTGTTAGAAAAACAGATTGTTGCCACTATTTCAAAACTCTTAATGGCTACTTTTTCCTATTTCTGATGAATGAGTCATGGCTGTCTGCAGTCAGTGCAACCTTGGAACAGAGGCTGTGTCAGGACAGCAACAGGTCATGCTGCTCTATCTGCTACTATTTGTTTCCCTGTACGTGTCAAACTATATGGGGAAGGGCAGCAAAATTGCACCATGCTGGCTTCACTACTCCAACTTATGGGAATATAAAAATTTACATTAATGTATGCTGCTATCTACACAGTTGTGACTGTTTTTGAGGCATACAGGCATGCTTATACCATTTTGTTTTGACATGCAAGCAAGTTACGTTGTTATAAATTTGAGTCATTTGTTAGGCCAAAAGCACGAGAACACTAAGACACTACACCTACTTTATATGTTCTTGTTGAACATTTAAGTTCAAACCATGGCTACAAATACAGAGTTTGTCCTCCCATTGCTACTATAACAGCTTCCACTCTTCTGAGAAGGCTTTCCACTATATGTTGATCTTGGCTGTGGGGATTTGCTCCCATTTATATATAAAAACATCAGTGAGGTCAGAAACTAATGTTGAGCGATAGAGCCTGGCTAGTGCACTAGTGCACACTCTAAGCATTTAGTGCATATATATTTAGTCATGTGGTTCAGTGAGAAAATAAGTATCTAGATTCTAAAGATTATGAAACACTGTTTTGCCATATGGTCTGGTGTATTGGGCATTAGATAAGAGTCTTTGTAGCTATGCTCTCTGAGATATGATTGCCAAACAAATGCACAAAGAATTCGAGCCAAGCTAATCCAATCGTATAATGGAATCTGTGAACATATGAATCAAGCATCAAGACTCCAGCAAAGCTCACTAAAGGGGCAGTTATGACTAAAAATACCCACAGCTTATGGTGTAGATGGTGCTTTTAATTGGCTTCATTTTTATGATAAAACCTAAATACAAAGTGCTTGCTGGCTATGCATTGAAAGTGTTTGATTTTTTTTCACTGGAATACCTTTTGAATCTGCTCTCTCAATCATTGCCATTAAGTTTCTAAATGAGACTGTTTGGTCGAGCCCTCCATAAATCAGTATTAGCTGAATGGGTGCTTAACTGTTCAGGAAAGTTATATTGCTATTTTCAATACATTTAACAACTTATAAATTTGAAGATTAAGACCAATTGTGTAGTGAAAAGGAAATAATTTAATGGGACAATGTAATTATGACTAAAATAAAAAAAAGATTATAAAACAGAAAGCTGTGGTTTTGATGCTGATCGGTGGAGTTGCAGTCACCATGCTAACAACGGCATTTAGCTATGCTCATATTCACAGCACAGCCTGAAGTGCTGTACTTATTTTTTTAAATGGTTACTGCATCATAACAAACTGAATTATATCTGTGCTGCACAGTGATACATAGTAGATGGTTTGTTTTCTTTGTCATTATGTTCAGGTGTCGCTGACTTGCGTGATCAGTATTGCCATGGAAGCCTTGATTGTTTCCATTGTAACACTGATCATGCCAGCTTGCTGCAAATGAGCGGCACCTGATTGCCATTAGTTCCAGGGCTATATCTACCTACCTCTGTTTTGTGTTCATTGCTCAATTGTTTGTGTATTGTATCTGATAGGGCTGCAACTAATGATTATTTTGATAATTGATTAATCTAGCGATTATTCATTAGCTCTTAACCAATTATTATTTTTTAAAGGATTTTTAGATATTTTAAAATATATTTAATATTATATTCAACATTCTCCGATAACATTTTTTTTATTCAGCAGTATAGCTGTATATGGTAAATGCATGTTGCTTTAAAGGAGTTTGGAAGACAAGCCAAAACATATTGTTGCAGTGTATAATGGGCCGAAGACTACCCTTTCTGTTCACTTCAATCCATCTTCAACTCACAAAAAACAAACTCTCTTGTATTAATAAAGCTGTGTATTGGCAATTTTCTTCACAATAAGAAATGCACCGTGACATACATATATATATATATATATATTATGATTCAATAAGTCACAAGCCAATAAATTCGAATCTATCTGCATTAAACGTGCGCACACGTGTGATGACCATCGCTGTGAAAGTGTATGTATCGGCCCGGTGCTGTTTCAATCTCTCCCCCTTAGATCGGGACATTCACACAACTCAACAGAAGAGGCACTCAGACCACACAGAAAAAGTGCCAGTTTTTGAATTTGTAGTGATTTACATGATCTGCTTCCGTATTATTTGAACTTTAATAAAACTATAACACATAAAATATAACTGCATTTAAGATGTAATGTCAGTGTGTTTCGCTTCAGCGGAGCGGAAAGGCAGCTCCAGCTCTAGTTATTCCACAACGAGAGTGCTTCTGTATTTACCTATTTTTGCATTCTAATTCCCTCATACTTTGCGATTTACATCACCTGAAGCTATTTGGAAAGTTTAGAGTGCATCTGTGATCTGTGTAATTCTTCCTCTCCTAAGGCGTGAGCTGCAGTGCTGCTCTCATCGCTAGAGTTTAAAGTGATCTCAAGTTACTTTAAATGAGATCAAACGACTATTCGAGTCGCTTTTTGTCAACATTTTATTGTCGACGTTGTCGATAACGTTGACTAATCATTTCAGCCCTAGTATCTGACCACTCTCTCCCTCTGCCCCCGTATATCCTGTATCGTGTCTGTATGTTGGTTACCAGTCTGCGCTGTGTGTGCCGGTGTTCAGTCGAATCATCCTACCCATCAAAATGTCATAATTAATGCTCATGCACATGCGTACATGGTCTTTGCATCATTTTTGTTAGGATTTTGGAGAACGCCCATAAATCCATGCTAACTGGGCTGCATTGGTTTGATGTGAGGTAGGTATTACATGCATTTTTTTTTTTTTTTTTTTGTGAAACGGCTACTATATTTAAACTTAATTTTTAATGCATATATTTATAATTGCAGGAGCATGATTTTGAACTTATGTCATTGTTATTTAGTTGTTTTGGTTCAGGTTGTCCAAGTAGCCAAACTTTGGTCATAGCAGTACACGTTTAGGTCTCAGTTATACCGTCATTCCTAGGCGCTAGCGATAGGTCTATATAAACACTGATAAATTGCTGCTGTAATGTCTATAATTGAATTGATTCATCCTAATTTTTGACATTGTTAAATGAGACTAAATTAAACTATTTACACTGATGGGTGACGTTTCTATCATTACTAGTCTAAATGTTTAACATTGGCCAATTCGTCCATACACGTGTTGCGCCCATTGGTAAACTAGTTACTAAGACCTTACTGATGGCTACACCACACATTTTCCTTTTTATAATTTGCACCTTTTTTTAATTATGGATTAAATTTAACACTGGACACACATTTACACTTTATTTCTGTATAATGTATTTCTGTGTATTACTCTACCTTCAGAAAATGTGTCCTGTGTCAAATTGTCCATTTGTTTCAAGTAGTCTACATGGATCGATCTTGCTTGGATACCTTAAATTTGTATTATTTGATGTAAAATAGAATTGTTTTTGGCAGGTTTGATTTATATACATTCTTTTTAATAATTGCAATAATTATGGAAAAGTGGGTGAGGTTTATGCTTTGAAGTCTGTGGAATCATACCCTGATGGATATGATAAAGCCCAGAGGCAGAACCTCAGAAGATACGCCACCAAATTCAAAATCAAGGGTTAGTAGTTTAAGCACTAGAAGATTTGATCTTCAGTAATACCATTTTTAGCAAGTCCAATTAATGCCTTTTCTGATCAAAGGGATTTCACTTTACACTTAACTGGAGAACTCCTGTTTGGAACCAGGAGGACTATCAAGATTATAGAGGAGGCCAGGAAACTCTTTAATGAGTTTCATTCAACTCCAATTGGTGGGCACACAGGTATAATCAAAACCAGAACCGCCATTTCTTCCAGATTTTTCTGGCATGGCATGACAGTTGACATTGACACTTGACAAAAAGTTACAGTATGATGCTGTGCTGCTAAGAGCTTTGGGAACGATCTTGCATTGTGACCAGCTGTGAATATGTGTGTAACACGTCAATGTAACATTGACCGGAAATTTATAGCCTCGGTTGGTGAGATCATTGGATGCACCTGTGACCAAGGCTATAAATAGAGGCGTCACCAGCGTGTTCGTCAGATCTCTTTTCTTCAGATCATACTGTGCTGTGTGTTTCACAAGACTGCTGATAAAAAAACTGTTAGGTGTTAGAAACTGTTAGGCAGTGTTCAGAAATTTCCTTCTTCCCAATAAGTGGGGTGTCTTTGAAAAGTGTTGCAGTTCACATGATGCAGATCCAGTTAACTGACAAATTGTTTCAGTTCTGGATTTTCTGCAAGAAAAACTGTCAGCAGGCATATGCCCCGCCACTCTCAGGGTCTATGTGGCCGCCATTTCGGCTTGCCACGCCTTGATCGATGGGGACGCTGTAGGGAGACATCTTCTGCTCGCTCGATTCATTTGTGGAGCCATGCAGTTGAGGCCCCCTGTCAGGACTAGAACTCCTTCCTGGGACTTGGCAATAGTCCTGGAAGGTCTAGTTGAGACCCCCTTTGAACCTCTAGAGTCAGCGTCTGACAGACTTCTGACTTTAAAGATGGTCTTTCTTATGGCGATTACCTCTCTCAAGAGGATTGGGGATCTACAGGCTCTGTCTGTTTTGCCGGCCTGTTTAGAGTTTGACCCAGGTATGGCTAAAGCTATTCTATATCCGCATATGGACTATCTCCCCAAGGTGCCTTTTTCGACAGTACATCCTGTCACTCTGGAAGCCTTCTGCTCCCTGCCGTTTTTAACGCTGGAGCAAGAAAGACTTCACGGACACTGTCCTGTCCGTGCCCTTCAGACTTATGTCCACCGCACTAGCCAGTGGCGTAAGTCAGGGCAGTTGTTTGTCTGTTTTGAGGGCCGCAACAAGGGGGCAGCCGCTACCAAACCGACTATGTCACATTGGGTGAGGGATGCTATTGTCCTGTCCTACAAGGTGCACGGTCAAGCTTCGCCAGTAGGTATCAGGGCTCACTCCACCAGAGGTGTCGCTTCCTCTAAGGCCTTGGCTAGAGGTGTCCCTCTGCAGCAAGTTTGTGATGCGGCAGGCTGGTCTTCTCCGCACACATTCATCAAGTTCTATAGTTTAGATGTTCATGCTACTCCAGGCTCTTACGTCCTCGAGTCGACATCTCAACCCCATGCCTCTACAAGTTTGTGATGCGGCAGGCTGGCCCTCTCCGCACACATTCCTGTATTCTCATGGTCTAGATGTTCAAGCTACCCCGGGCCCTTAGGTCCGGGGGTAGGAGTTTAAATTGGGTTTGTGTTGTGGCAGGCTGGTTCCTTTCCGCGCACATTCTTCAGGCCCTATGTCTGGGCTCCCATGCCCCTGAGTTCATTTCTGATCTCAAGTTTAAGATGGTCTGTGTACAGCAGGCTGGTCATTTCCGTACACATTCCTAAAATCTTACGATTCATGCCTGAACAAGTTTGTGATGCGGCAGGCTGGTCCTTTCTGCACACATTCTTCAGGCCCTATGTCTGGGCTCCCATGCCCCTGAGTTCATTTCTGATCTCAAGTCTAAGAAGGTTTGTGTACGGCAGGCAGGTCCTTTTCGTACACATTCCTAAATCTTACGATTTAGATCCTTATGCCTGAACAAGTTTATGATGCGGCAGGTCAGTCCTTTCCGCACACATTCTTCAGGCTCTATGGTTTGGATGTTTCTGATACTCCGGGCCTACGCCCTTGAGTCAACATCTGAAGCCAAGCCTCAAGTAAGTCTGTGATGCGGCAGGCTAGTCCTTTCCGCTCACATTCTACAGTTCTTATGAGTAGGATTTTTGCTACTCCGGGGTCTTTCGCCCTTGAGTCAACATCTCGAGCTCATGTCTGAGACCTCTCACATCCTTGTGAACACACCTCACAACCGCGGGGGTCCGGACAGCCCCAGTTCAGATGCGTGGGTATTTTGTTTCCAAAGCGCTAAGCAGCGCAGCATCATAGTGTAGCTTTTTGTAAAGGGAACGTGTATGTTCTGCGCTTTTTTTCCGCACTGGGTCGTCCCAGGACTGCTCTTCAGAAAAGACAAGTAGTATCTCACGAACACGCTGGTGATGCCTCTATTTATAGCCTGGTCACAGGTGCATCCAATGATCTCACCAACCGAGGCTATAAATTTCCGGTCAATGTTACATTGACGTGTTACACACATATTCACAGCTGGTCACAATGCAAGATCGTTCCCAAAGCGCTTAGCATCGCAGCATCTCGTTCCGCTTTTTTCAGGGAACAAAGTTTACATACGTAACCCGAGGCGTTTTCATAGTTAGCTTACTTTTTATAAATATCTGTTTTAAACAGTATAGCTAATAACATAATATTTACTAAAAGGTGTTTGAATGTGACAAATGCCAAAAGGTGCATTACAGTGCATTAAGGTAAAAGAGTGCAGTAGCATTTCAATATTGAGCAGTGCAATTACAAGTACATATGAGATTAACAAGTGGATTCTTTTTTGCAGGTGTCTGCAGTCTGGGAGTTGATTGGGATTGACTGAACTGGACCATTCCCCAAAAAATGCAGACGGATTTCAGTGGGTTGAGGCCTTTCCTTTGAAAACCAGCTGTGCTCTATTATGTGCAGACATGGCTGTCCAAAAAGAATCCTCTCAGACCAAGAAAGAGAATTTGTCAAGTGTGTGTGTGTGTAATTTTTTTTTGTATTTTTTTTAAGGTTCCAATAGGGAGGAAGCAGGTTGGTAGTTCAGGTGAATCCGCTTTTGTTCAAGCGCTCAGCTTCATAAACAAAGAGCAGGCTTTTCAGCTTCACATACACTAAACAGACTTCACAGATACAGAATTGGCTATTCAGCTTCACACAACTCTCCCTCACTAGCATTCACTACGGCCTTTTCAAGCCCATCTCCATTGTCACTGTAACAAGAAACAGGCGTTACGCATCATTAATCACCAGGTGATTGCCCTTACTGTTTCCTCTCTCCCCAGTGACAGACACACGACCACGTCCCGGTCCACAATTTTCTAAACATGCAAGAAACTAATTAGTTCCATTTTGTTAAAGTGAAGTTGGTTATAGATGCTACAAAACATTTACAATTATGCAATTTAGAATATTCTCCACTGCCTCTAG
This sequence comes from Moxostoma hubbsi, assembly GCA_032164185.1. Classification (NCBI taxonomy): domain Eukaryota; kingdom Metazoa; phylum Chordata; class Actinopteri; order Cypriniformes; family Catostomidae; genus Moxostoma; species Moxostoma hubbsi. The sequence continues at coordinate 21,538,006 of JAVLUX010000023.1, read as the reverse complement.
CTCCATTGCTTCTGTTATCTCAGAAGTATGGCCTATATAATTTGTTGGTGTGGCAGCTCCAATCCCAACCAGGTAATCTAAATATCTTGCTCAACAGAATAGTGCATGTGACCCAAATGCATTATAATCGAATTAATGGAAAACAGCCATTGATGGAACAAACTGTGAAAAAATTATGATGTAAAATATTAATATTGTGTTTTGAAATATTGTTTTGTTTTTGAAGCTCAATGACAGGCTTTGTGAAATACTGTGCATTCAGAGAAGTGTGACAGCAGCCTATCATCCCCAAACAAATGGCCTGGATGAAAAGACGAATGACAACATTAAATGTAACTTCAGTTGTTTATATGTGTGATTAGGTTTAATCTTAATATATTATTATCTTTTGTTTTATTTACATTTGAACTCCTTTTTAGAGCCCTCAAGAAACTGCTCAACAATCAGCAGAATGACTGGGATGTTTATCTGGATGCCACATTATTTTCTTTGCAGTCCAAGATGCATATCACCACGAAACACTCCCCGTTTCTTCTATTGTATGGAAGAGACAAAAGAGTGTTCCCTTCAGAGCTTCCTGCTGACGTGCCAGTGAGTGCTTTTTAAATGTTCCCATCTTCGTTTCTTGTTGATTACTTTTTTGTTGACCGCCCTGTTATAGATTATTATTAATGTACATTAGTACATAGATTATCACCTTATTATGTGTTAGATCTTTTTATCAACTTTATTGTAATTAGAACATGTTTTGAACTTCTATTAGCTATTTATGGCCAGTAGGACTCATTGACCTGAGCTCATATTTGTTTTTTAGTTTAAATAGTATAATTGTATTGAATTTGGACCATAACAACTACTCAGATAAAACATATTGTGCTATGTATCACTGATTCCTTATGTCAAAGATTATTAAGGACATGTGTTTTCATGCTGTTTTCATGCTGTCATAAAACCATTTAAAAAAATAAAAATAGTGGCACAAAATGACATCTGTTGAGTTCCTGGTCCAAACTGACTGGTTAGATTGTATTAGGAAAAAATGGACATTGGCTTTTTTTTTCCTGGGATTTCTGTATGTTCTCTTCAGATGCTTTATACATGCTCTCAAAAGTTTTACTCCTGGACTCAACAAATTCACTTGAACTGGAATGTTCAGGCAAAATGATGGTGGAAAGCTAAAAGTAAAGTGGTCATTCATTACATACAGTCACAGGAAATTTGCAGGAATTGCTAACCATTTTGTACAACAGAAATGTTTTTTTATTATGCTACTATTCAAAGAATATTCTCTCTTTTTGTATTGGATACACAAATTAAGCAAAATCCCTGAGATCTGGACATTATGCGTACCCTAACTGGTAGTTTATGTACATTGAATTCACTTACAATTGTCCTGAAAAATTTTTAAACTCCCTGTTGTTTTCAGTGAAATCTGGCCGATATACAAGTTTACTCTCTGTAGTAAATGTAGTTCATTTAATCTGATTGTCATAAGGTTTCTTGGCTTTGTCAACACTGGGCATCAGAGCACACAAGTTACCCCCATTTACTTTTTCTATTACCAGACTGTAAAACAGAAGGAAGCATACACCAAAAGGGTCCAGAAGAAGTGCCAAAACGTTGTCTACATTGTTGGCGATGAGGTCCTTCTACTAAATATGAGGAAGCATGGAAGGAAGGAAGAATAGAGCCTGATTTCTCTGGATCTTACATTATTGAAGATGTATGAGATTTGTAAGTAAGACTTTAAGATTTGGCACCTCACACCGTTATGACTGATCATAGCCCTCTGCACTCTCTCCATGAAGAAAGCATCCCTGCAACTTTTAAACAAGAAGCAACTTATCAAAGGCCCTCAGTCATTCATTTTGCCCCCGCAAGAGCTGACTCAAGATGTGACCGCCTAAAAGAGGTTAAAGCCATTACAACACCTGGAAAGACTGCAATGGAGATCCCATCAAATGGTAAGTGACCCACACAAGAAGGTGTCATACAGTAGATAAAGAGGGCCGAGTTGACTGGTTTTGACCCTTTGTTCATATCTTGCTAGTTTGGCCTACCACAAGAGTTCATTTTTGCATGAGCATAGTTTGGCTTTATAGCACTGTTCCTTTCAAGTTGGCCATTTTGACCAGTTGGTCACTATTTCAATGGTAGAGTGGACTAAAATCACCCAAAACACAAAGCAGTTGTTTCCTTAACCCTTTATTCATATAATTTTTTATGAAAGCCAAAGTATGTCTTTACCCACAGGGTACAGTGCTAGTGCATAAGAGTGATGGACACCTTATGCTCTGGATGGTTGTCTTGTGGGAATCAAAATATTTGGTTACTGTTTTTAAATTATTATAAATTGAAAAATATAGGACCATTTCTAGCTCATATGCAACTTGTGGAGCAGCACTGTTCCTGCATAATGGTAACATAAGCTAAGTTAGTGGTTATGACAACCACTTGTAATGTTCTTGTTCTTTGCATGTGAATTTAGGCCTTTTATATTGAACACTTTTTTTTATTTATTTTGGCCCATTGGCCTTGTCAAGGTGTTTAACAAGAGAGTTCTTAAAGTAACACTAATTTTATATACTTTCTATTCAGTGTGGATGCTCTGTGCTGCAAAGGACCAAGGTTGGGAGGAATCAGTGATTGGGCCATACAAGCTGTATGATTCTTTTCGTACCCTGCAAGAGACAGTGGCTGGCTGATGAAGTAAGAAACAAAAACCACAATGTATGAATAAACTCAATTAATTTATTAGCTTTTTTTTTTAGGTCACAGATGCATACCTTCACCTAATACGATGAGAACATCAGGAAAGTAATAATTAAACACAGATTGTTTTTCTAAACTTCAGTTTGTATACTTGAACTGTAAATATTTTGTTCACAGAAACCAGTTCACCAACTAAGTGCAGTTGTTTGAACGTCCTCTGTTCTCTGAACAATTTCGATGTCTCAGGAAGGAAATCAAATTTCTAGAATGGCTTGACGGCATTAACTTGTATCCTTTTTACAGATGAAGTTTCCAGTTGAGAACATTTGGCTGTGCTCTGTGAACTTTGGAGCACATTGGATTGTTGTGGTATGTGTTTTAAAATTGCGTAGAAAAAAAATATTCTTTATTTTTAAGGCAGATTTTAGTATAGTCCATGACAAACTACTATATATGAAAAAGAAACTGAGTATCAAGATGAGTATAACATGTACAGTGTAGTTTTTGACAAAAGCAAGATTACATTTTTGAACAAATCTGCTTTGTAGTGAGTTATTGATGAATGTTCAGTTTGTGACATGTGCTTTGTGGGCTTATATTTTAGATTGTCTGTATGTCAACAAAGACTTTGGTCACTGACCCTATCGGAAATGAAGGTTCTTATGAACAAAAGATCCTGCAGAACTGGAGGTAATACCAATTTAGTTCTTTATAAGAATGAAACATTTCCATTTAAAAGGCCTTACCAAAGTCTCTACAATAATCAGGAATTTCCTAAAGATGAGAGAGTGGGATGCAGTAGGAGCGCATTGGCAGTTTCAAACCCTGCAACAACACAGCAATCATATGGATTCCAGCAGTTGTGGGGTATTGGTATCGGAGGTATGTTTTCTATTATTTGCATTTTACCTAATCTATTGGCCTAACGAGTTAACTGGAATTAAGATTAATTTTTGTAACTATTATTGTACTAATGTAAACCTGAGAACCTCCTGGTTCTTTAAGAGCGAAAATGATTTGAGGTTCACCTTTACATAATACTGCATGAGTAAATATGAAGTGTAAGAACAAGTTTTCTAAATGTGTGATTTCAAGGAATTTAGGGATTTCACTATCTACAGCACATATTCTAGCCACAAGATTGAGATAATCCAGAAAAATCTCTAAAGTAATGCCAAAAAGCTATATTGAATCTCTGATCTTAAATCATTGAGATGACAGTACTGCCTTAAAAACAGACATGCTTCTGTACAAAGTACAACCTCAAATATTTCAGGAACTTCTACAAAAACTCAATTGCTACAAATGCGAGTAAGTTTGACTGTATCTGATTCCTGACAGACCACAGCAGAATTTGTGTCTATCTCAGGTAAAGGATTTCTGTTCAGTATAACTTTCAATTTTGGGGTTGTATGTACTTGACAAGGATAACATACTAGCAATAATAGTTGATATTTCATTTATTTTATGTATTTTCATTTTTATTCAAGTATAGCATAATCATTACAATTTATGTAAAAAGTTTTGGTAATCTACAATCCTGATATCAAGTGAGATCATTCTGAAAACATACAGTAATGGCTTGGTTACTAAAAATGGTTAACTTTATCTTTTCAGGTACAATGTGACATGTGCAGCAGATTGGCACATTTTTAATGTGTCAATTATGACAATCTTGTTTTGACAAAGTATTTTGCCCTAACACATTGTGCTACCCAATAGTATCCTGCAGGTAGGATATTTTAACAAAGTTTAATTTAACCACTAAATGATAATATAATGCGCTATTATACTATTAACTGCCACTAAATTACACCATAATGACTACTGATTTCTCTCAATAAAAAAACGGCAAAGGCTCTGTGCAGTAGTATTTTTCGACAAGGTAGCACAGATCGATAGAGGGAACTGTCAGTTTACACTAATAATAACGATGCATGATAGTCTGACGATGTAGGACAGCTTGACAGAACACCGTGATTATGGTTACCATCCTGCCTGTTTGTCTCACCTCCTTGACGCTTCTGAGTTTCTCCTCAGCAATACTTCTCTTCACCTGGACTGCTTTAAAAATTACCACTACAAACACAAGCCTACGAACTTACTATTCTCTCTGGACTCCTTGAGGATCTACTCTACATGACCACTACGAACACACCATTCTTCTCCACGCAGCAGTCGGTGGCGGGTTCATCTCGAAGCTTTACCAGACTTGCTGTGTTTACATAAATAAACTGATCATTGTTCTCTGCACTTGGATCTATCATCTCCTCTGTTCTGACATCATCTGTGCATCATGCCTAACAACAAACTTAAGTCATAACTACAGGGGATTCAAATGTCAGTCCACACTGAAAATCTGGAATTCAAAATCAAATCTAAATCAGGAAATAAACCAAAAGCTTTAGGAAATTTAAATGTATAAAATAAAGACACATTATAATATTTAAGATTTCACACTATTTTTATGACTAAAGCAAATTTATGTAAATGACCATGTTAACTGTAAGAAAGGCCAGATTTCCTTGCTTCCATTGAAGCACACAAGAAGGTTTTTGGAACATTCTCAAAAACATGCAGAGTCCATGTCAGCTCAAGTGCATGCTGTCATTAAAGTAAAAGTGATTTATAAAAATACTAAGAATTTCCTTCCATTGTTAGGCTAATATTTTTTTTTTATTATTATTTATATATGTAGTATAATTGTTGAAGATATCACGTCACATTTTTGGTTAAATGTCTTTTTAATCCCCTATATATAGCAAATTAAAAATTAATTTCACCAAAAATGTAATGCAATATATTCAACAAGCCACTTAAAAAAAATATTCCGCAAAAATGTAGGTGTAGTGGCGTTTCTATGGGAACAGGTAGGAGCATTAAACTGATATGCAGACACATGTTTGTGAATATTGGTTATTTTACAACGGCTTTTAATGTGGCTCTCTCAAATGAGAATTTAGGGTTTGTACCAGGGCTGGGACTGGTAATCTGGCATACCGGGCATTTTCCCAGTGGACCGACGCACTTTGGGGCCAATCAGGGGAGGACTGGCCATAGGGAGAACAGAGCGGGTTGGTGGGTCTGCCACGAAACTGGGCGAATGGGCCGTAATAAGCTAAAATGAGCCGCCACATTATGCAGAACAGACCACAAAACGGTGCCTCGATATGCAGAAAAGGACGGTGACTTTTGTTAAGTAAACTCTAATGTAGCGAAGCTGCTACAAAATCTTTTGTTTTGACCCATTAAGTTCCAAATTATAGGAGAAAATAAATGAGATGAAGTACATTTAATTTGTGATGTATTTTAATTCACCACATTCATAAACGGGTATTACCCCCTGGTTATTTATTTCATAAACCATTTTTTTCATTAGATTTGCAGCAACTATATCATGATTTATACTGTTACCATTATATGGAATTAAGCATACCACTCACCTTTTATTCTAAGACTGCAATATAAAGTTATCAGCCACGCAACAAAAATACACACACACACACACACACACACACACACACACACACACACACACACGCACACACTCATAGGTAGAATACTCTGACTCTCGAACCAATGCACATGCCACCGTAGGACCACCTATCCCCCTCTTCACAACCTCATCACTATGGTAACTATGACAACCACATCATCTTCACCACTTAATGTCTCTCACTGTTCCTGTTCAGTATTATTCTCATACTGAAATCACAATGTGTCCTCTGTAAGAATCATATTGTAGTTGTTATAAATGGAGGATCTCAGTAAAAGGCAAAGAACTGCAATTTAATACTGCTACAAACCCACTGTTTTTCCACTGTGAATGGTGTTACTGGATAACCAAAATTGACTATACCTTATGCAAATCAGATCCTGCAAACATGATTTATTTAACAAAATGAAAGCACCTAGAGCAGAACAGATGAATATTAAAACGCACACCTACAAACAAACGTTAATGTCAAACATACATGTTTTGGTTGAGGGGTTCCCTCCTAATAATTGATATTAGTTTTGCTGATGCAGTCTATTATGCATCGCTGTCTAATTGTCAAAGATGTTGCAGGGATTACATAATTGTTAAAAAAAATGTGACATGATCAATCAGATCAAAGAAGGCGGGACTCAATTATTCAACATGACTCGTGTCGTGAATGTTAGAGCCATGTACTGTATACTAGTAGCTAAACTGCGATAGTTGCCCTCTATTTTACAAAAGAAATTACATACCCTCAACAATTTCCAAGGATGCAAACTAAAAATTTGCCATTTTATGTACAGTATGTGCTTCGTAATGTCATTTGTAATTATGAATGTGAGAAAAAAAAAACACGAACAGAGATGTTTTCAGCATATCAGGCTTTATCCAAAAAGTGAATGTGTGCATATTGTGAATGAACTGAATGAATGTGGTTATGAAGTAGCCTTTTAGAAAATTAATTTGAAAACTCAAAGTAGGAGAGTTATCACCCTCAGATTAGATCTAGAACATTGTAAGACTTCATTGTGTTTTTAGGTTGTGGCAAGGAGAGTCATATTTGCAAATAGGCATACTTGACAATAAATATGAGCTTTACTAACCATTTTCTTAAATTAATTCTGAATTTTGGACAAGCTAAAGCATCTTCTTTTGGTAGAGACCAGGGGTTCAAGAACTGTTACCATTTTATTTAGATTATGTCCTTGTCTAGTCTGTGCTCAAAAAGGGAGCGGTTAAACGAAGTTTGCTTAATTTAAATTCTGTCATTTACAGGTTTTTCAAAACCTGTGTGCAGTTATTTTTTGTAGTTTGTGGCAAAGAAAATTTAAAATGTGGACATTGCCTGTTATCTATATTAATTATTAGGGCTTATTAGTCAATTTAACACACAAATTCAGTGCAATCAATTACATAAACTGTGTTTATTTTGTAAACAATTATTATATTAATCATGCCCCAGAGCCATAATAAGGAATGTTCACCTTCATCTTTTTATGAGTCCCCGTCAGCAGGGGGCAGTAAGTGCAATTTCAGCTGAACACGCAACATGCAGCTGTACAGGCAACAAACCACACTAAATGGGTGCTTCTCATTTCTGAAATTGAGCGTCCTCGTTTCCTTTCCTAGGTTCCTAACTACACCCTCTTAAGAAATGAGGAAAGGATGGAGGGAAAGCAAATGAAGATGGAGGAATTGAAGCAAGATGTGTTTGTAAAATGAAATGTCCTTGCTCACTCGTGCGTCACTTCAGAGTACATTTTTGCGCAGCTTCAGTACCTTGGAGTGCTTGCCTGTATGTTATTGAAACTTTATTTATTAAGATTAAAATTATTATTAATCCAAATAATTGAAGATGCACTGTTGAAGTATGTCACAACTATGGATTAATTAAACTGCAAAGGTGAAACATGAATTCAAAATGTTGTGTTATATGTGAAGGAGGAGGAGGACTTATATGTGCGTCGGGTGCTTCAACCAAAAAGTCTTCTGCATAGGATACTCAATTGTCCTCTATAAGCTTCCTCTGTCCTTGATCATCACCTCCTTTCGTGAATTTAGAGAACTGGTAGGTCCTTAATGATGGCAGACTTCGATCGATTTTCGGGTCACGGGCTCGAGGACAGAGGAGCGAGTAACGGAGGATGCACAATTTTGGACATGAGAAGCACCCACTGACAGCATACAGCACAAGATGAGGTCACGTTCTTGCATTAAAACAGCTGGGCGAAGCACAACTCTGAATGCAGGGTTCTCAAGATGTGTTTTTATAAGTTTCAATCAACCTTTACCTTGAAACCGTGTCCTAAGAATGCTCTCTTTATGACACAACACAACCATAGTAAGACCCTACAAAATCATCCATCTGATGCATGTGTACATAGTGTCCTTAGAAAAGCCCTTATAAATCTACCTCGGACATATTGACAGATTCAGTTGCAAAATGGATTTATTTTTGGCCAAAGCAAAGACTGATGGGGTTGTGTTTATTAATATGATTCTTAAACCATTCTTAAAGGAAAAGTTCACCCAAAAATGAAAATTCTCTCATTTCCTCACCCTCATGCCATCCAGGATGTGTATGACTTTCTTTCTTCTGCAGAACACAATCAAAGATTTGTAAAGGAAAATTTCAGCTCTGTTGTACCATACAATCAGTGTCGCCGCTCCCTACACTCCTACTACACAGTCTTCGTAGGGCACCAACTCACTAGGGGGTCACCATCTTACCCTTGGAGGGCACCAGAAAGTCCACCGGCTGCCCTTACACGTTATACGTTATTCAAGGACCCAAAAGCAGTTGCAGAACACAGACGATTGCTTCACACTCGTATCATGCGAACCACTACCCCTCTGCGTAGGGCAACGGTTTGGCCAGCGGCGGCCCTGCATACAATGCAATTGAATGGTGACCATAATTGTGAAGGCCCAAAAGGCAGACTAAAAGTGAAGCGACATGATGGGTGTGTGTGAGAAACCGATCATTATTTATGTACATTTTAACTACAACTACACTTTCACATTCAACCACCTTCTGGTTGGGGCTGGTCAAAAGTGGAGATTGATAGTAAAATGACCTAAATATGAATTTGTTTCTCACCCACACCTATCATATCATGAAATGGATTTAAAACTGGAGCCATATGGATTATTTTATCCCTCCTTTATGTCATTTTTGGACCTTCTGAGTGCTGGTCACCATTCACTTGCATTGTATGGACCTACAGAGCTGAGATAGTCTTCAAAAAAATTGACATTTCAGTTCAGAAGATGAAATGGGGATGGCATGAGGGCAAGTATATGATGAGAGAATTTTCATTTTTGGGTGAAATATTCCTTTAAACCTTTTATTTTACCAACGTTTACTCATCTGGCACAACACTGTAATCTTAATTATAATATTTATTCTATGTTTTAAAATTATTTCAATATAATTATTTGTAATAATTGTATCATTATTTATTGAATTATATTTTAGATTAATTTGATTAATTATTCAGAACATCATATAATTTAAATTGTATCGATTGACAGCCCTTATAATTATACTGTATGTTAGTAAATTAACTATGTGAACTTCAAATGAACCATGTATCTTTTAAAACCATAAATTATTCAATTTTATGTAATCAAGTTGTCTTTATTCTAAAAGTTATTGCATTCAGTGTCTTTATTATTAAGATCCAAAAATTACCATAACATTTGTGACCTCTACTATCACCACCCCCAAAGTTCAAGATATGGTTATGGCCTTGTTTATGAATGCTTCAGTGATTTGGGCTTGTGTTCAAAGAGTGCTGACATTCTGATAGAGTATGCATAAGTGTGTGTGCGTGTGCGTATGTGTGCTATTTAACTTTGTTCACTTTGGTCAAAATGTTATTGCATATTTTGTATTTCTTTTCAGACCCTGGTAAATGTATTCCAGGGTCATCTGGTAGGCGGTGGAGTACTGCATTTGTCTGATAATAGTTGACACATGCTTTTTGTGCATGTCAAATGCATGCCATTGCATTTGATTTTGATGTGAGAATGAATTAATGCAAAAATGCTTGAGGCAAAATGTTTTGTTTTGCCTCAGTGTGCTTTCATATTGCTGCAAAGTATACATTAATATAAATACAGCAACTAGGGTGTAAATGTACAGTATGTGTGAGTGTGTGCACTTAGCTACTGTTTGGGGACATTTGTACCCAGAGGTGAGCTAAATTGTACAAAACCTCCCTTTGGGGACATTTTGGAATATTCTCATTTTGAAAAACAATTCATACATAATTTTAAAAATGATTTTTATTTGAATAATGCAAGAGGTTTAGGGTGTGGGTTTGTGTTAGATTATAGTAATTATAGTCAGATTTCTATGAAAACAATAGGAGTCTGTGGTATGTCCCAACATGGCCGGCACTAGCTATAGGCAGAATAGGCAATTGCCTTTGGCCTCCGCCTTCTAAGGGGCCTAAAAAAGACATGTAAACTTGGTAGTTTGCCAGGGATGTGTGCAATAAGTTTAATTTTTAGCACTTGGACAATCCATAAATTGCCTATTATAAGCAATGCAACTCTTAAAATGAGTCTGATGTCAACTTCGCTATTGCAAAATTTTGAGCGCTCAAACTTTAGCGCTTGGTCATAGCATTGGTCGAGCTAAAATTCCTTCTGTACTGCACGTTCATTCAAAGTGCACAGGAAAAAAACAAGATCAGCAGAAACAGCAATCAAATAAAAAATTTGAAATAATTGTGTGAGTATCTAGATGCTTGACTAAACGAGCTTAAAGATGGTGAACTTTTGATTCAGAAACACTTACCTCAGCATGTTTCTTAGAGAAACACCATGTGATGTGTTCCTCTTATATGCTTATATGCAGTAGTCGACAGATAATGGTTTTCAGTGGTCTTTTCCTTAACCAGTACAATGTATTTTAATAAAAACCTTTCTTTATTACAAAGCAGGAAATAAGAAAATGCATATTTTTTTGTGTGTTTGAGTTTTAGAAATGGCTGTATGTTTATTGTAACATGAATATTAATAGTGATAAAAGGATGTAATTATATCAAAATATGTAGTGTACATGGGATTGATTATTTTGCACTCCCTTATGTTTTGGTTTCTGTACTTGTAAAATACTTAATAGGCTCAGTCAGCATGCCCATGGAATACCCACAAACCATTCACACCAAGCATGATGCATATTGCAGCAAAAATGGAAAAACCAAGAGCTGGAAGAAAATCCATTCTGACTGGCTGGCTGCAGTGCATCACAGGAGTGCACAGGTATTTATCAGTTTATCAGGTAACAAAATGTTGTTTAAAAATTACCAGGCTGCTACAATGAGCACCTTTGATGAAGAACAAGTTGAAAACTATTTGATATTTTGTTAGATTTGCCAAAGCTTCCTAAATTTATGGCATTAAATAAATGATACTGTTTGAAGCAGATTATGTGATTTAAGTGGTTATTTGATTGATCTACCACATTGTTGCATGTCATAACAATAGAATAGACCATTAGAAAAATCTTTTCCACCAAAATAATTTCTAATCAATATGCATTACTTCTAGTCAGGCACCGATCGGGCTTCACAGGCCTGTTGTAACATGAGTTAACTGTGTGATTTACTCTGAAGTAAAACTGATGTTTACATTGCTGCTCTAACATAATTCAATCTTTTAGCTTCCAAATCAGAATTATGATTTGTTATCCAACATAATTTGCCTCCAACATAAATTTTGCCTAGGGCCTCTTAATGTCTTGGACCCAGCCCTGTGTCCCAATTTCGATAGCTTAGCAAACATTTGTGTGTGTGCATGTCTGCGTGTGTACATGTTTTTGTATATAAGTGAAGAAAATATGAGAGAGAGAATCGTGGACAGAAATCTCCTCCATTTGTGAGCCAAATGAAAGCACTTAAAATGCTTTCAAAGCGCTGCCTTTAAAGTCAACAAGCTCTTTAACTGCAAACGCATTTAAAGATTGCTGTATTTATAATAAAATAATGAACCACAAAACCATTCATTTGGGAAGAATGTTTGTTTCTATGAATCAAGCAATTACATGACCTATAAGATTTAACTTGCATCCATATACGTTATGTGAATTGAGAATTAAACGAAGCACAAGTTTCGCAGTGCCCAGTCTGTCCTTGCAGAGTGGATTTTTTATTTGGTCTGGTAAAAGAAGGAAATCCTTAGGTAAGATGCATCAAAAGAACTTGTAGCATAATACATTTTTTACCCTTGAAATTTCTTATTGGTGGAAGAGACCAGACTAACAGCATGGATATTATTCTAGTTGTTCAAAGCTTTACTGCAACAGAGACCAATTTTACAATATGACTGGACAAAACAGCTGCAGTTGCACAAAAGTTTGTTGGTGACATCTGTGCCTTACTACGAAAATAATCTCTTGGGGAAAAAAAGAGCGGATAAAGGATTCACTTTCCTCTCTCTATGCGCATTAAGTTGTCTGTGAAAATTTACAAATAATCAGCACTGCAACTCAGGACAAATACTGCTTGTGGCAGTGTGTTTTGGTCACACTCAAAGACTAAGATAATGAAGGTTTTAGATCAGTGGTTCTCAATCTTTTTTGGATACACAGCCATTTTTTTGTTATAAAAAAACATGAAACTCAATATTTGTGTTATTTGCTTAATTTTCTTGATGCAACTTTGATGCATTACATAATTTTACAGTTTTGTTGATAAATACAGCAGGCTTATGCATCATGAATGTGAGACTAAACCTTGCGTTTCGTGAATTCAAGCAGATGGAGAGCTAAATCGGGGACCTAGAAAATGTGAAGACAGAAACTAATAATAAAAGTGATGTTTTTATTATATTTAAAAAAAATAAGTGAAGCGACCAATAATATTGCATATTTTGTTCCACTGAAATGCTCATTCTACAGAACAACAATTATTTTGAGATGGATGCATATGTCAATTTTCTGGTATTAACAAAGGTAATGTTATCTATAACAACTATAAAAGTAAAAATGTGACCCCTAATTTATGTGGCTAAATTATTCTGATAGTGTGATTGAGTTGGAACTCCATTCATCAGTTTCTTATTGATTCAAATTCTGTCATCTCTTGGAATTTCTGAAGGTAAACTAAAAAGACTATGTTAAGTACATAGAAGCATGTATCGTCATGGTTAGATGTAACATGATTTAAATAAAACAAACTATGGCTGCTGTATTTATTGTGCTGTACCCAACTACAGAGTCCCACACCCCCTTGTAACCTAATGCCCCCTTATCCACTACCCCTGCTTTTAGATAGTGTTTTAGAAAGAGACTCACCTGTATATGATACAGGCACTGTTACGACATGTGTCACAGTTGGCGGTATCTTGCCCAGTTCGATATGAAAGTCTGTGGAGAAACAGAGTATGATAAATTATATGTCCAGAAACAATAAAAAAAACTCATAACTGAGTATCAAATAAACAAACACATGGGGGGTCACTAAATAGTTGCACCACATTTGCATGTGATATTTTGCAGAAATAACTTGCGCTTTATTCACTAAACAACCGCTATCTAGTTTAAACAACCACAATCAGCACTAAAATAGTGCTGCATTTTGAGTATTTAAGTCATTGTCATTCTTTTCCTCAAACTTGCCACCTTTCTTTGTAAATAAGGCTCATTATAGATTCTGCTCCATTCACAAAATATACAGCCTGACACAGCAACAATTGCTCAACCAGTGATGTGAGTTTGGGGTAGGACTATCTTTTTGTGCCACCAATGGAAGATGGGGAGAATCTGTCTGAAAAGAGTAGGAATATCATAAAATATTGATACATCGATTTTTGATCAGCACATTATTGTCTTGATACATTTGAGGCATCGATATATTAACATTAGCTAACATTTCAAATAGAAGCCTAATTTATGTGCTTTCCTGTTCAGTCAGTTGGCATTACGTTTAATCTATTCAGGTGCAATTGCTATGGGAGACCACAAGGGGGTGGACATAACATTTATTGTACATAATACTGAAGGATGAGTCGATCCAGTGCAGGTAGCAGTCCAGAGTTGTGAATCTAGTCAGCATAAATACGTTACAAAAGTTTTTATATTTCTTCAAGAATGAACAAAGTGACGATGAGTTTGCAGGTTAGTGTATGAAAATTGTGTAATTGAGCAAACTGAACGATTAGAACTGGCAACATTTATTATGCAATTTATCTGTATGTAGACTTGAATAGGTTTCATCCAAGCTGTCAAACCACAAAAAGACATTCTTTACCTGTAACTGAAAATGCATTGTGTAGGCTATCTGAAACATACCGTATTTGCCATAAATAAAGTCGCACGTTACTTTAAGTCACACCCGGGTCAAAATCGCTTTGAGGAAAAAAAAAACCTTAAGTTGCATCTCTGTATAAGTCGCACTAACATTTCAAACACGCTCTGTGAATACTACAGTACCTCAGAATATACACAGTATTTTTGAGGTTTGTTTTAAATGGAATAATTTGCTTATAGTAGTCGTGTGTAACAGTTTCTCATATTCAATGTGGAAATGTGTTTCACTGTCCCCTTCTGCATATCGCAGCCCCATTTGGTATATCACGGTCCTGTTTCGTGGCCCTCTTCAGCCGAATTAAAAGAAATACTCCTTGTGTAAAATGTCATCTTTACGCTAAGCTAAAATGTTATTACTATTTGCGCCCTGTGGCACTGCAGAATTCTGCGCAGCCTCCGGAGTTGTACCTGGGTGCCACAAACAGACGCCGAGCGGCAGCGGCCTGTGTGCGTACCTTTTTATAGCCGTTTCTAATTTTAAAATGCGCCTATGTTGTCTGCCAGACACATCCGTTAGCAACCACCAAACAATGCCCTAGCAACCACATGGCAACGTACTAAAAACCCACTCAGAACACATTAGCAACTGCATAGCAATTTCTTCCACATCACCTTTGCATTATGGATGTTTTGCACAAGCAAGCACGATTCATATTTTGCCCAGAAAATATGTACATCTATATTTTTAATCTTATTATTAATAAAACATTTAATTATTTATTGAACATTGTAATTTTTTATATTGCTGCTGCTCTCTGTAATACACAATCTTTTGTAGGTTATTGCTTTACTCTGCCTTGTGCCCAAGATTTCAAAGCATCATGTGATGATGGAAGTGACTAGGATTGAATTCCCTGTATCTATCCAATGTTCATTTATGGCCCTTTGGCTTCTGTGGCATTAATGTATATACAAGGGGATGATGGATCATGCACTAGCCAGGCATACTTGAGATGGTTTTGATATATTATTTGTGTGCTGATGCGACATTGTGACACATGCCTCACATTTCTCCAGAGACAATAACAGGGCTGTACCCAGCAGCCATGCAGTTATGCATTTTCATTAAAGCTTAATGAAAGCCTAATTGGATCACTTTATCCCTCTGAGCGTTCAAGTGTCAGGATAGTCATTGATATTCTGTGTTCGGTTCAATCTGATGTTTCTGTAAAGTTTATAGTGACAGTATTATCTCCAAATGCAGAGGATTGAAGATGAACCGTGTTTTGCTGCAGCCATGCAGAAGAGCACATTACCTTTTCTGAGATTTTACATGACTATTTACAGAAGTAGTTCACCTAAAAATGTACTAATGTCTATAAATCTTCAAAAATGACAAAAAAAGAGAAAAAGCACTATGAAAGTAGTTCATATGACTTTTTTGCTAAATCTGAGGAACAGAATATTAGTTGAAATTAATCCTGTGCTTTGTGTGAGGAACAGACTAAAATGTAAGTCACATATTAAATAGAAACAACACAACTTGGTCTGAACCTCATGCAAAGCTTTTGTTTTACTTGTAGTGCTTATAGGAATATAGCACATGAGTGGCCACCTAGTTTCTTAGAATGAACTATCACTATATTTTAGCAAACTGACTTTTCAGTGCTGAATTCTACCTGAATTCTTCCTGGTGAATCAACACTAGTAGCGTACAGCAATTGTGCATTTAATTCACTTTCACACAAATCACAACTATTACAGCAGACAGGGGTGTAAAAAGTACTCATAAATTATACTTAAGTGAAAGTATGGATACTGAGTGAAAATTTTACTCAATGAAAATCCAAGTATCTAGCCAAAAACATACTAGAGTGCAAAGTAAAAAAGTGTTTACATTAAATTGTACTTGTGTATTAAAAAGGTAAAGTAACTTTTTTCCTAGCTCTGACGACTGTCATATTTTTCCCCCAGTGGCATTCACAACCTGGTCATAGAATCATGTTACATTAACTACATTTTTGCTGAATTATTTTTATGTGGCCTGTTGTACATAACACAGAAGTTTCCTGGTGGAATGAACACTAGAGGCACTTTCACTCAAATCACAAGTAAAACGTCAGATCATCAGTTCATAAACACTTACTTTTCACCTTGTTTCAATCTTATTACATATAAACACATTTACTACAACGGATGACTAATTTTAATGTTTGCATCACATAACCAACTACATTTACAAGCTTGTTCAAGTGTAATCAAATTGTGCTGTAGCTCAACTGATAGAGTGTTGCATATGCAATACAAAGGACCAGGATACGAGTCCTGAGGAGCATGCGAGACAACACGTGAGCTGAAAGTGTCATAGAAGCACCACAAAATGACGTGGTTGCTTCAGAAATTGTGTTTTTCATTTGCTTTTAATGACACTATCAGTTTAGGGTAGGGAGATCTGTTTTGTTGATTTAAATCTCAATAAAACATTAACCATTAAAACTTCAACTGTTCTGGAGAAAATTACACTCATTTAAGTGCCACACAGTGGATATTAAACTTCGAAACTGCCCTGAGATGTGTAATGAACCACATAATTTTATTTGTTTATATGTTGCCACAGTCACACAATGTTCATTGTACGGGAGGAGGCACTTAGAAATTGCAATGTCAGAGCACCCAGCCCCTTGGGAAAGATAAAAAAAAAATCTAAATAAGCTTTGAAGAAAGTTAGTAATGTTGTTGGTCTTCTGAGGTATGCTGCCAAACCTTGCTGTTGATGGATAAATAAAAAAATTCATAATTAATATTTTGTCAGATTCCATTATTTTTATTAGAATTATTATTTTCATTATTATAAGTGCTGGTTTTATAGTTATTATTATAATTAATAGTTGCCCAACAACAACAATAATAATTAAGAAAATAGGGAATAGAATGTCATAGATATGATTTAAATATGAAGGCACATGATGTACACATTTAATTACAAAAGCCTTTTGTTTATATATATGCAAGCATTTATTAGTGTTTCTCACTTCATGTTCATAGATTTGAATGAATACGTCACATTCAGTCGGGTGGTCATATATGGTCTAGTCACACAAATATTTCAACGAGTCAGCTCAAATCAGATCCAAATTTTTGGCCTCTGAAAATGGTCAGAACTCAACAGAGCGGACCCTGTGACACTCCATTTGAAAATGACTGACCTCTGGTCTGTCATTTGTTGGATGCAGTTGACATTAAAAATTTGTTTAATCTTCAGCCGGTTCCCACCGCCTCCTTGCCTGTCCTCATACTGTTTTAGAGGTGCTAAAACCTGGGAACTTTGGAGGATGATGCCATCATGGAATCTTCACCACTAGGCAAAGTCATCAAATCCCTCACCAGCATCCAGCAAACCCAGCACCACACCCTCAGAGAGTCACACCTAAAGCAGGAACAGCGGTTCCAACTCTTGGTCATATTCCGGAGCAAAGTCACCAGCGGTTCCGATCCCTGAGGTTCGGGAAATGTGGCCGCCTGTTTGCCTTTGTCCAACAGCTCTGGGATGATTGCCAGAAATGGTTGCTGGCTGAGGGGACCCGTGTTGCCATGGACATCGTCGACATGGTGGTACTGGAGCAGTTTATTCCCCAGCTTGTCAGAGTGGGTCCAGTGCCACTGGGTCGCTGGTAGAGGCTGACCAGCTGGCAGAGGACTACATGGCAGCATTTATGGGAGGCATTGAAACGGTTTCTTTTTCTCTCTCTCTTGCATCTCAACCCCCCTCTTGCCCCTCCTCTTCCCATCCTGTTCTGGCTCCCCGGAAGTGAGGAACCCCACCCAAACCCCTTCCCCGAACTAAGTGGTCCTTCCCCGTATCTCCCACTTCTCCTGTCTCTCTCCGCTCTCCTTCCCAGATTGAGGTACCCCCACGAGTAAGGTAGGGAGGCCTGGCCTGGTCTGGTGGGGCTGTGGGGAAGCCGGGCCCTTCCAGGATCAGTGCTCTGCGATAGATGTGGCGACACTGATAAAAGTATAGAGTAGAGGCTGCAGTTAATTCCTTCCTCACCCATCCACTGATTTTAGGGACAAATTGTCCTAGTTTTAAGAATCTATTAAGGAAAATATGTGTGGATGAGTCCTGTAGAATGTTGTCTAGTGTGTGACGTATGATGCTATGGCTGGAAAGGCGGTACCAGGGCCGTCTACGTATGATCCGCATCATGATGACACAGGGGATAGAGTTCCTGTGAGGATTTCCCTTTAGAGCAGTAATGGGATGAGTCTCTCAAACACGCATTTGACCAAGTGTGAGTTGGTAAAAAACTCTGGCCTGACGTCGCACTCGCATACTCATATTTTTCTATTATAAAATGTAGGTTGTATCGAGTGATGTAGGACACTCAAACGAAAGAAAATACAACCCAATTGTTAGTACCGAAGAGTTGTTGGGAAACCCTTTTCCAGGCGGCTCATCATAATCCAATGGCTGTTCATCTAGGGCATGAGAGAACACTTAACCGAGTAATGGGCCATTTTGTTTTTTTGGCCAGGCATTCACGGGGATGTTCGCAAGTGGTGTGCGGCATGCCGTGAATGTCAGTTGGTGAATCCACAAGCCACCACAAAAGCATCATTGCGTGCTCTACCTCTAATCGAGGTCCCCTTTGAAAGAATTGCCATGCACCTCGTCGGGACATTAGAATGGACCGCATGCAGACATCGCTTTGTAACAGTTGTGGTTGATTATGCAACACGGTATTCAGAAGCAGTGCCCCTGCACAACATCTTGGCACGTAGTGTTGCGGAGGGACTCTTTAGAATAATCTACCTAATGGGGATTCCAAAAGAAATCCCAACTGATCAAGGCACAACCTTTATGTCATGAACATTATGTGAACTATATGAATTGTTAGTTATTAAATCGATTCACACCATTGTTTACCACCCACAAACGGATGGGTTGGCGGAACAATTTAATAAAACCTTAAATATGATTTGCAAGTTTGTACATGAGGATGCTATAACTTGGGATAAGTGGCTCGATCCCCTGTTATTTGCTGAGCGAGAGGTCCCGCAATCCTCCATAGGGTTTTCCCCATTCAAGCTACTGTATGGGCGTCGGCCATGCGGCATGCTCGACTTCATTTGGGAAGCTTTATCTAGGAGATAAAGTGCTTGTATTGCTGCCCACCTCAAGCTCTAAATTACCTTAAGGGCCCTTTGAGGTCACAAGGTGAGTTGGAGATCTCGATTGGCAGTGCTCTCGCATGAGATGTAGGGTTGTGAGAGTACTGGTGCTGTACATTAGTGACTAAGTAGACTAAGTACAGCACCGTGGAGGAGTGTCTGGTGAACAAGTGGGCTGTCCTCACTCTCCGCTACTAACTGCTGGGGGCAGGCCTTCACCCTCTGTTCAGATCACGCCCAACTCCAATGTCTCCACTGCATAAAAGATATCAACAGGTGAACCTGGCACTTCAGCCATTCAAATTTGAGGAGATCCAAAGACTAGGAGTGCAGATGGCTGTGGCTGACTTCCTCTCCAGAAATGGGGGAGAGTTGGCAGGCCGGATGTTGCCCTGGCCGGAGTCGGGTGGTGGAGATATGTGGTGTATGTCTGCGGGAGAGAGAGAGCAGTAAGGCTTGTCACCTGGGTTGTAATTATCTGTAACACCTGTCTCTTATTGTAGTAATGATGGAGGGAGACTCAAAAGCCGCACCAGCTCATCGAGAGAGAGAGAGAGAGAGAGAGAGAGAGAGAGAGAGAGAGAGAGAGAGAGAGAGAGAGAGAGATGCATGTGGCTGTGTTGCACGTTTGTTTATGTTGGTTTTAAGTTTGACATTAAAACTTTGTTAACTCTTCAGCCGGTTCCCGCCGCCTCCTTGCCCATCCTTAAACTGTTACAGCTTATTTTTCGCACTATTACTCACACACTGCTGTTTTATGATGTCAAAACGCTAACTATGAAACATCATTAAAAAATAGTACTATTAGACTCACCTGATAGTGTTGTACTTTGATATCTGAAGTACACGGTTCGAGACCAGTCAAGCATTCAAGCTGGTACATAAGCGAGAGTGTCATAAAAGTGGCACGAGATGATGTGGTTGCTTCTGAAAATGTGCAGCTCATTTCACATTTTATTTTTGGACATTATTGGTTGGAGTTAGGCATTGGTTTAGGGTGAGGATGTCCATTTTGTGTCCACCTCTCATTTGATTTTAGATCACTATTGGTCAGGTTTAGGTTAAAATTTTAGGGAGTTACGTTTACTAATTTTAACCTCCATATAATATTTACCTTAAAAACCTTGTGTGATTACAACATGATTTCACTCACTTTTGGCACCCCCTGCTGGACATTTGACTTGGAAAATGCAGCCAAACAATAGGCATGTCATTTCATTTTGTGAAAATGTTGCTACTATCAGGTAATGTTCATGAGGCCAGGCTGTATATGGAAATTTGTTGGTGTGCTTTTATCATGGTATTTGTCATTTTTAGTCTTGACAAACATGGTCACTTTGAACTGCTCTAATATGGAAAAATAGCTTTGTGAAGTTTCTTTAAAATTGTCCTTCTGTGTTTCATTGAAAATAACAGCATCCAGGTTTTTTTTTCTTCTTAAAATCAAGACACCACATGTCAGAGTAGTACAGAGTGGTTCTTAAAAGGAAGAAAAATCCATCAATATGGTCTGAAATAAATGGGAATGGGATGAGATTGAACCCTTCATTATGGTAGAAGATGAACTATCCTAAGGTCAGGGAGGTCAAGCATAAACAAGGTTTAGCAGTGGAATATGGCATTACTGGTGGTCAAGGTGACCTAAAGAATAGCCACATGTGATTTATCGGACGTGTGTGCCTGCCTGCCTGCCTGCCTGCCTGCCTGCCTGCCTGCCTGCCTGCCTGCCTGCACTGGTGTGCATTTAAGAATGACTTTGTCCATTAAATAGATCGATAATTTTTAGTTGCTAGGTCATTAGCCATGTCTACTGTCCCTGTCTCTATTCTCTTAACACAGTAAACATGAAAGTGAAGAGTACAGTAATATTATGTACATATTTCACTTCTTTTTAAATACATATTGATCAAGCTGTGTGCAGGCGCATCGCTGAATCACACATTGGTGCAATGAGTTTGTCCCTGGTAGCTGGCTCACAGTTATTGCAGACATCAGCACTGTTAAAAAACATGCAGTGCCCTATCACTTGAGGTGTGCCCTGAGAGTACAGGGAGTTGACACATTGCTGCGTTCCTGGAATAACATACGAAAAACTGACTCTGGCAGTTTGCCTCACATTACACACTATAATATATAATTAACTATAATATAGATTCCACTATAATAGTGTGCTAATGCATCTTTAAAGCATGAATTCACAATGGTTTGGTATGTCATTGAAATTAATTGTATGTTAACAAGATATTCCTGTGTTTGCACATGTTAATGAAAGTAAGATGAGACAATGTCTGTAATAGTGGCAGCGATAGCGAAAGCCAGATGTACTCCCACAAAGTCACATGACATCAGGCACATCCCCTGCCTTGCTGGTTTGCTGGGCTCAGCTTGACTCCCAGTATATTCCGGCTGGTCTTTTTGATGGCTTTAGAATGGTTTTGGACAGTTTTCGGAAGGGAGGCCAGCACCAACTGAAGATCAGCTTGGCCAGGACAGGAGACAAACAAGACCAGCAAACCAACATAGGCTGTTTTTTTTTGTTTTTTTTGTTTAGTTTTTTTTTATGGGATAGCTGCGCTGCAAATTGCTTATAGATAAATTCTGTGTTGATCACTGACGAGAAAATATACAGAAGCAGATGGAAGAGGAAGTATAATTGATTACACTGAATTGTGTTGTCATACAATGTGAAGGCACAGAAATGTATTGACAGGGTGATGGTATTCCAGTAGCCTCAAACCACAGCTGGGTATGCCTTGCAAAATCCCATTGTATTCCAGACACTGACAATTTTTTGCTGATCTAGATAGACTGAGAAGTCATTGAAACACTAATAAGCCAGTCCTAATCGTGATTAAAAACAGTGCAGGCTGTTGAATATGCATTTGGTAACATCACTGAGTGACTGTCCTTGGAAAGCACTGTATAATAAAAAAAAAAAAACACTACAATTATCTAATACAGTATAGTGGTGAAATGAGTTCTTGGCGAGTGGAACAAAGCATTTTAAAGTAATTGTGGAGGTGGTGATGTATTGTTGCTACGTTAATGTACCAGCAGGTTAAACCTATCCAAAGGTTTATTTATTCATCATAGTTAATTATTTTAGAATTGCCTCCCTTAAAAACTAGAATCACAGAATAGTTTTATTCAGGGTTATACATTACATATTACATTTTGGGGGGCATGGTCTCAAGTGGGGGAAAAAAGGGCACTTCTCATAATTATTATTTTTATATTATACACAACTCTTGACTTCCTTACTAATTTATTTTAATTCCCTCACCCTCATGCAATTGTTTCATACTCAACAGATTTCTACAAAATATTGAGATTTTGTTCTTTTTTGCTTGCATGTCATCTTTTACTCTAATGGAAAGAAAACTTCAAAAATACACATTTAGATGGTGTTTGTTTTAAGCCTCGTACCCTCCGTCTGTTTGCATCTGTAGATTTCTTCTAAATTAACCAAAACAAGTTAATCTGCATATTTATACATACAATTTCAGGGGAAAAGACTCGATGTAAGTCATAAACTGGGGAAGTTCTGTTGTGATATCCCTTAGTTATTTGTTTATCTTATTCACCTGCAGTGCCTTGTCAAATGTATGCAAATTAGCACATTTAGTTAATGCATAATTTGCATATCAATGTGGTGATTTTGATGACGTTATTAGACAAATTCTACTGTATTCACCTGTAGTGTCTTCATTAATTACAGTGCATTAGCCTGTATGGCCATGAGATAGATGGGAGGGGCTGCTGCCTGCCTGTTTTCCAGTCTGTGTGTCTGATGTGCCGATGTGTGCTGTGCGGAGAGACGGGGAGAGAGGGAGGGAGAGAGATAGAGAGAGAGAGGGAGGGCATTGTAACTTGACAAAGTCAATCTCCCGACCTGATATTTAGATTTTTTTATTAAAAAAATATATATTTGTTTGACAGGGAAGCTGTACGCAAAAAGGAATGCATTCATTTATATTAAAAAAAAAAAAAGAAAAAAAAAGCACCCCAGAAAAAAGGGCACTTTCTCTCGAGGAAGAAAAAGGGCAGGTGCTCAAGCCCCTTTTGATGTCTATGTGTGCACATGCCTGATTTTATTGTGGATGTCCAAAATGGGTCCACAATGAGCCTATTGCCACACTTTCCAAAAGCTGGAGAATTGAGGGAAGAAAAAGAAACTGTATTTTGCCATTTTTATATATATATATATATATATATATATATATATATATATATATATACACTCACCTAAAGGATTATTAGGAACACCTGTTCAATTTCTCATTAATGCAATTATCTAATCAACCAATCACATGGCAGTTGCTTCAATGCATTTAGGGGTGTGGTCCTGGTCAAGACAATCTCCTGAACTCCAAACTGAATGTCAGAATGGGAAAGAAAGGTGATTTAAGCAATTTTGAGCGTGGCATGGTTGTTGGTGCCAGACGGGCCGGTCTGAGTATTTCACAATCTGCTCAGTTACTGGGATTTTCACGCACAACCATTTCTAGGGTTTACAAAGAATGGTGTGAAAAGGGAAAAACATCCAGTATGCGGCAGTCCTGTGGGCGAAAATGCCTTGTTGATGCTAGAGGTCAGAGGAGAATGGGCCGACTGATTCAAGCTGATAGAAGAGCAACTTTGACTGAAATAACCTCTCGTTACAACCGAGGTATGCAGCAAAGCATTTGTGAAGCCACAACACGCACAACCTTGAGGCGGATGGGCTACAACAGCAGAAGACCCCACCGGGTACCACTCATCTCCACTACAAATAGGAAAAAGAGGCTACAATTTGCAAGAGCTCACCAAAATTGGACAGTTGAAGACTGGAAAAATGTTGCCTGGTCTGATGAGTCTCGATTTCTGTTGAGACATTCAGATGGTAGAGTCAGAATTTGGCGTAAACAGAATGAGAACATGGATCCATCATGCCTTGTTACCACTGTGCAGGCTGGTGGTGGTGGTGTAATGGTGTGGGGGATGTTTTCTTGGCACACTTTAGGCCGCTTAGTGCCAATTGGGCATTGTTTAAATGCCACGGCCTACCTGAGCATTGTTTCTGACCATGTCCATCCCTTTATGGCCACCATGTACCCATCCTCTGATGGCTACTTCCAGCAGGATAATGCACCATGTCACAAAGCTCGAATCATTTCAAATTGGTTTCTTGAACATGACAATGAGTTCACTGTACTAAAATGGCCCCCACAGTCACCAGATCTCAACCCAATAGAGCATCTTTGGGATGTGGTGGAACGGGAGCTTCATGCCCTGGATGTGCATCCCACAAATCTCCATCAACTGCAAGATGCTATCCTATCAATATGGGCCAACATTTCTAAAGAATGCTTTCAGCACCTTGTTGACTCAATGCCACGTAGAATTAAGGCAGTTCTGAAGGCGAAAGGGGGTCAAACACAGTATTAGTATGGTGTTCCTAATAATCCTTTAGGTGAGTGTATATATATATATATATATATATATATATATATATATATATATATATATATATGTGACAATGGGTTTATTTTATTTAAATATTGGTGAAAAAATGCAAAATTCATAGGCCTTAGTCAGGGTAGATGGCATATTTAAAAATTATTTAAAAACAAGTCTGTGAAGGATTGAAGTTCAGTCTATAATTCAATTAGTTTTACTGTCCAAATGTCAAAGTCATATTTAATTATCATAACCCATGTTTTTAACTGAGTTTAAGTTGTTGGTTTTTGCAAAAAACTAAACATGGCATCACCCTTGACTAAAGTCTATATAGCATGTGCCATTATTGTGATGTTTGGTGGCTTAATCAGAGAAATAGTCCACATACTGCACATATTGTCACATGGAGTTCTGGAGAAATTACTCTTTCACAGAGATAAACGTTTTCAGAAGATACAGAAGTTGCAGCATTTGTTTTCCATCCATCAATATATATTACATATATTATATTTGGTTATGTTTGTTGTTTACATGCATAATTTGCACTAATTGCACGTATTTACATGATTTGTTGAACACATACAAAACCAGTTCTGTCTTTTTAAGAAAACTGGCTTTTACCATATTAAATAAGTACATATTGATTACAGAGGACTCGAATGGCTTTACCTCAACCATGCCGTGTATGAATATCACTACATCTTTTGACATTTCTCTGTAAACAAGACTTATTATATTAGGTCATCTCAATTAAATGTGTATTTTTTTACATGTTTCTATAGAAGTTAATAGTAATTTTGAAACATAGGCTATGTATAAAAAAATGACTACTCATGTGAGATGAAGAGTTCAGTCATATCAGTAACTTAACAAAAGCTTTTTTATTCTACATGGGGCAGGGGTACCTCATGGGGGCTGCCATGTTAGCATCACATGACCAGCTGAATACTGCTTGCTTAATCCAGAGACTATTTAGCTGAGATGAGCCACTTCCATTTAAATGAATGGGAGCAATTGAAACGTCAAGCCAAGAAGCTCTTGTGCCCAATGATCAACGGATGTAATAAGAATGTCCCACCTTACAGGTAAATGAGCCAATCACCTTTTAGTTACAGACATCGCCTGTAAATCAACTCGCTAACGTACATGCACTTAGATATACAACCCTGGAAAATTGCGTGTTTATCCTAATATGAGGTAAAGCACAATTCATTATTCCAATTTTATTGCTGATTAGAAATATGTTCTTTGATTGTATCTTGATCAACCATTTTTGAGATTTCGGTGTCCCCCCATTCAAGTTGACAGGAGCTGCACTGTCAAGACTGGAATTAGCCTCCCGAGAACATTTTAAAATTGACAGACAGTGAAAACCAAAAAAGACCCAAAAAAGTTCACTTTTAAGGATATTTACATATTTTTACTTTAAAACAAGATCAAGTTCTGTTTGATAAAACAAGTTCTTGAGATTAACTAAATTGTTAATTGCACACCTATGATATATATAGTTCTATAGTATTTTTCTATTGCAAACAAATACCTCCAAGCTAACCAAGTTACATGTTGCCGGAGCACAACTCTATTAGTAGTAAAAGCTGGCTCAACCTAAGGTTGCCAGCCCTGATGTACCAAACATCCATGCCAGGGCTCCTGAGTGCTTGGTATTTTAAACTCTGCACACCCTGGCTGTCAGCACCGTGTAGACACTTTGTATGCACTAAAAGCGTTGCTCTCAGACAGAGGGGACCATCAAACTGTTGGCTGTGGCTGGTCTAACCCAGAGAGAGTGGCTGGGCTTTCATGTGCCCACACTGAGCCACTCATCGTTCTGAGCTTGGCTGCTCTGATGACACCTAGCATGTGGGAGTACAGGCATGGAGGTCCTGCCTCTAATAACAGTCTCCATACTCATTGTGGAAGAAGATGGGAGCCACACACACACACAAAGAGCCACACTTTCTCCTTTGGAAGATGAAAGGCCTGCCTGATGAGGCGCTGCTAATTGAGGCTGTTTGAGTGGTGGTTTTGTGCTCTGAAAATATGCCCTGCTGTTCTCACTACTGGTTTAGGAATAAAAGAACTCTACTGCTCTTTAGACTGTAGGTTAGGCTTGAGGGGCATTAGCTGCCCAACGCAATGGCTTAAGTACCTAAAGTGCAGAGACTGATGGTTTTCAGACCAGGTCCATTGCTCTGGGTAGGTGAGTGACCAGTTTGACTAATTTCTAAAAAAGTTTGAACTGAGAAGTACATCAATATAGCCAATACATCTATTTCTGATGACAAAGACCAATGTCCATTAATTTTTTCTAAACTTGTATGACCTTTTCTTTCTTCTGTGAAACACAAAAGTAGAAAGTTGGAGAAAGCCTCAGTCACAATTCGTTTTGATGGTTTGTAAAACAGATGCAATTAAAAAGAATAGTGACTGAGGATGCCATTCTGGCCACCATCTCCTTTTGTAGACGAAGGCCATAAAATAAAATGTATGATCTTGTGAAATTTACGTGACCATGGCAACATATTTGCAAACCAAAATTATGTACTGTACTGTATTACACATTTGGCTGCAGTTTCCCAGGGGGCACTAAAAACAAGTAAAATTATGATGTTATCAGATGAGATTTGTAAGATGAATCTTAGATGGATGTTTTAATAAGTAAAACAAATGTAAAAATATGCCTAAGTGTTAAACTCATAATCAGCCATTGTACTCGTGATTTGCGTGAAAGTGAATAAAACACACAGTTGTTGTAGTGCCTCTAGAGTTAATTTCACCAAGAACTGAAGCAAAACATAGAAAGTGGCAGATAAAAGTCAGTTTGCAAAATGTAGTTATAGTAATGTTCATTCTATTAGACTAGGTTGCTATACATATGTGGCCTGCTCCATCATTTTAAGTGACAATGACCCAGAATCGCATTTAAAATGTTATGCACTAACATTTTAAAACCGATTTATATTTCAATTTCTAATCCTTTGCTTAGATAAATCATTTAAATTACTGTCATCAAAACTATTTTTAAAAGGGACTTAAAAGATGGCAAAACATTTTCAGACATTATATGACAGAATTGAAAGATTTATTCAAGCACACATTAAATAATGAAGAAATAATTAAGTTAAATTAAATTAAAAATATATATATATTAAACATTAAAACAGGGACACACACCTCTTGCATTTTTAGTGGGCACATGTGCATATCAATTTATTTTAGCAATATGCTCTTCTCTAGAGTTCAACATTTTTCAAACTAACTATGAACAAACTATGTGTTCCAGCGAATCCTTAAAAAGTCTTAAATTCAGTTTTCCAAAATGTAATGTCATAAAATCTTAAATATCTTAAATGATACAACAGAAGTCTTTATTTTTATTTAAAGAGGTCTTAAATTTGGGGCGGAAAGACGGTAATCGTAATATGACCTAATGTGATTATCAAACTTCAAAAGAATACGATTTAATTAAATAAATGCATGCACTGCATCCTTCAAAGTGAATACCCAGCACTGTTGTATTTTCTCCAAGCATGCGGGGCTTGTGAGTGTTTCCAGCTGTTGCTGAGCAGTTCGCAATCATTAAGCCATGTCTGAAATTTATGACAAGTGATCACTAATGATCACCTGTTGATGATTTAATGTTGATGAAATATGACAATGTTTACTTTTAATTGTTTATACTGTAATACATTGTAAATTAATGTAGAAGTGCATGTTTTATATACCTTATTTGTTGAATGAGCAGCTGGATGCAGTGAAGAGCAAACAAAAATAAAAAAGAAAAACTAAGAACATTTCATAAAGGCTACCAATTAAAAAAAAAAAAACTATTGGCAGACTAACTGGCTTTCTTTCAACATCTTATCAAATCAGCACAATCCAATATCGGTCGACCTCTAATTTGTATTTATTTTATAATGGTACACAAACCAATTTTGTGATGTATATGTGGAAAACATGTCTTAAGTATTTTAAACGTGCATACATCCTACC
This sequence comes from Moxostoma hubbsi, assembly GCA_032164185.1. Taxonomy (NCBI): domain Eukaryota; kingdom Metazoa; phylum Chordata; class Actinopteri; order Cypriniformes; family Catostomidae; genus Moxostoma; species Moxostoma hubbsi. Next base: position 21,508,949 of record JAVLUX010000023.1, on the reverse strand, counting down.
CTGTTTTACTGATAAGCAATGTTAAGGCCATGTTGAATGTGTATCTTCCAACATCCCCTATGATGTTCATTCATGTGATTGACAGACCACATTAAAGAGCATGAACAAAAACATATCATTTGAATTCTATGATAACATTGACATCAATAAGAACACAGAACAGTAAAAAAAATAACGTTTTTGACCAAATTTCTAGTTTTTTCCAGAAATGGCTTATTGCAACTTCAAACTCATTTTGTAAAGGCTCTGCCAGTTTGGGTTGTTAGTTCTTGTTATAGGTATGGTCTGTTTATTATTATGCATTAGATGTTTATGTGATTGAGCATCAGCAAGGTGTAAGATTGAAAAAATCATAAAAGTAAATGGATCCTTTTCATATTTGGAACTCAGAAGCAAACTAGCAGTAGTAGCAAGATAAAAAGATGTAAATAGGAGACCAATTTAATAGAAATTAATTATGTTACCTTACCATGAATTTATAAATCCATCGCAGCAGTGTTGACTATAGTTTTCTAAATTTACCCTGCTAAATTATGGTAGAAAATCAATTTTAAAAAGGCTGAAATGGGTCCATAAAACATTAACCACAGAAAACTGCCCACTCATGATATTACATCTTAATACTATATATACACAAATACACAAAACAGTATGCAACTACTGTACATCATTTATGACAATTCTGAAAAATTTAAAGCATTGCTTCCTTTTGGACATCTACCAGAAATTAATAGTGTCTAATATCCAGAACCCCTTCTTCTCGAACCTTTCTAAAAAAAACTGTCACGTTCCATCCAGCCTACAGCTTGGCTAAGCACTTCTAAACCTTCCTGCTTCTTGATCGTAAGAGGCGTCCACTTAATGGAGAAGCATTATAATACATGAGGAGCACTGATTATATCGAGTTCTTCCTCTCATTGGGCTAGCCGTCAAGGAGCACAAAGGGTGTGTAAGTTTAGCTCTATGCTTGTGGAATGTATCAGGTACTAGGGAATGCATGATGACATTGGACATTGAAGTGTCCCTGTGTTGCATGTGTAGGTGGTTTTCAACAGGCACTAAAGCATCGTTTCACCTCATTTGCTTCCCTGGCTCCAATTTCAACAGTCACCACAACCACAAATTTTTGGCACTCAGGAAAGATATTGGCATGGAAATGGAGCTGAAGTGGATTTAAATGGTTTGAACAGTTGTTCTGAAAGGATAGTTGTGTTGTTCACAATGGCAGTTTAAAGCTGTGTGGTCTATGGCACAATAGATGCAGTGAAATTAAAACATATTCAGACAGCTAAAATTGAATAGATATTCCCTGCTGAATTCACACATGCCTTTCATTCATAAATCAGGTGTAAAGGATCATTTTAGAAATGGTTCTTGCTTATTATAAGTGATCTTATGTGGTAAATGAAGTATAATACAACAGTACTTGGTTGCCCAAGCATTTACTACAGACAGTATTCTTAAAGCTTTGAGAAGTTACTACAAAAGCCAATGAATGGGCCTGTAAATCATACTGACAACACAATACACTTGATTTGGACCACGCTTCTTGGTTCCCACTCCATGCAGGCCCATTAAAGGTTTTACAGATTATTTACAACTTAAAAGAATGGTTCACCTAAAAATACAAATTCTGTCATTATTTACTCACAATCATGTTCCAAACTCAAATGACTTTCTGTCATCTGCAGAACACAAAAGGACTAAAGTAAAAAAAATGCCTATTGTTCTTAAAGTAGTCCATTTAACAAGTGTGTCATATACCAAGTCTTCTGAAGGCATCCATTCATTGTTATGATGAACAGACCATAATATAAGTAATTAATCAAATTAAACTTTTTAAACAGCACTGAAATCCAATTGGGTTGGTATGTCGATAACATCAAACCTCATTGGTTCTTGCACATCTTGTGACCAAATGTCATGATGTCATGTCATAAAAACCATCATACAAGGTGATCAGATGCTTTTAAAAAAACTAGGTATTTGACGTACATGTCGCGCAAACTACTTTTTTACACATTTGGGAGCTTCATTAAGCATTAGAATGAGTCCGTATTTTACTGTCCATTAAATTATTTCCTTTTGAAGAAAGATAGTCATTTGGGTTTGAAATGGCTTAAGGATTAGTAAATCATAAAATCTATGGATCTGTGGTATGCTTTTTGTTACCACGATAATTTTAAATGGTCTTTTAAATTGTCTCTCAAAAGAGTCATACAATTACAATGGAATACTTAAAAGCAAGTGCACCAGAGGATTTAACAGCAGGAATATGAAGCTTGAATGTTTTTGAAAGAATTTATCTGAATCTTTCTGCCCAAAAAAAAAAAAGGATTTTACTTGAGTGAATTTATCTAATCTTCTTATTTAGATGAGAACTTTCTATGTGGAGGAACTTTTTGTCAGTGGTGGTAATCAATAGCATGCCAAACACATATTGCATAGTCATTATATACATTAGTTATATGAAAATACCCAGAATTAAAACACTGCTCTCTGGAATACTTGATTCTGATTGGTCAATCGCAATGTGTACTATAAGGGATAATGTACAGCCTGCCTGTCATTATCGCAAAATAAACCCCTTCAGTATCTTATAGGGCCCTTCTGCTTCACAGGGTCCTGATCACCCTGTCAGGGTTTATTTTGCAATAATGACAGGTTGGCTGTACATTACCACTTACAGTACACATTGATAAAAGTTAATATATGATGGAAAACTCTCTATGGTAGAAATATCTTTAATCTTTCCTTTTCTTACATTGAGAAACCAAGCAACACAATAACTGAAACTGAAATATAGTAGCTGAATTGTTAATGTGTTCTATAGACTATGACTCACCCCTCTCGCTGCGCCTCTCCTCTTTCCAGCTCTTGAATGACCCCCAGCAGCACTTTGATGGTTTCTTGACTAGAGCTGATCAGAGCCTCCATGGCTTGAAGCTTGGCTTTCACATTCCCACCTACCCCAGGGAGAGCAATCAACTGCCCCGCTGTGCCCTGCCGTGACTCGGCGGTACCCACGCTTTGACTACTATGACAGTGAGTCTGCATGTGGGCCTGGGAGACACAGCTAGATGAATGCGGCAAAGCTAAGCTATTCAACTGCATTGAGTCTTTTTTGCATTTGCAGCTTCCTGAGTGACTCTCTAGGCATTCCACTTGTGTCAAAGACGTCCATGCAATAGGGCCAGAAATCTTAAAACAGTCACCTCTGGCCTGCAGAGGTTCAGTTGATGTGGTAGAGGAGGTTCTCTTGGCACAGTTTGACTGCTGGCCTGTCCCTATCTCACTCTCACTGGGTAATCCTTTGTGTTTGGCCCTGCTCCCTGGGATATTGCCCTCTCTTCTTGAGTCCAACTGATCCGAAACTGTGTCTGTATCTCTGCCCTGGCATGATGGATCTGGGCAGAGTTTTCCATTTGGGCAGTCAGGCCCAAAACATAAGTCCTTAGCAGCACTACACTGTGGCGTACTGTGAAGCAGTACTCGGGTCTTCTGCACCCTGCCGTCACATTGCCGTGCCCCTTTCTCCTCAACCTTTACGTCACTCAGAAGCCCATTATTGTGATCTGGGTAGTTTTCCACCAGAGCAGTGTGTTTGATGACATTCCCCTTCTTGCGTTCGAATGGGAAAGTCTGATATCGCTTTTTCAAGTCTGGAGAGGTTTGCACACCTGTGCTCTTTGTGACGTTGGGGATAGAGCGCCGTGCTGGCATGGTCATGTACCGCCTGTGAATGACCTTGCAGGAAACAGAGCGGGCTCTGGCACTTCTGTGGGCAACCTCATTCTGTGCCTCGCAGATGTCTTTGAAGTGCACCTGCAGTGCTTTGTTTCGCTTGCGTACAGTGCCCGTCTGACCACCTCTCTCTCCTCCCAATGAAGGACCATCGGACTCTGAGTCCGACTCTGAGCTTGACAGAGTGCAGCGGCCTGCCACCTTACTGACCATAACTCCTGCAAGAGAGAAAGAGAACCTGTTTACACCTGGTATTAAGATCTGTTTCAGGTGATCTAATCAGAAGTCGAAAGTGCTACATACAAATATAAACATAAATGATACAAAACTTTTTTGTTATTCGATCACGCAAACCACATTGAGGTAGTCAAAAACGTGATCATATTGCTTTTGTAGTGTAATTGCTAATCCGTCTTGATGCTCCCTTTCACTGCACATCTTGCAATTGCAGTCTCTAGGCATGATCATGATTTCAAGCTCGAATACATTTCCTAGTGCTTGTCGCATGTGCAGAGTGCTAGATGGCACTAGGAAGTGTCATCGAGATTGAAATCATAACCGCCAAGGAGACTGCTGATGTCAAGATTTAGGGTGAAAAAGGAGTTATATTTAGGTCTGTTCTCAAGCAAAATGTATTAAGATTGCTTCAGAAGACACTGATTAAACAAATGGAGTCTTATGGATCACTTTATGTTGCCTTTATGTTTTTTTTTCGAGCTTGAAAATTTGGACCCAATTCAATTATAGTTCAAATTTTCGCCATCATAATATATTTGTATGTGTTCTGTGGAAGAAAGGAATTTGTACAAGTTTAAGACGAAGTAAAGGTGAGTAAATGATGAGAGAATTATAATTTTTGGGTGAAATCTTGCCCAAAACCCCAACCCTAAACCTAAGAGTCAGTACATTTTACAGAGATGTAGTGAGTGATGTATGTAGTTGTGAAATCTGACAAAATCTCCTCTAAATCTGATCACAAGTGGTCACAGGAGAAGCATATGAGACTTGTTATTACCAGGTATCAGCGGAGATGTGTCTCTCCTGACTACTTTTGATAAGATCACCTGAGACAGATCTTAATACCAGGTGTGAACAGGGCCAGAACAAGAGAGAGAGAGAGAAAAAAAGAGAGAGAAAGAGTGTTTACAGTTAATGACATTGCAGTGATTGCAGCTGAAGCACAGATGGCCTATTTTGTCTTTTCCTCAGCACACAACATTCTGGCAGTCAAAGTGTGTGTGTGTGTGTGTGTGTGTGTGTGTGTGTGTGTGTGTGTGTGTGTGCGCGCGTGTGTGCGCGTGTGCGTGCGCGCAAGTGCGTGTGCGTGTGTGTGTGTGTGTGTGTTGTTTAGCAGTGGAAGTCACAGCTGACATGAGGCAACCCACATTCACGCTCTCTCATTACACTTAGGCTTCATCTCTCTAATGAGACTACATGGGATATGGGGGCTGAAGCACAGGCCGCCAGCTAGACAGAACTGGGCTTTTGAATCATCAAATATGAAATGTAACTCAACACTTGATGGCAAATACAGAACCCCAAGAAAGCATGACACCCAAATTAAGAGGAACAAAATGGTGTATACAGATCCGAGCAGAGAGCATTAAAAAAATTGGCAAAAGTGTAAAACCACTCTCCACAGAAAGAGTGTTCTATGATGCACATGACAGTGGTGGCACTTATTTGGACCAGAACAAGCTGTTGATATGCATTTGAACAGACATTATGGCTGGTACCAAACATTCTTCCATATACTAATGCTAATGGATATCTAATGAATATTTTAATATTCAGTGGGCAAGCAATAATGTGATAAATAATTTTATTTTCAACTAAGGCTTGCATATTTGATTGTATGATCAGAAACTAGATATGCCAAATCTCATCAACACCACAATGCTAAGTTGTCGTGGATGTTTGCAGGGGGTTGCTATGTGGTTGTTAAGGTAGTCAGGGTGTATGTTAGGGTGTTTCTGGGGTGTTTTCTGGGGAGTTGTTGTTTAAGTTAAAAGAGCTCAACCCCATGTCTCAATCATTTTCAGGTTCCAGATATGTCTGGGATCCCTCTTTCAATGTAAGTCTAGCATTTTTTTTTCATCTGTATTATCATCCACCAGGGGACAATCACAAGGCTAAATGGTTAGAAAAGTAATAACACACCTCTTTGAGGTATCTTTGATATCCAGTGCGGAACAAGTTGTGTGTGTTGTTCAAGTCCCTAACCATAAAACTGAGCTATAGTAATACATATGCTTACTTTAGTGAGCACCACTAATTCTGTTTTAAATTACAGCTCAACACCAAAACTCTGTTTTAGCTCACTTGGATCACCAAGCACTAATATTGTTTGGTGAATAAATTCCATGAACAAAATTTGTAGCAAGCCATGTAATGTAAAACAAATGTTTCGATGTGTAGATAAATATAGTGGCAAGACAGTTTTCCTTCTGCATCATATTTATTTCACTCAGCTGTGGCCTATCATTTACTATTAGTCACTGCATTGTCTGGCAGGCTCCGTAACAGGGACGAATACAGATGGACACCATGTCATCCATCAGGCAGCAGCAGTGTCTTGCAATGTCTGATTTCACTCCCAAAGCTTACCTGACTCGACAGTGATAACACTCATCCTCCTTGAGTCATTGAACTACACCCTTAACGATTCAGTCAGCTTTTGCATCTCAAAATATTTCCATAATTCCTGGTGTGAATCGTCCTGTCAATTTCTGGAGCCAATAGGGCGAGGTAATTTCAGCTAGGCCACGGAACACACAGGGGCGATAGTGTATTTTCATGTGCTGTGTGCAATGTATTAGCACCCTATTCACAACAGGAATTATGCAAAAGAAGTAATGCCACAAACATGACCAAAAAATTATTTAGCACTGAACACAATTTGCACACAATTCCTGATCTTACCGGTCGATTTTGATTGCCACAGACTGCTGCAATCTGCCACACTTACTGGGAGTACAGTGTCGCTCCACCATTGTGATCCTGACACCTGAATCGCACTCAATACACTGCACATCTAAATACAGTATATGCACGGTTATAACACTCTTTTCATCATTTAATAATTTGCTGCTGCCATAATCAATAGAAAATGTGCACAAACATTGATTACAATTCTGTGTAATGTCTGCTTTTTGTAGGTGGTAACAGCATGACATTAATCACGTCATGTAATTCACACTACAATAGAGTTTTGTAAATAAGGGACAATCTATTGTGAGTTATTGGACCCTTTTCACAGACTGTGACACATTTTTGCCTTAATTTAGCAGTTTAAATCTAGCAAACTTGTATATGAAAAAATACAATATATATATATGTGTGTGTGTGTGTGTATGTGTATGTGTATGTGTATGTGTATGTGTATGTGTGTGTGTGTGTGTGTGTGTGTGTGTGTGTGTGTACATTTTTAAAACTGTTATATTACCATTAATTAAATAGCTGCTGAGGGAGGGACAGTAAATGGTAAATTGCAGGGAATTGTGATGAAAGCTGAAAGCTTTTCATGAATCAGCAATCACTTGTATCAAAATGGTATTGTCTTGCACATGCCAAGATCGTTTATAGCATCTGCACTCCCACCAGTCTCTGATTTATAGCACAATCTGTCCTTAAACAGATGGCAATGACTGATCGATTAATTGATTCTGTAATTTAATTAAATCCACATGGTAGTGGCTTACCTGCTTGTCTTGTAAGTGCCACTGAATAGCAACTACGATTAGTATTTAAAACAACAATCTTTGGGTAATTTATGAGTAGTCACTCTAGAATTCAGAGAATGGTTTTTGAAAGGTCTTGAGGATGCTTTCAAAGGCACATAGAAACTTTATGCACCTATCTCTGGCTGGGTTTAGAGTCCAGGCCCAGTTGCATGAAACTTCTTAAGAAAACCCTTAATGGCAATTATAACTTGGAGGTTTCTTGCAAACAGTTCAGGGCGTAAGTTGCACATCATAATTTACTCTTAATTTTTACTCTGCTTTTGGGTCCTCAGAACTTCTCTGTGAACTTGGCACCCTCACATTGTTCCAAACCCGTATATATTTTTTCTTCCATCATACACAAAAGGAGCTTTTAAAGCAGTACAGTATATTAGTCTCAGTCACCATTCACTTTCATTACACCTTTTATCCATACATCAACATCTCCTTTTGTGATCCTCAGTAAGAAAAAAAATTCATAGAGTTTTGAAACAACATGAAAAGGCCATTTTTATTTTGGGTGAGCTATCCCTTTAAATGTCTATGGCAGGTTTCCTGAAATCATTGTTATCTTAGTAATACATTAAATCTTTCGTAAGCTGACAAGAACCTCAGGCCACTTGAAAATCTTATCAGATGCCAAATCTATATATGTGTGTACATTTTTAAAACTGTTATATTACCATTAATTAAATATTTGGAAAACAGCTGCTGAGGGAGTGACAGTAAATGGTAAATTGCAAAATGGTCATCACATTCAATGTCGTTTTATCAGAGGAATCAGAAACAAAATAAACAATATTAATGCATTCTATTTTATATTCAAGAATAATAAAAATGTGTTGGTAAAAATCACCTCTAAAGTCTTGCATTCTTGAATTTGCATGACAGAAAATAGGCTATAACTTTAGTAGGACTTTGATAAGCAGGTAGTTGCAATAGAGGAGTGATATATTCTTAATAATAATAAACAGTACATTTAGCAATAAATTTGACCTACAACGGTATGGCCCACTTACATAAATAATTCATATATTTACTGTACATAGGCCTATTTACATGTTAACATATTTGTTATTTGATTTGTGTTGCTAAAATGAGCACATGAATCTATAAACAAAATTTCAGATAATGTTTCCATTCAACAAGCACAAGTACAAGTGTTAGCCTACAGTAACTACAGAACCCCTTATACTGTAATGATACACACCCATGTGTAATAGCTTAACATTCATTTATCTATGTGTTGTTGAGTATTAAGATTAAGAAGAAGTGAAACCATGAATTATCAGCCCGTATAACTATTATCACTAAATTCAATAATGTTTAATCACTTTTAACAACTCAACAAGATTTCCATGTTTGGCAATATTATGACAGTAAAAAACTTCTGGAAATGTTGGTGAAAGACTTTCTTAATTTAGCACCTTTAGACCTGATAGCTCCCCAAATGATGATGGTGACTCATTTTGAAGCTTAAAAAGGACCCAAAAGTATCATAAAAATGGTAACACTTTACAATAAGGGTCCATTTGTTAACATTTGTTAACAACATTAGTTACCATGAACTTACAATGAACATTACTTTTACAGCATTTATTAATCTTATAATAATACTAATCAATGCATTAAATCAAGATTTGTATTAGATAACATTAGTTAATGCACTATGAACTAATATTAATTAACAATGAACAAATGTATTTTTATTAAATAACATTAACAAAGATTAATACATTCTGTAAAAAACATGGTGTTCATTGCTTGTTTGTGATGCCTAATGCAACTAATGTTAACGAATCGAAACTTATTGTAAAGTGCTAACCGTAAAGGTATAGTCCATGCAACTAGTCCATCATATTCCAAATCTTCTTAAGGCATATGATTTGGTTTTGGTGAGAAACCTGAAATGTAAATTATTTTACAGTGAATATATTGACTTTCCCCACAGCTCTCCAAAGAAGCTGGTTTACTATGGTTCACGCTCAGGGCTGGCGCTAGACAAATTGAGGCCCTACATAGAATTTCATGATCGTTGGATGGGGAGGGGGAGGTGGGGTGCCACAGTGCGAGGTGATAATTTGACGTGGTGCAAGCTGTGAGGGGATCATCTGTGCTCAGCGACTGCTATCGGGTCCTTGAATTATATTTATGTCTGAGGAAGGGCAGCCGGTGGAGTTTCTGGTGCCCCCCTAGGGAGATGGTGCCCTACGCAGATTGCGCAATATGCGTATATGGAGCAACGATACTGTTTGCGGTTAAACCTCATGAAAGCAAAACAGTTCAAGTTCTCACGTACAAGCTTCTCGCATAACAGTAAGTAAATTATGACAGAATTTTCATTTATGGGCAAACTATTCTTTTAATAAAAAATTATTTATGGGGCATGGGTAGCTAAGCGAGCAAAGATGCTGACTACCACCCCTGGAGTCGCTAGATCGAATCCAGGGTGTGCTGAGTGACTCCAGCCAGGTCTCCTAAGCAACCAAATTGGACTGGTTGCTAGGGAGGGTAGAGTCACATGGGGTAACCTCCTCGTGGTCACAATAATGTTGTGCATGGATGCAGTGGAGAATAGCGTGAAGCTATTTCTTCATGGTAACACGCTCAGCAAGCCACGTGATAAGATGCGCAGATTGACTGTTTCAGACATGGAGGCAACTAAGATTCACTATGCCACCACAAGGACTTGAAGCACTTTGGGAATTGGAGAGAAAAAATTTATTATAAAAGACATTTAAAAAAAATATTTACATTCTTGTTTGGGAAACAGCTGTGGGTCCATTATAAAATAACATACAAAGTAATTTAATATAATCTTAAAGGGATAATTCACCCAAATAATCTCATTATTTACCCATCCTAATGCCATCCCAGATATGTATGACTTTCTTACTTCTGCAGCACACAAACGAAGATTTTTAGAATCATATTTCATCTCTGTATGTCCTCACAATGCAAGTGAATGGGTGCCAGAACTTGGAAGCTCAAAGAAAATAATCCATGAGACTCCGCTGGTTAAATCCATATCTACAGAAGCTATATAAGTGTGGATGATAAAAAAAAAAAATCTATATTTAAGTACTTTTTAAATATTTAATCCACACCTGCAATGACACGATGGTAAGAAAATGATCAGAGAATTTTCATTTTTGCATGAACTATCCCTTTAAGAGTGTAATTTTCAACACTATCCTGTTTACACTTGTGAGGGTTATTAAGGGTCCGTATCAGAAGCCACAGCAACATTGCCATGTTGTAATGGTTTTCCTGGATGGCAGCGTTTACTGTCATCATTACTGTCATCATCAATAATTTGCCCCTCCCCAAGGGTACTCACCAAAAATACAGTGACATTTTATAGATGGAGTAGAGACTGGGCTCTTGAACAAATTCTCTCTCTCTCTTTTAGCAACACATACAAAGGTCCTGTTTCGACCCTGACAATTTGGCCACCGTCAGCCCTAGGATTATGAGTAATGCATTGAATCAAAAATTGCAAAAGTAATCCTCTTAACTCTCCTCATGAACTATAGCAGCATGTTGCTCCAGACAGCCTCAATGCTCCTATTGAAAACAGCTGGTAAAAAGAAACATACTTTAAACTCTAAAGCAGAGTGTAGTTTTTTCAATACATATATTAATTAACCCACAAAATCCATCCTGCAATTTTTTTAAATACTTTTCACCAGGAGTAAAATACTGTACATATATATTAGGCATACAGAATGCTTTTATACAAAGCAGCTTACAGTGCATTCAAAGTGTACATTTTAAAAGTTATGTCCTCTGTAAATTGAACCCAGAATCTTGGCATTGCAAGTGCCATGTCCTATACCATTTGAGCTACAAATGCTACACTCCCTGAAGCTACAGGAACACAGCAGGTGTACATTAAGCTTCCTTTGGCAGAGTAACACAGTCACAAACAATATCTTATTCAGTATTTCTTCTTAGATCCATCTTCATTCATCATCAAATTCTCAGATCTTTCTTTATGTTTTAGACGTTATTTCGTGCCTGCTTCTGTTTTTATAAATCCTATCAACTGGGAGAACAAACGGATATTCTGCAGTGAAGGAAGCCTCGGATTTAGGGGTCAGTCACACCGGGGACTTTATAACAAAATCCTAATCTCATGATTTTGAGGGATAATAAGATTGACAGTGGATTTGTAGGCTGATACGACTTTTATTCCACAGCGATATAATTAGTATTTCATTTACATTGCAAGGATAAATATAAGTGTGTGAGCTGTTTTTATTGTGGTGTATGTGTCTCTAGTGTTATTGCGTGCTATTATACTCAGCTGTTGCATAAAACCTACAAACATTATTCACGTTTTGTCATGCAAATGATGCATGATGTGTGAATGATGCTCTGTAACATTTAGCAGGAAAATGGTGTGAATGTCTAGAGACAACATGGAATGAATGCCTATAAAACATAATATGCATCATATATTTTATAAAATCAGAACTCAACCCCTTAAAATATGATACAAAACAACAAGTGATATTTTACAATGCCGCCTTTTATTATATTATTGTTAGAATGCTTCATTCTGTCAGATATTGCTATTACAGAATATGCTATTACATTGGGTCTCATTCAGTAATAGTTGAGTTAAAGTTACGTACTTGGCTATGCAGAACTTCAGCTGAATTTAAAAAAACAGGTGCATATACAAATAAATATATTCTTAACCTCAATCTAACGTTGATGAAACAACCTGACATGTACAACCACTTACTGCAAATACATTTTACAATTTCTAAACATGAGCTCTTGCCCAAGAGCATACACCGCAAGATGATTTTCGAGTAAAATCAAGTGTGTCATTCTCAAAAACCAGTTGTAACACACAAAATGTCGCTAAAAGAACAACTTTAATTCCCTTTCACACAAATCATGAGCAGATTATCAGTTTATAAATACTTTTAAATCTGTTTCTCACCTAATGCTCTCTTATGACATCAAAACACTTTTACCATAGTGCATGACTTGCAAGGTGATACACCTTAACATATGCGTTACAAATTTAAAAACTTGTTCAAATGCAATTAAATAGCATGGTAGCTCAACATATAGAGCGAATTCGATACAAAGGGCCATGGTAGAATCCTGAAGGGGCATGCAAGTTGACATGTGAACCTAAGTGAAATGATATGGTTGCTTTAGCAATTGCATTTTTCTTCTCACTTTTGCTTATGATGATTATATTGGTTAGGTTTAGGTTTGGGAGGACGGTTATCTTTATTTAAATCTCAATAAAGAATTAACCTTCAAAACCTTATCTATTTGCGTGAACATTTAACTTCCATTAGAGCAACTCAGTGAACATTTCACCTTGGAACTGCCACGGACTGAGTAATGAACCACGTAATGTTGTTTTCCAAAAGTGTTGTCACAACTGATTTTATACAACGGCAGCTTTTATCATGGTATCGTTAGAACATTTCTGTAACAATAGTTCATTAATAGATATTAATTAAAAAAATTATCACAGTCCTTATAGAAAATGTATATACAAGAAGCAGTCCTTAAAACAGCAGGTTCTAATTTTTATCATGTAAACTTATTGATGAATCATGAATTCTGGATGAAATTGTTCACACACAGGTTCAACAAACAAATAAATGTGCACATTTAGTGAATGAGACCCAGAGTGTATAATGTACTGTGCAGATGTATTTTTCCATATCTGCACGGTGATATTCCTAAGATGCTGTTGTTGGTCTTTCCTTTCCATTTTCCCTTTTTGATTTCTGTAATGATGTCTTTTAAAAAAAAAACAACAACAACAATAGTGAGAGAATTAGATGACTACCAAAATTTCAAACAAGGAAATATTTTACAAGATTCAACAGAGTAGATGGGAGCAATAAAGACTGTTGTACATCCTTGAGGTGTTTCTGAAATGGATAAAACAGCACCTGACTGCACTGCTGCATCACGCTGAAGTCTTGAGCCGTCCCTGTCTGTGGCTCTTTTAAGACACACTGAACTGACATATTTAAATACAGTACTGCCTTTTGAAAAATGGCTGACCACTTTGTTATACAATGTTGTTAAAAATGTCACAGATGTCACAATGTGATGTTTTTTATTAGTGAAGCATGTAGCTTGATTAGCAATGAGGTTCATAGTAAAAATAAAGGCTGTATAACGGTTTGTCAGATCTCAACTTTCTCATAATTAATTGTTGGTAATAATCAGCTTACACTATCACTAACTCATCTGCCACTGTGATGGAACTTGAAAATTGATTGCAACAATAAGTCTCATTTACTAACCGTGTACATGGCTGTATCCAGACCTTTTTCTTATGATTCAAAGATAAATTAACACTAACATTTTCTCTAAATTTCACAACCAAATCAAACCACACATAGAAAAAATATCTGACACTAAGTGGCCTTAGAATCATGGAAAGCTGAATGTTTTATTATATATATTCATATTAAAAATTCAATAAGAGACCCTGCAATAAGTCATATATTTTAGAGTAACAATGATGTGTTATAGCTCGATCTATAAAAGGTTTGCATACCAAAATTATTCTTTTCACATCAGCTCTCATATAATCAAACCACCCTTTCTTCACCTCTGCAACTGTCCTTTGCAGTTGTACAAAAATTACATGGAGATGGTTTTGGTGGGTATTATGCTAATTACTAACTGTGGGCGCATGCTCCCTCATTAAGAATAATCCAGATTCCACAACATAAGAACGAGTGTAAGGATAAATGTATGTGCGCATGCACCTGTTGTGAGTCAGGACAAAATTGTCCACAATTTTGTGAATGAGATTTACACATTTTACAGTATGGCTTCAGCAGTTTGGATACACCGCAATTAGAGTAACACTATATTAAAATCACATAATGTATTCCAGTTTATCCTTTACCCCCCTCCTCACTTAATCATAAACCAAAGCTGCGTGTGGTGCTACAGTCATTAATATTGTGGGATCTCTAATCTGTGTTTTGTTCTGCAAAGGGCTTTGAGCCATCTCAGCTGTAGCCTCAAACCTTAACATGGAAAACAATCTAATGATTTTCCTTAGCTAATGTTGCCTTATGTTGTCGCCACATGACTGCACAGTCTGAAACCTGAAAGCACTGACACTGTGATACAGTGAAAAGTTGTCAGTCACTGAAAGGTTGCACACTGGGAGGCCACAAGCCCTCTGACTGCTGTCTAGCACATACTGTATTTGTGCCTTATTAAAGGGAAAAGACAAATGCTAACGCTAAGACAGTTCATGTAGTAGCTTTACAATTTTCAAGGATATGTTGTTAAAATATGCAGTGCTTTAGTATTAGGCCCACAAAACCTGCCTTTCTATGTGTCCTATTGAGAACTTTCCATTTCAATAGGTGATCTATGAACACAAGAAAACTCTGCTCATCAATACATTTAATGGGGTCTTTAAGATCTATTGAAAAAAGTGAAGTTGAGCATTTAGTTTTGCTTGTTAGTTCGGATTATGCACTAGCTAGAATCTATAGAGGTACCAAACTCCAAAGAGCTGGCTGGAGTTTCTGTTTGGTGCATTTACACTGATAACAATTAAATCACTGGAGGTTGCCAGGTCGCTGTGCTAACTGGACGCTAGTAGGCGTTCTTATACTGTAACGGTATCAGGAGGCAGATCACGTAAGATCCAATGTCTGCTTTCTCATTGGTAGTTGCTAAAGTTATCAAATTAAAATTGAAATTTTAATATTTATTCAACTTCAGATATAAATGCACATTTGAAGGCAAAATCTGTGCATTTGAATTATAGATGTGCCAAGCTCTGATGTTGTCTTAAGCCCAAAGTATACATCAGTCAAATGCGAATGCTCAGGACGCGTGACGCAATTCCCATCATCAGCAGAATGCTCGAGCACTGAACGCACACACCCCAATTTTTCAACCGTGTGTCTTTGAACGTGCAGAATGCAACACTCACATCTGAGCCATTGTTTTCACGTAGATATGCTGGAAGATGTAATCGCCAATAAACAACACTAGACGAAGGTAAACGTCAACAGTGGATGTGCCTGTGTCAAGAGTGTGTGTGTGTGTGTGTGTGTGTGTGTGTGTGTGTGTGTGTGTGTGTGAGGAGGTCTGGGAATACCTATAGTTTATAACTTAAGCCTGAGGGACTAAAAAGCATCTTTAAAGGTTTAAACTTCTGAAGAGTATAGTCCGGTGTCTCGTATAGTCATAGCACTCATGAGCCAGACGCCTGTGTATGTGTGTACCGTGTTCAACTGTATCCATACACTGAGTGTTCGCGTCAAAATTTAAGTTTACTTTGGGCTTTAGATGGAGGTCTTTGGCCGTTGTATTTTGACCTCTTATCAGCATCTTGCATCATAAGCAAAGCATTTTATAATGATGTCAATTTGATAGGAGATCAATTTTGGAAACCGTGTCTCGAGATGCCAATGTTCTGTTCTGTGCTGTTTCGCTCTGTCTAGCATCCTGTTTGAACAGCCCCTTGCAACGCAGGGCTCAGATACATGCCATTACCTGAGCCACAAATGCCACTTCACAACTGAGTTAAACTGAAAATAACTACTATCTCAGAATATTACAATCAGAGTATTGTAGCAGGATCTCCACACCAATATACAGCACAACACTAAGTTGACATTGAACCAACTATTGGTTTTATTGTGGGTTTTTTTTTTTTTTTCTAATTTTACTAAGATTTAAGAATATGAACTGGCTAAATCTTTGATTTTAAAATGTTATGCACTATAGTTCAAAATGGAATGAACTTTTGTTAACAGCCAGGTATGTTTTTTTTTTTGCAATAAACAATCTAACATGGTGCCATTAGGTTTTAATTTATTTATTGTGCCCTCTCATAGATAAAGTTAGGTGATCTGATGTTTTGCAGCTTTTTACCCTAGCTTAATAATTCCTTGAGGTTCACTTATAATATTTTTACATAAATAAACTGTCATATAATTTTAAAACATGATAACAATTCACCCTCATTCTGACCCTCTGTCAGAAACGCTTAGTTTTGGTGCTGCTTCTCCTTTAAGACCTGACAGTAAATCCCCATTGTTATGATTGGCTCTCTGCTTTTGACTGAACTGATCTCTCTCCTTGTCATCTCACTGCTCATCACTGCTGGGTGGGGCTATTGAAGTACTAAGGTTGTGATGAGGAGGAGGGTGTGATTTGGGCCATGAGGGTGCCGAGTTAATTAATCAGTGGGAGAGAGAGATAAAGGGGAGCTGGTGATGCCAGTTAGAGAGCGAGATAGAAACACGTGGCCACGCTGTGTGTGTTTGTGCATGTTTTATGTTGTTTTATGTTCAGTTAAATCATTAAAGATATGTTGACTGTCCTGTCGGTTCCCACCTCCTCCTTGCCCATCCTGAAGCCGTTACAAAGCTAAAGTTGTTTGTGTTTTTGTGGAGGTGGTCAAATGTAGAAGTCTACCACAGTGTGATATCACAATGTGGGGGGAGTAGAGGAGTCATTTTGACAGCTTGGTTTCAACAAGTGCTTTTTTTTTTTTCTTTTTTTTTTTTGCAGTGCCATGACTAAAAAATTCTAATATAATTTACATATAATTCACAATTTGGTCATATTTAAGTGAAAATTTGGAAATTACTTTCACAACCATTTGACAGCCATGGTTGTTGCCACACTACTCATTTGCTTAATTTGTAACTGAACTTTGTCAAATTGTCTACGGTCACTTTGTCGTTTCAAGGTACTGTCTGTGCGAATACCCCTTTAAACATCATCCATTTTATTTGAAAGTGTTAGCTTTCACTCTCTCTCTTTGAATGTGCTGCATCAGGCTTTGCTAAACATGTTGCCTCTAGTCACTGGAAAGTACAGAGCAGGTGCACTTTATAAACTGGATTTACAGACTTATCAGCATGCTTTGTGTGTCGAGGTATAGTGGGATAAAAATGACTGCTATTACCACAGCTCTGCACAAGAGGAATGAAAAATGCATTTAGTTTTGCTTGTAATCCCACTAACAAGTTAAAGCAGGGGTTGGCAACCTATGGCACGTGTGCCAGCATTGCTACGCGGATGGGAAATTGCTGGCACGGCAGCAACGGTAAGAGAGGAGTCTACATCTTCATATAATCCTTCCTCATGGTCGTGTAGCGTGTTTTCATGAGCTGAGTGGGAGGCTAAACAAAAAGTTAAAATGTGACGAGACTAGTAAACCCAACAGACTCGTGCAGCATGTGCGAGCCATTCGAACATCACAAGCCGGCAGCACTTTACTTCGGTTAATCGCACGAGTAAATGTGCCTGCTTTGCTTTGGGCAGGCTGCGTGGATTATAGCCTGCATTCTGTGTTTTGTTTGTTTCTTTTTGCTTACAGAACAACACGTGATGTAATAATGAAAACACCACTATTAATCCTTGAGATTTCACATACAGGTACAACCTCACCATGGTCACACGCAAACTTACATTAAACGATTAAAAGTGAAAACATACACCCAAAAATCGATTCAAAATATAAACCTGAAAATAAAGTTTTGGGGTTTAGAGTGCAATTCACCGAAAAGGGCACTTCATGTCAAAATGGTTGCCAACACCTGAGCTAAAGTATTAAAGTGCCTTAGATGCGGAGAATCCCTGTTTGAATTTATGATGTACACTGAGGTGTCATTAAACCCTTGTGAGGAGTGGGTGTATGAGTAATTAAGAAAGATTTGAAAAAAGAGGAGGAGGGAGTTCTGCAAGTTTTGGGGAAATTGGTTTTTCAATGTGAAATAATGTTATTTGTCTTTTAAACTACATTTCCCTTTGGTTTCCTTTGTTCATACATCTCTAGCTTTGAAATACAAAGGCTTGCATCAATGGGCCTTGAGTTATAACATGAGAAATGAAAAAAAAACAGAAGAAGGAACTGAAAAAAAGGAAAGAGAGAAAAGGAAGTCATGGAGCGTGAGTAAATTAATTAATTTTCTGTTCGATTAGAGGCCTTGACTGTGCAGAACTCTAGGAAGTAGGGGTAGATGGTGGAAGGAAAGGGAATAGGGGAATAAAATGAGATGGAAGGATGCCACTCTGCCTGGTTACATACCTGAGAATGAATCTCAAAAGGTGAGTTTGTAAAAAAAGAGCATCTAATCTTCCCTCACACAGAAAGATGATGAAAGACAGATGGAAGTGTGACAAGAAGGAAACATTTCACTCAGAACTCAAAACAGGTGAGAAGAAAAGTAATATGGCGGAATTATCTTCACTTTGGCATGTTGCCTAAAAGTTCATTCCTGATGAAAATGAGATTGTGAAGGACTGAAAAGATAGCGAGTTCCATTCTATCATACAGGATGACGATACCAGTAGAAACTCAACCAATATTTCAAAGCAACATTTTTATGTTTATCCAACAGGTTTATATGTCACTTAAATTTTCTCTATAAAAAATGCTCATGCTATAATACAGACTCTATTAAATGGTTAACTAGTTGCTATTCACTTGGACAAACTTGAGCACTAACATGTCATTTTGACAAAAAAAATAAAGTGTGTTTTCAACAATTAGGCTGCACCTTACCTAAATAAACAGCATCTAGTGGCAAGGACAATTTTTGTTTTGCCTATTGAGGCGTGGGAGAAAAAAACCCTCACCCATGAAGCACACCCAATAATCCAACATTCATCAAATGCCCTTTATGACTAGAGATTTATTTTTTTTGTTGATTTCAGGAGGTATTGTGATATATTTGTCTCTTACATGCATAATGTATATTTTTTACATAAAATGTGCAATCACTCAGACTGTTGCATGACAAAAATCACAATATATTTTCTAAACAACGTAAAAATGAAGCCGAAATAGTTTTAGGCAAACCATATATATCTCAAACCTCATGAGCTGTTGTTTCTCCACCATCCCCAAAGGACAGTAAAAGTGAAATGAATGATCATCCTCCAGTCCATGGCACAGACATGGATGAAGTGCATTTCACATCAAGCTCACTCACTCAGCCCCAGTACAGTAAGTAACCACCAGCCATCCGTATTTTAATGTAGCCTTCAGATGCTGCCTGCACATCAAATTGTTAAGCAAACTGCAGACCTTGCTGCTCCTAGCTTGATGTGAAAACAGAGCGCTGGACAAACTCACCCTAAGAGGACCATTAGAGGAGGAGAGCAATACAGTGAGCGCGTCAGTCTCCCGTGGCACCGGGTCATATCCGATTCTTCAGCTGCGCACTCAGGAGGAGCGCACGGAGGGGAGCCATGAGAGGCGGCCGGCTGCTGCAGCTCTGCCAGACGCGCTGTTCCACATTGGCTGAAGTGCAGCAGGGAGGGTTTGCCCGACGCCGGAGCTGCAGCGAGCAGACAGACTCACGCGCACGCACGCACACATGCGGGAGCGGGCAGTGAGTGTGTGCGGAACGTGAAAGCGTGCTCTGTGTTGCACACCCACTGCGTTATCCACCACAAGGAGGCTTAGGAGATATCAGATTCCGGAGGTTCGGTGTGTCCCTCTTGATTTCTCACATCACTGAGACAGGCACGTGTGCACACTCGCGCTCGCACGCATGTAGAGAGACGCGCTGATGATGTTCATCACCCGCTGCTGCAGACCCGGTGTGTGTTTGCAATTCGTGTGTGTTAAGATAAGAGAGAGGGGTAGAGAAGAGAAAGGGAGGGGGGAGGAGATAGTTAACAAGATAGAGAGAGTTTAGAAAGCAAAGAAAAAGAAAGGGAGTGCTAAAAGAAACAAAAGAGAAATGGATGGAAAGAGGAATCCCAAGCGGTTGCGGGAAATTCAGTTGGTCAGAGAGATCCTCATCCCGTATCTGAGCTAACTAACAGACAGAGGTTTAGACAGTATAATCAGTGTGTGTGCATTAGGGATTTCAAAAGCTGAGAAGTAATAATACTTTCTATGTTTTAATTGGATGGCCCATGTTATCAGACTGATTATACCTCGTTACAAGATGACATGATTTAAATGAGAAAGCGATGTAGAGATTGCTTAATCTCAATGTGAATGAGGGAAATCAAAATGTAAGGAACAGTAATTAGATTGTTAATTAAAGTGAGTCATCTCTGTGTTTAATAATTACACTGTAAACCCGAATAAGTTAGCAGAACTCAAAACAGTTGAGGTAATCAGTCACGTAAATGTTTACGTTTTTTAAGTTAATGAATTTCTAATTTAAGTAAGTGGAACTGTTAAGTTTTGATTTTGTACTATTTATGCACGCTAATTGCTCTTAACTTGAAAAATCGAATAAGCTAACTCGTGCATTTTAATGCACATAACTCATAAAATTTCTGTTATTTCCATCACTTTATTCACCCAAGTTAAATCTGACTAGTGACTTGTTTAATAATAGATATATGGTAAATGGTCTGTACTTATATAGCGCCTTTTTAACCTTATCGGTATTCAAAGCGCTTTACACTGTGGCTCATTCACCCATTCACACACATATTCATACACCAATGACGGCAGAGCTACCATGCAAGGCGCTAGCTTGCCATTGGGAGCAACTTGGGGTTCAGTGTCTTGCCCAAGGACACTTCGGCACGTGGAGTAGTATGGGTCGGGATTCGAACCACCAACCCTACGAATGGTGGCCGACCCCCTCTACCAACTGAGCTCCACTCTTCATCATAATGTTAACCACCAAAACTCCAACATAGCAGAAATTCTTCTAAATGGCAACATAAAACATTAGACACTAATAAGTTTCCCCCTTTGCATTCTTGTTGAAAAACACATGAATTCACACTTAATTTTAACATTTTCTTTTCCTATCGAATCCCATGCAAAGCATGCTAGGAACAAGAAATCCCCTGCCGATTTGAGTTTACCAAGCAAAAAAAAACGTTCATTAAACTCAAAACAATACAACAGTTCAGGTTATTTAAAAGGTGTCAGTTTCGTGAACTCAAAAGAAAAAAAAAGTTCTACATACTCTAACTAATTTGGATTATAAAATTTTCCCTATACTCAATACAATTAATTACTTTGAGCATTGGGGTTTACAGTGTACCAGAATTCCTCCTCTGCAGTAAAGTTTGTAAAGTATAGTTTTACGTTTGACATTTGTTGGATATTCGGGTTCATACATATTAAACTTCAATACCACTTGACCTAAAGATGTCAAACCAACTGCAAACGCAGAATAGTATTTCCTCTTGCACAAAGCTTATTTTTGGGAGCAATAGAGAGAATACTATTCTGAGTAATTTGCAGTTGGTTTGACATCTTTAGGTCAAGTGGTCTTGAAGTTTAATGAATTTAAAGGGACCAAATATTTTATTTAAAAACAGGGATTAAATATTCTATTTAAAAAACTAAGAAAAACTCCCAAAAATAAGCCTTGTGCAATGGAGGGAATAATATTCGGAGTAATTTGCAGTTGGTTTGACATCTTTAAGTCAAGTGGTCTTGAAGTTCAATGTGTATGAACCCAAATATCCAACGAATGTCAAATGTAAAACTAACTTTACTGCAGTAATTCCTTCGGGGCTAAATCAACCATGTTCTCCCTGCTGCTTCAAACACAAGCACGTGTCATGGCTCCAGCCTTTGCTGGTTCATTCTGTTGTTTGTTTTTCTCTCTCCATCATGTTTCACAGGTGGAGTCGGTGAGCGTAATCTGCGTTTCCATGGGAACGCTGATCGCTCCCTGGGAGGCTTCGATTTCGGTAATGGGTTTCTCACACACTCCACCTGTCTTCCTCCAATTGCATGCCCTACTTTATCCCTTGTGTGTTCCCTAGATGTTTGCTGGTTTATTTATCATTTTTTTATTATTATTTTGCTGTACCCAATGCTGTTTTCCTGTTTAGTGTGAAGTTCTGTTCAGTTGGTTGCTTTGTGTCCAAGTGGTGTTTGCCCATCAGATCGGTGTTGCCTGGTGATTGCGCTCAAGGAGGATTGCTTCGATTCTGCCCGTGTGTCGGCAGACTTGTTCTGGGCTCTGCATCGCACCACACCACCCTTCAATGGATTGTCCAGACCTCCACAGCATTACACTGACGAACACATATCCTCACCCCAGTGACTTCCTTATTGAGCTTGACCGAGCTGGCACTGAAAAGCTTTTGTGTTGACTGTCCAGTTAAAGACTTGTGAGTTTGGGTCTTGTCTTTACCCCAGTGTGACAACACACACAACTATCCTAATCATCCCACAGCTCAAAAGTAGATTATGCAAGTGTTCACGCATCATTTTGACTGTTTCACTAAACAGGAATTTGTGCCATCCAAGTCCAGAGACAACTCCATTCTCATAATCATGTTTCCATCCTGAGAATAAATCCTTTCAAACTTCAAGATGTACAGGAGTTAGAGGCGTTTTACACTTTATAAACCTCTCAGTATTCTTGACAAATATATCATTATGATAGACCAATGCATCAGCCAGACTGATTAACTGACCAGTATATGGAGATTATCCTTAGTCAGTATGTATAAATGAGCAGTTATAATCTCTGCAGTGCATTTTTGCTTGATCAAACTACAGTCTGCACTTGTCTGTCCAAGTATAATTTAAGAAGGATGTCATCTGAGGAAGTGTTAAATACATGGAGCATGTCATTTCCATTTTACGGAGTTTGGACACAACTCTGTGGCCAGTTTTCGTCTGATTACAGCCCTCTACATTACAAGTAAATTATTTGCATATGCAACTACATTTCATGCTATGCGACTAAAATATTGTAAAGTCGTTTAAGGGAAAGGAGGAGGTGAGAACCGGCTTGACAATATAAATCATATTTTAATAGTAAACAAAGGACAAACACACACATGATGGACATGTCCGTAAATTATCTCTCTCTCCTCGCACCACCGTCTGCCATCGGCCTTTATCCCTCTCGGAGGCTTGATTAGCCTGGTACGGGACTGGGTGTGTATCATCAAGAACCAGCCCCGCCCTCCGCCCTGCTACAAATATATCTGTTACTAGCCACTGGTAAGTAAATATTAAGATTTCACTCGCAATGATTGAGATAGTGGTGAAGCACACCACGATCCTTTTACTAAATAAGAAGCTGGATTCAGCCTACTCTTCTACTGCGTATTGTGTCTCATGAGCAGGCAATCTGAAGGAAATGTTCCTTATTTGGCTGTAGTTTTCCACTGACTATTTTCACGGCTACAGACCAGTAACTGTTGAATGCCTGTTGGAAGTGTTGCAAAACTTGAGAGCTTCTACAATAAATTTGTACAAGCAAGTCAATACTTATTATGCAAGTAAGTTTCCTTTGGGCTAGTTCCGTGTATTGTGTGTCCAAAGACAAGATCCATGCACCCCATTTTCAGTTCATGTATCTTTTAATATCCTTTCAGTTATTTACAGTCTGTTGGTGAACAAAAACTTAAAAATAAACATTAATTGCAGTTGCAGTTTGCAAAACAGCTGCAATTTCTAATGTACAATGCACTTATTCAACCATAAACATATTCAAGCGGAACAACAAGATCTCTTAAAGAGACAGTACCATTTTAGCACTTGTTTTTCATAATGTAAACTCAATGTAAATCGCACAAGTGCATATACAAATTTTCAACAAACTTAAAAAAAATTTTTTTAGCAGAAATCGGTAGGCCTATATGTTTAGCAAAATTTAAAACACTGCTCCCAGTGGACAAAGCGGTATGTGTTACAGGCCGTATAGGATTATGTGAGCTACATCTATGTCCAGGAGAGGTTGCCTAAAGCTAGCTGTGAAGTGATCTCCTTTCAGCTGTACAGGATAAAATACAGTGAAGAGGAATGCATATTTTATTGATTCTACCCCCCAACTCAAACCCAAATTTACACCTAACCATTTGTGGTAAAAATGAAATGTTTTCAGAAAAAGTGCAACCTCTGAATTACACTTATCACTGATTAAGCAAACGAGATTCCTGGTTTCGACGTGGATACGAACCCAGGTCTATAACGCTGCTTTCGCAACATGCTGCCAGTCGAGCCACGTGGGAAGATTAACACATTGAAACTGATGCAAAAATGTCTGGTGGGAAATGAATCATGTCAGTGATTCGGCATACTGTCAGAAACAGCATGCCGACTTTCTGTGTGATTGTTGAAACAAAATATAGTAATGCAGTAAGTGAAATAAATGTGTAAAGACAAATATATAAAGGAAAAGCATACATTATGAAATGTTTTAACTAGGGCTGTCAATTGATTGCAATTTTTAATTGAATTAATTACATGGTGTTAATTAATCGCGCATATACAAATATTTCCTGAGAAATACCCTCATATAACAATAATTCAATATATAATGATTATACATGTTATATCAATATATAATTATACATAGTTATCTTTAAATATTGAAAAAAAAATAAAAATATATATATATATATATATATATATATATATATATATATATATATATATACATATATATATATATATATAGAAAATATTCAGATAATTAAAATGCATTACATTCCTGTAGCAGAAGAGTTAATCATTGATAAGACAATACAAAAAGCGGCTTTAGAATACAATGTATTGTTTACTACCATATTATTGATCATAAGTCAATCATTGGCATACAGTTCACAGCAATCCATTTTGCAAGTTAATTTGTCAATCAGTTCAAGATTTATTACGAGGGCTTGTTTAAGGACCTGTCAATGTACATCTGCGTCAGACATTTATTTTTTTATTAATCCTTACAAAACTTTTACGTCAAGAGCCAAGAGGTATATTAAAACAAACAGCAACAAAAAGGAAAATAAATAAACAGTTAAAATAAAAAATATAAAATTGTTTGCATATTTCAATACACTTTTCACTTTTTACAGTTTACTTGTTACTCAAATTGGAAATTGTTCTTAGTATTGCTGAACCTCTACATTAAAAACTAATGGTTTATAACCACCATACTTATATTTATGAATACTAAACTTTGCCAACAAAAGCAGAAAATTAATCAAATAATATTCCTTATAAAAAAAACGGAATAAAACATTTTCAAAACAAAGCTGAACTCTGGGAATGATATGATCTCTAACAATCTTGTAGAAATCAGACCAAAAACAAGTCGAGTCGGGACAACTCCAAAATAAATGAAAAATGTTTCTGCCTGCAGACCACAAACTGTACAGAATATATCGAGATCACAATTAAATCTCTCTACAAGAAAATAATTAGTGGGGTAGTACTTATAAATAAGTTTGAAGGAAATGTCTTTAATTTTATTCGTGATTAAATAATTATGGGGTAATTTCCGAATTTTGCACCATCTCAATCCAGCCACACCCTGCATCAGACATGCCCGTGTAGCGTCTCGGGTGCGTTGCATCATAAACATAAAATGTTTAGGTCACTGTGTCAAGTTCAATATAGTTTCATACTCAATCTTTAAATGCATCTTGAGATCCGCATTTGCGCTCCTTCAAGTGTTTTGAATGTAACGCATGTTTGTGTTGTTCTGCCTACTGAAGTGTTTTCTTCACTGTATAAACTGTGTGTTGCTCATACAGCTGAAGTTTCACTCACTGCCCTCTGGAGTAAACAGGTGGTACTACAAGCTTGCATTCCTTAGCATTGCGATTAATTGCATACATTTTTTAATGCATTATTTTTTGTAAAATGAATCTCACTGAATTACAGCCATAGTTTTAACTTAAGAGAACACTGCAAATTTAACAAACAGACTCTGCCACATCTGTGAAAGGGTTTGGTAAAAAAAAAAATTTTTTTTTTGGTATTGCATATTAGTTTTGATATAGTAACTTTTAAATTATTATTTTTAAAAATATAATTATTAAATAATTGTTATATGTGTAATTCTATGTTCATTATTAGGTTCCAACCTTGTGAATATTTTGTTAAAAACTGGATATGAAATTTAAAATAGAGGAAATAACTTTCATGGATTTCATGACATCATATGAGTTGACAGAATGTGAAATTTTTTAAATCTTTCATAAGCTAAAATGTGATTAAAATTATGAAAAGTGAAATATAAACTAAAATGTGCAATCCTGCACATAACATTTTATAAAGATGAATTAGTGTTTTAGTACGAATTAAATTAAACTTTTAAAGTTCATGTTGTGTACTTACTGGTTTATAACTGTGCCCAATTTTTGCTGCGTAATCAATTTGTCATTGTCAAGCCATTCTTACCTCAATTCAGACACATTCATCACATGCTCGACAATCTTCGAATATATTGTGTGTGTTTAACCACAACATGTTTCATTACACTGATAAATATAAGTTTATTTAAATTAAACTGACATATTGATATTTTAGATCCGCTAACACAACCCCAAAACCAAACAAATGACCAATTTAATTTATTATCTCCACCATAGTGTATTGGTCATAAAAACAGTTTTTAAAAAACATATCGTCAACCACTACTGTATAAAGTTACCTCCTGGGAATTGGTCAAAAAAATGTAGGATACAATGGACAGGGTTGGGGAGTATTGGGATACATGTAACGGGATTACGTATTTAAAATATAAACTACAAGTAACTGTATTCCACTACAGTTTACAATTTAAATAATTGGTTATTAGAATACAGTAACACTCAAAAAGTATTTTGATTACTGAAGAGATTACTTTGTATCTTATTCTCATTTGTTTAATTTAATATTTAGTCCTTTCAGATGGAAAACATTTATCCATATAAATTATTTTATTTAATTTTATTTGTTTATTTAACAGGGACAATACACTAGGCATTGTTACACACAGACAACCGATGCCGTGTACAAAGGGCATATAGCAAAAAGCTAATTTGCATCCCTCGTCCCTGGTTAGGCTTTTACATAAAATCAAAACTAAAATACAATCATCACAAGAAACAAACAAGTACACTTATGTATTTACAGATAACTATCTTTGTATATGTTGTACCTAAACATTTCAGACATTGCCATATTGACATACCTAAGTACAAATGTAACTTTATACAAAGTCACAAAACATAAAATGTTAATTATCCTACATACAAAAAGAAAATGTAAACTTAACCATCCTGAATTGGATGGTAAGGTACTCAATGTTCACATCTCTGAAAAGATTTCATCCATTGTTTCAGCTTTGTAGAGAAAACTGTGAGTTGTGTTTGCAACTTCAAATCTACAGGCGTAGTGTTCCATAGATGATTGACCTACAGCAGTTCTGCATCTCCAAACTCTACATTTCCCACTTACTGCCCCTCTGGTCTTTGCCCCATCACTACTGTATTTTTGTATCAACTGACAGATTACATCAGGGGCGTGGCCATTTATTCACTTAAATACTGTTTTTATAAAAGAGAACTTTAAAAAATGATCAAAACTTAACAAATCATACTTTTGAACAATTTGACAATGATACCATATCATTGCTTTCCGATAATTTTTTTCCTGTAAGAATATCTAAAAATCTTTAAAAAATTATACATTTTATTTATCTTGTTTTAGAAACAACACCGCATAAGATAT
The DNA here is from genome assembly GCA_032164185.1 of Moxostoma hubbsi. Taxonomy (NCBI): domain Eukaryota; kingdom Metazoa; phylum Chordata; class Actinopteri; order Cypriniformes; family Catostomidae; genus Moxostoma; species Moxostoma hubbsi. Next base: position 21,481,046 of record JAVLUX010000023.1, on the reverse strand, counting down.
TTAGGTTTTTCAGAGAATGTATGTGTATTTTGTCTTATTGCACTGGCAGAGTTTTTATTGTCAAAAAAAGTTAAATAATCTACCAGTGCTGCAGAAGTAATCCAAAGTATTTATAATACGTTACTAATCTTGAGTAATCTAACTAAATATGTTACAAATGACATTTTACAGCATGTATTGTGTAATCTGGAATATATTTCAAAAGTAGCCCCCCCCCCCCCCCCCCCCCCCCCCCCCCAACCCTGACAATGGATAACATAAACAGGCTGCATATAGCTTTAATACTTGCCAGATAGGTTGGCATTTTATTTGCACAGGTAAATATTGAACAGTTTCAGTACAATCTGCACAGATTTTCTGCTTGATTACTTTACAAATCCAGCTTACTCTGCAACAGCGAAAAGTGTTTCCTACATCAGTAAATGTGCTCATATCATATTCATGAACTTATCTTCCTAAAAAAAATCTGCACACATATTCAGCAATTAAAACAGCTAAAAAGGCAGTTCTCATTAGAGGGTAAGTAGAGAGTTCACACACAGTGTCTTTCACAGCCACAAAACGTTCATCTCTGCAGGTGTCTGAGCAGAGGAACTTTTCTCCTGTGCCTCGGGCCATTCTATGTCATTAACCAGAATGTAAAGTAAAACTGCTCTCTCTACCAATTACTGAAAATTTCATAGTTCAACAGAAATAATGATCACTGAATTTCACCATATTCAAGCACAGCATGGAGATTAATTGTGTAACGTTTTCAACATTTAAACATTCTCCTGTCCCAGCTTAATATGTAGAGACAACTAGGCCTATAATGAAACCATACTTAGGATGATTTCTTAAAAAACTGAACACTGTGTCTCTGTGGCACTAAATTGCTTGCTTGAGTGGACCATTAATCCCAACATAGCAACACTGACTAATGGTGTGAGTTTGGGGCGGAATTGTCAGTTTGATCAACTTCAGATGGTGGGGTATTTGTGAACGCTGTTTGAAAACAATGTTTATTTTTGCAATTCTGTCTGATTCTAATGCTCAGAAATTACACACTTCAGCTTCAACCATTTGGAGACACACACACACACACACACAAAGATTTGTAATATAGACTTGGACAGAAACCTCCAGAACATTACTCCATGCATAAACACATTAAGATTGGGGAGTTTCTCAAGCTGATATTTCCGAGAATACACCGATTTGTAATTAAGTTGCAGTCAGACTACTGTACACTTTGGGTTCCATTTATATGCATCCTGTATAAGCGCAGAAGAGCAGGAATGAAGCACATGACGTTTGGGCTTCAGGCATTTGGTGAATTCTTTGGCCAACAGAGGGTCTAAACATCACATATTGACTGCTCAGTACAAAGAATACAAAAAATGGTTTGTAGTGTTACAGGAAAGAACAGATAGTTTTAACACTTTAAATTAATATGTTGTTATTCATAATTTATTAGCTTTTACAATCAGAAGCTATACTGTGACATCATGTACCATTGCATACTTAAAGCCTTATGTGACTGTATCTGTACCCCATGATCAATTTAGGCTGGTCTGTTGCAGGGGAAGGCATTTGCTTGGACAAAAATCTGTGCGTTATTAGTCATCAATATTTTATTATCATATGTCGTCTTTCTGGAAGAGAAAGACTCTACATTTACAATGTTTATATCTCCTAAAAGGGTGTTCTGTCAAAGTTTAGGAGAACACAGGCGTATAGATGACCTCAAAGCAAACACATGTGGATTAAAAGCAACAAAACTCTCATTTCGATTTCATGGGGTCTTTATTAGTACCCTCAGTTGATATCCTCTGTGGTTTGTGTGGTGTGAATAGAAATTATCAGACTGGAAATGTACCTTCATATTCAAAGCTGTCAACCACAGGCAATAAAAGAAAATAGGGAAAATAAAATTTGAGTGAAATTTGCTTCTGGTTGCTTCAACGCTGATCTAAACATGCCCTTAGGCATGAGCCTGAGTTCCTGTGAAGGAAAGAGAGAAAACAGGGAGAGAGACAGCTGAGATGCACCACTGAGCTATATTACTCAGCAGGGCTAATCAGAGGAGTAAAGAGTAAAAGCAAGAGAGAGGGGAAAAATGTGCCCCCCGGCTCGAGGCTGTGCACAATCTCTTGCTTACTTCTCATGCGGCAGTTAAGAGTTTGTCCGTCTCCTTGTTCCTGATTGGTTCAGCTCTCATTGAATGCCATCGGCTCCTCTTATTGTTACAGACAAAGATCACTCTCTGTTTATTAATTTCATAATGCACATACATATTCCCTAAAGGCTCCAACAATCTATATGTGCATGCTGCTGAAATATTCTGACTTTACATAATAAGAAAATTACCTCTAAGTATTTTCTTACCTTCCTTTGGTTAATGTCACTTAATTTCCATCCACATATACATTTTAAAATGTTTTTATCATTATGTTATAACAACATCTTAAGTCACTATAATTGCTGCCATTTCTACATAATTTTAGATATGTTCAACCAAAACTTGAATGAACAAAATTGGTAAAAAAAAATAAAATAATTCAAAGTGGTCAAAAAGTGCAATGAACTTGCAGGTTGTTACTTTGGCACCAATTAAAATTTTAAGGCAGCAATTAAGCAAAAAAAATAAATAAATAAATAAAAAAATCAGTTAAAGGCTTTTGAGCACTGCAACAGATGGCATAGCCCCTTAAGAGCCCGCTACTGAACATCGGGTCAGTCTGGGATTACATGAAGAGACAGAAGCAATTGAGACAGCTGAAACAGATAGAAGAATTGTGGTGAATTCTCCAAGAAGCTTGGAACAACCGATCTGCCAACAACTGAAAAAACACTGTTCAAGTGTACCTAGGGGAATTGGTGCTGTTTTGAAGGCAAAGGTGGTCACACCAAATATTGATTTAGCTTTTTATACATTTACTGGACTTTGTGTGGTGTCAAGTGATAAGTGAAAACTATTTATTTATTTGTAAAGGAATAAAAATTAATGAACAGGAATTAAAATCACTCGTGGTAATATTACTTCAATTTTTAATATACAGTGTGGTCCAAAAATCTGAGAACACCATTAAAAATGCTTCTGTTTTGCATTCTTTTCTAATTTTCTTTCATTGTATTTCATTTCAAATTAAATTCAATTAAAATTAAATAAATATTTGAGTGAAAAGTTACATTTTGTTATGTCCCCCTTTTGCTTCAATGACAGCATGCACTCTATAGCTGACATGGTCTCCACAAGTTTCCCAAATAAGTGTATTTTGTGTGCTTAATTGAAAGCAAGGAAGTCGAAACCATTTTCAGGTTTAATTAAAAAATTATATTAAAATCCCAGATTTTCAATGTGAATACAGACCTAATTGTGTTGGTAATTTTTAATTTACTGACTTGAGCTGAAAGGATATTTCCACACATTATTAACTCCAAGAGATGTTTTTTGACATTATATTGTGGGTAAATAAATTAGTAAAAATACATTTTAAGGTAGAATGATCATTCTGCCAATAGTTTTCATGTGTTTTCTTCTATGGATATTGAGATAATAGAGTATGAGCCGTGTTTATCTCATGAGTGCTTTACTGAGGGGTTTAGGCAGATGTTACGGGTGCCGAGGGACTGAGAGACATTGGATGTTCTTCAGGCTTTGTGAAGCGTGGTGTGCCGGAGATTGACTGTGATTAACAGCACCACTGGTGATTTTTAAACCTTTTCTCATGCTTTATTGTGTCAGCACAGCTCTCTTGGCAACATGTGTTTGGGTGTGTGCGTATGTGTAGCAGTGAGTAAACAATAAAGCATGTGTCTTGTTCAAATTTTGACTTTTTAGATGAACTGAAGCGTTGCTGCCCCCTACCTTCAGCAATCTCTTTTTACCTGTCTAAACCCACACACTGATTTTTCACAATGATAACAGAGATTGCATGGCTTGTTAGACACAGATGGTGACTGCACAATTGACCACACTTTAATCATTAATCTCCCCCTTGTTATCCACGGAATGCTGCATTTTTCCTTAGAGGGACATGGATGTATAAGAGCAGATTCATAGTCTTCCTCTGGCCAGCATCTTCACATTTACCAAATCGAAGTGCCCTTTTGTAGGAACACATTTCAGGCACAAGAAGGACTCTAACTGTTAGGTTTTTAGTTTTGGCAGAACTACAGAATACTGGCAGAACTTAAATTTTGGGGTGAAATATTCATTAAAGGAGGAGTTCACCACAAATGAAAATTCTGAGATATTTTTCTAAAAATCTTTGAAAGTAGAGTAAATGATGAGAGAATTAAATTTTGGGGTGAACTATTGCTTTAAAAGGCACAATGGTGACGTTACTGACTCATTTGGGATTTGAACCTGCAACCTTTTCATAAACCACTCCACTAGCACCAACCTGGTTTAAAACCACTTTTTCTTTTTTTTTATGAAATTATGTATATTGGATTCAAATAATATCTTGCAAATCCTGTGGAGAGAATTGGGGGACAATGAAAATAAATCCTATCTGTGCAGCATTGATTATTCTGTAGGATAAATCTGGATTTAGCTGACTTTTACCAGTCTGAAAGTCATTAAACAGTAAAAACTCTTTTATATAATCTTTTATACAGTGACTCTTGGCAATTGCTGCTGACTCTGACACTGTGAAGTTGATTTGGAAAAAAAGAAGAAGAAAAGCAGGGACTGGCCTTCCACTATTAGAAGCAATTACAATCACATTTCATAACTGAGCAGAGGCTTTTGTGCCATGTGCTTTAAAGCCAAACAAAATCATCAAGATTAATGTAATTATTTATTTCGAGAGAACAGACGATTTTTTTTCTTTGCCGTGTTATAGAATTATTTAGCACGGCTTTTGGTTAAAAAAAAAAAAAAAAAACTTTTATGTGTGTTGAAAACTTGGTATCTTTCTTGATAAATCAGAGGTTTTAATTTTAGTAGTACAGCTGTTGTACCACTATTGTACAGATATTTGAATATTCCTACAATCTGCATGTTGGTAAAAAAAAAGTCCACACTAAGTCTGCTTCAGGCTCCAAATTGTTTTTTATTTATCTAGGTTTCTTGAGTTTTCACAACTGTCTTTCTCTAATTTCACCTCAAATTACCTTGCACAAAACATGCACAGATTTAAACAAACATTTATGAATATTCTGAATAAGGTGTTTACATGATCTAAAATAATACAGGCATTTAAAAGGTGTCTTCTTCAGACTTCTAGAAACTAGAACACTGGCTTAACCTGGTTATGGCAATTACTGTATGTTAATGGGTTTAAACAACACTTACATACTCGGAATATGACGTGTTAAATGCATGTCAATACATTCCATGAGCGTTACACATTTATGCCAAAGAACGCATAGAAGAGCAGAGACTTTGATAGGAACCATGTCAATAGCCATAAACTATTTATTAAAAATCTGTTTAACATAACTCATAACTCTTTGTCCTGCTGCCAGTTCCCCTCTGCTTGGAGCAAATCCAAACACAAAGAACTGAGGCTTTTTGGCAAGACATGACACCATCTATCAGATCTCACGGCATGAGAAGGGTTTGCTGTAAAAGCACGACTCCTGGAGAGAATATCACTTCTGTCAAATGTCCCTTTGTCACTACACACAGAAAAAAAGAGGAAAGTGTAAATGCTGATACTGTTTGTAAAGCAGTGGTGGAGTATTTGTCCTCTGACAGTGCATGACAATGAGAGATGAAAGAGATGTATAGTGGTTGTTCAACATATGATAGTAGTTGCTTAGGAGTTTATTTGTATTGCCTGTGAAATATTTGTTATTATTTTTGTGATGTAGAGTAAGATTAAAAAATCTGAGGTAAATTACTGTATGATAATGTATGGCCATTTTCTTGCTCAATGTTTCTGCAATTGGTTGAGAGAACATTTTTATTTTTTTTTGCTCTTGAAGACAGAACATAGCCTGAGGCATGTTCTGCTAGTTCGCTTTTGTAAAAAAACAAACAAAAAAAAAAACAACAAAGGCATTCATTACAGTCTTACTTATTGCCATGAGCGGAGATTTGGCTTGAATATTGGGGGGATTGCAGCATGAAGCATCAACATGTTTCCATTGATCATGGTATAAATATTGGGGGGTGTAAAGGATTTAGACGGGCAAGGAGGAGGTGAGAACCGGCTTGACAATATAAATAATAGTTTAATGTAAAACTGAAACCAAAGACACAAACACACACACATGACGGTCAGCTGACCGAAAACAATCTCTCTCTCCTCGCACCACCTTCCGCTGTTGGACAATATCCCTTTCAGAGGCTGTGTACAATTGGGTGTGTACAATCACTACCTGGCCCCCGCTCTCCGCTCTGTCACAGGGGGGTTGTACTTGCTTGTTTTGATTATTGGGGGGGTTTCCTCCCCTGAAACCAAGCCCCTGCGTATTTCCAAATGATGTAAAAATGGATTGCAAAGGACTGGAGGCTACCCTCCCTTACTTTCCATTGATCCAAAAATCTTAGTGCAGTTTTATTTTGTTTTATATTTTTACTTAAAGCTTTTTCCTCAGGGACCGTTGGCTGGTCAATCCTACTTTTGCTTTCATTGAAAGGACTAAATACCACCCACACACACATTTACTTGTCAATCGGAAAGGGATCATGTCATAGACTTTTATAATTTTTTTTATAAAGCTAAGTATACTTACTATAGACTGACCGTAACCCTAAACCTAACGCTATCCCTAAAAAAAACTTTTTGGATTTTTTGTAAATAAAAAACACTATATGCTTTGATACTTGATGTCCCAAATGTCCCAAAAAAGGGATTTTACAAGAAGTGTTTTCTTCTTTTTTTCAGATTTTTTTTTACAATTTTTCCCCAAAACTATAACAAAGTACATGCATTCACACTCATATACACATATGAGGAGCCCAATAGGAAAAATACAGCTTATTTTTAGGTCATTTTGTGGAGTTATTCTTCTGCCTGGTCTGTTAGAACATCATTACAGGACCTTAAATTAGATTTAACGAGTGAATGAACAGCTTCACTGAGTGAGATTGAGCGTATTCCCCTGACAACCAACAGAACTGACCCTTGTGGTCAGAGAGCTTCGGCTTGTCACATAATGACATCGCCAGGGACAATTTGATTTCTACAACACCTGCAGCACACCCACATAAATGTTACAAGACTCAGTGTTGTGGAAACTTCCGCAGCTTTAGATACAAATTAAAGAAGTGCACATGATTTTTTAATGAGCACAGCTACTATCAATGTTGATCAACTTGAATGTAATGGCAGCTTTACATGGAATACATTCTGAAACATTAATTTCCACTGATGGCTGATGCGGTGTCTAAGAAACCCAAAGCTAACATTTGCATTGTGACATAAGCTTGCAAAAGCTCAGCCCACATGCTGAAACTGATCTGAGCTTGGGGAGAAGTTATCATGAATTTATTATTTTATATAAACAAATGGACAGCACGGTATCATCTCTAATTTCATGGGCTGATTTTCTTTCCAGGATTAATAAAATATGAATAATAAATTTTGATCAAAATATTATTGCATGTGGGATGGGTATGAACATTGGGATCATAAAAAGTAATTATTGTTTTTTCAGTACCAGAAATTAACAAAGTAGGATCCTGCGGAGGATTATTCTCCCTCCATTATCATTATACTCTCTAAGTGAAATGGGGTCATTCTGTGATACCATGTTTGCTTACATTTTTCTCCAATTACTATTGAAATTATTCCAATAATTTTCAATTAGACAAACCTGGCACACACAGAATATATCTGGTTCTCATCTTACTGATTTCAAGCTTTGTCAGTTTAAGGGATAGTTTACCCAAAAATGAGAATTCTATCATTACTCACTTACCATTTACCATTTATTTTTTTCAAAAACTTCTGCAGAAAAAAAGGAACAATTTTGAAGTCTTCACAGGGTGGTGACAATTACACCAAGCTTCAAAAAGGAAACAGTTTGAGTCATTATTCACTCTCAATTCAAATAATCAATAAAACACAGAAATCCGATATGGCAGCTACATCGATAAGACTTTTTAAAAATTCACCTTTTGTGTTCCAAAACACAATCATATGGGTCTGGAGCGACATTAGTGTGAGTAAATAATGTCAGAATTTTTCATTTTTGTGTGAACTATCCTTTAAAGCTAAATAAGTAAGAGTCAATATCGCAAACCCTGACAGGGCGATCAGGATCCCGAAGTAAAGCAGAAAAATCTTGTATTTATTGTGATAATGAATGGATGACTGTGTATTATATGCTTATTGCATGGCTGCCTACAAATAAATTAATTAATGGACATGAAATATTGATTAGAGTTGAAATTATTTTATTATCTGAGAAAAAAAGAAAAGAGTGATATGAGAGACATGAAACTAGAAAACCTATAATATGCAGACAAATCTATTACCTGGAAAAATTGTCAGTTATACCGTTTAGTGGTCATTATACAAAATACTTCAATGCAGGATGCCAGTTGACCAATCAGAATCAAGTTTTCAAGACAATAATAACTAAGGTTAATGTAGTGTACCTGTGTGTAAGATTAACACATTTCTTTGTGGGGCAGAGAGGAAGGCGCAACAAGTTTTATGTCTCGTCTCCCTCTGTAATCTGCATCAGAGAGTTAATTAGTGATACAGACACAGCCGCTCCTCCTTGTTATTTGTACTCAGCAATTACAATCAGCACATTGTCACACTGAGCACAGAGGAGAACAGATATCACATTAACCTCACTGACAGTTGGCACTCATTCACTTGAACTTTATTTTTTCCCATAAAGCACAGCTAGACTTGTCATGGCTTGAAAGAGTACAAGTCCCCTTGAACGTAAATATACAGGCTCTCATGAAAATGCAGTTGGTTTACTCTAAATTATGCCTTGAGTAACAGATTTCAGCAGTATGTGGATGTGATTTATACACCCACATAGAGTAAATTAAGAGTAATTTCTCCAAGGCGTCCTGCTGCGTGAAGAGTGATGGATTCAGAAATTAATAATTAGTGTATGATAAAGTGTGATAACATTTTTATGATGTCTTTCATTCATAAGTCATTGACAAGCAGAAAATGCAGTAGTTTATGCACATTCAGTTATGAATATATGTGAAAAAACATGAATTAAAGAGGTCATTATACTATAAAAACATTCTGTAAGTTTCAGAACTCAAAATTTCTCCTCACTTCAAAAAGAGCATTGGTTGAAACCAAGCTGCCAAAATGACTCGTTCTCTACTTCTTCCACAATGTGATGTCACACTGTGGAAGTCATTTGAATCTGACTGCCTCCACAACAAAGCATCAATGCCTACTTTACCTTATCACTTCCGTAGCCCCGCCCAGTAGCGGTGAGCAGCACAGTGAGGTAAGGTAAAGGCAGGGTAGGAACATATAATGACAATCCCACAAAATTTTAAGTGTGTCTGTCTAAATCCTGGATCAAAAAATAATGACTCTATGAGATTGATCCTGCTTCTTGGAAGTCAGTCTTGAAAGGCAAGTTATGATTGAACAGCACTCAACTTCCATTGAATATTATACAGAATGTGCTTAGCTCTGTCAAATCAAAGTGTTTGTGTTTTAAATTTGCTGTCATTGAATGTGCAGTTGGTGTTATAGTTCATCATCTACCTGATTGTTTTCCAGATTAAATAAAGATTTCAGACCTACTAACATTGTACTCGATATTGCTGAGAGGTGGCTTCAAATTCTGAATTGCATTTTAATAATGTATGAATATCAGCTTGTGATAGCAAACAGCACTGGGAATAAAATCCAATGAACTGATTTACTAAAGCAATTAGCATGGGTAATTGGCTAGTACAGGAAATGTCAGTAACATTATTATGGGTCCTTCAGGGGCAATGAGACTATAGCATCCAAATAAACTGTGTTTATGGTCTCTGAAAATTTTGGTTTTTGAAAACGCCTTCCAAAATGAAGACTTTTCAAACCATTATTTTCTGTGATGCTTGTGATGCTTAGGGTACAACAGGGCTTAAGGTACCCCTTAAGGAAATTGTTCTATTTATCTGGTCACAAAATGTATCCAGGTAAAAAAAAAAATATATATATATATATATATATATATATATATATATATATATATATATATATATATATATATTGAAAATTGATGGAGCAACATAATTTGTGTAAAAATAAATAATAATGGAATGTTATTTAAAGGTTGTTAAAATTCAATAAAATAAAAAACCACTAACACCCCTAACCATATGTATGGGCAATAATAACAACAATGTTTGTCTTAGCAAGCAACACTAATGATAATAATGATCTGTATTCTACATAATCTGAGCAAGCATATCAATAAGACGATCCAGTTGGTTGGTTAATTAGTAAGCTAGCTCGCTAATTATTCTAACAGCATGCCAGAAAAACCTGTTGAATCCAGTGCTAAATAAACATGTAAAATTAAATAAAAAGAATGTGCCCGTTACCTTTAAGGTTTGTGTAAACAGTTTAAGCCTGGCACTGCTATTTGCTGTCCATGCTCCAGAGGGTATACGCACAGTCATGGGCCAATTATCCCCCAGACACACAATAAAATGAAAATGCAGACAGTAAGCCCAAAGTGAGATTCAATCAATTAACCACAATATGAATGACTGTCTTATGATAAAATCATTATATTGCTATGTTAGAACTGATGGAAATGCTCACTGCACACATGCTAAGTGAGACTGTGTGCACAGTTATTGGCAGTAAATGAACCATGCACGCTGTGGCAGAGGGAAAGACAAACAGCTACACTGGCTACAGGCTCTTTACTGAGTGCCAGAGGAATAGATGAATTATAGCTGCCCAAATCTGATGTTGTGCAGGTACTTTGTCATAGCAGCAGCTGTTACAGGGATTTAGCCCTTCACGAAAACAGAAAAAAATTGAAATATTTGACTTGCCGGGGTACATTGTCTGACAGTGCTTTGTAATTCATACTATTATGACCCGTAGCCCAAGACGAACACTGTGATATTACCAGAGAAATGGATCAACGTAATGGACCATTAAAGCTATCATTTCGTTATGGTATTCTTATAGTTTTCTTAATTAGTTTTATTAACAGATGAAAGAAAGCACTTGACTCATATATTTCTTTTTTCTTTTCACATATTCTATTAAGTGTCTGAGTGTCTGAGAAGCAATACATTACTGGCAGTGCTTTTATAAACATATTAATTGCAGGTGCAAGGTATTGCTTCCCTGGTGAGTTCTGACTTCTATTTCTGCTCTGCTCTTTGGCGAGATTGAGTGTGAAGGTTTTTTGCATGTGTCCTATCCCCAGGATACTAATAATGGCAGTGGATTCAGATGCAAAATGATATGCATAATAAGAAACGGGCGCTCAGTGAAGTGGAAGGAGAGGTGTGAAGTCATAGATTCAGTCCTGGAATATTAAACATGGACTTCTCTTTTTTTACAGTCACTTGTACACTACAAAAACTGATTTTCTAGACAAGTATTTTTGTGTTGTTTTCCTGTCAAATTATCTAAACTTTCTTAAAACATTATTTATTTACTTGTCAAGCAAAATGGGATAAGATATTAAGTCTTGTTTTTAGATAAATCTGTGAACTTTAGACTCAAAACAAGAAAAAAAATCTGCCAATGGGGTAAGCAAAATAAACTTGTTTTCTCTTTAAATTAAGTTTATTTTGCTTACCCCATTGGCAGATTTATTTTCTTGGGGGTGGCTGTGAGAGACGCGCAGACCCAAGGAACCAGTCATCCACGACGGCTGTGGGGAGGACGGAGGGTTCCAGTACAAGCCCACGCTGGCGGTGGCCTGGGCAAACATGTCGGACATCTGTGCGTCAGCCTCAGCCTGGGCGTGATGGCCCAAAGGCGGCAGCCCAGACGAGTCATCTGCGTCAGATGCCGGACCGCTCTCCGATGCAGCGCCGAGCTCATCCAGCTCGGGGGGCTCAAGAGGATAGGCAGGCTGGCTGTGAGGCAAGCTGCTGTTGCCTCGAGCCCGGACGGAAGTCAACGAAGTCAACTCGGCATGCAGCCTCGTGCCGGTGGCTGAATCACAGCAGTGCTAAGGCCATATCACACTCTTGCTCGTGTGATATTGCTTAAATACGGTATATGCGCATATTGTTCAGTGAGTGTTGTCTTTTCTGTATATCTTTATGGCAGCGGGGGCGTGGTCAAGCGCCCGTCCGGAGAGGGAAAAGTGGTAAGGGTGCTTGCACCTGAGCTAAATTATGTCTAACACCTGTCTCTAATTTCAGTGAGCACGGGGAGAGCGGCATAAAAGAGCCACAACACCGCCAGTCAAGAAGACCACGCCAGTCCAGTGTTGGCAGCCCAAGAGCAGCTTTTATGTTATTCTCCAATCAGTTAATTTATGTTCCAATTACCTTGCTGGCGCATTAAAGAGACCCTTACCTGAGTGCAGAGAGCTGTCATCGTGTCCTTCTTTTCCCTGCCCAATCAAGAACCCTCTTTACACTGGTACCGAAACCCAGGATCACGAAACATGGAAGGTCGTCCCATAAATTCCTCCCAGCTGGCCGAAGTCCTCCAGTCCCTCGCAGCATTACATCAGAGCCACCATCAGTCCCTGCTTGAGCTCCGAGAGGACAAAGATCGGCGGTTCTTTGAGATCATGCGGGCTCAAGCAGAGGACCGACACACCTTCCGGAGCCTGCTCAGCCAGGAGGTCGCTCCCGCCACAGCCGCGACCCCGGACAATCGTTCCCCGTTGCCCCCGCCCACGTTACAGAAGATGGGGGCAACGGACAATCCAGAAGCATTTTTGGACTTGTTCGAACGGGCGCTTGACCACGCCCCCGCTGCCACAATCTTCTATATTATCTTGTAACTATGAGATGCAATGTTGGTGGAACTGCACTAATAAAGTGATTTGATTTATATAACAATTTTAATCTTTTTTTAAAAAATGTTAATTCTTTCAAACTTTAAAATCAATCATTCAGCTGGATTTGTAGAAGCTATGTTTGAAGCAGTGAACACCCATGCAATGCAATACCACTGAAGATCTACAACCTGTGAAAACTAACTCCATGCTTGATTAAGCTAGTCTATGACCAAATAGTAGTGGGATAAAAATACTGATAATGTACAAAAACAAGCACCCAAATAGATCACTAAACACTAATTAATTATGAAGCTGCTAACAGAATCTCTCACTTTTACACACTGAACTTGAACCAGAGACCCTTCTAGGTCAACTCTACTTCCAGGTGAAAGAGCTGTCACTTACAATCTCACAAGCCAATGAGAACTCCTCTTTTTAAGCCCTGCCCACACAAGAGTTTTGTGTCAGAACTGCGAATGAAAACTCCAGGAGCGTAAATGAAAACTTGAAAATGCGAGCAGTGCATTCGAAAGTCCTGATCAGTGAACTCAAGCAGAGAATTTCATTAACAAAGTATGCAGTTTATTTGAAGACTAAGTGTAAATTTTTCCTTTGAATTTATTATTTATTCATTTGTTTGAGTTTCCACATGCATTTATTAATCCTTAGTTTATATTTTTATTTGTTTTCGAAAAGTTATGTTCAAAACAATTGGCACAAAAGTAATCCCATACATATCAGGCCTTTTACACAAAAAGGAGAAAAAGGCTGAACCTGTATTGTATTTATTTCCAATCACTTGAATGACAAATGTATAACGCATTCTTGCCAGATATGAGCTTATATTCAGTGTTTTTTAGGATCCTCTTACTGAATTATTTTAGCAACCACTGGCATGAAATTAGAATTTCTCCTTAAAATTACTTTAAGAGCAGCTTTAGAAGACTCAAAATAAACTAAAAGTCTAGGATTAAAATCTAATGGTAGTTATTGTGAAAAAGTTATGAAAAGGGGCATTATTCAAGCTTATAGAATGGCAGTTTGGAGAGCGATCAATTTTAGCAGACGCTGCTCACCATTTTATATTTACAAAGGTCTTTATGAACAAAATAATTTGCATTGTCCACTTAGGCTGTAGATTTATATATAATATAAAAAATATAGTGTCTTCAGTCGAACTCGTATTCGAGTTTCATCTCTTAAATATGGGATATACTGTATGTAGTACAATAAAAACATTCATGTGTAGTGGATAAAACATTTGAATAATCACATTAAAATATGTAAATAAGAGTGTTGTTTATCTTCCTTGAAGCAAGTACTAATTTGGGTATACATTTTTAAATGAATAGCATAATATCAACTAAAAAATGGCATTTTATGAATCTGGCTCTGCAGCTGAAGTGGTCACAGGCTAAAGTCCAGGTAACCTCAAACCATGAGCTTCACACACACACACACACACACACACACACACACACACACATACATACAGAAATTACAACTGCACCATTTATTTGTGTTGCACCATATACTATGATTTTATTTTGCACATTTTATAACGCACACAAATAATTTTTCTAATGCACTACTGCAGAGGATACAGCCAATGTTTTTCGTCACAGCTTCAGACTTGTCAGGGCCCAGAGACCAAGGATGGACCAGGTTATGGGGCTCCTCACAACATATTCCTCTCATCTCTGTGCCAGGATCCCCACATTGATGATTAATGACTGGAGTCATCCACTTGCTCAGGATCTTCATCCACACAAGCTGACTGATTGCCATCACTGTCAGTCCTCAGAGTGTCTTTATGCATCTCGATGAGTGCTGCATGGGAGTTGTGCATGCTGGTTGTACCTCAGGCTGGTTGGGTGGCTGGACATGCAGTGTAATTTTAGAGCTGTTCTGCAGAGCCACTTCAACATCAGAATCAGGTGATGGCACTTCTGAGATCTCCTACCAAATTGCTTCGTTGATGACATCAAGTGAGGTGTTAGAGCAGTCCTGGTTGTCACTTTGTGTGTTGTTCTCAACACTCCTGAGCAGTGCAACTCTTTTCTGCTTCTTATCCACAGTATGGCCGTTCATCATCATCAACACCTTGGTGGCATCTTCAGGGGAGGAGAAGGGGATGAATCCAAAGCCCTTAATCTGTCCATGCTCCATCATCACTACTACACTACTCATGGTCCCAAATGGTGCAAACAAGTTGTGGAGCTCTGCACATGCAGATTCTGCACATCAAGGCTCACTGCTGCGTGACTGATCTTTTCTCATCGCTCGCCAGTGGCTGGCACCTCATGATCCTCATAGGGTTGCCTAAAAGTGGCTCTGACATCAGAGAATCCAATGCCTGATCGGCATCGGTGAGGTGCACAAAGCTGACAAAACCGTATCCAAGAGGGCAGTTGATCACCCTGTGTCGGCAGACCTTCAGAGAGTAGATGGGACCGAATCGGATGAAGGTTTGCACCAGCAAGTCCTCTGTCACTTCTGAGTGAAGGCCCCCCACAAACAAGCATCCTGGATGGTCGCTAACCCTCTCTACAGAAACCAGTTTGTATGACCTAGTACTGTCTGTACAAACAGAGATTATTCACTAAAATTGCTGTATCCATTATAACCAATGCAGCTGAAGTGTACTGATGGTGCACTCTAATCAAATACATGCAAAGGCTTCAGCTCCTTCTACAGCCCAAAAATTCTATGTAAACTTTCTATCAATATTACACGTTGTTTGTTACTCAGTCAGTAGTTATAAAATTATTATTAGAGTTCTATTCAGTCATACAGAATGTTCAATAACAGCTGCTCACCATTTCATTAAATCTAATTTAAGTTCAGATAAATTATTAATTAAAATGACTTAACCCCATGAAAATATGTTTTAGGTGTAAATTAACAGGAAGCAAGTTCCACAAGAGCAACTTTTAGGGTGAGAAAAATTAGGACAGAATTGTAACTTTTGGGTGAATTATAACTTTGAGATGGTATTTGTGACATTTATTATCACCTTGTTATGGGTGGAATATAATGACCCTGTAAGGCTGGAAGAGAAACTTTTAAAACTGAAACGTTGGTCTCTGGAGAGATAGACATTATATCTAAGATTATATAAAATGTATTTTAAATCAGAATTTTGAATTAATCATATCAGCTGTTGTAGCTAAGTATATTCAAAATGTTTAATTTTATACAAACCTAGTTAAAGATAATTCATGCATGTTTCCCAGTTTTTCCACAATACAGTTATAAAAAGAAATATACATATATTTTTACAAAACAACTAGACTTTTCCATTTTCTTTTTTAATTAACATTAACCTACTACTTCACTCAATAGCATTTTGGAATTCAGTTATTATTATTGTTATTATTTATTATTATTATAACCCAACAATTATTCATTGTTGTCCAGTTTGCCATTACAATATAATACAGTATTATTATTATTATTACTTTGAGGATTTGTTGTATACAATAGTAATATATTTCTGTCATATTTAATTTACGTTCATCTGGATCTTATCTTCTGACACTGCAGTGTATCACCATCTTGCAAAAGGCTGTATTTTATGTAAGCATCAAAGGCAACATTTGCAACTGTAACAGTAAATATACAAGACACGGCGGCCCCTCAGCACACTAGAGCAGAAGGAAAAAAACATTGCCGTTAATCATGCGCTGAAATTTTGCTTGGTGCAGAATCATCTGGAATAATTTTAAACATTGTAACAGTCACCTCTTTGCAACCTGAACTTTAAATGTGACACCTGTGCTAAAAACAACCTAGATGCAGCACAATGACTGAAACAGAATGCAGGTGTCTCGACATGAGTTAAAAGGTTCTTTTTAACTTCTAGTCTAAAAATGTGCCAGTCCTGCGTGAGACACTGTAGAAACAGGAGACGCAGTGCAATCAGGTATGGACGTTCGTCCAGTGCGTGTTTACATTGGATAACAATGGAAAACAGAGCAGATGTATGCAAAAACATTGCGGTGTGAAAGGCCCTCATCCGTTCGCATGTATCTGTAAGTGAGAGCATGTTGGCAAAACAAGTTAGGAAGGACTGTAAATGTTTTTCCATAAATTACAAACCCAAACTAAAAGTCTGAACCAACCTGGTGGACCTCTAACGTGAACCACTCTGAGATTGCTGACAACAGTGTATTCATGCGTGTACACAGAACAGCATGTCACCCCTCAAGCATTTTTTGCAGAGCTTTTTTTCATGCAATTGTGTGGTTTACATGGTGGTTAAAAACAACACATTCTCACACCCAACTCGTCACATATTGACGCTTTTGACAGGACCCCTTGGCGTCACATTTTAACGCCCTGGGTATACCTTTGGCGTCATTTTTCGACGCGTTGGGTAGTCTTAACCAAAACGGCATTCAAAGGTGAGTTTAACAACGCTCCACGGCGTGTGCAAGTAAGCAGTTTAAGCGTTTTCTTAGAGAGCATGCTGGATAACGTATTTTTATCGGAGGTTTGTTGATGTTAATAAATATATATAATATGCTACGATTGTGTTCAATTAATCAGTTTTTTTATATTTTTATTTTTAAAATTTTGTTCAATTAATCAAAGTTTTTTTATGTTTTTATTTTTAAAATCCTCTATAGAAATCTATCGGACTACCCAACGCGTCGAAAAATGACGCCAAAAGTATACCCAGGGCGTTAAAATGTGACGCCAAGGGGTCCTGTCAAAAGCGTCAATATGTGACAAGTTGGGTGTGAGAATGTGTTGTTAAAAACACTACTCCACAGAAAGAAAGAGTGGAAAGTTCCTTTCTCATCCCTTCTCTCTCAACATTTTTGTCTTCTCCCCCTCTCCATTCTCATCCACTCAATATATTGTCGTGCAAAATATTGATTACCACAAAAATTCCTCCTTTTCTTTAAAAAAAAGCAAAAATCTTGGTTCAGTGAGGCACTTTCAGAGGAAGTGAATGGGGCCAAAACTGTTTCAAAAGTATAGCCACAAGACAGAAAGGTTGTGAGTGTAAACAGGATTTGAGTGTGATAAAATTGCTTTAATAAACCTTTTTGACCTGAAAAATGACGATGTAATGCCAACAATCCCTAAAACCCTAAAACGACTCCAAAAATTATGATTTAAACAACTTTACAGCTCAAATAGTAATATTACTATATTAAATTTTAACAGAAGAACTAATTCAAGTACTTTTATAAAATTATAATCTTCGCATTTCTGTGTTTAAACCCTCCAAAAATTGTCCACATTCACTTTAATTGTCCCCATTCACTTCCATTGTAAGATTTTTTTAAACAAAGGTAGAGGTGTGGCAACTGTGGGTCCACCTGTCATGCCGACAGGTCCCCAGACTGCTCAGCTATCAGCAGAAAGTGTAGGCAGTATGGTAAGCCCAACCACTTTGCAAGGTGGTGCAGGTCAAAGCTCAGATCAGGCTCACTTACCACATCACAGCCCTCACCTGCAGTAATCCACACAGTCGGTCCTCACTCATTCAGTCACATTCTCTACATGTGGTGTACAGCTGAAAGACTGTTGCATTCCACTACTCGACGCAGGAGCTAAAGTATCATTGCTTAATATGGCCTCCAACAAGTAATTTTTCTCAGATATTGAGTTACACCCATCACCTTGGAAGCTCTGTGGTTATGGCCAAGCCAGCATTTTAGTTATTGGAGTAGTCAAGCTGCCAGTACAATATGGACCGAAATGGCTGGTAGAGTTCCCATTCTACATCACACAGCACAATGCTAATATACTGGGTTTACACCTGTTCATCAGCCTGGGGTTTTCGATGCATGACAACAGCGGAGCAGCTATCCTTCAGGTGGACTCTCCATTGCAGACACAGTTTCTCACTCTCTTCAGATGTCTGGGCTGCCTTTATGCTTTCACCTAAAAACCCCTGATTAACCAGGATGTGCCACCTGTCATTCAGCCACTACGCAGGGTGCCTCTTGCCATGCATGACAAGGTCACTGTCAAACTACAGGGGATGCTGACAGCAGACCTCATTGAGCCCATTGATGCCTCACCATGGGTCTCAAATCTTGTGATTGTGCAAAAGAGGTCTGGTGATCATACGTCTGTGCGTCGAAGTTTGGGGACCCAATAAGGCAGTGGCACAATTGAGGAGCTCACAATACTTTTCCACAGCTCATCAATGTTCACAAAGCTGGATCTTAAGCAAGGTTACATGCAGGTACCCCTGCACAAAGGCAGCAGAAACTTGACTGTGTTTGTGAGACACTTGGGTGTGTTCTGTTTCAAGAGGATTCCGTTTGGCCTGAGTTCAGCTCATAGCTGCTTTCAGAAGATCATGACCACTGTTCTAGCAGGGCTCCAGGGCACGGCAGTGTACTTAAATGATATTGTTGTACACAGCAAGGACGTGGCCTCACTATGAATACCTGAGACAGGTGTTCATAGCTCTGTCCAGACACAATCTGATGCTGAAAAATGTGTGTCCCGTCGATTGGCCCTCCAAGCCATGGGAGCATCTGTGGGGGAACTCACCTCTGTTCCCCACCATCAGCAGTTCCTATTCATGGTGTATGACCCCTCTTGAAGTGGCCTGAGGTCATGCCTATAGGTTCAGTTACAGCCTCTGCAATAATTGATTTTCTGGAGCAGCTCATTTCTCGATGGGGGTTCCCATGGGCGATTACCACAGACAACAGGCCACAGTTCACTTCCAGATAGTTTTTGCCCTACCTGGCAGCCAAGGGAATATCCCATATACATACTGCCTTCTACCATCCCCAAGCTAATGGGGCTGTGGAAAGGTTTAATACATTTCTGAAAAATACATGCTCACCTTGCCCAAGATTTCCCTTTTAAGGCAGCTCTCTCCCAGACCCTCTTGCATTATTGTGCCACCCAACAGAGAACTGGAACTAATGTTGATGAGACTGTGCCCAACTTGTCAATACCCAGTGAACACTTCAAGCCGTGCATAAGTTCATCTGCACAAGTGCAACATGAGAGCAAGGTATGATGGCAAGCAGTCAATAAACTGGGCTCTTTCCAGTCCGAGCCCCTCCAGGCCAAACAGCAGCTAGGGCCGGTCACGTTTGAGCTAACCAATGGGCACCACTGGAATGCCAGCTGCCTTTGAAGAGTGCCCGCACCTTCAGCTATGGAGGACAGCCTGAACCGACCTATGTTCGTGGACCCTATGCTACTGCCGCAGAATCTGGATCCTGATGCAGTAGCCAGACAGGAAGTGGTAGTCCCTGTGATACCTCATCCAATGAGGGTGAGGGCATTTCTTGCACAAATCTAGTAATTTAAATCTACATTGTATACTTAGACTCGGTGGAAAGTGGAAAATGTTGTGGTTGTTAACCAGTTCTACATCATTATTGTCTATCTTTGCAATTTGTGGTTTAATGTTGTGCATATCTTTTGTTATGATACTGTTGTAATATCATGTTGCACTCTCCGCAGTTGCATTTTGTTAGTTATTGAAGTTTCTGCTAAGTATAAAGGAGCATTCTGCTAAACTGTTGGTTTTGTGTATTTTCCATGAAAGTAACAGTGACCTCTGGATTCCAAATATTTCCAAATTAAAATTGATTAGCCAATTGTTTCCATATTATGCAATTATCTTTCTGGTCTGAATATTTAAGGGTAGTTTGCAAACTAATCAGGTGGGAATTCATAAGATAGAATTGTGTGCGTGTGCGTGCGTGTGTGCGTGCGTGCGTGCGTGCGTGTGTGTGCGCGAGCGCGTGAGTTTTTGTGTGTCAGCCACAAGTTTTGTGTTCCCAGACATGTTGTCTCTGTTCTTGGTAGGCTCCCACACAAATCTCCAGTTTCATCTCTGGTCTTAACACAATCATGTCCTGTTGTCAACTGGTTGCCACCATGTGCCCACACATCTGTCATCCTCGTCTGAGGCTTCCCCATTCTCTCCAGTCTCAAGCTGCATTCCTATTCACAGGGTCCTTTCTCAGTGTTCGTTGTTCCCAACACTGAGCTGGAGATATCTCTATAAGTACTGTGTTCTTGACAAAATTCAATCCTGCAATGTTATCAAACAAAAAAAAAACACTTAACACAGATTAGGGGTTTTGTGATTACACAATATACTTGTGTAATGTACAAACTGACAAACAAATATAGTTTGCTATATTTACGCTGCTAAATCAGGTGGAAACATGTCATCACGGTCTGTGAAAAGGGTCCATTGGTCAACTAAAACGTACCCTTATTCACCCAGCAGTCTCTTCCTGGTTTACTTTGAATTGACTCAACAGAGAAACCAAGCATTAGGAAAGAGGGGAAACTGAGCAGGTGTGAAGTTCTCCATCAGAGTCACTGCCAGATGAGGAACTGAACTGTAAAATACACAGGACTGTAAATCTCAGTTCTGGATCAGCCCAAGACTAGGAAACTCAGTTACCATGGTATGGTACGAATAGATCACCATGGAGACAGATGGGGAGGTCAAGTAAAGTTCAACCTTCTCTGAGTTTCATTTCCTGTCAGAAGGAAAAAGGAGGCTTGGTCTAATCATGCACATCATGCGATCGTGACAGTCAGGCAAATATGGAGAAAGAGTAATTTTGTCAGAGTTGAAGTTCATTGAAGTATGATTTATTTGTACAAGCATGCATAGCTGCGGGAAGTAGGGGTACTGAGGGGTGCTGTGGTGCTGAGGTGCTTTGGGCATTCCAGCCCACCCAGTGAAGTGCTGTCTGAATAGTATGTGTGACAATTCATTAAAGTTATTTGAAAACCATTGTGTTCTTTATTAATCCTGTTAACAAAAATAATGATGAAAAGTTTTAGGGGTATATTTATTTCAAAGAATAATCAAGATAGAATGTATAAAATAATTCAGGCATATTGTTGGTGATTTCCCCACTTGAGCTGCATGAGCTAAGCTGATCACCTGTCTAAAACACTGAAAATTTCATAACAGTCCCTAAAATTATTAACAACACCATAACTACTAAAAGATGATACTAATACTACCTAATACGTATAATTTTTTATGCTATTTTCAAGGACAGCTGTCAGAGGTTTGAATCAGAGAATTTGTGCTTTGATTTATTTGTTCCAGCATGTACCAATTCATCTGTATAGGACTTAGCAAGGACATCCAGTCACAAGACTTTTGTCATTTTCAAATTTTTAATAAGTTTCTAATTCCTCATATGCACAGTGTTCTGAAAGTATTATTGGTCTTTAATTTATTTGGAGAAATCACATTATTAAGTGTGTGCAAGAGTGAAAAAAAAATTGAGAGAGAACTGTGCAACTGTTTCGAGAACAACTAAGCAGATTTGATGTCCAACATTCTCTTGGCTACAGAACTGAGCATGCCTTGTGTTTTTCTAATTGTGCAGCAGCAGCAGCATGTATAGTATGTTCTAGCAGTAGCAAGTCTTCTAGCTTGCTCTGCAGCAGCAACATAGCAATTAGTCCACCCAAATCCTATCAATATGTCATACCTACATTAACATGCTAAATCATTACAAGAGTTGTCTGACTGAAATGTTGCCAGTTCCTCTAAAGTTCACACAGGTGTCCTAGCAAAGGTATATTTTTGAGAACCAGAAAGGATACAAACACTTTTTGTCTTCATCTTGAACTATAGGTTTTAATATAATTCAAAATCTAACAAACTTTTTTTTTTGTGAATTGTTCAGACTTTGACATCATCCAATGAGAATTTTGAGTCAGAACTATTCGTTTTATAATTTCATTTTTTTTTTTTTAGCAAAGGCATCCAAAGCAGAATTGTTTGTTTATTGTTTTATACCTGACTTATGTATTCTCCACCTCACTTTTTAGGGAATAGAGCTCATGTATCTGTTCTAGCTGACTAGGCTTCTTCATCCCAGAGTCCCTGATTCCCATAAACAGCACAGTGATCAATACAATGATGTACTGAGCAGTACCCAGGAGCATTTGCCATACCTTACTATCGATGCACTGTCAGTCTGTCTCAGTCTTAAGTTATGTCAAGCTTTATAGCCTACAGAAGGCTTCACTTCTGGGAATCAGACCACCTGTGATCATTGAGGACCTCTCCTTTTTAATATTTAAACTTTTCTGCTATGGGGAATTTGCAAAATACAAATACACACATTTGCACTTGGCAATTTACTGTAGGCCCTTCTATTCCCATGTAGCATTTGGTTTACAGCTACAATCATTTGTTTAGAATGGGACTCTATGATGAAGTTATTTCGCAATAAAAAGAGAAAATGCATAAAGAAATACATTTTACAGAAATATAATGTACTGTATGTAATGTCCAATTGAAATTATTTATTTTCTGATATTGAAAGTTCCACTTACACTTTTACCAAATTGATCCCCACAAGTGCAAATGTATTGTGGTGTACCCATCCCCTAATATTATTGAATTAAAAAAAAAAAAAATGCATCATTGTAATTTGTGTGTTGTCTCTTCCAAAGCTTTAAGAACAAATACAGTAATTATTGATGTTTTTAATAAATTATGCACTCCCATTCACTGAAAAACTTGTCACTTTAGGTGTGGTACTATTTTAACAAGCCACAAAAGGAAAAACAATTATAGAGCACCTTCCAGTTTTTTTTTTTTTGTTTGTTTTTTTTTGTTTTTTTGTGCAGCAAATTGGTCAACCCTGGTTGTGTTTAATTGTGCTATATGAATCAAATTGACATTGGCATTGATAAGATATACCAGAAACTTACACAAAGTCATTCAACCTCAGAATAAAGGGGGAATTCACTAAGAATCAATTGTTTGACTGATTCATATGAGGAATTATGCAGATCAGGCAACAGTGCAAATGCATCAACAAAATTGCTGCTGAATTCAATCATATGAACATTTGCACACACAATTATGATCTTGAAAGCAGATTCTAAGCGCAATACAGTGGAGGATGCCGCAGACCACCATGATCTGACACATTCTGCCAGGACTGTACAGCATCACTTGCACTACTGTGATCCAGACACATGAATTATCTATTTAACATCCCGCCTGCCTACATTGCGCATCTGGAGATATGCCAGGTTATAACGCTCTTCTCCATTATTTTATATTTTTGTGATTAAATACTGCTGATATGATCAATAGATATTTTACACAAACATCTCTTTTAAACTAAATTTTGTCACACTTTATATTAGGTGGCCTTAACTACTATGTACTAACATTAAATACATACAAGACTATGTATTTACTGTGTAACTACATGTTGTTCTGCAAAATCCCCACAATTGCTGCTACTGATGTTGAGGTATGGGTAGGTTTAGGAATAAGGATAGGGTTCGGGTTAGGGTTAGGATTAGGGGTTCAAGTTAGGTTTTAGGGTAAGGGGTAAAGTTAACAGTGTAGCTACATGTAGTTAAATGCAAGTAATTTACATGTAATTACAATGCAATAACATGTTTGTACATAGTAAGTACATTGTATCAAATGGTTAAGTACATAGTAGTTAAGACCACCTAATCTAAAGTGGGTCCCAAAATTTACTTTACTGTCTGGTTTCATTTGGGTCTAATTTACGTAGAAAGAATACATGTTTGCGCAAAGAGAAATGACAATGACTTAATTTAAATACTCAAGATGCAGCACAATTTCAGTGCTGATTGCGGCGACTAAAATTGATTGCAGTCGGTTTGTAACTAAGATGCAGGTATTTGCACTGAAATACCACGCACAAAAGGGGTGCAACTGTTTATTGAATCTGCCTCAAAATATTGATACTTAACTGAAATCTTTCTGATAAGAGTGTCCTTTTCCAACACTCCTCACAAGCAGAATGTTCATTTAATTGTTTCACAAGTTTTGTGAACGTGTTTTGATTCAGTCCTTTGGTGAACATGTTAGCAATCATTTTGTCAGTTCTGCAGTATTTTAGGTCCACGGCTCCACTTGCAATTTGCTCTTGAATGAAATGGTGTTTAATGTTATTGTGCTTGGAATGTCCTTAAAATTGAGGGGTTTGGTCATGCAGATAGCAGACTGATTATCCTTGAATAGCAGTGTTGGTCCTGCTGGGATGTGCTTTAGATCTGACAACAGTTGTTGCATCCAAATTGCTTCTTGAGCTGCACTTGCCAGAGCCATATACTCAGCTTCGACAGTGGAGAGAGCTACACATGTCTGTTTCTTGCTCTTCAAACTGACAGGTCCGTTGCTGATTTGAAACATGTATCCCAACATGGACTTACAGTCATCCTACTCTCAAGCCCAGTCTGCGTTTGATTATCCGACACATTCTTTTGGTTTGTCTTTGCTGTGTAGCAGACCTAAATTCAGATTGACATTTAGGATTCTCATTATGTGCTTGACTATGTTGCTTTGTAAGTTTAGCACAAAATCCTGCAACATTGTTCACTGCATATACAATATCTGGTCTTGTTCTTTTTGACAAAGCAGACTCCCAATCCTAGACTGAAATAGTGTTTGGTCAACTCTTTCACTGGCCAATGGCATATGTTGTCTGAGCCATCCATATTTATCCTGTTTCTGGTTTCTGAACAATCGTCACACCAAGAAAGTGATTCAGCTTACCCAATAAACAAATGATGGAAGTTAAAAAAAAATTGCAAATCACTTTGAAACAAAGGACAGAATTTGAATGGGATTTGCAAGCATTTTCTTCACTTGGGGTCCAGCCAAGGGAATGTCATCCAAATACACAGCACTGATGAAAATGTCACCTCTGGCAGCTGTGTATTTGCATCTTTCAAAGGTTCAGTAAGTGTCAACTTTGATCTTGAATACCCTTTTACTGTCCACTGCTTTTCAATCTTTGGGCAGTTCCTCAAGATCCCATACATGGTTTGAGAACAGCATCTACATTACTTTAACCATAGCCTTCTTCTACCTTGACCTTGTCTGGACTGGATATTGTTTATTTTACAATCTCAGGTTGACTTGTTTTATTATTTGCAATTTTATTTGCAATTCCAATTGTCACCCACTCTCTGGAGTAATCAGGTTTTCTCACTCTTTCGGATCTTTAAATTTCTGTTTCTGTTGCTTCATCAATGACAGGTTCTGGACAGTCAAAGTCAATATACTGTTCCACAGCACTTTCCTTTTTTGCACCATTGTCAGGCTCCTTCTCAATTGCACAGTTCGACTTGGCAAATCCATAGCCCAGAAAGATACACTTCTATGTTTTGGAACCCAGTTTCTATCATTCATCTTTGAGTATGTTAGCATACGCACATCCACGCAGGTGATCAACTTTCGGTTTCTCACCTGTCCAAGCTTCAAAGGGGGTCATCCCTTTCACATATTTTGTTGGACTTTTATTTCCCGGATAAACAGGAGATTCTCTCCAAAAAAAAATTTGATAGCCTTGCATCAGCCAACGTTGATCTCACTGTCTCCATCAGTGTTCTGTTCATTTGTTCAGCAACATTTTGCTCTAGTGTCTTTGGAACAGTAAGCTCATGTCATACACCTTCTTTCAGGAACGCTTGAAAATCAGTTGAAGTATATTCTCCTCCATTGTCTGTGCGAAAGACTCTCAGCTCTCTTCCAGTGGATTGTTCTGCCATTGCTTTCCTTTCCAGAAACATCTGATAAAACTTAATCTTTGCTCTTCAGGACATATAGTGATTGTTTTCATAAATTAATGTCAAAAAGTATTCTGCCCCACTTAAAGACTTTGTGTGGTTCAGTTGATCAACTATGGAGGATGGTTGTGAACTTAATGGGATGATGTTTTCTTTCAGCACATGATTCATTGAAGTCTATGTCTTTTTACATATCAAAGTCAAAGCTATCAACTAGACACTCGTTGCACACCTTCTTCATGTTTTGCACTCCGAGGTGGCCATAATGTTGACACAAGATGTGTTCCTTGAGTTCTCTAAGCACATTCTCATTATCTGCTGCACAAACAAGTTCAATAGAACTTCCCTCTACAGTCTAAGTAATAGAGACTGCCTTCTTTTGTTGCAGTAGCACTCATCTTTTGATTTGCATCTAAAATATAACATCCATCCTCATTGAACTTGACCTTTTTTCCAGAATGTGTTGCCTTAAAATATTTATCAGATTGTATGACAGGTGCAGTACATACAACACATCATTCAGCTTACAAGTTTCTATCATGTCATCAGTTAGGATCATCTTTAGCATTACAATTCCACATCCAGTTACTTCAACAGAGTAACCATCTCCTAACATAACATCTTATGGTGGCTCTAGAGTATTACCCTCAACAAACAGCTTCTTATCATTACACATATGACACATTGCTTGTGAGTGTACAATCCAGTTCTCCATTCCTTTCTTGGAACTTACTGATGGCTTACATCTAACCCAACACTCTCACTGTCTGAACTGCAGCTATCTTGTCTTCTCACCTGAGACTTATTTGCCCTAAGTTTGGAGCCAACCTTATTAATGTCTTTGTTGAAGTCTTTGTTTTGAACATATCTCTTAAACTATTTGCAGTTACACTTGACATGTCCAAACCTTTCCTTTAGATAGCTGCTTACCAGGCAGGGCTTTGGCATCTTCACCATTGTTCCCAAAATCTTGCGCCTTTATTTTACATTCCTCATGCAGTAAATGCTCTGTAACAACCTCCATCATAGGTACATCTATGCTTGCTTCAAGTGCTGTAACCATCATGTTGAACGAGTCTGGTAAACTGGAGAGTAGGTGCACCACACAATCTTCTTCTCCAGTGTTATCACCTACAACTGACAGTGCATCAAATGTCTCAGTCATGACCTTGATGTGCTCTTGGACTGAGTGTCCATCTTTCAGTCATAATAAATAAAGTTTCCACCTCAGTGCTAGCTTATTTGCTTATAGCAAGATTTTCAGGGCCTCCAATTAAATAGAGTCTATTGACGTGATTAGATGGTTCTAATACAATGGTAGCAAAAGCTCGGTCACTTTTAGTCATGTATGCTGCCAACTTACTAGGATCTGACAGAGGTGGGGTTTCTGTACCATTCACCACATCCTACAGTCCATCTTTCATCACTGCCATTCAATATTGCACTTTCCATGAAGGATAGTGTAAAGGTTGGGAAGAGAAGGAGGACACAGAAGGCGGGTTGCTCCACTCAGGAAATTATTTTTACTGAACACACTGCAGCACTCACAGCTTCACAATATCAATTCTACAGCTTCACAATAATATCTGTTCAGGACCCAGATTCTATCTGCCTTCTGCTGGTGGCGTTGGTGGTTTTATCCGCGCTCCCCGTGCTCACTGGAATTAGAGACAGGTGTTAGTCATAATTTAGCTCAGGTGTAAGTGCCCTTACCGCTTTCTCTCTGGACGGGCACTTGACCACGCCCCTGCTGCCACAGATAGTTTGATCCATTTAATGGAACTCCATTTAAATGTATTCAGTAAAGTATTACGAATACATCAATTAAAAAATGAACATATTCAGAATACACAAATACTTTTAGAATACACATTTATGAAGGCAAAGCCTTGCCGAATCGGTCCCAAATCAGTTGGACCACCTGGGGGTGGAGCCTCCACACTGCGCTGGGTGAAACCTGCCGTGACAGCGCGTCTGCCATCGTGTTGCAGTTGCCAGGGATGTGAGTGGCACGCAGTGACCTGAGTCGAAAAAAGAGAAGAAAAATTCTGACTGACAATCGCTGCCCTGCTTCTCTTTATACCCGTATGTCCGGGGCGGGGCATGCAAATTCTGTCTGCCAACTTGACATTGGCCTTTTCTCAGGTTCAGAAGTACGTTTGGCATCCCAGGAAGACCCCTTGTGTCACTTCATTCAACACAAAGTCAAGTGAGTGACAGAAGGGGAACTGCTATTTCTCAACAGTTCTGCAAATTGCTGATGTGGACGTGACTCACCAAATGCTTAACAAGGGTGTCCGTCTTTACTCCACCTTTACACAGAAGCAGCATCTGCAATTGCATAAATGTATTTACACAGCAACAATCACGGGAGACCATGTATCATTCGTGCGAATGTGGAAAATTTGTGTAAATAATGTTGCAGACTGTATTGATACAGCTGCACAGCTGAAAGCGCACTTATTGTTAAAGGACTAAAAAATTATCAACCAATCATTGCATTCAGTCCGAATGTAATGACAGGATGTCCTTCCTGTCAGTCAGTCTATATTTTCATACCGGCACGCAACTTGTTCGCGCAGACAATCGCACGTCATCAGCGCGTGTTCCTTGCCGCTGTGCAGAGCGAGCGTGAGAATTACGTTCGTTATTATTGTAATGTCTAACATGTGAATGAGACATGAGGTAATCTGAAAACGTTGCGATCGATTCCACCAGCACGTCTCTCCTCCTGGCGCTTAGACTCTGCTATGTGTGTGTGTGTTCATGTGTGATAGAAGAGGCATGGCTTTGAAGACACCTCTTAGGTGAGGATGGGCTCTATGCTTTCAAAGCTAGTTTGCCAACTGCTAGCCTCTCTGGATTACACACCCTAGCTTTAAGATGTGTCGGTACGGTTGCCAGATATTAAATACGGGAATCATTATACATGAATAAGACTTTGCATTTCTATTATTTGGTGCCTATAATCAGAACTTTTGGTGAGCGAAGTCCATTTTAAATGTATCTCAAAAATACAACCCACAATTCTTTGATTTTAACCCACGATTGTGTTTTCAAATTAGCCCAATTTGTCATGAAACCCCAGCAACACTGCAGTCGCGCTGCTGCTGATCTGGTGTAGAGAGAGTAAGAAGACACATTTGCAGTGTCTGCACTGTTCAGAAAAACTGTTCAGAAAATTTTGTGGTTATGAGTGAAGTATTCTAAAAGTATTCTAACAAAATTTTATAAAGTAACTGTATTCTGAATACAGGTGCTTGAAAACATAACAGGGGCTGAATACAGTTGCTACATTTTTGTATTCTGAATACGTAATACTGTTACATGTATTTTGTTACACCCCAACCCAGAGTATATATTACCTTCCCGGCTTGGTTAGCAAGTTGATTGACAGACTATGTCTGTATCTAAAAGGTGATTGGCTCTTTTACCTGTAAGGCAGGACTTCCTTTCTA
The DNA here is from genome assembly GCA_032164185.1 of Moxostoma hubbsi. Taxonomy (NCBI): domain Eukaryota; kingdom Metazoa; phylum Chordata; class Actinopteri; order Cypriniformes; family Catostomidae; genus Moxostoma; species Moxostoma hubbsi. The sequence continues at coordinate 21,451,179 of JAVLUX010000023.1, read as the reverse complement.
CATCTGTTGGGTACTAAAGCTTCTTGGTTGGGCATTCCAATTTCTCCCATTCATTTAAATAAAAGTGGCCTGTCTCTGCTAAATAGTCTGTGATATAATATTAAATATTGTTACTTCTTAACTTGTCCAACAATTAAAGCATACAGCAATGCTCTGAACTCTGTTGAATGTTGTTAACCAGACTGATCTCATGAGATTTACATGAACATGACAACATGTTACAAGCGGCTATTGCAATCCAGAGAGTCTGAGACATTATGCAAGCGAGAACGGTAATAAGAGATATTTATATGCAATGCATATGTTTTTAGTGTCCATATAGAAGCCTGGTGCTGTCTCAGTGTGCAGTGACCATGTGGCTGCTGTTTATGTATCACAGGCTCCCTCTTATCAAATATCTCCCTCTCCCTCAACATCAGCTTCCTAAAATCACACTGCAGGTGTTCATGAAATACTGGACCTGAATTATAAAGTAGAGGTCTGTGCAGGATGGATCTTTCAGACTCGCTCCCAAGAGATTCTGTTCTGCTCCCTCAAAAAAAAAGGTAGTATTTTGTCCCACTACTTCCTACAATTCACGTCCTGCTTCCTCCTGTGAAAGCCTGCAGGTATAGGTCTGCACAAACTTTTCAGTCCCACTACCGTAAGATTCTGTCCCACTCTGTTATCATAGTGTGGCATTGCGGTAGAGGGTAAAGATAACACTAGTACTACAATATGAGCAAGATAGAGAAGCTGACTATGCCACCCCATTTCTGTGAACAGGGAAATTACTACCCAGAATAGGGCACACAGATTCGTTACCACAGAAGGCAAGAGGATATGTTGGTATCAATACAAAAAATACTTTTATTACACAGGCAATAAGTATATAATACTGTTAAATTGACAATGGAGCAAACATTTGTTTAGACCCTCTAAAATGCGGCTCAATGCAACAAAAAAATAGAAACAAAACAAAAACAAAACGAATAGACATATGAGCTAAGGCTTGCCAGTAGGGCGGCCAGCTGAAAAGTGAGTATACTAAGACCACACCACTTACCTAATTACATTCACACAATCACACTCAAACACAAACACACTTCATGAGGGAGAAGCAGTTGCCAACGGAAAAACATACTCTGTGAGGGAAACATCACCAGCTAGCCTCCCTACCCCGGGGCCTTCAGCTCCTGAACTAAACAAAGAAATTTAAATTAGCCACCAGACACACATTCAACAACACAGATTTTAATAGAACTCAAAACATAAAGAGGTCCACATTTGCCATTTGACCAGCAGCAAAAGTTACAAACAAGATGTAGCTTCAAACCAAATTTCCAGCAAAGCATTGACACAAATGGTAAGGTAGCCAATTGCTATAAAGGAAAGAAAAGGAAAAAACAAAAAGATATCACACACTACAAATGAAAACATCAATAATTATTAATTGTATCGAAACCTTTCAAAATAAAAATCTTTAAAAGATTTCTCAGCACTCCTGTCAATATTTCTTAATTTGCTAAAGAACTTGCAAACCATCCCGATGCACAATTTACAAACTACCTCCTGAATGGTTTAAAACCTGGCTTTAACTCCAGGCTAGAAAGCTTGTCCTCCACTAGTGTTATTTGCAATAATTTGCAATCCGCACTAGCTAAACCCGAATTGGTGGATGAATTAATCCATTAAGAGCTAAAATCAGGTTTTACCAATGCCCGTTCGAAGCCCCCCCCCCCCCCCCCTTTCAAAATCTTCTGCATCAGCCCTATAGGGGTAGTGACTAGACAATTCCCGATTAAGGAGAAAAACCCATGAGAAATCAGCGGGTCCCTCCTCATCCATCAAATTCCTAGGTATCATTTTCGATACAGACATCGTTCAAGCATCCCTACCAAAAGAGAAAATCGACAGGATAATAATAATTATGTCCAACCTCCTAGCTAACAAAAGCTGCTCAAAACGAGAGCTCCATTCCCTCCTCGGGCATCTCAGTTTTGCCATGCACAGCATTCTACAAGGCCGACCCTTCATTTCGCGCCTCCTCACCCTCGCCTCATTCGTCGCTGCATTAAATGAACGTGCCGACCTCCAGCTATGAATAACATTCCTTAAACAATGGAATAGACTTACATTCTTGTACGAGGACTGCCTCTAATTGCCTGAAGACATTCTGCTTTTCACCGATGCTACTCTGTCCATAGGCTTCAGGGATTATACCAAGGTCATTGATTCACCTCCACCTGGCCCCCAGAGCTCACCAGGCTGCCACAATCAGCAGCTTCCTCAGTCCTGTAGGAATTATACTCCATCGTGGTTGTAGCCTTTCTGTGGGGAAACGAATGGACTTCAAAAAGCATCATAGTCCACTGCGATAATCAAACTATAGTTTATTGCATCAACAAGGCCTCTTCTCTTGCCCCTGAAATCATGCAGTTTCTAAGACGTCTAATTTCAATTTCCACCTATAATCAATTTATAATCTTTGGTAGACACATACCAATGTCTGGTTCATCTTCTTCCAAACTACAGGCAGAAATGAAAATTAATCAAGCCAGTAGTAAGGACTGTACAGAGATGGACAAATGATGCATAGCGGGAACTACAAGCCTGCTTTGACTGCACTGACTGGAGTGTTTTTGAAGCTGCAGCCACAGACCTTGACGAGCTCACAGATATTGTATATCATATATCAGTTTCTGTGAGCATATGTGCATTCCTACTAGGACTTATTTATCATTCACTAATGATAAACCATGGTTTACAGGAAAACTCAGAAAGCTTAGTCATGCCAATGAGGATACTTACAGGGGTGGGAATAAAGTCTTGTATAATCAGGCCAGAAACACACTGAATAGGGAAATCAGAGTGGCTAAAAGAAGCAAGTTTTCAGCTAACGACCCTGCATCAGTGTGGAGTGGCATGAAACAACTCACAAATTACAGGACTCATACACTCAACCCTGTGGTGTCTCCCAACTACTCTTCTCGCTCTACACCAATGACTGCATCACCAAGGACTCCTCTGTCAAGCTCCTGAAGTTTGCAGACGACACCACTGTCATTGGCTTCATCCGAGATGATGATGAGTCTGCATACAGAAGGGAGGCTGAATGGCTGGCTGTGGTAGAGATGAAATGGTAGAGATGATTGTGGACTTTAGGAGGAACACCCCAACATGACCCCCCTCACCATTCTAAACAGCACTGTGGCAGCAGTGGAGTCATTCAGGTTCCTGGGCACTACCATCTCACAGGACCTGTAGTGGGAGACACACATTGACTCCATTGTGAAAAAGGCCCAGCAGAGGATATACTTCCTTCGGCAGGTGAGGGAGTTCAACCTGTCAAAGGCGCTGCTGATACAGTTCTACTCAGCAGTCATTGAGTCTGTCCTCTGCACTTCAATTACTGTCTGGTTTGGTTCAGCTATGAAATCAGACATCAGAAGACTACAAAGGACAGTTCGGACTGCTGAGAGGATTATTGATTGCCCCCTTCCCCCCTTCAAGAACTGTACACTTCCAGATTGAGGAAAAAGGCTAGAAAAATCACTCTAGACCCCACTCATCCAGCCCACTACCTTTTTGAACTGTTGTCTTCTGGCCGACGATTCAGAGCTTTGAGCACCAGAACCGTCAGGCACAGGAACAATTTTTTCCCACATCCATCTCATGAACAGTTACAATTTTAGTCTTTTTTATATTTATCAACACATCCATTTTATCCAACACATAGACTTTTAATGCACGGCCTGCCACTGAACAACATAAAATATTGTATAATAGACAGACCTTTTGGTGTTTTTAGTTTGTGAGCACATAACGGATTAAGTACATTAAATTCAACCAACAATTAGAAATTGCAAGCAATTGTATGGCCCGTGAATAATTTAGTAAATTCTCAAATGGCCCTTAATGGAAAAAAGGTTCCCCATCTCTGCTACAGACCATCCCCTCAAACTACTTCTCAATGCATCACTTGACTCCATAATTCAAGCAGTCTCACAGAGAACTCTCCAAACCTACTGGACAGCCTGGAAAAGTTTCAAACAATTTCACCAAACCTATAAGCTGCAGTTCCCAAATTTTTCCTTACTTTCCATTTCATCTTTTAATTAATTCCTAAATCAATTCAAAGGCATTCAACCAGGTACCATTAAAGGCTATCTGAGCGGCGTACATTTCTTCCACAAATTAATATTTGGCAAGTTAGCCCCAGCAATCAATAACCCCCAAATTTCTCAGCTCATTAAAAGAATTTATCCCAATCTGCAAGCCCAGACACCAGAATGCCTCTAACAATCGACATTTTAACAAAATGCCAAACAACCCTCAGCCTTGGTTACCATTTATTAAACACAGACCGCACGCTCGACACTATGTTTATTCTAGCTTTTTTCGGCTTTCTGCGCTGCTCAGAGATCACTGTCAACACTCAATTCGATCCTAAAATCCATCCCACCTTCTCAGACCTGCAAATTATAAATAATGAAACAATCAGACTCTTCATTAAACAAAGCAAAACAGATCAATTTAAAAAGGGGCATTCGATTTACATATTCAATTTGTCCTCCCCATCCAACCTTACCAATCTCTCGCTTAATTTGTCACTTACAGACATTCCTATATCAAGTCCCCTCTAGATCCACTATTCACCGATGAGAATAACTACACAGTTTCAAGATTCTGATTTCAAAAGCACCTTAAAGCCGTCCTCCTCCATTTTGGCATCCCGGCAAAATTTTACTCCAGTCATTCATTCCACATCAGCGCAGCAATTACGCTGCCCAAAAATGGTGTCAGGCGTGTGTGTTTATGTATGTGTGTGTATATCTATGCGTATAATATATATATATATATATATATATATATATATATATTTAAATTAGAAGTCCTCCTGTGTGAATCGCAGCATATCCCTCTCCATCAAATGCCGCACAAACTCATCCATGTCCTCGTATCACAGGCTCTCCCCTTCGAGGCTATCGATCGGCTTTCCGTTTCAGACCCACAGTGGCACCGGCTCGATTGTTTGCTGGGCTTACCCGTTCAAATGCAGTGAGCTCTCTCTCTCTCTCTATAGAGCAGTCTCCCGTTCGATTTGCAGTGTGAGCCCTCCCTTTCGAACGCAATGTCACCAACTCTTGTGCTAATTTTCCCAGTTCGATTTCTTGCTGGGCTTACCCGTTCGAATGCAGTGAGCTCTATCTCTCAATAGAACAGTCTCCCATTCCAATCGCAGTGTGAGCCCTCCCTTTGGAATGCAGTACGAGCCAACTCTAGCTCTTATTTTACCAGTTCGATTGCTTGCTGGGCTTACCCATTCGAACGCCGTGAGCTCTCTCTCTCTCCATGGAACAGTCTCCCATTCGAATCACAGTGTGAGCCCTCCCTTTCAAACACAGTGAGAGCCAACTCTCACTCTCATTTTTCCCTATTTGATTGCTTGCTGGGCTTATCCATTCGAATACCATGAGCTCTCTCTCTCCATAGAGCAGTCTCCCATTCAAATCGCTGTGTGAGCCCTCCCTTTCGAATGCAGCACGAGCCAACTCTCATTCTCACCTTCCCCGTTCAAATGCATGCTGGGCTTACCCGTTCAAATGCTGTGAGCTAAACCTCTCTCTCTTAGAACAGTCTCCCATTTGAATCGCAGTGTGAGCACACGCTTTCAAACGCAGCATGAGCCAACTCTTATTTTCACCTTCCCTGTTCGCATACGATGAGCCCATCCACTTATACGATGTGTGGTATTCTCTTGTTTGCCAGCGTAGCCCTCTCAACCAGCCATCGTACAAGAATGCACCTTCAAACAAATGTGTAAAGCACTCCCTCTATACAGATTTTGGGGGAAGAACAATTCAGCAGCATCCGCCAATCCAATTTACCAAATAGAATTGTTGCTGGCTTGCTGTCCTAAATACTTCCTGCCATCAAAATCTATGATTGCGTGATTAAATGTGATAGTGGTTAGTTTCAATTCTAAAGCTTTTTGTTACTTTGCACCACATATATTATTATATAAACCATTAAATATATACAACTGTGCAACAGTTAGCTGTAATGCTCTGTTATTTTAGTAATGTTCTCAAATGCATATTGCTTTATATCTTGCTGAACTGTGACACTAAATATTAAACTATTCATTGATGCTGCATATAAAGTAACCTCAGTTTAAATTAATTTGATAGACTATAGACAGCAATTCAACATACTATATGTGACCCCAAGACTCTCTTGACAATAGTCGTCACAAAGTGAGTCTCCAAATTTGCTGCTAATCAAAACTGAAGACGTCAGTCTGCGGTGAAGAAGCAGATGGAGGCTATCTCGCACATCCTGCCCCGCTGCAAGCCTGCTGCCGAGGGCGTCCTCCTGCGGCAAAGAAAGACCGTGCTCCGCCACAACCCGGGCCCAGCTCTCAGCCCCAGCGTCGAGCACACCGCAGGAAGCAGATGCCCCCTGTCTCACGGACCCCCTCGAGGACCCGTAAGGCTCCCAGGCACTCCTGAGACACTCAACCCATGGACCAAGACATTAGCTCCGGAGATGGCAAGACCACTCCGTCCCCCGGTGGAGGGCCTGGGAGGAGAATCCTTTGTGTGGCTTACGACCGATCTTGGACTTGCGAGTTTTCAACCAAGCGTTGCACAAACTCCCATTCAAAATGCTCACGCAGAAACACATTTTAACCTACGTTCGACATCTAGATTGTTTCAAAGCGTTAGACCTGAAGGACGCGTAATTCCACATCTCAATTCTGCCTCGACACCGACCCTTCTTACTGTTCGCGTTCGACGGCCAGGCGTATCAGTACAAAGTCCTCCCCTTTGGCACGTCTCTGTCGCCTCGCATCTTCACGAAAGTCGCAGAGGCAGCCCTTGCCCTGCTCCGAGAAGCTGGCATCCGCTTACTCAATTACCTTGATGACTGGCTCATTCTGGCCCACTCACAAGAGTTACTATGTGCTCACAGAGATCAGGTGCTCAGGCACCTCAGCCGTTTATGGCTTCAGGTCAACTGGGAAAAGAGTAAGCTCACCCCGGTCCAGAGCATCTCTTTTCTCGGCATGGAGTTAGACTCAGTCTCAATGTCAGCACATCTCACCAACGAGCGTGCGCAGTCAGTGTTGAGGTGCCTTGTCGCTCTCAGGCCGGGCACAACGGTCCCCTTAAAACTTTTCCAGAGGCTCCTGGGGCATATGGCATCCTCTGCAGTTGTCGCGCTGCTGGGGTTGATGCATATGAGACCGCTTCAGCACCGGCGCCGCGGCACGCACCATGTGACTATCACCCCCACACGCCGCCAAACATTCCTCTGTTTTCTACGGGCAGGAGTACCCTTGCAGCAGGTGTCCCGACGCATCTTGGTCACAACCGACGCCTCCAGATTGGGTTGTGGCGCCGTGTGCAACGGACACGCAGTAGCAGGCCATTGAAAAGGGGCCCCGCTGTGCTGGCACATCAACTGCCTGTAGTTGCTGACTATTTTCTTTGCCCTGTGGAAGTTTCTCCCATTAGTTTGAGACAAACATGTCCTGATCAGGTCTGACAGCACCACTGCTGTAGCGTACATAAATCGCCAAGGCGGCGTACACTCCAACCACATGTCACGACTCGCCCGTCATCTCATCCTTTGGAGCCAGCAGTGACTCAAGTCGCTGCACATCACTCACATCCCCGGAAACCTCAGTGTGGTAGCGGACGGGCTGTCACGACAATGCTTGCCCAGTGGAGAGTGGAGACTTCACCCCCAGTCGGTCCAGCTGATTTGGGAACTGTTCAGCAAGGCCCAGGTAGACCTGTTTGCCTCCCAAGACACCTCCCACTGCCCGCTCTGGTATGCCCGATCAGAGGCTCCCCTCGGGGCAGACGCACTGGCACACAGCTGGTCTGCGGAGCTGCGCAAGTACGCATTTCCCCCAGTGAGCCTTCTTGCACAGGTGCTGTGCAAGGTCAGGGAGGATGAGGAACAAGTTACCCTTGTGGCTCCTTATTGGCCCACCTGGGCCTGGTTCTCGGATATCATACTCCTCACGACAGCCCCTCCCTGGTGAATTCCCCTGAGGAAAGACCTTCTTTCTCAGGGATGAGGCACGCTCTGGCATCCGCACCCAGACCTTTGGAACCTCCACGTCTGGTCCCTGGACGGGATGCAGAAGGTCTAGCTGGTCTACAACCCACGGTCGTAGCCATGATCAACCAAGCCAGAGCCCCTTCTACCAGGCAACTTGCGCCCTGAAATGGCGCTTGTTTGCGAATTGGTGTTCTTCTCATGCTGAAGACCCACAGAGGTGTGCAGTTAGGTCAGTGCTCTTATTTCTGCAAGAGAGCCTGGAAGGGAGGCTGTCCCCTTCCACCCTGAAGGTGTATGTCGCCACCATCATGGCCCACCACGATGCAGTAGATGGCAAGTCATTGGGTAAGCACGACTTAATCATCAGGTTCCTAAGAGTACTCTAATCTACCCTGTACTGGAATAAGTAATCCACAGATCGGGACTCCTACACAGACTCCCCTTGTGTGTATTTACTGCGGTATGGTCCCCTCACAAAGTGGACCTGCGTCTCCCTTAGGCAGTTTTTGCTGCCCTCCGGTCGCTAATCTGTAGCAACTTCCCCCTCCTTGAGGTTGGATCTACCACTGCGCCACGTTCCACATGTTGCCTAAAAAACCCATGTGATGTATTCGCCACATTTACCTCTCCTTTTGGGTAGGTGTGGCCTCCTCAGGGTCTTTTCCCCCTGAAAGAATAGGAAACTGGGTAAGACCCCCTTCCCTCGATGCGCGTAAGGGCCCCACTGTTCTTGCTCTATGCCGAGAAACATAGAGAAAAAAGAGGCCCAGCCAGGCTTGGCCCGTTCCCAGGTTGACAAGCGTCGCCTTGTTCCCCTCTAGGGTAACCATAAGGATTCCGACGACTTTTTTGGGGCATTGGGGAAGGGTTCGTGTAGTCTGAAACACAGTTGGTCGCTTGTGCACGTGAAATACCTGCCCGCTCCTGTGTCAGCAGTACACGTACACGACTCAGCGCATGGCATGATTTGAAGTGGACCCCTAGTGTCGCTTCTTCGACACGACGTTGAAGTGAATGACAGATGACCTCCCGGTCACGTCGCTGAGCCGAGCCACTGCAGTGGCCGGACCATTTCCGGCTCCTCAGAAAAATCCTGAATGGACGCGACTTATTTCCCCGCTTTTATACCCATATGTCCGGGGCGGGGTTTGCAAATACTGTCTGCCAACTTCTCAATGGCCTTTTTTCATAGACCAGAGGCATATTCGGCGCTCAAGAGAGGCCCCTAGTGTCGCTTCTTCGGCACAACGTCTCATTCCCTCCACCAGGGAACGGAGGTTACATACGTAACCGAGACGTTATTATTATGAATTTTAATTTAGTTTTTATTTCTACTTTTATTTCTACTATTTACTTCTACTATTACATTCTATTTTAAATTTGGCCATTCAATTTAGTTTAGTTATCTAAAATTATCTGTGAAATACATTTAATGTAATTAATTAAATACATTTAATGTGTTTAAAACATTTAATAAAAGGTAATATTAAAACATTTATTAATGCCCACAAAATGAAATACAACAGAAAATAAAAGCAGAAAAGATCAGATACCATTAAAAAATATATATTTATATATTACAGTACTACACTTAACACATATCAGTCTTCCTGCTTTGTCCAGGTGTAGACTACTTCCCTAAAGTTAAGATCATATTTTTGACAAACTCACCTTGGGCTGAAGTTTTCACATTATATTTAGTATGGATAATAGATGAATAGAGACTTTTCCCCTCACTTGTGTTTTTCATTGTATTTTCTGACTTTTTTGCCATTGAAATGCAAGTGGCAGCTTTACAGGTAACACGCAGAGGTTGTGCTACAAATATGTGATGGACTAAGTACAATTTCCATCATGGTCTATTTCATCCGTCATATTAGTTTAAATGTCCCTGATATGTAGTACATTTTATTTTGTCTCGATAGAGTCAGCATATTCAGTTAGAAATGACTTTGCATAAGCATGAGTCTGCTAAAACGTGTTCTATTCAATAATTTGCAGAGTTGGGGAACTTACTTTTTAAAGTGGACTTACATTATTTATATTTCTGGATGAGAGTGGCAGAGCATGTCTGGCGAATGGCGATCTCTTTCTCGCACACACATACAGCAAGGGTGCACGGGCAAGAGAGTTAATAAGTACTTTGAAAGAGTGCAAGCTTCTGCTCTCAGCCAGAATAATCACATGTAAGGACATACACTGTACGTGTGAAAACTGATATGCAGGATCAAATACACAGAGAGCATATCATTATGAATACAAAGCCAAATCTTGGACATTTAAAGGCAATGTTGAAATCCCAGCCGGATGCTTTTTTTTTAAGATCTAAAAAAGAGGACATGTCTAGGGAAAAGAGGACATATGGTCACCCTATGTTACGTTATTTTTGTTTGTTTGTTTTTTGTTTGTTTATTTGTTTATTTGCTTGTTTGTATGTTTTTTATTGCATCACAAATACTATACAAATACTTAGAGCATGTGTCGGAAATGTAACGCCCCTTACCATAACCAGTTTCAGCTCCCGGGGCTTCCTGAGCCACGCATTCCTGAGGCAGGCATTATGAAAAGTGATGTTACTATGTCACAGAAGTAATGGCTGGACTGCAAACTAGGCATTTCCGGTAGTTCAGAAGTGGTGTTTTCTGTGGGAAACTGTGTGTAACTCCCTTTGGTGTGGACTTTGTGCTTTGTAACTTTGCAGACCTTTTATATACACAAACAGCTATATTACACACTAAAGGAAAGGTAAAATCCTAAAAAGCATTATAGGGCCTCTTTAACATTGCAACGCATATTAACATTGCAGAGAGAATCTAATAAAAGCTGGGAGGCCCTTTGGTTGAGCAGCTCTCAGTTTTACCTCTTTTGCATTTGTCTAGCTCTATTAAAGCAGAAATGCTCCTGTTGATTGATGATGCGCTTTGTGTAATCAGTGCCCTCATTAGGAGGTGCTACTTATTCATCTTCTTCTCCTTCACCGATGCAAATATAAACTGAGCCATTCCCGTAGAGTACGAGAGGTGGGTAGATATTCATACACCTTGTGTAATATGACATCATGATTCATTATAGTCTGAATGTGCATTAGAAGTGCAACAAGGAACAAGTGCTGGGAATTCTTGAGCTTCTAGTGTTGCTGATGTTGAACCAGAGGCGGCCTGTTTCATAAACAAGTTGGATACCCCCACCCATAACTTTTGCATTATTTTACCTGTTGATGTAATGATGTGCCTGATAAAAACCAATAGTTGACGAGTTAAAATAAAACAGCTTAAAGGAATAGTTCACCCAAAAATGCAAATTCTCTCATTACTCACTCACCCTGATGTCATCGCAACTGTGTATGTCTTTCTTCAGCAGAACACATTTAAAGATATTTAGAAGAACATAGAGCTCTGTCAGGTCCTAATAATGAAAGTAATTGGTTGCCAGCACTTTAACTGTTCAAAAGTCACATTTAGGCAGCATAAAAGTAATCCATAATACTCCAGTCTATCAATGAATGTATTCTGAAGCAAATCGATACGTTTGTGTAAAAATGTATATACTTAAAATGTTAATATGACATTTTATTTATTTATTTACTTACTTTCTTATGAAACAGATAGTGAAGGGAAAGCAGCCAACAAGTGCCAGCATAAATTGGAACTCTTTCAAATTGTATAAAAAGTATCCCAGGTGCACCTCAAGAAGATGGTTGAGAGAATGCAGAAGCTAAAATATAAGAAGGTTTTGATTTGTTGAACTTTTTTCTTTTCTTTTTTTTTCTTTTCTTTTTTTGGTCCCTACCTAATTCTACTATTTCCATTACTTATATCATAGCTTTATATACTTTACTGTCATTGTAATATTTGGATACTAGTAATAATTAAAAAATGTGTCACTCTTTTCAAATGTTTGACTTAAAATGTAAATACCCTGAAAAAGAGTAATAATAATAATATGTGCAATATGAAACAAATGTCTAAGCTAAAATCAGAAAAAAATATATGCACAATGCATATTGTACTACACAGATTGCATTTTACATTAACTTTAAGTTGGATAATTAAACTGATCAATTCCAAATGTTATTTTTCCATAATATTTCTCTTCCATAATGCCGGCATAATTTGATCAAAAAAAGTCTGACAATTTTTTTAGCATTTGACAGGTCAGGCAGAATGTCAGAAAAACACTTTTTATGAGATTAATTTTTGAACCTCTGACTGATACATACCAAATGAGGTAACAGTGAGGAATTGCTGTCTCTCAGTCTGAGCTAAATATCACTTCATCTCTCCTCTTGCTTCCTCTGTCTTGCCGCCACTCCTCACACAGTGTCATCAGTTTATACAGGGGCATTTATTGAGACAAATTGCAGCTATTATTCACTTGTGCACTGAGAGTTGGGCACCCATGCAGCTTCTCTAATTAGAGGCTCTTCTATGGAAATGGGTGGCACCCTACTTTCTGAAAGCCCTTTACAGCGGGTCAGGACTGTGAGGCTGTTTCAGGGCTATCTTCATACAGCAGGGGGCCAGTGTGTGTGTGTGTGTTTGTGGACCAGTGAGGCTCTAAATCAGTGATCTGGGCCTGTTTCCACTTTGCAGAGTGAGATGAAGCATATTGATCCTACGGATGCTTCCCAGCCTGATAGCCAAGGCTACCAACACACACACATACACATGCATGGACAGGCATGGATGGGCACACAAGTCCTGGGTTCACCCCCAAATAATCTCACGTTGGGTAAACATCTAGTCGAAGAGGATATTTCAGATGCGCTTAACAATTACTTTCATGAGGCAACAAGACAGCACATCATCATGTCCTTCTACAGACATGAAGCATGACCTAAAAAAACTTTTAAAAAAATAAAAATTTAAAACAGGTCATGACAGGTCACAAAAGGGTGTTGAAGGTGAATTAATTTTATTGTTGAGGATGAATGAGTTTTATTATTATATTATTATGGCCATAAAATATTCCTATCTAAGACAGTCAGAAGTCACACCCGCACACAGAAAACTGCCATCATGATGCATGAGGTTTACAGTTAGTCTCTGATTGAGAATGACCTTGTGCTGCCTCACAAACTCCCTGCATCTCTGTGGATATTTATAAGCAAGAAAAGCATTAAACATGTTAGATCAATAGATCACGCTTTTGTTATGTGTGTTTTTAGTGAAATCATAGGGGTCAGGGGTCTACTACTTACTACTCTGAAAGTATCAATTAATGCATTTTACTGCATTACCCCCTTTGGTAGAAGGGTCATGAACAATCAAATAATTATGAATGATGAAAGAGTTCATTGTACTATATGAATACAAACTTTAACTTTCAGACCTCAAAACTTCCTCCTCATTCAAAAAGAGTATTTATTGAAAATATGGCTTGTTTTGAAATCCTTGGATTTCTGATGTCAGAAATGTGAAACATTAACCTGTAACCGCCACATTTCCGTACACGTGAATTCTCTTCTGTTCACAAACTTTGCACTAAGCAGGAAGTAACCCATTTAATCTGGATTACGTAATGACATAACAAAAACCTAACACTTGTAGTAAATTAAATTACATTTCAAAATACTTTTACTTCATGGTTTATAGTTACTTTTGTATGGATTACATGATAACATTTTAATCGGGCAACTGCAATGTTCATAATTTATGGATCACTCTTATTTTCTTCTTGTTAAATGTTTAATTCTATATCAGCCTGCAGCTGATATACAAAATGTTCACTAAGTGTTTTGTAAGTTAGGGAGCATTGCAGAATTGTGCACAGACCTGGCATGAGCTATTGGTTGGCTATAATTACATGGAAGAAAGTGCAGTAATCCAAACATAAGTGTCGAACGGATTGCATTAGTGCAGCAAAGTTAGCTTTAGTTTTAGGAATTGTTTTTGTACTAAGCTTCAAATAAGTTTTTTTTTTTTTTTCCACAAATTCACAAATATAAATGGTCTGGGCCTCGTTTCCCAATAACGATTTATCTTAGTGGTTAAGAGCTTTTTCTACGTGTGATTCTACAAACATTTGTAATTTCTTATGTGCTTTTCCCCAAACTGTACTTAATGAACAAGCGAGAAATCGCTTTAAGTGCTACTTAGAAGTCGCTGTCCGTGTGACAGTGCTGAAATGTGACTGTATAGTGCAACTTTATATTTGTGTGTAAATTTACAATAATTTGTAATTTACCTTGCAAATATCTGTTTTTTTTTTCTTAAAATATTCAACCTAATTAACTACATATTTACGAATTGTTTTACAATGATTTTGTGCAAAACGTCTTTTACACAATCTGCTTCCATAATCAGGTGTGCATGTGTAATATTTTGTTTTCAAAAATTTCTCTTGTTATGAAAACTTCCAGGAAGTCTAGTAAAGACAGCGGAGGCCCTTTGTATGAACCTGCTAATTACAAGCATTCATAGAATATTACAAGGTTCACCATATTATCACGCAGCACAAATTAAGGTATAACGAAACGGGCAGACGAGGAGTGAGGATCCAGTTGCAGCTTTTATTGAAGGTAACACAAAGTAAAACGAAGTACGAAAACAGTTACAAATAAAACGTCCACAATGGGAAAACAAAAAGGTATAAACACAAGATATTAACACTGGGAATCTTCCAAGGTGGGCTCAGGCTGAAACACGGACGAGGGCAGGAAACACATGTAACATTTACCATCAAACAATAACCGACAAAGGACAAGGTGAACAAGAGGGCTTAAATACAAAACCAAAGGGGAAACAAAAGCCAATGGGAAAACAGAACTCAAAACAAGATAAAAGGCAATTAACTAAACCAATGACAAAACTAGAACTGATAATAAAGTAATCAAACAATGAACCAATGAAAACCAGACACATAGACATGGAGGGAAAACAGGACATGACAAGACTGGGAAACAGGAACATGAGTGAATTACAAAATAAGAGTGCAGAAACAAAGAACAATATGGAACATAAAAGGTGCCAAAAACTAAAAATAAAAGGTGCACAAACCAAAGATGGTGTGGATTGTTACATAAGGAGACGTTTAGAAGATGAGCTTGCTCGTTACTTCCAAAATTGATAAATATACAGCAATCCTTCATATACGGTGCAACACAACTACAATAGAGCTTGTGAGAGTGCCTTTGGGTTTCAGACAGGAAGTGGAGACAAGGATGATGAGCTAATATTTACTGATTATTTTCATGCAGTAGTTTACTTTTTTCTTCTCTCTCTGATTTTAATTTATATAGTTGTCTGCATCAATCATGCCACCACTTTGCTGTTACCAACTAGACCAACAAGTCCACACAAATAAATGTATTTGTTTACTTTATATATTCATCAATTTATATAGACTATTTTGTGCATTCCGTTATTATGATTATTATTAGACTTTTCTGTTAAAATAAAAATAAATAAAACATAGGTATCCTGATATTACAGTTTTAGCATGAAGTGTAGCTATAGGTATTTCAATTCTATCAGGTGTAATTTCATGTTTGTCCTGCAAGTGTCTGCATTAGTCTATGTGCTTTTGATGCTCTTTACGCTGTGAACGCTCTATGAGCATTTTCAAGTCCTACTTCAGTTACAAGAGAGTTTTTCTCTGAAAATGCTATTTGCTCAGGTGGCATGCTGGGGCTTTTTCTTCTGTCAGCTTGTTTGGTAAGGTCTGCTTTTGGCCATGACACATAGAAGTGTGTCTTTAATAATGTAAGCCTTAGCTAAATCTGGCTGGTACGCATCACTATTTTAGGTTATGAGGTTAAATAAATCCACACATAGTTAAATAATCTCTGAGCTTTCCTGGCTCAGGTACACATTATGAATTAAGTCACTAACCGTTTAAGCTATTTCCAGCTAAGCAGGCCGAGCCACACATATAAATTTAGTTTGTTGGAATTACACCATTGGCCAGTGGTCAAGGCAAACCTAGCTAGCATACACTCTGTGCACATGGCTCTTAAGAGCAGCAGCAGTACACAAGACTTGGGGATAGATCTGGTTGGTTGGGGGATTGTGTTTTGTGTTTATGTGTATTGTGCAGCTTCCCTGCTTTGTTGGGGGATTGTTGTAATGTCTATTTGTGCAGCAGCATGTAATACATCCTCAGAGCAGCGTGTCTTGCATTTTGTTAATGTGGAGCTAGGGCTGGATGATAAACTATCACAATATTTATCACAAAAAAAAAATCCATGATATCAATAAGCTTTTCAGCTACTTTCGATATTTTGCCCATGTTCTACATCTAGACGATCAGGTCATGTCACTAAAAACGCAAGCAGTTCGGCTTTTTCAGACTGTATGAAGTTGCTAATGATAGCTGACTTGCTAACAATTAGGTTACGCCTGTCACCATGTCCAGACCCTGGATTGATTCCAACCGGACCACAAGACTTCATGATGATTGTTGTTCCCTCTCATCATCTCTAGTGAAAAGCGTGACAAAACAACAGTGCTGTGTACACTATCTCTGATCTTTCTACACTGTATTCTTGAATATTTTTTTCTCTAGCACTGAACATGCTTCATTTATGCCCTGTCCCGCTCCACACGCACTACCTCTTTTTATTTTGGCCATATCGCCCAGCCATTTGTGCAGCAACATGTCCACATGATAAGTCAGTATGTATGTGTAATATCTAGCAGTAGTCTCGTACTTGATCTGCAGCACCAGCAGCAGCAGCATTACCACATCTAGTCCGCCAAGACCAATATCCTATTGATATGTGGAGCTAGGGCTTTTACATGCTTAGGCATTTACATGCTAAATGTTTACAAAAGTTGTCATGACTGAAATGCATTTAAGCAACATTATGTCAAAATGGGACCAGCCTATCCTACTGAAATCCCTGTGACATAAAATAAAAAAGAATTAGGTCATAACTAATCCAAAAATAATCTAAAAGCAATTAAATTATTTTTTTTCAAATATAATCAGCATTTAGTCAGCACTGACTGTAAATACAATTCAATTAAATATAAAAAAGAGGAAAATGCACAGTTCTTGGCTGTGTGTAGCACCTGCCACACTGCATATCTTCTGAGGGATCCCAGAGTTAGGAAATAGTGCTGGAAGTGTATTTCTTTAAATGTTCCTGATAATTTCAGTGTGACACTCACAATCTGAGAAGCAGTGTCAGCATGGATTGCTTTGTGAACCTTTCACAGTGTAATATAGTAAAAGACTGTCATCACGTCATCAGAATTCTTACATTATGAACTGATGAAGGATTCCACTGTACTTGGCAACCAGCAGTGGGTTATGGACAGGGTTGATTAATAATTATATAATCACAGTGAGTCTTCCCTCCCACTCAATGAGACACATAATCATACGTAATTACAGATGAAGCAGTTCTTCCTTTGGCCCTCAGCACTGGAGGGACAGCCGCATGCTTCTCTCTACAGTGTGATACATTGATTGCACACAACATGCATGAAACAGGTTTGTAGCAGTAATCATTATTTAGGAACATACCTTAAAAAATAACTCTTGTCTTCATTATATACTTGTGAATAAGAAAGTAAATGTTTGGACAGAAATATGTCTGCATACATACACTGAAATCTTTCATATGTGTTACAAATATGAAATAATGCATGACAATATGATCTCACAGGCAATGTTATTTTCAAATGTGGACCCGATTTGCCTAATTACAGACAAGTGTGCCACTTAGGGTGAACACTCATAACCTTGAAAATCGCCCCCACTGTGATGTCATATCCCTTTTGTTTGCTGGCTACCAAGACACTACATTTGCAAAGTAGAAAGAACTCCGTTTTGGTATCAGTACTGTTATGGTTATGGCTAGGTTTGGGTTTGGGTTAGGAGTATATTAAAGTAATCACTACTCAAATTTTTCATTTGGACAATGTTCATGCAGCTCATGTCTTGCTCTTACATAGTACGCCACATGAAGGTCTGCATGTGTTCAACTATAGTTCCAGCTTCAACCACTGGGAGCAGACCAAGTGGACCAGTGTACTAAAATTTTACCTCCTGTCACCTTTTTTACTCGAGATACGTTTTACGAGTTAGAAATGCTGTGCAATATTTTCTTAAATATTAACCATTTCAAGAATGTAATCAAAAACAAAGGAATTAGAAAGATATTTCCGGATCCTTTTAACAAAGTCTCTTTTTCAAGGTAAGTCAGTCCACTCGGTGGCCGTCTTTGGAACACCCTTGAGCAGTTTGGCTGTAAACAAGCGTGTGACAGGGCGGAGGGCGGGGCCGTGTGGTGATTCTACACACCCGGTCCCTTATCAGGCTAATCAAGCCTCCGAGAGGGATAAAGGCTGACTGCGGATGATGGTGCGGGAGACAGAGATCGTTTACAGGCATGTCCGTTGTGTGTGTGTTTGTATCTTTTGTTTAAGTTTTTCATTAAAATATTATTTATATCATGAAGCCGGTTCTCTCCTCCTTGCCCGTCTAAACCCCTTTACACTGGTGCCGAAATCCGAGAAGGAGGAGGGATGCCCGTCGCGGAGTCTTCGACACTACCGTCCACCCGAGGGATTACCACTGCCATCCGCCGGGGGATGGAGCAGCCCGACCGCCCGGACGACTGAATGGCCGCCGTCCGGGAAGCGATTGGGGACTGGACTCACTGACCGCCTGGAGTGATGGAGCTGCTTCCAGGGGCGGAGGAAAGCCCTGCCATCTCCCAGAAACGCAGAGGGGTCGAAAGAAGACCGCCATCCGCGAGGAGGGAAGTGACTCCCCAACTGCCTGGAGCGGTAGGGCCACTGCCAGGGGCAGAGGAGTGTCCCCAGGAGTCGCCATGAACACAGAGGGGCGTTCTGTCCACCTGGGGTCATGGGTCTGACTCCGGTCTGCCCAGGGAGGAGTGGATGTCGTCCACCTGAGAGGGTGGAGGAGTGATCGAGGACCATGCGACGGTATATCAGAGAACCAGCAAGTAAGTTTCTCTCTCTCTCACTGCCACTCCGCATTGGCCTTTTCCCTCTCTTTTAAATGTTACAGTGTTTTTTTTGGGGGGGGGGGGGGTACTACGATGTTACAGGAAATACCGCCCCCCCCCCCCCCCATTTTTGTTGTTTATTTTGTTGTTTAATGTGTTAAAAATCATAAAACAAAACAAATAAAGAAGACCCACAAGACAAACAAAAAAATTTTTAAATCCAATATTTGTCTGAAAATATTTTCACTTTGTTCAGGTCATGAGTAACCGTAAGAAAACTTCTTGATATTCTTGACTCAAAAATTCACGATATTTATAACAAATATTTTTTACCTTAAAAAATGTGTCCAAAAACCTTTTTGAAATAAAACGTTGTGTACAATCTCATGTAATTAAGGTTCAAGGAAAGTACTTTAACAATGTTTACTTGATGGTTACACCACATACAAAATCTCATTAAATCTAAACATATAAATGCTATAAATGTTTTTTGAAAATAAACCAAACTGGACACAATGATTACATTTCTAAGAACTTGACACATGTTTTAAACTAAACTTTTGGCCAATTTTATTTGTTAATTAAGGACATATTTTCACTTAAATTAATAATAATTATTATTTATTAATTTTTTAGTCAATTGATAAAGGATAGTTCACCCAAAAATGAAAATTATCATTTACTCACCCACATGCCACCCCATATGTGTATGACTTTCTTTCTTCTACTGAAAACAAATTAAGATTTCAGCTCCACACAATGCACGTGAATGGTGACCAGAACACAAAAGGTCCTAAAAAGACTTAATGGCAGCATAAAAGTAATCCATAAGACTCCAGTGCCTCTACTCCATACCTTCAGAAGCGATATGATAGATGTGTGTGAGAAACAGATCAATATTTAAGTCCTTTTCTACCATAAATCCACACTAGAATGTGGAAGTGATTTTCAATTTCACATTCAGCCACCTACTAGTTGTGGCTGGTCAAAGGAGGAGATTAATTGTAGACAAGAATATAGTAGCTGGGGACTCAAGCAGTGTGGTCAAGGCGGCCAGGGACTCAAGCAGTCAGTCTTCCATAACGCATGAGTAGACACAAGATGAGGGAGTGGATCTAAGAGCAACTTTAATGAAACTAAACAAAACACTACAAGAAACAAGAAACACTGGAAACCAAACACAAGAATAGAAAAACCAGGAACACAACCATTACAGCCTAAAGGACAAGTATTACTTAGTAATGTTTTGTTTTTTTACATATAGCCAACATAAAACCTTTGTTCTGATATAAAACTCTGGGTTTTAGTCCTGCCAGAATAGCTCAATAGTTCAAGCAAATTATAAGCTTTTAAGGATGCTGCTACAACATGAAAGCATGGACTGGAGGAAATACAGTAGAATAGCATCTTTATTTACAGTCTAGCCCTCTTATTACATTCAAACCCTTGGAGTAGGTTTCTTCCTCAGTGAGCAATTACCACTGTGCTCTGTTCCTCCCTCTCTTGTGTGGGCTGTGACACAGCACAGGAACCGTTCGATTCTGACCTTGACAAGCCACTCCACTCACCAAAAAATGAAGCACTCTTATCTCCATGGCAATGAGAAACCTCTCTCACCCCCGCATGAGCAATGACTAACACAGATGTTATCAACTTGATTCATAATCATAAAATTGCCAAAAGATTTGTAATGTGTAGCATAACAATTTATACAAAGGCTATTTCTCTAAGTTTAGTCATGTTCGATTGTTGCACTGGAAGGCTAAATATGTGACGATAAAGCTTGTTGCAATGAATGATGCTCTTAAAGGGATCTTTGCTAACCATATTTGCTAAATTCACAGAATGCCACACCACTTGTTTGGAAGAAGATGAGTCAAAGATGACAGAATATCAATTTTTGTGTGAATTAATACTTTTAAGATTCCTTAATGCACACTGCAGGTAAGGTTTACTGGTAATGTGGTGCAAAGATATTTTTATCAATTTAGATTAGTTGTCAGGTTAAACTCTCCATGATTTAATAAGTGAGTTACTAATCTGCTTAAAAGGCAGTATTGCGTTCGGGCAATGGGAGAAGAGTTTTGTTTGAGCTCATAGAAGATCACAGCTCTGATACTACATCAGATCTGCTACATAAGGTGTATTATGACAAAATTATGTTGATATTGTAATAGAAACCTTTAACATGGTAAAAAAAAAAAAGAAAGAAAATCGTGAGTTGTTTGTTCAATCCAATATCTCCTTTTTCAGAGAAGTCAATTAATTTGCATTTTGCTCATTAGAAGGCAGCTGTGCTTAATTAGTCATTTGAATCCGCTTAAACTGAATCTGCTTTAACCAAGAAAAAATTAATTGAGAATTAATTGCATGAATTGTGTTTTGCAAGAAAATTAATGTGGAAAAACATGGGGTGGATATTTTTAGATTAAAACAACAATGAAACAAAAACATCATCAATACTGTATAAAAAATACAGTGCATATGTAGAATTACATTATAAGTATACAATATTTGCAAAAATAGGTGCTGCAACACACTGTAAAAAGTCATAATCTGCAATCTCTATTTCAGAAGCATTTTTGCTTTTTGTTCAGAGTCTAGTGTTGTGTTAGAATGAAGTTTGTGTATGCAGACTGAGACAGGACTGAGGGAATTGCATACTGATCAATCACACCAATACAGGTGTGATTTCACACCCATGGATAATTTTGTTTTAGATTAATCTTATCACTTTCTATTTAAAAAAAAAAAATACCCTCTGGTATTTTGTGCCTCTATGCCCTTATCACATTGTCACTCATATTTCACTAACTCCAAAAAAAAAAAAAAATGTTTTTGTCATTAATAATGTTGACCTTTGCAGTGAAATTATTAGCTGTCACTGTTGATCTTATAACCCAACCAGGTTCAATCAGTCACTGAACACATTAATAAGCATATCATGTACTGTACTGTCATGTACTTGTAATTAGGATTATTTGCAGTTTTTAGACTTCAGTGTGGAATCATCAAAGAAGTCATCTGCAATCTTAATGCATACATCTGTAAACTTAGTTACAACATATCAGTGACATTTTCTTTGAATAATTAATGAATGGGGGGGAAATTACACTTGCTAAACTGTACAAATTTGTATCTTCAGAGCCCAAACATTTAGTAAGTGTTATTAAAAGAAATTGTGATGTTAATTAAATTAAATGATTTATTAATTTGTACATGCAAAAATATGTTTATTTAAAGGTGCAGTATGTAACAATTTTCATGTAATTGTGGCAGGGAGGAGGGCGGGGCCGGGTCATGATGCTGCACACCTGGAACTTAATCAGGCTAATCAAGCACTCAATAAAGGCAACTCGAGGCGGCAGTTAGAGAGAGAGAGAGCTATGGGCAGCTGCCCTGTATGTGTTTATGTTTGTGTCTTTTTGTTTAATTAAACATTACTTTAATGATTCATCCGGTTCTCGCCTCCTCCTTTCCCATACTTTCCCTCATACCTTGTTAGACTGGTGGCGAAATCCGAGAAGGAGGAGTGATGCGCCGTGTAGAGTCCTCATCACTAACATCCATGCCAACAGAGCAGCCGCGGCCATCCGCTGGGGGACGGAGGAGCCTGGCCGCCTGAGAGTGGGGGAACGGCTGCCGACCATGAGGAGAATGTGTTTCGAACAGCCTACCATTTGGCCAAAAAAAACAGACCCTTTTCTGACCATGAGAGCCTCATTGAGAAGCAGGAAATGAATGGTATAAAGATCAATACTTCATTCACGTTACAGTGCAACACAAATAACCAAACATGTTGCCAATGAGATACAGAGCAAAATCTTCAGTAACATAATAGCATCATCGAGTAAGTTAGCCATCCTAATTGACAAGGCCTCTTCTTTAAGTCACAAAGCTATCATGACAGTTTCAGTTAAAGCATCAGTTCAAGAAGAAGAAAGCCCTGAATTCATAATTGAATTCATAAGTTTACTCCCTTGTGTAACTAATGCTGGATTTACAGAAGAATGGCTTCTTGAAAACTGACTAATGGCGCCAGCGTCATGTTAGGTTTACCTTTAGATTCACAAAGCTATTTGTATGGTACTGTATGAACCATAGACTTGAACAAGCTGTGTCAGATGCAGTTGATGATGTAAACTCTGTCAGTCACTTTAAAGCTTTTATGCACAAGCTATATTATCTGTATAGTATGTCAAACATAAATGAGCGTGAACTCAAAGATGCATCAGCTGAAGTAGGCTCACAACTTCTTTGCATTGGCAGATTCTTGGATGTACGCTGGGTGGCCAGTAGCTTTCGGACTGTTCATGATGTTTGGACATCACTGGGAGCTCTTGTGCAGCACTTTAAGAATGCTTGTTCTGATGAGAGGAGGTCCAACAATGAGAAGCTAATGTACAAAGGTTTATTGGACCATGGTCAAAGTCCTGAATTTCGTTGTGACCTTGGGCTCATGTATGACACACTCCATGAACTTAAGTGTCCTGTCACAGGACCTTACAGGCTCGGTCTATAACTCTTCTCAGAGCAGAGCATCTGCTGTAATGCACAATCAGGGTAATACATTCATTTAAAGAGAGTCCAGGTGAGAAATATGGTGAGGCTTTAGAAGCAAAAGAGAGTGGGGTGAATTGATCTATAGCCTTGAAAAGAAATACAAATCTCAAGTCTATCAATCCAGGCCAGTTCTAACAAAGCCTTGAAAACAATCTTGAGCAACGCTTGTCTTTCGAAGATGAGACCATCAATGACCTCAGCATCCTTGCTCAGAGTAAATAGCCATCAAACCCAAGCATCCGCCATGGGGAAGAACAAGTTAAGCGACTTTGCAAGTGATTTAACTTGTGCACACACCAAGCACTGAATGGGATGCAGGACCTACTGGAAGAGCCCAACAGTGAGCCCAATGACCTAAAACCGCTCATTAACTGTATGAAAACATTCCCTGTCAGCACAGCAGAGTGTGAAAGGAACTTTAGCCTTGTGAACAATATCAGCACAGACTTAATGATGATTAACATCAACAGACCCCGTACTTTAAAAGTTTGATCCTAGAAAGTATACAAGAACCTGGTTGAAGAGCAAACATGCTGCCTCTTCTAGACAATACAGTGTGAAAACCCCTGCAGAGAGCAAGTCTGTCTGGAATATACTGGGGTAGACAGGGGTAGACAGGATGTTGACAGGTTTTAAACCCTACACAATAAATCTTGTGTTCAAAATCAGTTATTTGTTCTTTTGTATTTAAGTATTGCACTTCTTACGTACCTGGAGTTAAGTCCCTTGAGCCAAACATATGAGCACATATTTAGAAACCCTGCATTGGGTTGAGAGAGTATTTCACTGTTTTCATAAATATGTTGTAAAATGTATATATTTTAGTATATAAATATTTAACAAAATATTGTTATTTTTTAACATATTATTTTGAATATATTGTTGAATTCTTTGAATGATGGTGATATTTTAATGTTTGTAAAAAATAAACTAATCTCTGACTGAAACACCATGCTTGCCTCATCTTGAATATATCTTATATATTCTTATATCTTATATATCTTATATATATTATGATCCTTACTCCGTGAAGTCAAGCAGTAGAAGTGACAATGTGCAAATACTACTGGCCCATTTTGGGGTGAACTAAATATGCAAGACTAGTCTTCCATGTCACTTTTTATAATACATAAAAAAATGGGGGGCATAAATTAAGAGTATACCCACTTCTCCAGGCACCACCACACCACTGGTTACGTCATTGTTTTGCCGATGCTCACTTGTTAATGTACCTATGGAGTGTGTGCACGAGCGTGAGCACGAGCAACAGGTAGCTGGCTGTAGTTCACTTAATGGCCACTAAAACAGTGTCATTAATAACAAGGGTTTCTGCATCTCACATACTGCATCTTGGTGTGCTTCATAATGTGCCACATATTCTCAATTGGAGACAGGTTAGGAGTGCAGGCAGGCTAATTTAGCACCCACACTCTCTGTTTATGCAGCCATGCACTTGTAATCTGGGGAGAATGTGGTTTGAAGTTGTCCTGCTGGAAAATTCCAGGCTGTTCCTGGAAAAGACGGTGCTCGATTGCAGTATATGTTGCTCCAAAAATGTTACATATTTGTCTGCATTCATGTTGTTCTCACAGATGTGCGAGTTACCCATGCCATGGGCATGGCCAATACAGACACTGGTTTGTATGGCTCTTTGGCCCAGGTAACATGATGGCTTTGTTTTTCAAAACCTTTTTTTAAATGTGGAAGACCAGACCAGAAAAGTCGGCAGACTTCTGGACATTGTTGATGTAGGGCTTCTGCTTTGCATAGTAAAGTCTTAACTTGCATCTTTAGATGCAGCGGCGAATGGTGTTGACTAACAAAGGTTACTAAAGTAATCCCAAGATCATGTTCAAGATATCCATTGCAGAAGAATGCCCTTTTTTAAGCCAGTGACATCTGAGGTATCAGAGATCACGCGCATTCAGAAGTGGTTTTCATCTTGCCCTATACGCACCGAGATTTGAACAGATTCCTTGAATCTTTTAACTATATTGTGCACTGTAGAGGGTGAGATGCCCCAAATCTTTCCAATTTGTCTTTGGGGAACAATGTTCTGGATTATTTGCTGAAGCATCTGTTGGCAAATTGACAAGTTTCGAATGATCCTTGCTCTTGAAGGACTAGGACGTTGTGTCCTCCTTGCTGAGTCGCTGAGCCGAGCCGCTGTTGTGGCCGGACCATTTCCGGCTCCTCAGAAAAATCCTGAATGAACTCGACATATTTCCCCACCTTTATACCATTATGTCCGTGGGCGGGGTATGAAAATACTGTCTGCCAACTTCTCACTGGCCATTTTTCATAGATCAGAGGCATATTCAGTGCTCAAGAGAGACCCCTAGTGTCGCTTCTTCGACACAACGTCTCGTTCCCTCCATCAGGGAACGGAGGTTACATACGTAACCTAGATGTTCATAAAACACTGTACATTCACACTTACATAGATTACAAACCATGACTTGCACAAGAATAACTAAAATTGGCATTATATTCATGTTGTTTAGTCAGAGGGCAACTAGCCCCCACAGTGAGCTTAGTTTCTCCCAAGGTTATTTTTCTCCATTAACCATCATCTTATGGAGTTTTGTGCTCCTTGCCACGGTCGCCTTCAGCCTCACAGGGGTTCTAAATACATTTATTAAATGTTTTATTATTTATACACAATTTACAATCAAATTTAATTAAACTACACAATGAGCACTCTAAGACTTTATAGATATTACAGTTTCCTTTTTGTTAATGCATGATTTTCTGTAAAGCTGCTTTGAAACAACGTGAAAGCGCTATACAAATAAAAATGACTTGACTGGACATGACTTGAATTAGGTGATATCTGGGACATTGTGCATTTTCAGTTAAAAAAATGCTTTAAAAATACATATGAAATCAAAATAGATCAACATCATTTGTCATCAGTCTTTCTGATGTTAAACCATTACTGAAAGAGCAAATGCTTAGTTGTCTATATCAAGTCATTTTACATGCATTTGTTTTTAGTGATCAGTCATTGAATGGCTCAAATATTTTTTTACCTTAGCAATGGTAATTGGATACGTGTCCTGTGAGCCAGACATTTATTAACTCTCTATCTTTGTAGAGCTGTCTGAGAATTCTTCATAGCTTGTTATACATATGAAGTAGTACTGCTGTTCTTCGATCACCATACTCACTTCCTAAAACAAACATATTGATTCACCTGGTTTTACAGTTGCATCAGCCTCAGCTGGTGAGTTCTACTAGAATTGCATTAATAAGCTGAATGAGCTCTTCAGTACACTTTCACCTGAATAGTAAAACCCTTGTGTGGCAGGGCGGAGGGCAGGGCCGGGTCATGATCCTACACACCCGGTCTAATGGCTGTCGTCCGTTAGAGGGTGGAGGAGTGGCCGAGGAACAAGCTACGGCGTATCGGAGAACCGGAGAGTGTCTGTTTTTTTTTCCATCTCTCTCTCCTCTCTCTCTCTCTCTCTCTCTCACTGCCACTCTGCATTGGCTTTTTCCCTCTCTTTTAAATTGTAGTGTTTTTTTGGGGGGTACTACACAGTTACTACACAGTTTAATTATTTCTGTTTCCCCCTGGGGGGGTGGGGGGGGTGTATGTGAAAGAATGAGGGAGGAATGTGGCAGGGCGGAGGGTGGGGCCGGGTCGTGATCCTACACACCCGGTCCCATATTAGGCTAATCAAGCATCCAAGAGGGATAAAGGCCGATCACAGAGGATGGTGCGAGAGAGAGGGATCGTTTACGGACATGTCCGTCGTGTGTGTGTTTGTGTATTCTGTTTATTATTAAACTATTATTTATTGTCAAGCCGGTTCTCGCCTCCTCCTTGCCCATCTAAATTCCTTGTTACACCTTGATAGGGTTTACTGTCCATGAAGTTCTTGTTTTCACCTTTCTGTCATGACCCAGAAAGATCTATAGATTAGTGTAATTTTATCATGTAACGTTTTCTGATGTAAATCATGCTACTGAGGTCAAAGAATATACTGCAATATATAACATGTTGACCTGGCAAGTTACTTAATTATCACACTTTACTGTATGTGAAAAGAAGAATATTAGTTTAAAAGTTCGTTGTAATAAGGCCCCCCTCACAACTTCAAATAAGAAAGAAACAGAAGCTTGTCCATTGTTTAATATATGTTGAGATACAGTGTTTTTACCTCTTCTCTACCCTCAGCTTTGTTTTAGTCCAGACGTATCTAGTGAGAGCTCGTTGGCTCTAACTGGCAGAATAAGGACAGATATCCAAAACCAACTCTCCTCAATTCAAGACATGGCTCTCTGCAAATGCAGGGAACCAGTATATTGAATTCTCTAAACAGCTAACGTGAGGACCACGGAAAAGTGTTTTGTGAGTAAAGTCATTTAAAGGGTTTCTCCACTCAAAAATGAAAATTCTCACATAATTTTACTCAACCTTGTGACATCCTAGATATGTATGACTTCTGCAGAACACAAAGGTAATCAGGAAGGTAATCCATAAAAGTAATCCATAAGACTCCAGTGGTTAAATCCATGTGTTCAGACACGATATGATAGGTTTAGGTTAGGGTGCTTTCACACTTGGTTTGATTTCTTGGACTAAACCCGAGTTTGTATCCTCCCCCCTCCCCTGGCCCCGCTGGTCTCTGTTTATATCATAATTTTAGGGTCCAAACCACAGTCCGTTTACGTCATCAACGTGAGTTCAAGTGGCAGCTGTTTACCACTGTAACTAGGCAACATCTCAAGAAGACATCAGCTTCGATGTATTATTGAAGTATATTAATCTCTTTGGATTTACCACCAAAATTGACATGCACAAAAGGACAATTATGTTTGTCTGCCATGGATCCATTGAATTTGCAATGATGTGAATAATATTAGCATTTGTCTGCCATGAGCCAGGGATGCATTGCAAGAGATGCGAAGAATGTATACTGCTCTCTGAAGGTGATTTATTTGGACACAAGCAGGTTTGAGAAATGCATTAAACCAGAATACTGTAATAGCTGTCAGGAGTATGCAAAGACGCGAAAAATACATTATCAATAACGGTTCACTTTATTTAATTGCCACAATTTGGCACGATTGCATTCACATCAGAAGCTGTCAGGCATTTCGTGGGGACAAAGGACCCAAGTGCAGAGGGTATAAATAAAAAATTATTTAATATTTGATAAACACAAAAGCGCTCCTGCGTCAGCTCGGTCGAGCTCAATAAGGAACCCTCTGGGGTGAGGATGTTCATCAGTGTGTAGTGCTATGGAGGTCTGGAACAATCCGTAGCAGGTGTGGTGCGGAGCAGAGCCCAGACTAGCAAGTCTCCTGATACATGAGCAGAATCCAAGGAATCATACTCGAGCACGATCACCAGGGCAACGGCGATCTGATGGGCACACACCACTCCGAGACAAAGCAACCAACAGAACGGAATTTCACTCTAAACAAGAGAACAACAAGGTACAGCAAACAACAAATCAGCAAACATACAGGGAAAACACAAGGGATGAAATAGGGAGATCAATAAGAGGAGGACAGGTGGAACGTGTGAGAAAACCTTTACCGTAACCAGCATCTCCATGGGGAGTGATCAGCGTTCCCATGGACAAGCAGCGAACTGCACCTGAGTTAACATGAACCGTACCCCAGACACCCTTTTCAAGCGGACTAAAAGAAAAGCTAAAATGCTATTACTAGTCATTTAACATGCACACGTTAACAGGCATGATCATATTTTTTTATCAAGAAAATTCACGTTGGATCAGAATTCATTTTTTCTAGTAAGGCCTTTGATAATAGGTAAAAAATCGTTTTCTTGATAATAACTTTTGTATTGTTTTCCTGTAAAAATATCTATTTTATTGTTTTAGAAACAACACTGCATAAGATATTTAGGTTTTTCAGAGAATTAATTTTTAACATGTATTTTGTCTTACTGTACTGGCAGAGTTTTTATAGTCAAAACAATTGAAAAATTTACCAGTGCTGAAGAAGTAATCCAAAGTAATCGTTACAAATTACATTTTACAGTATGTATTCTGTAATCTGTAGTGGAATACATTTCAAAAGTAACCATCCCAACCCAATATAGATGATGATACATAGATAGTTAGATAGATTGATACATATAGTATGTTCTTGCTAAATTGCTCACAAACATAAGTTTGTTGTTCCCTATCTGTCACTCACTCTACGTTGTGTCAATGCAGTGACACTAGGGGTCACTCTTGAGAGCCCGAGACACCTCCGATCTTTGAAAAAAGGCCAATGGGAATTGGCAAGTGGTATTTGCATGCCCCTCCCCCAGATATACAGGTATAAAAGGAGGGGACGTGCATACCGCTCATTAGATTTTCTCTTTGGAGCCGAACGGTCGATGGTTCAAGCTGATTGACTCAGTCATCCCTCACCTCTGCTGGATCCTTATGGCACATTACAGCGGCTTTCTCCCCTCTCTGCACGGGTGCACTGCAGAGATCACCACTGGGCGCTTCAGCAGATCTTAAGAGTATATTCTAAAAGAGCAATGTCCACACTGTTGGTCCACATGCTTCTTGAACGCCCCATCTTCCAGGCCGGCCTATTCAACATATCCTGCCCTGGCATGGCTTAAGACCCTATCTGCCCGTCGCCAAGGGTGTCTCCCTGTGGTGGCTGGACCAGCTTCACCCCAGTCCGCCCCTGCAGCCCTGCCCAGGTGTCGAGCCCCCTGCAGGAAGCAGACGCCACCAGTCTCACTGCCACCTGCTAGGAAGAAGACTTTGAAGCGCCCCTGAGACGAGTGACCAAGGGACGCAAGGATCCACTGCCTTGTAGCTGGTAAGCAGACCACTCGATCCCCCGGTGGAGGGCCGGGAGGAGAATCTTTTGTTCCCTTTTCCTTTTGTTTGGCCGCACGATCCAGTAGCTCTCCACCTTCAAGGTGTATGTAGCTGCCATAGCTGCACTCCATGACAGTGGATGGCAAGTCCTTAGGGAAGCACGACCTGATTATCAGGATCCTGAGAGGTGCTAGGAGGTTGAATCCCTCCAGACCGTGCCTCGTTCCCTTATGGGACCTCTCCGTAGTCCTGCAAGGCTTGCGAGGGGCCCCCTTCGAGCCCTTAGATTCAGTAGAGCTTAAGGCACTCTCCTTGAAGTCTGCCCTCCTGACGGCACTCACCTCCATCAAGAAGGTTGGGCACCTGTAAGCGTTCTCTGTCAGCGAAACATGCCTGGAGTTCGGTCCGGGCTACTCTCACATGAACATGAGAACCCGACCAGGCTATGTTCCCAAGCTTCCCATGAACCCTTTCAGATATCATGTGGTGAACCTGCAAGCGCAGACCCAGCCTTAGCATTGCTGTGTCCGGTGCATGCTTTACGCATTTATTTGGATCGCATGCAGAGCAATCTGCTTTGGAGGACAGCGGAAAGGAAGCACAGTCTCCAAACAGAGGATCGCCCACTGGATCTTTTCGATGCCATAGCTGTTGCCTACCAGGCTTAGCACATGCCACCCCCTGCAGGGCTACGAGCCCATTCCACCAGGAGTGTGGCGGCCTCCTGGGCTCTGACCAATGGCGCCTCTCTAGATGACATTTGCAGAGCAGCAGGCTGGGTTACACCCAACAACTCTGCAAGACTCTACAATCTCTGGATTGAGCCTGTCTTAGCAGGAACGAATGGGTAAGTCCGGGTCGACCGGCTGGGTATATCATTTGTGCCTAGCACCTTTCATCTCCCTTGAGCTGAAGATGTGCGTGGTTCACAAATGTGTTCCCTGGTTGATTTCCTCCTAGCTCTGCAGCAAATGAGTTTGCATAGAAACTCACTGCCAGCCCAGTACTTGTGCTAACTACATCCCGTGCTGGGACAGACAGGTGCTCTGCATGCGCCGGTTCCCCATAGGCAACCCCTTGCGACGTATATTCCGCTGAAAAACTTTTCCCTGTTGGCAAACTGCATCTTCCTTGGGCAGACCCCCAGTCTCCATGCCCGTAGAGCCTCCTCCCCCTTTGGGCAAGGCCTACTATGGGACCCCCCCCCCCCCCCTTATTCTCAGCTCCTCAGCACAAAACCTAATGAGCAGTATGGGGGAGGGGCATGCAAATACCACTCACCAATTCCTATTGGCCTTTTATCAATGATCAGAGGTGACTCAAGCTCTCAAGAGTGACCACTAGTGTCACTACAGCGACACAACATCTCGTTCCCTCCATCAGGGAACGGAGGTTACGGAAGTAACCAGGACTTTTTGCATAGTAGGTCATACATACATACATTTCACCTTAGCAATAAAATACTTACAGTATAAATTATTTGTAATTTTCCAGGTTGTCACCGCTTTTCCCCCAAACTTTGCATATTGTTCCCTTATACCTACATGCAAGAAATTTATAGGTACACTATTATTACAAAATTGTATGCTATAATTTCTTTGTACTTATGCTGTAAATTGTGGGCTGTAATCTAAAGCGTTACCCAACCTTTTGCGTAGTTCTTTCTCTGAATCTCTTGTGAATTTGAGAATTATGTTGTTAGATGTCCCTAACTATAGGGGTCACTAACTGGAACCCTATTGTATTTTTATTGAAGATCACTGCAACATTGCAAATATTATGTAACAGTCTTCAACTGGTCAACTGGAGGTGTCCCTTCTAAGCTTCAAAAGTGCATTGTAATACGTCTTGGCGAGTGTAATGCAGTTCTTAATGAGATTAATCCACAGACTGAGGGAAATAGAAAGGAGGCACACCAGCATGATTTACAAGTCTTAAAGGATCAATTAGCAGAGCTGCTTAAGTGTCCACTTTCTCAGCTGAGACAAAAACTGTGTCAAAAAATTTAATAAGAAGCAATAAATCAGCAGGAAGCCAAACGATGAAGGTGCAGTGCAGTGTTTGAGGAAGGGAATGATAAATTGTAATACAGCTTTAACTTGGCAGACAAGGGTCACACCTTGAATTTTGAGAAGAACAACAGAAGACTTTTGTAAATGTTGTATTTGATTTACTTCTGTGATTATAACTGAATATATGTATGGCCAAAATTATGCGAATTCCCAAATTCCACACCCGTACGTGTTTGTTGAGCATTTAATTTAAAAACAATTGGCATTAGTAGAGATTTGGTCCTTCCTAATGGCTTCCTCTCCTGGGAAGACCTTCAACAAGATATTAGAACATGGGTAAGTTTGGAGGTGAGACTATCTTCTTTTGCCGGCCAGTGAAAGGCAGGGGAAATGTTCAGGAAACAATCATTACCATTGTAGATCTGTCTGGTGTTGCTAGTGTGGCAGAAATGAGAAATTTTGCTTAAAGATGACTCTGTTTCTTTGACAGTTCTTAGCAGACAAATAGAGATAGAAGTTAACCAGTGGAGACATTTAGCAGGATGTCACCCTGATGACATATCATAAACATCTGTCCTGTCCAGACCAGTAATTGCACATCAGTCTGAACAGCCCCAGATGGAGATCACAGTAAGCTGCAGATGGCCCTTTAGCCTCTAGTTATCATATATGGAAATTGCCGTTTTGAACTCCATCAAGATAACTCACATGCCTGCGAATAACAGCATAATTCAAACCTTTCAGTACAGACAAAGCATACTACTTTCTGTTCCATCTTTATTGATTTTGTGCCAATGGGTTACTCTAGAGCCATTGAGTTCAATCAATTAATATTTGAATAAACAATTGGGTTTTTAAATCTCTTTTGAACTGAGTGGGGGTTAGATATGTGACTTCCTACCACCCATTAAATCTTACCCAACACCCTCTTCACTAAGAGATGGCTCCAAGTACTTTCAAAATCTTGGCTCAGAAAGAAGATTATAGATCGATTCCTCCTTCAACAGGCTCTTATGGAGCATGCAGGCGGTACACTTGAGGTTTTGGTAAAGGTTACTGTAGATGCTATTTTTTTGGGCCACCAAAAAGGTGTTTGGACACTTAAAACACAAATAAAAATGTATGAATTTTGTTTTATTAGAAAACAAAATATTAAAGCAATATTAAATTTGATGTATGCAAACAAATGATGCAAGATGTTTTTAGCCTCCTGGTGTCAAGGTGATCTTTATCAGCAAGGCTGTGATTCAGCAAAAGTACAAAACCATGTTTATAATCAGTACAACAAATAGATAAAACTACTTTCAAATAATAATTACTTCTCTAATAAAAGAATCAGATTACTGACAATACCAATTTCTTCATTAGTAATAACATTACTAAATTATTTTTAGCAACTTTCTAAAACACTTTTTTCAGAAAAGCATTTTTTTTTTTTATTTAATAGTTCAAAATCCTGTCCATTACCTCCAACTCTATTGATGTATTAGGGGACGATAACTTAGAAACACAAACAGATGCACATATTAATGTAATTCATGTTTTAAATTAATTCTACATAATATTATTTTAGAAATATGTGTAACCCAAGTTTGTACTTAAAAGTAATTAACTTAATTGAAGGTAAGAAACTGTAATTTGATTACAAGAATTTGAAATGTAATGCACTACACTACTTTTTTTTTTACTTAGCTAGTAATTAGATCACATCCAACACTAAGTACAACAGCATAATTCACCCATCTTTCTTTAAAGTTGTTGGATCAAAGAAAGAAAGGGGCCATTCACACTGAACGACAACACACCGAACAACAAAAACAAGAACAACAAGGATATATACAATAGATCTCTATGATGAAATGTATCCCCAGTGGGCTGCAAGAATCTACCAATCTGACCCTCAGTGCCGGCCTACCTATTAAGCGAAATAAGCAGCTGCATAGGGCCCTTGCAGCCACCAGACGCCCCCCTTCCACTGATTAATTGAAGCAAAATAATTTCAGTATTTCCAATAAGTGTAAATAGCACTGCACTCACATCTCGTCTATATGCACTTCAATAGTCCGATGTAACATGTCGAAATTGTAAAATAAAATATTACACAAGCTATAAAGAAAAGACATGGAAAGATGTCAATTTGACAATCTTCTGCCTAAGATCTAGTGTGACACTTTAGTAGGCAATGCTAACCCTGGTCAAATTCCTGAAATGTTTTTTGTCACTTGCACGCCACACTCCATGATCTAGGAAATTTGTACCTGTCCATACTTATTGTGTACTTATTTTTCTTACACATAATTATAACTTAGAAATTTAGGACAGGCTAAAGATAACTCTATTACAGGGCAATTGTATTTGCTTGTTCCAAAAGTGTTCTGCCCAAGGCCCCTTAAGATTAAATGTCCTTGTAGCTATTATAAGATCCCTGTGGACATTTCATTCCACACATCTTTAAGATCACCCATTTAGATGTAGAGTGTGAACCATGTTGAATGAAAACCATACAAAACCTTGGTTCCCTGAGGGGATCGAGAAGCTGCGAATGATCGCTATGGGACACCGTCCGAGTGTCACATGGTCTGAAGCCTTTATACAGTAATGCCAATTTATTGGCTGATGGCACTTAAGTGATGCCCGCTAGGGAGCTACATCACAGGCTGTATAAAGGTACTCACTTTTGCGTCATTGTGTCAGATTTTCTGCAAAAGCCTATGCAGCTGCTAGAGAGTAGTGTGGTCACGATCCCAAAATATTGAATTTGATATGATACCTGACTAAAATATCTCGATACCAATACTGAAATGATATATGGGAACATGAATTGTTTAAATAAATACAAAAATATAAATAAATAAATTAAAATATGTCTTGTCCTCAGTCAACCTAATACGTCTAGGACTGGAGATAAAGCCTGATGTGCTGAACACAAGTTCTGAAGTGCAGCTTGAGGCTGGAATTCACAGGCACTGTCTGGCTAAATGTGCAAGAGTTGGAAGGGTGGCTGAATGAATCTTTCACAAAGTGAGTGGGTCTTCAGAAGCACTTATATCTGTCATTTTTTTGAACAACAAAACTTCACTTGTAAGTTGGTCAGCAGGGGATGTAGAATGATCCCCTTGCTGTGAAGTCTGTTCTTGTTTTGTCTTTCATGTCACATGAAAGAGTGATTTCTCCATCCTTCATATCAGAAAGGAAAGTAGTTTCCATTTCAGGGGCAGCACAGAAGACAATGTGAGGTCCTTCTCTCAACTTAATGCATCAGTGAAGCTGCTTTGTGGGCCAAGGACCTCTCTAACTGTTTCTAGTGTTACCAAGTCTTTATGCATCAGATGCCACTTCTTTCGATTTACAGACAAAACAGCACAGACGGCTTGTTGCTGTATACAGAATCTCTCCACCATCTCAAAGGTGGAGTTGCGTGTAGGCTCATCATGAATGAGCTTTTGCACAGGTAGTTTCAAGGTCTTCTGTTTCTCCTTCAAGCTCCTCATCATTTTGTTTGACCTGGAAAAGGCAGACATGCTTGTCCAGAGCCAAGGTCACAGTGTTATTAAAGCTTTTACATTGTTTACAGTAATCTGATGTCCCATGTACTTTATTATTTATGTGTATGGCAGAGTGGAGGTCGGGGCCAGGTCTTGATGATACACACACGGTCCCGTATCAGGCTAATCAAGCCTCTGAGAGGGATAAAGGCCAATGGCAGACAGTGGTGTGAGGAGAGAGAGATAATTTACAGACATATCCGTCATGTGTGTTTGTGTCCTTTGTTTTAAGTTTATTATTAAAATATAATTTACATTGTCAAGCCGGTTCTCACCTCCTCCTTTCCATTGAAATTCTTTACAATGTGATTGTTTTGAACTTTGTTTAATAAGTGATATCTGGTTGCAAATATAGTGTATAACATAAGACTAAATACACCTCTTGGCAGAGGTCTGTTCACTCTTCAAATAGCGCAGTTACAAGTATAAATAATTATTGGCTAAAATGTACATGCCATGATTACCATTACCAGTACTGATTGAGTATAAAATGATTATTTATGGTGTTGTTGATCTGCAGTACATACTTCTGTACTGCTGATTTTTAGCAGCTCGCAAATTAAGGTAAAGTGTAACCAGTGTGAATGTTGCATTTGCATGTGATGTTTGCCACATTGGTAAGTTAGCTAAAAGAATTAAGCCAAATTAAACCGTTTTTATTGGCCTCAATTGCCTCGTCAAACACAGATGGTGAAAAAAGTTTGCTTGTCACAAAATAAATCACACTCGTTTGACTTTATTTTATGTTATATTAATTATGTTATCAATCACATTCGCTGGGGGAGGGCGTGCCCTAAGCCCCGTCTGCCAGCAGGTCATCAAATAATTGAACTGAGGGGTACTTCCTGTAACAGTGTAGTACCCCCCCCCCCCCCCCCCAAAAAAACATAAAATTTAAACGAGAGGGAAAAGGCCAAGGCAGAGCGGCAGTGAGCGAGAGAGAGGAGAGAGAGATGACAAAAAAAACACTTACTCGCCAGTTCTCCGATACGCCATAGTTTTGTCCTCGGCCACTCCTCCACCCTCCAACGGATGACAGCCATGCCTTCCCGGGAGGATCGGAGGCAGTCCTCCAGCCCCTGGCGGGCGGAATGCCCCACCGCGTTCTCGGGGAACAGAAGGGGGTCTCTCCCGCCCCTGGCAGCGGTTCTCCCGCTCCAGGCGGTCGCCAGCAAGCCCCTCCCCGCTCACGGTTGGCGGTCTCAGACCCCGCCGCGTTTCAGTGGCTGGTAGGGGACTCCTTTGCCCCTGGCAGCGGCCCTGACCGCTCCAGGCAGTCCGTTAGGAGCCCCTTCTCCCCTCGCGGTCAGCAGCCGTTCCTCCGCTTCCAGGTGGCCGGGCTCCTTGTCCCCTGGCAGATGGCTGCGGCTGCTCCGTTGGGGTGGACGGTAGTGGCGAGAACTCTACTACAGCGTATCCCTCCTCCTTCCCGGATTTCGGCACCAGTGTAACGCAGTTCAATGGAATGGAGGAGGCAAGAACTGGCTTGACAATGTAAATAATAGTTTAATGATAAACTAAAACATAAGACACAAAACTACACACGACGGACATGTCCGTAAACGATCTCTCTCTCCAGCACCACTGTCCACAATTGGCCTTTATCCCTCTCCGAGGCTCAATTAGTCTGATAAGGGACCGGGTGTGTATAATCACGACCCAGCCCTGCCCTCCGCCCTGTCACACTAGGTTATTTTACAACCCTGGAAAATAAAGTGAAAATACCTCCAAAAATTAAACATAATAATGTATATTAATAGTGTCATAATATGAAGGACCCTGCTGGTTCGGATCGGATTAAAGATCAGAGATGTGACTTCCAAACAATACCAATTTATTTCACAAAATAAATTTGTTCCACTAAAAGCTTTCTAAAACTATACCATTTGACAGTTTACCAATTTACCAACAGTTTACCAACAATCAATAAGACACTTTAATAAATCAAACATTAACAGAAAGGACTAACCACATATCAAATCAGTGCATAAACACTCTTAAAGCAAATGACAACCCAAAAAGAAAAACAATATATAAATAAAACAAATAAACTCCCCTTTCTGTTAAGCTTCAGTATCACAGCAGGTCAGATATTAACATGTAATATGACTGTGGATATACACCGGCAAAAACAAGACTTAACATACCAACAAGAAATCAAACAACAACAAAAGAAACAAAAGAAAAATAAAACAAACAAACTTCAGAAGAGATTATATCACAATTAATATTTAAAAATCTTTCAAACCTCTTCACCACAGTGAATAAGAATTCAGACCTATTGGTTTAATTTATAAACTCAAAGGACAAAAATTTAAAACTTCTCACAGATATATCAAATGGATGGCAGAATCATCCTAAAACACTCCGTAAATCAGTTGTAAAAAACAACAGCGGCCACAGCCATCAGAGACAGTCAGCCGTATGAACAAGACTGTAAATCAGCAGTATAAAACAGGCATAGAAAACAACAGCTAGCACTCTCAGGCCGCACCTGAAATAAAAATGTGGTAAGAACATAAAGTTCATAAATTCTGTCAAGATTACAAAAAAAACACACAATAAATGTCTTACCTCCTAGGTGAAATTCTTACTCTACAGTAGGCTTTATGCTAACTGTGCTCGTCACCTCACACACACACACGTTCCTAATAACAAGCACGTAATTAGACAATGAATCGCATCTGTAAGAATAAGCAATAAATCAGGTGACTCACCAGGGAAAAGCGACAGGAAATAGAATCCAATAGAGCCTTACTGCCCACAAAACATGAACACACACAGGAGAATCACAACACCACACATAGTCATGCTTTCATGACTGAGATGCACCTCAGTAATTGAGTCGCACAGGTGTGCTCAATGTCAAGATGCCAGTGGACGTGTCTTCCCATTTGAAATGTGCACAAACATTAAGATAGCAAAACAATTTCTAAAGAACCAAGCACCAGGGAAAATACTGGAGACACTCAACTTGTCATATATACACTACCGTTCAAAAGTTTGGGGTCATTTACTCATTCTTTATTTATTATTATTTTTATTTTTTTTCACATTTTATAATAATAGTAAAGTCATCAAAACTATGGAATAACAGAAATGAAAATTTGGGAATTATGCTGTGACTAAACAACCCAAAACTGTGTTATATTTTAGCATCTTAAAAGTGGCCACACTTTGCCTAGAATTTGCAGACATGCACTCTTGATATTTTCTCAACCAACTTCTTGAGGTATCACCCTGGGATGCTTTTCAAACAGTATTGAAGGAGTTCCCATCTATATGCAGGGCACTTAGTGGATGTTTTTCTTAATTATTCGGTCATCCATTTCAAAAACATATTTTTTCTTTTAAATAAAATTTTAGTTTTGTAATTAAATAAATTAATATATTGGCACAATTATATTTTTGTCTCTAAAACTAATTTCAATCATTTAAGCAAATGTCTTCAGATCAAAAGATTTTTAAGATCATGAGAAAAATTTCAGACAAGTGACCCCAAACTTTTGAACGGTAGTGTATATATATTACTATTATAATTTATTATTATTATTATTATTATTATCATCATCATTTGTACAAATTATAACAATATATTGTAAGGCTGGGTGCCAATGTGCTAATGTGTTTACATTCAAAGGCAAAGAGCCTTTGATGATCAACTTCGAGAAGATCAACAAATGAACTTTCTCACAATTAGCATCTCTTCCTGAGGCACCGCACCCCACTGAGCGAAGACTGCAAAATTCACACCTCATTGTTGCCCTTCCACATCTGTACCATTCTCTCCCCTCTCCTCCTCATCCATTCCCCCTCAGCTCAGAGTCACCTCAAACTCACCTAATATCTGTATGTAACAAAAGACCATATCTGATGTATACAAATAATGTAACTAGTGTAACATGTTTGGTATCATTCAAAATGTCTCAGTGCGTCTGGTATAGTGTTTTGTTCCCAGGTTTATAAAACTCAATGACAACAAAGTTATAAGGTCTTTGCCAAATACTGAATAACTATGGAGATCTATACCCCTCCTTGAAGGTTTAACACCAGGAAGCCAAGAACCCATTCACCCCCAAATTCTCAAAGGACAATACCATTTGATACACAATGTGTATTCTATCTGGATATTTAAGGAAGGCTGGCCCAGAGCTCAAGGTTCTCTGTAGTCAGACGATCCCGCACACCTCACTGTGTGTAACTTTAATAACAGAAATCTGCATTCAGATTTCCCATGCTTTGCAATTACATGTAGTTCTCAATTGTCAGGTATGTTCTTTTGACTTGTTTCTTTATCTTGTGTTTTAAATCTTACCTGGCAAATAAATTGTTACTTTTTGATTTATTCTGTATTCCTCTGAAATCATTTATATCAGTACTGGTTCTTTAAAATAGGAGAAACTGCTCTGGAGGAACCGAGCAGGAGAATACCATTTTAGGAATCATTTATATCATAACTGAAGCTTTAATGTAGGAGGAAGCCACTTAAAGACTATCAGTTTGAATCTCATTAGAAACTGATCAAAAGGTAAATGAATAGAAGAGGATTCAGAGTAATCAATAACTTAAATGATTAAAATAAAAGAATGATCAGAAAGTATTTAGAGCTTTAATTCTAAATTAGAGGTCAACTTAAAAATGGAGTCAGATTAATATAAAATTGGAGTCAGATAAAATTAATAACGGGATGAATTTGTAAAGTGCAAATTAATAACAATAATTGCTTTACTTCAGTGCTCAGAAAAGACAGAACAACGCAGAGACCTTCAAGGGGCAAATATATATGTTTTTAGCAGTTTTGCCTGCCCCCTTTTTACAATATAAGTTGAATGGGTTCCAAAAAAATAATTGTGTGAATGAAAATTGAGCTGATATCTAACAAATAAAAAGATCCCGATACAAGTTGAAAATATTTTGTAAAAAAAAGAAAAGAAAAAAAGCATGTTCTTTTCTGCTGATGACTAATACTGGAATTACTGTTAGGTTTGCAGCTACATTATCCAGTATACTAGTAAATAATAAAGTGTTTCTTAATAAGCTATACATTTATATTGATATAATGTGTAGATAGAGGTTTGTGTTTCTTTACATATTTAAGAGCACTCCTAATTAGTTCCACACAATAATGTCAAGATATTCTAATCTGATTATGCAAAAAAACAACATTGTATCGGATAGGGATCGGTATGGGCCGATGCTGAGATTTCCGATATCCATATCGGATTGGAAGAGAAAAAGTGGTAACAGTGCATCCCTACTAGAAACATACAGACAATTTGTGCACTGAAGAACAGAAAATCTGATTTTGTGGCACATCGATGGCACGAAAGCGAGCACCTTTATTGAGCCTGCGACGAAGCTCCCTATGGGACGTCGCTTAAGCACCATCAGCCAATAAATTGGCATGATTGTATATGGACTTCAGAACATGTGACACTCGGAGTGTGTCCCATAGTGATCATACGCAGCTCGAGTTCCACAAAAGGGAATATCAGTCTATTATAATGGATGACAAAATAGACAGCCTCAGAGTATGCTATCTGTATTCAGAATATCAAAAGATCAAATCTGGTTTATTAACTATACTGCAAAATGAACATTGGCCTGGCCCTGTTAGCATCCACACTGTCCCTAATCTTAATGGCATCAATTCACCAAGATCCAATCAATTGCTACAAAAAGGAGTAGGTGCTACTTCTGTCTGCATGCGCTGTATTCTACCTTCCCATCTTTTCCCTGTGTGAGACAAGAGAAAGATTGTGTTAAAGATGTTACAGAAAGAGCCTCCAGCCCAGTTTTTCCTTTCTTTAATCTTCCATGTGCATTTAAGTTGGTTGAACATGCATCCAAAACATTTAAAAAAAATCATGACATCTCATAAAAGATGTCCAGCCTGTATTTTAGAACAATAGGGAGCAGACCGGTGTAGTAGCTTAAATTAATTCAATTAAACACAATGGATACTGTCTTCTTCATTAGAACAGCCCATGCTTGGATGTTGAATTATAGCTTAGCAACCCAATTAAACAGAATATAAGCCCTACGCTAAAAACTTGAGTAGAGAATAATGGTCAACAGTCCTGAACAGTTTTACATTGAAGAACATTTAGAGGATTGTATACTCTAAAGCAGGGGTTCTCAATGGGGGCAATACTGATGTCAGGGGGTGCTGAGAGCAAATACACAGGCAGAGGCACAGTCTTGGCTAATGCACCTTTATTGCAATGTAGATGGATACGTCTCAATGGACAGAGCAGCACAAGCTCAAAGCTCTTAAAGCTCGAGCTCTTAAACTCGCAGGGAATGAAGTAGGGGGGCGATCATCAAAAAAAGGTTGAGAACCACTGCTCTAAGGAGTCATTTTCTATTCAAGCTGTTTAACTTAATTTCATCAAGTTAAGTGGCAATTGATTTTGTTCTCAGGGTTTAGATCGGATGGTTTACAACAGAATTTCCTGACATCACAGAATGCATAAGATTTTAAGAACACAATGTAATACATGTTGTAAACAGTAAGGAGCAGAGCTATAATGTGGATGCCCTGAGCTACAAGTGAAAAAAAAAAGTCTGTCTAGTTTTTAACATATAAATTAATAAAAAATGAAATATTATGTAAAAAAATAAAATTATATTTTTATAGCTTGTCAGTTTTATATATATTCAGGATATATATATATATATATATATATATATACATATATATATATTTATATATATTTAGTGGTGGAAAGAGCACAGATTTCTTTTACTTGAGTAAAAGCACTGCTACTGAAGAAAATTCAACGGAGTACGTAGAAGTTCCGCAAAAATGTTAGGACACAAGTAAGAGTAAATATGTGGTTTGC
Organism: Moxostoma hubbsi; assembly: GCA_032164185.1. Taxonomy (NCBI): domain Eukaryota; kingdom Metazoa; phylum Chordata; class Actinopteri; order Cypriniformes; family Catostomidae; genus Moxostoma; species Moxostoma hubbsi. The sequence goes on along the minus strand of JAVLUX010000023.1, from coordinate 21,408,423 downwards.
CAAAAAACTACTCAAGTAATTACAGTAGTTTACAGTAAATACACATTCGCCAATTACATTTCAACTCAAGTTTTTCACAATTACTGACATTTAATTATAGAAAACATTCCCTGTCTTAAGTCAGTTAGGATCACTACTTTATACTTTACATTGCCTTTAAATTGTTTAACTTGGGTCAAACATTTTGGGTAGCCTTCCACAAGCTTCTCACAATAAGTTGCTGGAATTTTGGCCCATTCCTCCAGACAGAACTGGTGAAACTGAGTCAGGTTTGTAAGCCTCCTTGCTCACCCACGCTTTTTCAGTTCTGCCCACAAATGTTCTATTGGATTGAGGTCAGAGCTTTGTGATGGCCACACCAATACCTTGACTTTGTTGTTCTTAAGACATTTTGCCATAATTTTGGAGGTATGCCTGGGATCATTGTCCATTTGGAAGACTCATTTGCGACCAAGCTTTCACTTCCTGGCTGATGTCTTGAGATGTTGCTTCAATATATCCACATAATTTTCCTTCCTCATGATGCCATCTATTTTGTGAAGTGCACCAGTCCCTCCTGCTGCAAAGAATCCCCACATCATGATGCTGCCAACCCCATACTTTGCGGAAGCCTCGTCCTTTTTCCTCCAAACATAACAATGATCATTATGACCAAACAGTTACATTATTGTTTAATTTGACCAGAGGACATTTCTCCACAAAGTAAGATCTTTGTCCCATGTGCACTTTCAAACTGCGGTCTGGCTTTTTTTATGGTGGTTTTGGAGCAGTGGCTTCTTCCTTGCTGATCAGCCTTTCAGGTTATGGTGATATAGGGCTTGTTATATTGTGGATATAGATACTTGTCTACCTGTTTCCTCCAGCATCTTCACAAGGTCCTCTGCTGTTGTTCTGGGATTGATTTACACTTTTCGCACCGAACTATGTTCAACGATAGGCGACAGAATGCATCTCCTTCCTGAGCAGTATGATGGGTCCCATGGTGTTTATACTTGCGTGCTATTGTATGTACAGATGAACGTTGTACCTTCAGGCGTTTGGAAATTGTTCCCAAGGATGAACACAATTTCCACAAATTCACAAAGGAGATCCACAATTTTTTTTTCTGAGGTCTTGGCTGATTTCTTTTGATTTTCACATGATGTTAAGCAAAGGGGCACGGAGTTGAAAGGTAGGCTTTAAAATACATCCACAGGTACACCTCCAGTTCAATACACTTTTCAGAAGCTAATTGGCTAATTGTCTAAGGGCTTGACATAATTATCTGGAATTTTCCAACCTGCTTAAATGCACAGTTATCTTGGCGTATGTAAACTTCTGACCCACTGGAATTGTGATATAGTCAATTAAAAGTGAAACAATCTGACTGTAAATAATTGTTGGAAAATTGACTTGTGTCATGCACAAAGTAGATGTCCTAAACGACTTGCCAAAACTATAGTTTGCTAATATTAAATCTGTGGAGTGGTTAAAAAATGAGTTTTAATGACTTTAATGACAACCTAAGTGTATGTAAACTTCTGACTTCAACTGTACGTTACAAGTTACTTTCTGAAAATTTTATTATATATAGTATGTAGGCTTCCATTATTAGAACACGAAGACAGTTTTGTTCTTGAAAGAAATTGATGCTTCCTTTCATCAAGGATGCATTAAATTGATAAACAATACTGCCAAAATCATTAATTGCAAATTATTATGGTTTAAAATAATTGATTTAAGTGGTATTTACTCCATTTTGTCTTTACCCATGATGGCAAACATATACTATGTCACTTATTCCTTACAAAAGCATTCTAAAGTGCTAATTTGGTACTTAAGAAAATGTTCTTATTATAAGAACAATTGAAAATGGTTGTGCTACCATGCAGAAATCACAATACAGTTGGGGGGGTTTCCCCATTTGCTTAAGTATTGAGTTCTTACAAGTTGCTTTACACTTGCAAGTTACATTTTGAAATTCTGAAATTCTCTTTTATCCAAAAGTATTTTTTTTTTTAGAGAGATGAATGCTATTCCATGCATTGTTGTTTTGAAAAAAAGAATCTCTAACCATGATAGAGAGTGAAGTGGATGCCCAGATGCACAAAAAAAGACAAGTAAATAACAGTTTCTAGTTTGAGAAACAGACTCCTCACAGGTCCTAAACTAGCAGCTTCTAAATGCCAAAGACTGGCATTATTGCAAGAGGATTCTTGGACAAACAAGAGAATTTTAAGAATACAACATTTATTAACAACATTACACCCTGAAGGCGGCACGGCAGACAGCACTGCTTGGACAGTGACTGGTGTAACAGACATGCACCATTTTTCAGAAAAGATAAAGAAATATGAGCTATCAAAGACCTACATGGATAGCTGTTTGAGATTGTCTGCTTTGGGGAGAGTGAACATTGCCACTGAACTGGATGAGGGATGCAGGCTAGCTGTCCGTCGCCACAACGATAAGGTTAGCAAGAACCGCCACATCCTCAACCGGCTTATCCAGTATGTGAAGTTTTGCGGAGTGTTTGAGTTAGCTTTGCGAGGCAAAAATGAAACTGAGGGCTCCACCAACCCTGGTATTTTTCTTGGACTGGTCAACTTTGTGGCACAGTTAGATGAGGTGTTTGATGAGCATCTTAAAAATGCAAAAGTTTTCAAGGGCACATCAAAGACAATTCAAAACGAGCTACTTGAGTGTATGCTAGCGGTCGTGAGGGAACATATTGTGGAGGAGGTGAAGTCGGCAAACTTTGTAGCATCGAAGCTGACGAGACCATGGACGTTTCTACACAGACACAGCTGGTGCTTGTGCTGAGGTACATCGATAGCATAAAGTGCAGGAACGCTTTTTGAGTTTCTTCAAATCTCGGAATCAACCTCAATCTCAATTGCCAGTGTGCTTTTGGAGAGACTGAACGGTCTTTTTGCCGACGACGAGAAAGTCAAACTCAATGCACAAGCTTACGATGGAGCCAGTGTGATGAGGGGAGAGAAGGCTGGTGTGCAGCAAAAGGTGCGTGAGCATTTCAAGAATGCCCATTATGTGCATTGCTATGCGCATCAGCTGAATTTGATCATGCAGCAAGCTACTTCACTAAAGTGAATATTTTCTTTTCCGATCTGAGTGGAATTGCAACTTTTTTTTCCCGGTCACCCAAACGGACCAGCATTCTTGACCAGACTGTTGCATGAAGACTGCCCAGAGCTTCATCCACACGGTGGAACTTCAACAGCAGAGTCGTGAACACTGTCTACGAGAACCGAGACGACCTCATACAATGTTTTGAAGCCATCAGGACAGGTTCATTGGGTTCATTTGACCCGCCCATTGTGAGAGAGGCATCTGTCTCCGTGAGGATACTACATGATGATTTAATTTTTTCCCTGTGGCTTTTTCACAAAATCATGCCCCACATCGATACTCTGTACCAGAAGCTCCAGAAGAAGGACATCGATGCTGTCTTCATCAAACGTGCCCTCGACAACTTCACAAGCAGTGTGCAAGCCATAAGATAAGATTAAACAATATCATTTGATTTTTCTCAAAGCAGAGCTTTGTCATTTGAAAATGTATGCATAAAAGGAGTCTGCATTTGTGTTAGAAATTACACTATTCTCATTATATATGGCCAGTGGTGTAATCTAGCTCACTTTATATACTGTATACTGTGCTGAACATCCAGGCTAGGTGAGACACAAAGGCTAACTTAAACACTGAAGACTTTATGCATCCCTGCCCATTTTAAGTGGAACTGAAATCTTTGTACTATACGTGGATAAATTGCATATACCTGTGCATCACATAGACTACAGTACTGTACATAGCCTAACAAACACATTGGTCTGTTTGCCTTCAGGGACTCCTCTCAACAGCAGCTGCAAGTAGCAACAGGAGGCAAAAGACCCAGAACGGCTTTGAGAGAAGAGGAGAAGCAGAGGTTGTCTGAAGAGGTCTGCGACACCATCCTGGATTACACCAAAGCAAGGTTCTCTTTCACTGGCAACCTTGTGAGTGCTACCTTACTGCAAGCAGCTATGTTTGAAAGGTACTGCCATTCATTTCCTGATGAGGCTCTGAATGCCACTGTGAACCCATACCCCATGCTGAACAATGCAAAGCTCAAGACAGAACTCTCTCTGATCTATGAGAATCCTGAATTCAAGGGCTGCTGTGGTGTACTGTGGCACTTTACCAGGTTCTCATGAGCTACAACCTCCAGGAGACATTCTCTGAGACCGTGACTCTGTTGAACATCTTCATAACTACTCCCATGACAACAGCTGAAGCTGAGAGATGTTTCTCAACTTTGACACGAGTTAAGACATTCCTGCAAAATTCAATGGGCCAGGAATGTCTGAATGCACTGGCCATGTTTTCCATGGAGAGGGAACTAGTCCTCAACATGCAGGATTTCAATGAGAAAGTCCTTGACCACTTTGCTGCATTGAAAGAGAGAAGAGCACAGTTTCAGTACAAGTAATGTAGCCTCTCTCTCTCTCTCTCTCTCCCTGTCTGTCTCTTTAACACACACTCACACACACACACACACACACACACCAAATCAGCTCACAGTTGATGTTGTTTTAAATAGTTTGTGGCACGGTGGAGGGCGGGACCGGCGCGTGATTACGCACGCCCGGTCCCGTATTAGGCTAATTAAGCCGTCAAGAGGGATAAAGGCCAATCGCAGACGGCGATCGAGAGAGAGAGCTCAATTACGGATGTCTGTTATCTTATGTGTTTGTCTTTTGAGTTTTCCATTAAACCTTTTGTTTATATGTTAAGCCGGTTTCTCGCCTCTTCCTTGCCCACGAATTTGATCTGTGTTACAATGGTGCCGAAAGCCCGGGAAGGAAGAGGGATACGCCGTAGCGGAGTTCTCACCACTACCCCAAAGAAGCAGCCGCGGCCATCTGCCGGTGGACGAGGAGCCCAGCCGCCTGGACGCGGAGGAATGGCCGCCGACCGCGAGGGGAGAAGGGGCTCCTATAGCCGACCGCCTGGAGCGGTCAGGGCCGCTCACAGGGGCGGAGGATGCCCCTACCAGCCGCTGAAACGCGGAGGGGTCGAGGGAACATCGCCGTCCGCGAGCGGGGAGGGGATCGCGACCGACCGCCTGGAGCAGGAGAACCGCTGCCAGGGGTGGGGGAGTCCCCTTCGGCTCCCCGAGAACGCGGCGGGGCGTTCCGTCCGCCAGGGGCTGAGGACTGCCTCGGATCTGCCTGGAGAGGCGCAGCTGCCGTTCGGTAGAGGGTGGAGGAGTGGCTGAGGAACGAGCTACGGCGTATCAGAGAACTGTCGAGTAAGTTTTTTTTTCCTTTAATCTCTCTCTCCTCTCTCTCTCGCTACCGCTCTGCGTTGGCCTTTTCCCTCTTTTTTAAATTATGGTGTTTGTGGGAGGGGAGGTACTGCCCAGTGCAGGAACCCTCCCCCCCATTTTTAATTGTTGTTTTTTTTGTTTCCCTCCCCTTGCCCCCTCCCTCGTCAAGGTTGATGGGGATGACCAGCCGGCAGACCGCGCGGGAGGCGCCCCCCCCCCCCCCCAGGGGATGTACGTCAGGCCGGGGGTCCCCAGCCTGAAAGAACGGGGGAGGAATGTGGCACGGTGGAGGGTGGGACCGGCACGTGATTACACACGCCCGGTCCCGTATTAGGCTAATTAAGCCGTCTAATTAAGGGATAAAGGCCAATCGCAGACGGTGATCGAGAGAGAGAGCTCAATTACGGATGTCCGTTATCTTATGTGTTTGTCTTTTGAGTTTTCCATTAAACCTTTAGTTTATTTGTCAAGCCGGTTTCTCGCCTCTTCCTTGCCCATGAATATGATCTGTGTTACATAGTTATTTTTCATTCATTCAAAAAAAGTAAAAAAAAAAAAAAATCTGTTCATGTTCATTTTTACAAATCTATACAATTGGCCAGAATATGGTTGTTCATTTTTACAAAGCCATACAAATAGCTGTGTTTACCTTTCTAGAAATTATTTTCAAATGCTGTTTTCAGGCAAAATGTCTATCACTGTTCATGTTCATTTTCACAAATCTACACAAGAGGGCAGAATATGGAAGTCTATACAAATTGCTTATTACCAATAACTTGCATCAATGTTTTCAGTAGCTTCTATCAAAAGCTCCTGCTCGCTTGTTGTGAATTATGCTCTGGTGCACATATTTCCAATTCAACCATGATGCCTTTTTTAAGTAATTCATGTGTTTATCAGAATTCTTTAGTTAAACTTGGCAGCACCTCATCATTCTGGTTTAGTCTTCAATGTGTAAAACCAAGATGCACAGACCACACTAGGTCAAGCCTCACATGTTCATTCACTTATTTGGGGCAACGTTAATTTGCTTTTATTAAGTAGCACTTTGGTAATATCCTACATTCCAGAAAATGTAGTTCTAAAGATCCACTTCTCTCAACAATTTGTCTACTTGTATTTTCAGCTGATATTTCATTTGTTTATGGAAATACAGATTGTTTATGCAGTGTTGAGGAATGTGAAAGAACACCCTTGATTATTTGTACTGTGATAACTTATTTTGCTTTTGTAAGCCAATACTTTTGAGATCAGTCAATAAATGCTTCTGGTATTGACTTATATGCTGCCCCCGTCTTTATGTTGTTGCTGGACATATCTTTTTAAAAATGTGTCCTGTTTAGCTATTTTACATCACACAACATTGGATTAATGTAAGTAATGAATAAGTGGAATAATTAATTGCGGAGCCATGTCATTTTTGCTTATGAAGGCTCCTGGATGCTAATTTCTTACATAGCTTTCCACCTGTAACTTATGTAGCTAGAGGGGAAATCTGTAACCATTGAATGGGTCACCTTAGTCATTATCAGAAAAATTGCCCCCCCTGAGAATTTTTTCAGGAGCCGCCACTGCCACGAACACAACATTGTGTCAGAAGCAGTTCTAACCGCTGTGTTAGTAATCAGCACCGAAAGCATTAACGCCAGATTATCCGTGCAACTGCTACAAGCTAACAAGATGGACAACATGCAATCGCTGCATCCGCCATCGCCATTATCTTTGATAGAAAATTTGGCTGAAAACTGACGTAAGTGGGAACAAAGATTTAATTTGTATCTTACTGCCTCTGCACTAGTGGATAAATCAAGAGTCAAGAAAAATAGCCGTGCTGCTACACTGCATAGGAGAAGAGGCTCTTGACATTTATAACTCGCTTGAGATCGAGTATGCAGATCCGCAAGACGAAAAATTAGCAGAGGTCCTCGCAGCATTCAAGAAATACTGTGCACCGTGAAAGAATACTGTCTTTGAATGACATCAATTCTGGGCCCACACATTCTCTGAACATGCAGGCATTGACAAATTTGTAACAGAGTTAAGAAACAAAGCACACACATGTGAATTTGGAGGCACGGAAGATCTCATGATACGAGACAAATTTGTATTCAGTATAACAGACACAGGGATTCGTGAACGACTGCTATCCATTTCTGATGTCATTTCTTGACACTTGCAAAGGCCATTGATATATGTAGAGCTAAAGAGGTCACTAAAGCACAAGCTAGAGCTATGGCAGCATCAACAGAAACACAAATTGTGCATGCCATTACAAAGAAGGGGTCACAGCCTGCATACAAAACAGGCAAAGCCACAGTAAACCAACAAACTCCAAAGTTCATAGGAGGACACACAAAAACTTGTGGCAAATGCGGTATGAGGTATGCAAAAAATGTGGCAAAAAGAACCATTTTGCTACTGTGTGCAAGACAAGGGATAATATGACCACACTTGACATAGAGCTATCAGAAATAGAATCGTTCCTTTTGCTAGTAGATTATTTCTCTAAATACCCAGAGGTCCTACAGCTGTCAGACAAAACTTCAGGTTCTCTGATAGCCAAATTCAAGGCAGTTTTTTCGAGATAAGGTTTGCCTGAGATCCTGATTGCAGATCAAAGGCACACCTTTAGCCAGTGCCAAAATGGCTCGATATGCTAATGACTGGGGATTCAGCAACAAACACTCCAGCCCTAATTAACCTCAATCAAATGGCATGGCTGAGTGAGCCATAAAGACTGTTAAAGCTATGTTGAAAGCTGCTACTCAATCTAGCACTGACCCACACCTTGCTCTATTGACTCTCCGCAACACTCCTGTCACTGTTCTCAAGTACTCACCAGCCCAGATACTTATGGGTCGTGTTTTGCACTCCAACTTACCGGTGAGCAAAACTGTCTTGCAACCGTCCACACCTAAGCTTGTACAAACAGCACTGCAGCATCGTCAATCACAACAAAAGAGACGATAGGATAAAACGCCTGCTATGCTGCCAGCTCTTTAAAGGGGACAGAGAGTATATATCAGGATTAAAAACATGTGGAAGCCAGCAACAGTAGTCAGAACAAGAGATGAGCCTCGTTCATATGATGTTGTCACACCATCAGGCACAACTTACCGTAGGAACAGACCTGACAGATCAGACAGACATGATCCACAACTTGACTGCTCAATACACAGTGACAGTGACTTGAGTGACAATACTGTTCCAGAACCTGATTGAGTTGATCTACCTCAAAACATGGAAAGAAATGTTGCACAATGTACTGAACGCACAAGAGCTGGAAGAACCATCAGACGACCAGTCCGGTTCAAAGATTGTTTACTTAAATATGATAAATTAGTATTAACATTGCTGTTCATAACAATGTTTATTGGAACACTCATGATATCTGCAGTATACTGTGTTGTTTTAAGTTTTGTAGTTACTTTAATAAAAGCTTAAGAAGGTGGATGTAATATATGCAGTGAGTGGTTCAGTCCAGGCCCCCCACACACACGTGTATGTAGTTGGTACACTTCACAGTAAGAGTGTATGTTACTTTAACTGTGTGTAATTGAGAACACAAGGCAACCCAGTAAAGATGTCAAACATGAGAACAGCTCTCTGTATGTGTCTGCATGTTCATGTATAACAATACCAAGAACACATCAACATATGTCCAAGTATTTTGGCTATTAAGTCAACATACTGTACTACAAAAACTAATATAATGCAATATCATAGAGGAGGAAATGTATCCCCTATGATATTGCTGCAATTATCAACTTATGGAATGAGATTATTAAGCAAACTGTTATCAACTCCTACATGCCAACTGAATAAAATAAGACAAAAATAAACATTTCACACAGTGTTTAGTGAGAGATATGACTGATTCAAACACTAAAAGTGGTTCTGTATATGCATTAGGCTATTGTATTACAGTTGTGATAAAGTCTTGATGATTATTTAACATATTGAGATAGTATTTTTAAATTCATTGTAGCATTTGTTTACATTATGTTTTGTGATTTCTCATTCCTTCTTTATATAACATCCATCTCTTGCACACTTTTGGCCTCTAGTGGGTGAAGATTTTCAGACAGATAAACAGCAGAACAGGGCAGGAAAGTACAGTATAGCACCATGAGCTAGAGTGTTACCCACTCAGACAGTTTATTTTGAACAAGAGGGGCGAACGGGTACAGAATTTAACGCGGGAGTACAGTACCGAACTGATGTGGATTGATAGAAGCGGACAGCCCGTATGTGAGCGCAATGGTACGAGGAACCAGACGGCTGGAAAAACATAATGTTCAGTGAAAAGTCAAAAGAAGATCGCAATGTATGTAATTGTAACTATATCAGATATTATTAATAAAACACGGGAACTTCCGTCGTGCCACATTCAGCATGTTTTAGTTTATAAACTGATTTAGCACTTATAACTTGCCGATTTCTTCTTCCCAAAAATTCTGAAATATTATGTATTTTTTTGTACTTGGAATTGTGGTGAAAAATAACTAGCAAAGTTCAATACTTCATTTTAAATCAACTCAAGTAAAAGTACTTTTATTTATACTTAAAGTACAAAATTTACTCATGTACTGTAACGAGAGTAGTTCGTTACTAATTCATCAACTTTCCACCTCTGGATTTCTCTCACTTAAATGTACCACAGCATCATGGCCCAAAGCCAGTCTTTCATTGCTCCTGCATTGTTGCTGTGGTTGCGATCGTGTCCTTGATCCTCAGTAATTTCCTTACCAGGTACAGCTGTCAAGACTTTTTCTTAAAATGACCCAGAGAAAGAGAAATAACCCCTAGAAAGAGAGAGGTTACAGAGAATGTATAGATGCTATTTTTGAGTTGTCAATAGCATGACCCAAGTGACACTTGTTTCAGTGTCCTCTATATTTCTGGGTTTTAGCCACACATTCACACTGGCATAATAACTTTGTGTTTGAAAGATTCAGGGTGAAGCTCAGCTGCTTAAAAACTGTTAGAAAAAAATTCCAAATACTATAAATGTAAAATTTTGTTTACTAATTGTAAAAAAATAAAAAAGATTATGCAACACAAATAAAAGAGCCATCTGACAATATTGTGCTTTTCTAAACTGACTTTTCAATTTGGTGGTAAAAAATACAAATAAAAAATGCTAGTTGTGTCTGCAAACTTTACATTAAAAACCAAATATGACATGCTAATATAAAATTAGTTAAAGATCTACGAATTAAACTTCCTTTTCTTTATATTCAATGTCATTGTATGGCCTACATTTTTTCAGAGTACATGCACGAAACAAAGTGACTTTTCTAGCACAACATATGCAACAGATGTTTAAAAATGCTTCACACAGAACCCTACATGCAAGGATAAAACAGAATATTATATGACAATATATACAGGAAATGACAACTTTTACACCATGCGTTAAAACACATGAACTAATATCTTTATGTGAGAAGGATGCCTGTGTTTTTCCTGGCATGTTACTCAGCCTTAGGTAAATGAAATATGCCCTAAATAAAAATTAGGGATGGGGTCGGAATTATGGCATCTCCTGTATGTAAGGAACTAGTCCGGGCACCTTTGTACAATGGGCAACTAATAAAAACACAACTCAATACTGCCCTCCTGTGTTCCTGTCTGTATGCTACGCCAGGTTAATCCTGTCTAACCAAATACAAAACACACCACCTGTTATGTTGCCGTTTTCTGTGAGAACAGTTCATAGCTTGAATGTATGTGGGATATACAGCTTGTTATTCTCACAAACAATCCAATAGATTCTTGCCAAACCTCAATTTAAATGTATTAACTTTTTCGAACTCCTTGGCATCCAATGCTCTTATACGAGTAACAAAATATTCAATACATTTGTTTTCATATGCTCATGTAATTAAAGTATAGTTAAATGCACCTTTATATTGAGATAGAAAATGTCAAGAACTGCAACCATACAGTCACTGACCCAGTTGCATCAAAATGTCAGTGTATTCTATCCAGATATAGGCTAAAACAGGTTGTCAGTTAATCCATTTCTAAGCAAGCATATTGTTGGGTTTTGATTTGGTTATGAAGTCTTATATATCTGTGTGAATATGTGTGTGGTAGGGATATGAATGTGTGTTCATATGTTTAAACTGTGTGCGTGTGTGTGTGTATATATATATATATATATATATAGATAAATACATAAACACACATGCAGTTGAAGTCAGAAGTTTACATCTTTGCCAAATACATTTCAACTCAGTTTTTCACAATTCTTGACATTTAATCGTATAAAACATTCACTGTCTTAGCTGTTCCCAGATTTTATTTCTTTCATCCCATTCCCAGTGGGTCAGAGGTTTACATACACTTTGTTAGTATTTGGCAGCATTGCCTTTAAATTGTTGAACTTGGGTCAAACGCTTTGGGTAACCTTTTTAACAAGCTTCTTACAATACATTTCTGGAATTTTGGTCCATTAATCCAACAGGACTGGAGTCAGGTTTGTACGGCTCCTTGCTCACACATGCTTTTTCAGTTTCAGGAGAGTTTCAGATTGAGATCTGGGATTTGTGATGACCACTCCATTACCTTGAATTTGTTGTCCTTAAGCCATTATGCCACAACTTTGGAGGTAAGCCTGGACTTTACAAACAATTCTACAACTGAACAAAAATCTTCAAATCTAAATTCTCTAATTAACATCATTTTCAACAACAGAATATAAAAACATCACTTGCATGTTGTCATTTTGCGCTCCATGGATGTTCATTTTACTTATTTTACAATTAATATGCTAAAATTGTTATGCTAGTCTATCAAGAATTTCTAGAGAGTATTACATTGATATTAAACATTACACTGACTTTACACAAAAAAAACATTAGCCAATGAGAAATGTTCCAAATAATTTAATAACAATTTCCATAACTGACATTATGAGACATTACAAAAACACAAGTTATTTAAAAAACAAAACAAAAAAGACACAAAAAAAAAAACAAAGAGAGGGTTTTCTTAAACTTGAAGTTCACTCTATGCATTTTAATACCAAAGCTGTCACACTGTTTCCAGTCACACCACCAAACTGAAAGCGAGGAGTGGGCAGTTCTTGTACCAGCTCAAAGCCTGCAAGCAATGCATTCCAACTATATTACAACCATCAAAATTTTTTAATAGAACATAATTAGTTTGAAAAATGCTTTTTAGCCACTGTACCGGGTCTGAAGATCTGAAGCAGCTGCTCTTTGGTCCAGTTGCAGGAGGTAATGATGAAGAAACCCTCCGGCTTCATAACAGTTCTTAAAGAGGCCACATAACGATTTTTGGCTTCCTCTCTGTCTTCTGGGCTCAAACTAATTGCATCAAATGTGCCTTTATCTATACATATATCAAAACTCTTCATTTCTGTGCTGGGGTTCAGGAAATCCTCCACCTGAAATCACATGTAAAACACTTGAAACTGTATCTAAAACAGTAATAGAATATATATATATATATATATATATATATATATATATATATATATGACAATTTCCCTACCTGAATTTGAACATTTTTTAAGCCTTGCTCTTCCAGAATATTTATGGTGAGCTCTACAGCAGCCTTGGAATAATCGATCCCAGTAAGGTTTGAGAAACCATGCTTGGCCTTTGGGAATAATTCAACATTATTATAATTTTAACATTTATTTATTATGCTTATTTAAAATTATACTAAAATTGATGGAATAAAAATGTATTACAAGTAAATAATTCAATGTAGCAATCAATAAATCAATAAATGCATTAAAGTTTTGACTTGCCAGTTCCACAAGGAAGATCCCATTTCCAGTCCCGATGTCGAGTATGGCAGCATTTCCAGGTACATTTTTGGCTTCCATCCATTTGATCACTCTATTCATGCTTTCCTCACCAAACCTGAAGGTTAATAAAAAAATAACAAATTTTAAAACTGACTAATCAGCTGCCCTGGAGTAGGCCTCGATATACTTCCATAGAATTTCTTCTTTATACTTTGTTCAGGGGTAAAAAGAATTTCTAAACAGCCGAGTGACAGTACACAGTTTCCGAACATTCAGACACCGTCCACACTGATGTGGGAGGCATTTAGAAGTACATTTAAATATGAGGGCGCTACATGTAAAACCTTAAAAATGTGATATCAATGACTTTGTGCCTCATTCCGAGTAGAATTCACATGAGGTCAGAAAAAGAATGCTTTAACACCTCGATGATGATTTTTCGACTGCGTTTTAGTGCCACGCAAAAAAATTTAAAAATAAAGATTTCAGGAATAAAGTAGTAATTACGTCAAAATTACCAGAAACGCCGCATCATTATCACAACGACAGAATGAAGAGCCAGCAGTTTCATCAATGCAAGAAATGGAAAGGGATGATTTAGATAAATCATACTTTAGTGTAGGATTTAGCAACTTAGAATTCCTTTTTCATCTTTTGGCACATCAGCACAAAGTTATTACTGGGATCCGGACACAGCAGAGGTTATGAATTGAATTTAACCTGGAAAGAGAACCAGACACACATTCGCACAGTCCTACTCATGGGTGATGCTTGAGCTGGGTTTCCCGAAGCTCTAAGTTAGTAGTAGTACTTAATTTGTACTTACTACAGCATGTTTCCTTAAAATATTATTACCTAAGTAGCACGTAGATACACTTGTAAATTAACTAGAGCTATGAACTGCTCTTAAACCCATTAAGTGCAACTGCATGTACTGTTCTCGCCTCTTACACAGTTTATCAGATACAAAGAGACATTTAATAAATCATATTAATATATTTTGATAATTGGAAATGGTTTCAGAGGATAAAAAAGCAGTTCCTAAGCAACCATTTGGCCTGGTTGCTAGGGTGGGTAGGGTGAGGGTCACGTTGGGTTAACCTGCTCTTGGTTGCTATGCTATACTGTGGTTCTCGCTCATGGTGGGGTGCGTGTTGAGTTGTGTACGGATGCCGTGGAGAATAGCGTGAGCCTTCACATGCACTAGGTCTCCACGGTAATGTGCTCAACAAGCCACGTGATAAGATGTGCGGATTGACAGTCTCAGAATTGAGATTCGTCCTCCACCACCTGGATTGAGGCTAGTCACTACGCCACCACGAGGACTTGGGCATTGAGTAATAAATTCTCCCTCTTCCTCCTCCTCCTTCCAATGGATGATTCAAATAGTCCTAGTCTGTTTACATGGCAGACACATATTGCATGCTGTGCAACTAATGTAGCAACTAATGTTGCTGTGCTGCATAATGGCAGTCAGGCTACAAGTGCACCGTAGGGCTGGGCGAAATATTTTCATTATATTTTTGAAAAAATTATTCTGTCATCTGTTCTTCAAAATATAAAAGTGTGTTTCTTTAATCACATGACTTAGTTTCTATAGTTCAGCCCACCGATGCTCATAATTTTAATCCTGTTTTTTATGCATCTGTTCAGGTCCCAGCAAAAGAAACAAATACGTGAGAGCCCCTTATGATGCTTATCGTGTACATTCATGTTACATGTATTTTTTTGTCACTTTTATTAATCTCTACGAAGAATACATTGAAACCCCATCTTAGATCTTACTAAAACAATCATTATTTCTGTAAATTCTGTTATAGTTCATACATTTAGGCGTCACGACAAGGTTACAAACAACTTCTCTATTTGTCAGTATTTCCACATTATTTTTATGTTGAGAAGACAAACTCTAGGACATATTTTTACCATAGGACCTTTGGACCGGACAGCTCCCGTAACTAATCACTTTACCTTGTACTTAGAAAAAACCTGTAAAGAGGGATCTACGTGCTGGTTTGGGAGAAAGACTTTACTCCATCTTAAAATAACTAGCAACATTCGATAAGGTAAACGCTTAAATTGCAACGTTATCAGGAAACCCAGACACTGTCAATCCTTTCTGTGAAAGGACCCCTCATTTCTATGTAAATTATGCTCATTGTCGATTTCGCTTAATTCACAAAAATAGCCTGGAGCTGTGGTGCAGTTTAGATCATGCTATTGCTACAAATAAAAGTATGGATTTTAAGAGATGTTTGTGAACATTTTCAATCCATCATATCAGAAGTAATTTATAAAAAACTGATCAAATAATGGAGAAGAGCATTATATCTAGATGACATGTGTAGTCAAGCACACTTTTTCTGCATGTTTAAGAGATGATTTAGGTGTCTGGATCACAGTGAAGACGTCCAGTCTCGGCAGGGTGTGTCAAACGTGGACTCCATAGTGCTCAGAATCGGCAAGCAAAATCGTAACTTTATTTATTTACGTTTAACCTTTATTTAACCAGGAGAGGCTCTTGAGATTACAAATCTCTTTTTCAAGAGTGTCCTGGCCAAGATAGGGAGTAGCAAGTCATGTCACAGTTACAAACAGACAACATAAATCAATTAAAAGTCAGAAAATACAAAATGGACTGCAGTGAATAACAGTTACTTTAAAAATAATAAAAATGCACAAATAAGACAGGAGAAACCCCAGAATGATAAAAACATGCCAGTGACTGAGCCTACGGGTGCCTAGAGAAGGCCAGCCAAACCTTTCATAGAAAGTGTAATGATGAGTAACAATATTGCAGTTAAGAATAAATCTCAATGCTCCATTTCAAAAATTGATTTCAAACACTGGGCAGAAGCATTCATATCTAAAAACCTGCCATAGCCAAGCATAGGCAAAAATGTGGCTAACACCAGCCTCCAAAGAAAAACAAGCCTTATTTCTGAAACACAAATCCCAGTTTCAGCAGTTTTTTAGGCTGCTGAATATGGGGCTGAAAAGAAAGTCTATCATCAACTAAACTCCCAAAATATGTATATGAAGTAACAGAATAAATTTCATCACCCTGAAAAGTAGCAATTGGTGGAAGCTTCTGGGGCCTTTGCAACTGTGCATGCAAATTGCGTTCTGCACACTTTTTGTGGGCGTATTTGCACTGTTGGCTGATCTGCATAATTCCTTTAATGAATGGGGCGCTAAACCAGTACAGAGAGCATGTAATAGAAAATAGGGCATTTACCAGGCACAATTTAATCTTAGTGAGGTTTTTATGATCATCTTAACATTTCCCAAACTACCACAGTAGATCGCTTGTTATAAAGTAGTACGTAAGTGCTTCTTTACAGGAGCAGTCCGTTCCAAAGGTGCTGAAACTGTCTTCTCAAAATGAAAATAAAGTGGACATACTGACAAACATGGAAGCTGTTTGTAACCTTGTCGAGGCGTCGAAATGAACTAACTATAACATAACTGAATTACAGAAATAATGGCTTTAGTATAATGGGGTTTCAAATGTATTAATTCTCAGCTTCATAGAGATTAATGAAAGTGACGAAACAAATGCAAGTAACATGAATGTATGCGATGTGCATCATAAGGGCCTCTCACATAGCCTAAAGTTTTGTTTCTTTGGCTGGGACCTGAACAGATGCACTAAGAACAGGATTAAAATTATGGACATCAGTGGGCTAAACTTCAGACTTAAAGACACAAGCTTGAAGAAACACGCCATTATATTTTGAAGAACACATGACAGAAAAGCCTTTAATGCGCTTCTCTGATGCGTTGTTTGTTCAGCAGAGTACAGCGGGAGCGTGTCTTCTGGAACACACGTAAAGCGGCAGGTTCACTTTATATAGCAGATGTACATACAACATAAACAAGTTCATTTTGACCCTAAAATGTATTTATATTTTAATTATCATTATCATTTTTACATTTATAATTGTCTTCGTATCTTACTTTGTATTAGTAATTTTCCACAGACTGGAGACGGATATTTGCATGATGGCAAAAGTTAGGGCGCTTAGATTCTAGTAACCGCTTCATTATTCTTATAGCTTTTTCGTTTCGTTTGATGTGTAATTTGAATTTATAAATATATTTGGTTTATGTTTTTCATGTTTCAAAACATAAATTCCACTTTTAAAGCAAAAACAATAAAGCAAGGGGGGGGGGGGGGTTTGACAATATAATCGGACATGGCAATATTTTTTTCTAAAATTATCATGAAATAAAAGTGTTCATGTGCAAAACAAAGATAAAACAATGATGATAGAGGCATATCTTAATTTAGACAGCTGTGTGAATGGCAGATGGCAAATGGGCACTTGAGATTATTTGAGAAGATTTGATTCCTTTAGTAGACAAGAAAAAGAAATCACAGGACATGGACTTGGAAAATGTCTCCAAGTGAACAATCATACAGATGTTGATACATTTGTACGAGCTCACTAATAACTCTGCACATCGATGTGTAAATTTGACTGATTTTGACTCACTGAACAAAATAAACAGAATTATCCATCAGCCATAAGATAGGTGGAGCTCCGGGTCACACTTCCCAATGACGTGGACAAATGGCAGTAAGAAGGTGTTTAACAGCCGGTAAGAATTTTCCTAATAGTTTACCCCAGCGAGCTGTTACGAACCACCGAAACAAATGCAAAAATAAATAAATAAATAAATAAATTATATATATTCAGCCACATTTTGTTCTAAATGACATCACAACCATACGTTTTTCGATTTTGCAGGAAGTGTATCCTTAATACAGTACTTTCTGATGTGGTTTGGAAATGTGTCATGGCCAAAATCAGTGCATTAAATATGTTGTCATTGTTTTGATTCGAGTCATAGCCTATTATCTGCTTTGGAGTGATTATCTGCATTGGAGCAGATAATAAGCATGGAAGCACATTTAGAAACAGAGATGTTCAACCAAGAATGTCTGAGAGGGACAACAAAACGGCAACATTACCATATTTCTCCCACATCCCCAATATCCTTGAAAGTCTGCAGCTCCCTTTTATAGGCATCATCCCAGCTTTAAGGAAACAGTAAAGTGGTTAAAATCAATCACAAATTGAAGGTCTGAGATAAAACAGACCTTCAAATATTGTTTTAATCATAATTCATTCACAAGTTGGGTATTTTAAAATCAAGTGATGGGAAACAAAAACTTAACAAGACAAATGTCAGATGATTCAATTTAGATAATTTTATATGTAACTTTTAACTTGCAGAAGTTGCTAGGTAGAAAAGACAACATGCAACTGTGCTTTCAGAAAAGAAATACACCCCTACTCTGTGTGAGTGCCTAACTGCTAATTTTAAAAAAGTGCAGTCTCTTACAACTCCTTTGTTCCCAGTTTTGATGGAGCAAAATCATCTTGTGACACAGTACACTGTGCCGGACAGTCTTCTGCTCCATGTGTGTTCACTGACGGATCCATCATCAAAAAGACATACCTCCTCAACATCCGGTGACGTAATGCTGAATTTGCCAGACAACTGGACACAACTTCAAAATAAAAGTTGCATGGTGTGGATTATTTGATTACTTTTTAAAACAACAACATTGAGTGTCACTAATTGTCTAACAATGCTTACAATCCCTGTGTTTTATCCCCGTTTATCTCAGTTGCACAGAGAGAGACATATGTAGAATATGACAAATGTAGGTTGACAATTGGATTATGGATTTTATCATGATCATAAAATAAAAAAAATATTAACAATTAATAATAAAAGTATTATCATTGTTATTATTATTACAGCATTTCTCCACATGGGACAAATAAAGATACCACTACTCTAACATATATAACTATATACTTCTACTACTAATATAGTGCAATATATGCGCTCCAAAATTATCTTGAAAGGTTAATCGTGAGGTAATTTGATCTGCTATTCAATCATTTTAAAACATTTCACATTTATGTTCTTAATGAAAATCCTTGAAATTATAACATTTATTTTGAGACAAAATACTTATTAGTTATTTTCAGTTGTGCTCAAGATGATTAAATCAATCCTAAGAAGAATGTGTATTCATGAACAGGTTTTTATCGATCTTTTATTAAGATTATTATTAATTTAGTCCAAAAGTGTCGGGATGTACAAATCAAAGCATATTTATAGTGAAAATCAAACACGTCAGGTTTGTAGGCTGATGTATAGTGCGGGCTCAAAGCATTGTGGGATCGGCGCGTGTGTTTCCATCATGGCGGCGTCAATTTCGGGTTACACTTTTAGTTCTGTGTGTTATCACAGCGCCAACAGCAATTCCGACCATGTAAGTACTTTGACACCTTCCTTTATGGGTACATTTTTAAAGGCACGACCGCATACCGAAACAACGAGCAGTTGGCTGCATCAAATCACAATTAATTTATTCCCGGTGTCATCTTCCTGGTGTGGCTATACAGTGGCTGTGTACCAAAACTTAGTGAGCTGCCTACATAGACAGCATTGTGGGGGACCGTTTTTGTAATAGAACTTTGAAAATCGTGATTCAGCTGCATTTTAGAGCGTTTTGTGTCAGCAGCATTTTGGTGATATTTAGGTCGAGTCGAGCCGATCGCAGCGCTCTTATGTTGCTTATAAATACCGACCAGTTAGGAAGCTCACTACAATTTGAGACGCAATCAGGGTGACAGCTAGCAAACTGACATGCAGAAAGCATTTACTACCTTGTCAGAAAGTGACATTGGCATTAATCTATTGCTTGATCACTCTCTGGTATTAATGTTTGCTTTTAATAAATGATATCTCGGCAAATTCGTGTTACGGAATCAATCAAAGGTAGTCACTTTAGCTGGCCGGCTAACTTGTTGGCAAATGTGAAAGTCTAGCAGTGCGTGTATAATGACGCGTCCGCAAGCTGTTTGATTCCAGAATAATTTTCTTTATCTGCTGTCATGCCCACTAATGTTGTAGCTGCACTGAGACGGTAGAAGTTAAGCATTAGGAAGTAGGTGAGCTTTCATCGACCCTGCAGGCTTTGCATAGCTGGTTTCGGTTGGTTAGTCAGGTGTTATGTTTAACCTATTTCTTACCATGCCAAAGTATGTAGCGTTCTTGCATGGACATGTTAATTTACCACCTTCATGACTCCAATTTTAATGGTTAAATATCAATGTTTAATTAGTCCTTTTGAAATAATTATTTAAAGAAACAGTCCGTTAAGTGTGTTGGATTTGGTGTCTTCCTGAAAATCTTTTTATTTGCAGTTCTGTAATAGTGTCATTATACCAATGTTTTAGATTTTTTTTTTTTCTTTCATGCTGCTTTTATACAACAATTAGTTCCAGTCCACTAATTTTAATTGCTGATATTCATTTAAGAGCATTGGAGCATTTTTCACTGTTATTATCACTCTGCTTGTCTGTGTTTGCTAGTGTTGCTGCTGTACATAGAAATCCAATTTTATGGTTCACACTAAGGGTCGACCTATACTGGATGTTGGTGATACTGATAACTAACTTAGTGGGAAAGTTTGATAACGGTTCAGACGTTTTCTTATTCTTTCCTTAATATGAACGGCACATACAGGTCAGGCGCAGTTTATTGTTCAACCAAAATCCCCAATAATAACCAGACAAAATAAAGATTTTGAGCGTAACGTGAGACTTTTATCTATAAACAATCCTGAAACTGGGACTCTTGTTTTGAAATGACTGAGACTTGGTCCCTGTAACGATGCTCTATATTAAGTATTAACCAAATTAAGCTTTTTTTATCGATTTATAATTCATCAAATGAGGTTTAATGAGGAATAAGGTTTATTATTATTCACAAAAAAGGAAGTCGATGACAGCGAATGTGCTGACAGGTAACTTTCATATAGTCACTTTTTTTTTTTTTTTTTTTTTTTTTTGGCATGCCCTCACTTCAACTTTAAACACTTGATTATCTAATCAAAATATGCATTGAAGTGAAAAAAATAAATAAAATATGGATGAATATTGTCAGTGATGACAGTTTTAAACGGCAAATCCCCACGAGGTGTCAGTAATTGTTTTTATTTCACCCCTAGAGTCCTCTGTTATACTGAAGAATCAAACTGTTCTTACTGTAGAATCCTCCAGCACCGGCAACAGAGGAACACAGAGATTTATCAACATTATCAACATAGATTTTTGCAGATCATCGACAGTTCCAAAAAGCAACTATTGGCACCGATTAATCGGTAAGACCGATATCGGTCTACCTTTAGTTCACATCAGTGTCACCAAACTATGTTTGTTGGCAGACAAAAGTAAACAAAATATCATGCAAATTTGTGCCAGTTACTCAACCAGTTTCTCCATATTAACTTCTTGTTTATAGACAGCAGTATCTCTCTTGCGTTGATGTACTGCATGTGATATCACTTAAATATAAACTGTTATCGAATGCATATTTAGATCTAGCATATTTTTGATGAGTTCTGATGGATTGAAGTCCATAACTTTATCTTTGCCATACAAATGCTATTTTGAGAGTACTGAAATAAAATGTGTGTTTATTGGCTCTTTTAGGAAGGCTTCCTGTTGGGAGAAGTGAGACAGGAGGAGACTTTAAGCATCAGTGACTCGCACATCGGTAGCTCAGAATTCCTGAATGTAATAGGTAAAACCTTCTTTGCTTGCTTTTACTGTGCCAAAGCTATAGACAAAATTTAGTGTCCCGTGCGACCATGGAACCTTGATTATACATCATAAAAAACAAGCATTCGATTACTGAAATCCTTGGTGGAAACCTCAGTCGATACAAGCCTCAGGTCAGAAACGTAACATTTTTCTTAGTGCACATGGGGGCAAATGCAAGCAGGAGCATATGACATCACTAAAATATCAATTTAGGATTTAGTTAGATGGAGGTCAAGATGATTGTTTGATCTCAAACTTCCAAAGTACTGAAGACTGACTTGGTTGTCAATAACTTTGATTGTTAGTAACCTGGACAAGAATAGCCTAATCTCTGAACTTCAGTACTACAGGCAGTTTACCACTTTAAAATCTTAGCATTATATGGCCACACACCATTACCATGTTATCAGAGAGAGGCAATATCAAAATGTACAGATACGTCAAGATGCTTGCTTCTATTTCTGTGATTTTCTTGCATCTCATATGAGCTGACTGTGCAAAAGAATGTGTCATCACTGCATTAACAACTATTTTGTAGTTTTGTTCAGTTCTGGCTGCAATATTTCCCAACTTAGTTCTAACAGTCATAATTTGCTCACCCTCATGTCGTTCCTAACCCTTATGACTTCTTTTTATTATGAGGAACACAAAAGGAAACATTTTAATGTGCATCCCACTCTGTCAATACAATGGCAGTTGATAATGATTAATTTGGAAGCACTTTAAGGCTCATGCATCATATTCCAAGTCTTCTGAAGCTATACAATAGGTTAAGAAACAACAGCAGTTTGAGTCGTGCTGTTTCTAAGACCTTATAGATGAAGACTAATATATAAATGTTGACTTTTTGGGGGGGGCTTCAGAAATCTTAAAGTCTTAATATCTTAAATTCAGTTATCACTTAAATTATACAACAAATTTCTTCGTTTGGGGGTCTGGGTAGCTCAGTGAGCATTGATGCTGACTACCACACCTGGAGTCATGAGTTCGAATCCAGGGTGTGCTGAGTGACTCCAGCCAGGTCTCCAAAGCAACCAAATTTGCCCAGTTGCTAGGGAGGGTTGAGTCACATGTGGTAACCTCCTCGTGGTCGCGATTTGTGGTTCTCTCTCTCAATGGGGCGCGTGGTAAGATGCGCATGGATCGCAGAGAGTAGCATGAGTCTCCACATGCTGTGAGTCTCTGCGGTGTCATGCACGGTGAGCCATGTGATAAGTTGCGTGGATTGACGGTCTCAGAAGCGGAGGCAACTGAGACTTGTCCTCCTCCACCCGGATTGAGGCAAGTAACTGCACCACCATGAGGACCTACTATGTAGTGGGAATTGGGCATTCCAAATTTGGAGAAAAGGGGATTAAATAAAAAGTCTTAATTTTTATTTAAAGAGATCTTAAATTTGGGGGCAGAAAGATGGGTATTGTGATATGACCTAATGTGATTATCAAACTACAAAAGAAATATAATTAAATAAATGCATGCGCTGCATCTTTCAGAGTGAAAACACAGCACTGTATGATCATGATGTAGTGTTGATGAAATATGGCAATGTTTACTTTTAATTGTTTATACTGTAAAATGTTGTAGATTATTGTAGGTTTGCACATTTTATATCCCTCATTTGTTTGAATTAGCAGCTGGAAGCAGTAAAGAGCAAACATTTCAAAATCCCCGGTGTATATCAAAGTTAAAGAGCATCTGGAATTTAATTAAAGTTGGACTCTTGTAGCCTCTGTTTGGCCCTTCCCATCACAGGAAGGAAAGACTAAGAACATTTAATATTGGCTACTAATGAAAAAAAAAAACTGTTGGCAGACCTCTTGATGCCTTTCTTTCAAAACATCAAATTAGCACAATCCAATATCAGTCGACCTCTAATTTGTATTTATTTATTTAATGGTACATAAACCAATTTTATTGTGATATATATCTATATCTCACAATAAGTTTGTTTTGGTATGGGGATATGTTTATTATTTCATTTGTTCAGGTCTTGGAAAAAGTTTTTTTTTAAGTCTTAAATTAGATTATAACAACTCTGCAGCAACCCTGAAATGGCTCTTCTTCAACATTAAGAGATCATGTCTCTATGATTGGCAGTTCTCCTAGAACATCGTCATCTCTGATCAATTTTCAAAGAACTACACAAAGTGGGTCTGAAAAGTATCTTACATTTGAGATCAAGGTTATCCATGTATTATTGTCCAATCCTCAAGATCATGAAGGTTGTGATTCCACATTGCATGTAGCCTAACAGTTGAGGACCACAGAGGGCTGTAATTATTTGTGTAGCCAGAGTGTTTTCTTGGCCTATTCTAAGTCTAAGGGTACTTGGCAGATTATTTCATATAGATTCCTTGATACCTCGCCACTGATTTACATAAATGTAACATTGCCTGTATGCTTGTGAATATTTTAGAATGTATTTTCATGTTTTGAGACTGTCCAAAACATGTATTTACATGTTTTGGACAGTCTCAGTACACTTAGTTTTCTCAGATATTGGTGTTTAGTCAAATAAAGGAAATGGCATAATTTCATGATTAGTCATGAGTTGAATATGATTAGTCATATGTTCTATTTCTCTTTCAGAAGTACATAATCATGAACCTTGTGCACAACTGTTTAGGTAAGAACTTCTGTCTAAACATTAGTAGATCTATTCTTAAATAAATATTTTGAATGTAGGATGTGCATATATATATTTTCCATGTCCAAGTTATCTGTAAGTTTTAATTGAATATATAATTTATGTTTCAGCTTTTATGACTATGCAGGTAATGTCAATGAAGAAAATCTCAACAGAATCCTCAAGGACAGGAGAAAAGTAAGTAGCTTTATTAGAGGGTCAAGTAAACGATGTAATGCAAATGCATACCAAAAAAGTGAGAGAGCACATGACATTATTAACAGGTACCATACATCGGCTTAACAATTAAGAAATTGAATTTGACCCAGTTCATAAAATTGATACGTATTTTTCTGACTTATTTGACTTTATCAGGTTCTTACAAAAGTAAATCATTGTTTATAAATAAAGTTATATGCTCAATTCTGTAATTTATTAGATCACGATTATACCATTACTATAACTTTAGTAGGATTAAAGGAGTGTTCTTGGGCATGACACCAATTTGAGTGCAATATGATTTACTTAAAACTCCCTTAAAGGGATGGTTCACCCAAAAATAAAAATTCACATCACCTACTCACCCTCATGCCATCCCCGATGTGTATGACTTTCTTTCTTCTGCTGAACACAATTATTTTTAGAAGTATATTTTAGCTCTGTAGGTCTAGTCAACGCAAGTGACTGGATACCAACATTTTTAATCTCCAAAAAGCACTTAACAGCAACAGAACAGTAATCCATAAGACTGCAGCTGTTAAATCCATGTCTTCAGAAATGATATGATAGGTGTGGGAGAAACAGATCAATATGATTGTCTTTTTTACTATAAATTCTCCTCCCTGCCCAGTAGGTGGTAATATACATCAAGAATGCAAATTGCCAAAAACAAAAGGATGTGAAAGTGGAGATTGATAGTTTAAAAAAAGGACTTAAATATTGATCTGTTTCTCACTGACAATTCTGAAGATATGGATTTAACACTGGAGTCTTATGGATTACTTTCATGCTGCATTTATGTGCTTTTTTGAGCTTAAAATTCACCATTCAGTTGTATTGTGAGGACATACAGAGCTGAAATATTCTTGCAAAAAATCTTCATTTGTGATCCACTGAAGAAAGAATGTCTGGGATGGCATGAGGGTGAGTAAATTATGAGAGAATTGTTATTTTTGGGTGAACTATACCCAAATATATTTGCATAAATGCATTGCTCAGCTTTGAGTGGCTTATTGCTTTTATAAAACAGCAATATGATCAAAGACATCAATGTTCAATAAACAGCTCATTTAAAAATAATAAGAGGAATAAACAATGCTTTCGCCACGTAAGATAGTTCATTAACTTACAGTAGCTGTTCACTGTTCACAGTTACCAGGCGACAGCAACTCTGCACATTAATTTAGACTTGTCCAGTCACTGGTATGTCTGTCTAGTGCATGTTTCTATAGATATAAAATAAAAAAAACAGCACAGATGGACACAAAACACATTTGGTGTGAATGCCCCTAACAGCTTCGGGCATGGCTCATACAATCAGAATTTAGATCTTGATTTAATTGAACTTTTAGCATGCTTTTCATATTATAATTTTTTTACGTACACTGTCTGAAGGCGTTTCCTCTTTCAATGCAGAATGTTATCGGCTGGTACCGGTTTCGGAGGAACACCCAACAGCAGATGTCGTTCAGGGAACAGGTGCTCCACAAGCAGTTGACCCATATACTTGGCATCCCAGATCTCGTCTTCCTTCTCTTCAGCTTCATCTCCACCGCCAATAGTTCCACACATGCTCTGGAGTATGTGCTCTTCAGGCCCAACAGAAAGTATGTACATGCTGTTTAATGAATATTTATGGAAATATGATATAATTAAGGATAGAACGGATCTTGCAATATGTTAAAATCATGATTCTATTTAAAGGAATCGTTTTCCCCTATGCCACTCAAACTAGCATGACTTTCTTCTGCAAAACACAAATGAACATATTTTGACAGAGTCAATGGTGACCAACATTTCCGAGCTCCAAAAAGGTAGCATAAAGTTAATCAATCTCGACATCTGCAGTCTTCTTTTCGCAATCATGATTTAAAGCTTGACTATACACTGTATAAGCGCTCTGCATATATGTCTAGTGCGAAGAACTGTAATTTGATGCCTAGGAGACTGCAGATGTTATGATTTATTGTGAAAAAGGTCAATTTTTGTCTGTTTTTCACCCAAACTGATCATATCCCTTCAGAAGACCTGGATTAAACACATGAGTCATCAACACCCCATTGACTTGCATTGTATGGATATAGTCACATCATATCTCCATCAAAATATCTTGGTGTTCCACAGAATAAAGTAAATGAATGAGTTTGAGTCAGCATAAGAGTGAGAAAATGAAGAGAGAATAATCACTTTTGGGTGAACTATTCCTTTTATAATGACTCATTCTTGAACAAATGTCTTTTATCAAAGACCAAAATTGCTCTGAAGTTGTTTACCATATCATACGTAATGTTTACAAATGGGATTATGTTACCAATAACTTATTTTAAGTATTTCCATTGTGTACCTCAGCAGGTATAATCAGAGGATATCTCTAAGCATCCCAAACCTGGGTAACACCAGTCAACAGGAATATAAAGTCTCTTCAGTGCCCAACACCTCCAAGAACTACGCTAGCATCATTAAAGAACAAGGGTGAGGGAACCTGACAGCTGCATTGAATTATTTTAGCTGTACACTCACAATATAGCAAGTAAATGCTGGATTTCTTTTTTTATATATATAATATATAAAATAAATAAATAAAATAAAAACAGCTGACCAAAATAGGTTTTTCTATGGCTGGTACTGATATATGGAGATTAGGTTGCTTGGCATACTCCTCCACAAATTTTACAAAGTATTTGTGTTTTATTCAAAAATAATTTAGAACAGAACATTTTTATTATCCATTAACAAGGTCAGTAGTTTCTGGAACTAGCACAAGGGGGAACAACTGCCTCTACCAGCGATTTATATTTTAGGGTAGAACTAAGGTAGAAAAATCAAGATTCTTTTACTCTTACACATCTCATATGACTTTTCTACTGCGAAACACTAACACAGTCTATTATGTGTTTGCACACAGGATAGTCATGATAGTCAATGCAAACCTCTCAACAACTTTAGGCTTAGAAATGTCATAAACTGATTGCTAATTTAATTGCATTTAATTTATAGGGCTGAGTTCTTCGACAAGGATGGGGTGATGAAAGACATTCGAGCAATTTTTCAGGTGTACGGTGCTCTACAAGAAAGGGTGCAGGTGAGTTGTACTGTTAAACTCCAGTAAAAGTTGGTTAAAGGAAGAGTTCACCCAAAAATGAAACATTTCTCATCATTTACCCAGATTTGTATGACTTTTTCTTGAGCTGAACTTTTTCTCTGCTCTGTAAGTCCATACAATGTAATAAATGGTCCAAAGGTCCAAAAAGAACATATAGACAGTATAAAAGTAATCCATACGACTCCAGTGGTTTAATCCATGTCTTCAGTATTGTTTTGATGGTTGTGGGTGAGAAACAGATCAATATTTTATCATGCACGTTCAGGAGAAGACCAAGTTGTTCTTGTTTTTTATTTTTGCGATTCTCTTTGTGCATATCGACACCTAGTGGGCAGGGAGGAGAAAGAAAAAGGAGAGGGAAAAAGCAAAGGAAAAGAACAATTAAATCATATTTGCAGAACAGCCCAGTAGGTGGCGATATGCCCAATGTATGCGAATCGGCAAAATACAGGAGAACTCTGAGTGTGCATAGGAGGTCTTGAATAATGATCTGTTTCTCTCCCGCACCTACTATATTGCTTCTAAAAAAATGGTTAAACCACTGGAGTCTTATGGATTACTTTTATGATGCCTTTTATTTGCTTTTTGGAGCTTCAAAGTTCTAGCTACCATCCACTTGCATTGAATTGACCAACAGAGCTGAAAAACACACTCACCTGTCCTCAAGAGGCACACTAGCGACTGACACTAAAGGCTGTAGCCTTAAGCCTCCTTGTTAGCACGCCCGCCTCCCCTGCTGGAAACGTCAGTTCAAATCCCGCTCGGAGCGGGTTGAGCAGGACCGGTTACATGTACAGTGTATATAAAATATAACATTAAAGACAATCAATTACTGTATAATAGTAATAATAATAATATGCTGTGAATGTGCTATTAATTTCCTGTTGTCTTCCAGGCAGTGTGTTGCGAAGTGGATCAAAGTGAACAAGTGAGGGAGAAAATCCAAGGGGAAGTGAACAAACTTAAAGAGGAAATCGCTCTCAGGAAACATAACACAGCTGAGGAAGAGAGAAGTATGTGCTGATGACTGTTAATCATTGCTCATTAACAAAAGGGGAAACTATTGCTCTTTAAATATCCATCCTATTTTTTATTTCCTTCCTTCACAGGACTTCAAGAAGCAACCAACACGGTTGTCACACTTCCAGATGACTCCGCGCTCTCCGACCCATTATACTCTTCACTGACACAAGTGGTGCTCTCAGGTCCCTCGGTGGAGCCCAGTTTAGAGAGACCTGTCAACTCATCGTCTCCACCACTTTACAGCACCGCACTGCCTCCAGATTCACCAAGCGCTATCCTGCTGCCTCGACCCCAAGCTGTGGGCTCGCCCGGCCACCCGTCTCCCAGTCTGGGCTTGGGCAACGGAGACGGCTCCAGCTCAGATTCTTTGAACCGTCAAGCCACCGGCCAGGAAGATGAGGATGATGATGATGATGAGGACAGTAGCGAGTATGAGAATTTAGTTAGCGAGCAACTGCAGCCGCCTTCCATAACAGAAGCTGTCACACTTGGACGACCGGCTACCCTGTGGCCTGATGGAGATGCCCACAGCCCGCCGGGCTCATAGTGATGAAACAAAGTGGGAATATAGACCAATAAACAGAACTAGCTTTGATTGTGAGGAGGAGAAAGGGGTGAATGGGTTTTGGTGGGTGGTGTTCAGAACACAAGGAAGCACTTGCCTTTTGGAGTTATAGATAAAAGTTATGACAAGCTGTCCTGTTGTACACATTTTAAGCAAAATTTTACCAAAATTTGACAATTCTGCCATCATTTACTGACCCTCATGTTGTTTTAAACCCGTATGACCTTCTTTCTTCCATGTAAGAAGCTGGCTAACATTCAGCCTAACAAATCCTTTTTGTAGTTTCGTGTTTGGAACTACATGAGGGTGAGTAAATGATGACACAATTTTCATTTTTGGGTGAACTGTTCCTTTAAAGAAAATTGCTGAGCTTCGAGCAGGGGAGTTCATTGTATTGAGACTGCAATGCATCCTGTGCAGAATTGTGAAGTGGTGATGGAATAATATCCCCAGCCATGTACTGACATGCCATTTCATACTCTCCTCCCTGCTTTTGTTGGGGTGGTGTGATGCAAATTGCTTACTGGTTATCTCTTGGCATCTGCTACATACCCACTTGGATCATTCAGTTCTTACACCATTTACATCTTCTACTGTTTTGCCTTCTTTTGAGCTGCATTTGAATAGAAAAGCAAAGGGAATGTTTTTGTTTTCGCGGCCTTCAATCTCATCTCTATGTGAGCTTGCACCATGACAAAAAAAATGCAGTTATTACAATTGCTTAGGACTGCACCACTCTGATACTGATCTAGAACAGTGCTTGTTCTGGAGAAGTTTTGTTCTGTTGAGTAATATGAATGGCCTGCTCGTGAAAACCAACAAAAACTATTATTTTGGTCAAGGATTATACAAATTAGCTCTTTGATAAGGGGTGCTTATACTATTTTTTTTTATGACGTAATTTAGATCATTAATCTTTTCACTGGTTTGATTTAAAAGAACACTTTTTTTTGTCCTAATGTTGAACCAATAATTATATTCTTTTCTGCTGCTCTTCAAACAAACATTTTCACTATTGAGCTTTAACTGAATTTACCAATCAGAATTGTGAACTGAAAGGGTCAATGATCAAACTACAGCATCGTCAATCTCAGGATTATTTTACAGTACCAGAACTGTTTCTTTCTCTCCGTCTTATCCTCCTGCATTTATTCCTTCGTTCAAAAGAAATTATTATATTTTTTTATTTTATTTTTTTCTCCCCCAAACCAATGCAGTGGTGGTTCAGTTTAGCACTCTCTGATAATGTGAAGTGAATAGTTCAGCTATATGCAGCAGATGGAAAACTTTAAGGTAGATTAATCTCACAGAGTAGCACCGTATCTGTTGGATGTTTTGTAATGTCTTATTCACTTTCAACCAAGGCTTTTTCCTGGTTTGGTTTGTTTGGGGTTGAATCTCACAATATTTCATGTTCATACTCCACTGCTAAATCAAAAGAAAAGATTTACGATGTTGACATGCATAAAGAAAATGAAGCCTATTTTAAGGACCGTTAACATTTTTGTATGGACATTAGCAGTAATACATCAGATTTTTTTTTTTTTTTTTTAGTTTTCAATTCTCATTCTTAACTGTATTACATTTAAAAACACTGAGCAATTAATATTTTATTAAAACCAGCAATTAAGGCAGGACATAAAAATACTACTGTGATGCATAATAACTTTAAAATAAAAAATTAAAATCTATTTTTTGGCATTACAGTAGTACAAATATGCTTAATTGTCATTATAATAAATGAAAAGGCTTCATTTTGTTCATGCAAATATAATCTCTCTTGATTTTGGGGTGAAATATGACTTGATCTATGCAGGTTTTGTGAGATTCATTCATGTACAGTGCATTGTGTATTATTTGAGCAAAAAACTTGAATCAGATTAATGAACGGTTTCTTTTTTTTACCCAACAAATGCTAAATTCTTAATCTTCTCTCAGGATCTGACTGCTGACATTTATTTTGGCAGAGGTTGAGAATGTCTCACTTTTCATTCAGTATGTTTCTCCAGTTTTGGGTTTGGCAAAAAAAATAACCAAGCTTGTTTCCTGGCATGAGAGCGCACTGACAGAAATGATTTAGTCGGCTGTATCATGCTGCATTGTCTGCTTTTAAATGTTTAGTCTTAGTTTTAGGCCTCAAAGAGTATCTATCTTCTCATTTAAGTCCGAAAGCCAACACCCTGGATGCTTTTCCACAAGAATCGGAAAGTTTCACTGAAAGTGTTAACCTGAACAATGTCAATGCAGTGGAGGAATGTTTGGACAGCTGGCAGCCGCTCCCTCAAAAGCTTTAATAATGTGATTATCAAAAGAACATGTCAGATCATAACTGCCACTTAAAATTAAATAATATATAAATATATACACACACTTGATCTTTTGTTTTCTTTAAAAAATATTTACTATTTATGAACAATCACAATTTTATTGTCACATTATGCAAAAACCTCTTGAGACCCTTTTCAAAAATCCTAAAGGATCCTATGAAATTAAATCAGATCTGTTGCATAATGTGAAATTCTTCCATGTTATTTTGTATCCTCTTGGATATTGTGTAAACTGTATCAGAAGCCTACATGTGTTGTATTAATGTAATTGGATAAATGATCAGTTAAATAAAGGAACTCATTGGGAATCCAGGAATTTTTATATCCTGAAAGAGTTTCTTTAAGGCCACGGCTACACTAATATATATTTGATTGCAAACTCCGTTTTCAGGTTCTAACATCATTTTCAGTCCAGCGTTTTCAAAAGTCTCTTGTTTTCAATGGAGGAAAATACTGCAAAATCAATGCATTTCTAAAAAAAAAAAAAAATAGAGAGGGTGTGGCCTCAATTCCTTGTGACGCTCTATAGGGACATGATCCTATTGGGAACCTCATAGTCCTTTTTTGGAGCTATGAGTTCTCTAAAAGATCTAGTTGTTTTGTGTTCTATAGGATCCTTTAGGGTTGGTTCAAATAACCCTGTTATTTCATTGACAATGCTAATAAGATTGCTGCCATATTGCCTTTTGCTTTCTCCCTACACGTACTTTCAAATCGGATATTGAAATAAATCCAAATGTGGCAACGTGCCATTTTAATGGGGAAATTACAAAGATGTTACTGTTATTGTTATTATCAGTTTAGTCAGCTGTGGGTCGGACATGTCTGTTTCCCTGAAAACCAGCAGCTGTGAGTGATTAACATTGCTCCCATCAGAATTGGAAAGAAGTCTCTCAGTGCAGGTCATGTTTTACAAATGCAATCTGTGGTTGGCAGGCTGTTGCACTAGTGCACCAAGCACCTGCAAGCATCAACCGTTGCCATCTACATCTGTCATAAATACGCCACCAAGTTTACAATATATAAAGTATGTTTCCAATTCCAGTAGCTGTGCTTTAGCGAGCATAGATTGTATCTTTAACATCCTTTGGTGTCATAAACGCCTAATTTATCTCAAGCCTTTAGCAATATAATAAAATATGTGAAATAATGTGCAAAATATTTTATTTTTTAATTACCAGGCCAATTTATATTTTGCATTTCTTAAAGGGATCGTTCACCCCAAATTGAAAATTCTCTCATCTTTTAATCAACCTCATGCCAACCCAGATTTAGTTCTTCCTTCTGCAGAACTAAAAACAAAGATTTTTAGAAGAATATTTCAGCTCTGTGGGACCATACAATGCAAGTGAATGGTGGTCAGAATTTTGAAGCTCCAAAAAGCACATAAAGGCAGCATTGAATTAATTCATACGACTCCAGTGGTGAAATCCATGTCTTCAGTAACGATACAGTAGGTGTTGGTGAGAAACAGATCATGAATCAGATCATTTCATCCATGAAAAACAAAAGATGTTGTTGACAGCTTTAGTCACCATTCACTTTCATTGCATCTCTTTTCCGTTCAATGAAAGTGAATGGTGACTGAGGCGATCGAACCCAAACATTGTGCTTAAAAGAATATTTGGATTCAATACAAGTTAAGCTCAACTGACAGCATCTGTGGCATAATATTAATTACCACAAATTCATTTTGGCTTGTCCCAACTAAAATCTCTGTTCCAGTGAGGCTCTTACAATGGAAGTGAATGGGGCCCAATTTTTTATTTAACTACTCACTTTTTCAAAAGTATATCCACAAGACATGAACAATATGTGTTAACATGATTTTACTGGCAATTTTACAACTTTGTTGCCATGACAATATAAAGTCAACAAAAAAAAAAAATTGTAAAAACTGTAAAAATTACAATTTAAACAACTTTACAACTCAAATAAAACATGACTGTAAGTGCTTTTATAAAACTATAAGGTTCACATTTCTGCTTTTAAACCCTCCATAAATAAGTGCCTCACTGTAACCGCAATTTTCTTTTTTTCTTTTTTTTTTAAAGAAAGGGAGGGACGATTCGAAATACATTTTTGTGGTAATCCACATTATAGCGCAGATGTTGTCGATTGATCTTAAATTGTACTGAACCCAGAACATTCCTTTAACATCTAAATATGTTTTGCTCCTAGGAAAGTCATATGGGCAGGGGCGTATCTAGATGGAGGGCAGGGTGAGAGGGGAGAAAAGAAAAAACAGAGTAAAGAAACCATAAAAATGACAGCGGGCCCGAGGAGTGATGAAAATGTCCAAGGCCCCCTAAGGAGGGGGCCAGACAGTTTCTTTGCATTGGGGCCCACCAGATCCAAGTAACGCCACTGCATCTGGGTTTAGAGCACATAAGTGTGAGTAAATGATGACAGAAATGTCATTTTTGGGTGAACTATCCCCTTTAACTAATTGTCACAGATCAAGAGGGCTATTAAACATCAAGACTCAAAGCCAAATTTGAACAAATGAGAGTTTCACAAGAGTTCCACTTCTTGCCAAGAATAACTGTTTGATTTGTTACTCCACACACAGACAAAGTGACTTTAGAGATCAAATGCATGAGGCTAGAAATAGAACAATCCCCCCTTTGTCAAATTCTCACATAAGAGGGCAAAAGCTTTCAGCTATGATTGGACTGTGGAGCAAGTGTTAATAGAAAGCTCAGAGGGAGCTTTTTGTAAAATATAATACATTTTTTGACACTGCAAGGCGGTTTTAAAGGTGCACATAGTAATAAGTAATAATCTGTTTATGTTCACTGACAACTGGATGCAGCATCAACAACGTCATTGTAAAAAATGCAATGCAAAAAAGTACAGTCCTCTATATTTCTTCTTGATTGAAAGGGTCTAATTACATTATTATGATTATAGCTTAGCAATTATACAAAAACTTACATATAAACATTAACAGACATTTTAAACAGAATTTATGAAAAACACATGTCCATGTTATTTGTCCACTACCCATGTTGGTCTGATGGTGGCGCACTTCATTCACAGATATGCAGTGCTGTTCTGAATCCATCCATCTTTGCAGGGGACATTATAAATGCAGCCTGTCACTGGGGCTTGTTTATAGATACAGTTGTTGTTACTTTAAGATGATGTATTACAGCTTGTGCATAAACTGAAAAATAAGCTCAGACCAATATCATTTGTCAAAATCATTTATTTACTATAATACATAGCAGATGATGTTAAAATATTTAGTTTGTACATCATATGAGGCAGTCATATGAACATAATGTTTCTCTTTTTTTAAACTACACTAATGGGATGCTAGCAGCTGCACACTTACCCTATTGAGCCCTTTCCTCAGTTTTAGTGATTCAATTAAGATATAAATCTCGTTTTACAAAGCTTTTGCAAAAACCTTTTCATCTCCATTTCCATCCATTCACATTCAAACTCTCGCATCACTTCAACAAAACTAAACGTCTCTGTGCTATTCCGCACAAAGATTGCAAGCTTTCTAAAACAGCATCTGTTACGGTGGAACAAAATTCAGTACCATCTAAAAAAAAAAAAATGTTTTATTCATAGGGAATTAAGTACACCGTCAATGAATCTAACCCCAAACTTTAATACATCATACCACAAAGGAATCTGATTACAGATTTTACAAGATTATACAGAGCTCCAGTACCCCGGGATTTTTGTTTTGTCAGCTGTCAGATAACGCTGACATTTATATATACTGTTTATACAGATATTTATATTTTCCTATTTTAGGGAAACAATTAAACAAAGCCAAAATCTGATATTAAAAGTCGAACTATGGCATGACACAAACAAACAAATATAATCATTTTTACCCTATTTTAATGTTCCCTCAAACAAGTGAGATAAAAAACAAGTCTTGCATACAAAACAGTTAAGCATTAACGTTTCTTCAGCTTTTAAACGTTCAGTTATTAGAGCCGAAGGACATGCAAATTCAGTTCATGAAATGATTAAACAGAACCATAGAAATTTTGAAGGTGGTCTGCGGAACCAAAAAAAAAAACAACCAAAAAAAACATTAAACCAAATGTAGATAACCAGGCCATCTTCTAATGCCTAGATCTCTGAGATGTGCCAAATGGTTCCAGTGGGCTGTTTCCCTTCTGTGGTTTCCAGAGCACGATGGCCTCCTGGTTCAATGTCTGTAGGACAAAGTGCATCCTAAGCAGGTGCCCCTGATTTTAAAACTTATATTAGTTCCACCCCAGTTGGTGCAAGGCCTTGGGACACCACTACCCCAACTACTGCCATCTTTATAATAAAAATGTGAGAAAAAAAAAAAATCTTCAGTCCATTGTAAAATACAAATGAGAGAAAAACACAAACAGACAAATGGCACACTTTGCCATTATAACAAGCCGTGCATGTGGTATTAATTTTAGTGAAAGATTGACAGCTCTATTGTCTTCAGAAACAAACAAAAATGGCATTATAAATATATCTTCCTTATATTTGCAATGTGTGAATCTAGTTAATGTGCACATTTACTGTCAAAATAACATTGACATTTTTCTTAATATTTTTTTATTCAATCCCTTTCAGTCTGTCCGAGAAACAAAAGAGGGAGAATAACAACAAAAAAAAAGAAAAAAAAAAAAAGAAAAAGTATTATATGCAACAGTCACATTTTCCTTTGTACTAAATTTTTTGACTTTTTATTTTCAGAGGCTTGCACACGCATGCACGTGCGTGTTGCAGTCAGCCAAATGTGAAGTTGACATTGAGGTCTATATGAGGGGTTCTGGGGGCAGTGGGTGCTGGATCTGCTGTGGTTGGAGGGGAGGAGGGAGCTGCAGGGCCAGCAGGGACTCCAAGCCGTGGCCGTGAGGGGGAGGGGTGCCCTCGGCGCTGGAGGGCTCTGTGATGTCACCGCTGTAGAAGAAGTACTGGCACTGTAGGATGAAACTCTCAATGACAGACTGATTGAGTTTAGTGGTGGAGAGCGTGTCCTTGTTCTCAAAATCAGGCCTCAT
Source organism: Moxostoma hubbsi (assembly GCA_032164185.1). Classification (NCBI taxonomy): domain Eukaryota; kingdom Metazoa; phylum Chordata; class Actinopteri; order Cypriniformes; family Catostomidae; genus Moxostoma; species Moxostoma hubbsi. The sequence goes on along the minus strand of JAVLUX010000023.1, from coordinate 21,371,812 downwards.
GAGCGTAGGCCAGAAACAGATGGACAGATTGTCTGCGGTCATCAGCGTGGTCTTACTATGCTGACTTACCCTGGAGAAAGGAGATTTAAGGAAAGGAGATATATTTACAATGTATTTTTATTTAATGTTAATGCTAATCTTCATGATAAATGATTACTGAGAGTGGAATTAATTATTAATGGCAATTAATTTATCAATTTGCATTCATACATTTGGTAGATGCCTCTATACAAAACAAATTACAGTGCATTAAACCTATGCATTTTTTTTTTTCAGTTTTTGTGTTCCCTGGAAATTAGAGTTAGACCGATAAATCGGTTTTCCTATTAATCAATGCCGATAGTTGCTTATCTGCAAAACTGCAGTCCTCTGTGACCAGTGCTGGAGGAGTCTACAGTTAGAATGGCTTGGCTTTACAGTATAACAGTGGCCTCTAGAGGTGAAATAAAAAATGATCACTGACACCTCCTGGGGATTTACTGTATCTAAATAATTCATCACTGACAGACAGTATTCATCTACAATAATCCTCACTTCAACACATATTTTGTTATTTTGATTAGATAATCAAGTGATCTAAAATTAAGCTAGAGCATGCAAAGAAAAATGGATGATATAGAAAAGTGCCCCGTCAGCACATACAGTGAGGGGAAAAAGTATTTGATCCCCTGCTGATTTTGTATGTTTGCCCACTGACAAACAAATGATCAGTCTATAATTTTAATGGTAGGTTAATTTGAACAGTGAGAGACAGAATAACAACAAAAAAATCCAGAAAAAACGCATGTCAAAAATTGAATTGCATTTTAATGAGGGAAATAAGTGTTCGGGCCCCCTCTCAATCACAGATTTCTGGCTCCCAGGTGTCTTTTATACAGCTGTGATTAGGAACACACTCTTAAAGGGAGTGCTCCTAATCTCAGTTTGTTACCTGTATAAAAGACACCTGATCACAGAAGCAATCAATCAATCAGATTCCAAACTCTCCACCATGGCCAAGACTAAAGAGCTGTGCAAGGATGTCAGGGACAAGATTGTAGATCTACACAAGGCTGGAATGAGCTACAAGACCATCGCCAAGCAGTTTGGTGAGAAGGTGACAACTGTTGGTGCGATTATTCGCAAATGGAGGAAATACAAAAGAACTGTCAATCTCCCTCGGTCTGGGGCTCCATACAAGATCTCACCACGTGGAGTTGCAATGATCATGAGAATGGTGAGGAATCAGCCCAGAACTACACGGGAGGATCTTGTCGATGATCTCAAGGCAGCTGGGACCATTGTCACCAAGAAAACAATTGGTAACACACTACGCCGTGAAGGACTGAAATCCTACAGCGCCCGCAAGGTCCCCCTGCTCAAGAAAGCACATGTACAGTCATGTCTGAAGTTTGCCAATCAGGAGAACTGGGTGAAAGTGTTGTGGTCAGATGAGACCAAAATCGAGCTCTTTGGCATCAACTCAACTCGCCATGTTTGGAGGAGGAGGAATGCTGCCTATGACCCCAAGAACACCATCCCCACCGTCAAATGGAGGTGGAAAGATTATGCTTTGGGGGTGTTTTTCTGCTAAGGGGACAGGACAACTTCACCGCATCAAAGGGATGATGGACGGGGCCATGTACCATCAAATCTTGGGAGAGAACCTCCTTCCCTCATCCAGGGCACTGTAAATGGGTCGTGGATGGGTATTCCAGCATGACAATGATTGAAGCAAACATCTGAATGATTCAGAGGAGAACTGGGTGAAAGTGTTGTGGTCAGATGAGACCAAAATCGAGCTCTTTGGCATCAACTCAACTCGCCATGTTTGGAGGAGGAGGAATGCTGCCTATGACCCCAAGAACACCATCCCCACCGTCAAATGGAGGTGGAAAGATTATGCTTTGGGGGTGTTTTTCTGCTAAGGGGACAGGACAACTTCACCGCATCAAAGGGATGATGGACGGGGCCATGTACCATCAAATCTTGGGAGAGAACCTCCTTCCCTCATCCAGGGCACTGTAAATGGGTCGTGGATGGGTATTCCAGCATGACAATGATTGAAGCAAACATCTGAATGATTCAGAGGAGAACTGGGTGAAAGTGTTGTGGTCAGATGAGACCAAAATCGAGCTCTTTGGCATCAACTCAACTCGCCATGTTTGGAGGAGGAGGAATGCTGCCTATGACCCCAAGAACACCATCCCCACCGTCAAATGGAGGTGGAAAGATTATGCTTTGGGGGTGTTTTTCTGCTAAGGGGACAGGACAACTTCACCGCATCAAAGGGATGATGGACGGGGCCATGTACCATCAAATCTTGGGAGAGAACCTCCTTCCCTCATCCAGGGCACTGTAAATGGGTCGTGGATGGGTATTCCAGCATGACAATGATCCAAAACACACGGCCAAGGCAACAAAGGAGTGGCACAAGAAGAAGTACATTAAAGTCCAGGAGTGGCCTAGCCAGTCTCCAGACCTAATCCCATAGAAATTATGTGGAGGGAACTGAAGGTTTGAGTGTCAAACGTCAGCCTCGAAACCTTAATGACTTGGAGAAGACCTGCAAAGAGGAGTGGGACAAAATCCCTCCTGAGATGTGTGCAAACCTGGTGGCCAACTACAAGAAACTTGGCTTTGTTTGAAAAAACAGATGGCATTACATCTTCTCTTACTCAACACCTCAATGAAACAGATTCACAGTGCCCCCTAGTGGACTCAACAGTAACTGCGAGATTTGGTGAGAGATTTAGAGGCAAAATACAGTGTAATTCAGTGCTACTCACTGCATGCAAATGTGGAAAGGAAAATTAATTTGTGATATTCGAGTAGTGATATTAATATTCGAGCAGATGCTGCAGAACAAGTACTCTATTACTTGATTACTCATGCACATCCCTACATGATGCCTGTGTCTGTCCCTATAATTTTTTTAACATTCGATTAATGATTTAAAAAAATGATCGGCCAATTAATCAGTTATCGGCCTTTCCTACCACCTTAGTTATCGTGTCTGCAAAATCCACTATCATTCGACCTCTACTGGAAATTGCAGTATTTTTGGAAATCTTTAGCATTGTACAACGGGCTTTTTGGCCCGTTTACACCTGGCATTAAGATGCATTTTGGGCAAACCATTTGAAATGGGACTAAGCTAAAGACATGTGTAAATGGGGTCCAGAACGTTTTGAGATTTGTCCAAATCAATCACATTTGAAGGTGGTCGAAAATGCGTGTGAAAATGCAAAAATTAGTTCGAACAGCAGCAAAGAACCATCTACTCACCTGTCAAACAACTTCTGCACTAAAACAAGAGTTTTAAATTTTGTATTTTAAATATTTGTTTGTGCTTACATTAAATGCAAGTATAATTGGAAGAAACAGTGTGCCATTTTTTTTAGAGCTTTCTTGTACTTGTACTTTTTCCTTTTTATTATCATGCAGTAATACACTGACATAGTAATTGAAGAATGTCATCATGAAATCTGAGACCCTCCCCTTGAAATCTGAACTTAAGTGGTCAAAAGATCTTATCAGCTGTAAATAGTGATAGTGATGTGCTGGTCCAGTTGTGATCAGATTGCCCAAATGCTTCTGAATACCAGATATAAACAGAGCCTTAATCCATGTCTCTTAGCTTTGAGGTCAATGACATGACAGTGTACTCCTAAAAGTTACAAATGTTTACTTTAAGCATATATGCATGTTTAAAATCTACAGTCTTTCTCTTCCTGGAAAATGGATAAAACATAGATTTCCATCCAATTAAATGATAATAAATAAAGCCACAAAAAGGCAGAGCTTTACCTGTTGAGGTGAGTGATGACGTATTTGAAAACTTCATAATTTACAGGAGGAAATTTTCTCACGATTTCCTTCAGCACCTGCAGCCTCTCGTAGTGATCTACAATTTCTGGAGAAAGGGAGAGAAGTGAGGAAAGATTCAGACTTTGAGACTTTCAGACTTATTACAGACTTTGTGGTGATAATTATTTCATGTTCCACAAGGACTGAACATGTCAAACTATGAAGCATGTAATTAACACATTTGTGTTTTAAACTTTTACAGCAAGAACACAAAGATAAAAGAACAGGCAAGCATCAAAACTAGCACATGCAACAATTGTACACAAATGATGCACCCTTAACCACAATTTTAGTGCAAGATGCAATGAGCCGCTACAAATGCCAGGCCAACAACTTGAAAGATAAAACTGAAATATCTGAACGTTCAGAGAGAACATCATCCCTGAATTTACAGTCATTTATCTACAGCAGAGTGGATCAGAAATAATGAGGAATACAGCACAGGGGGTCTTGGATTAGATTTAGCACTGGGAAGCAACAAACGGAAATGCAGATGCATTTAAATTACTTCACCAGATTCCTTGGGCTGGGATTAGACAGTGTGGTGATGGGATTAATATTGAACGCCGTTAAAAGCAGTAAAAAAGAAAAATAACAAAACTGGGTCTGCAAAGAGAGAAAAAATGGAGACTGGTAGGCTGTTGAGGTATTGAGGTAACACAAGCAGGTCTCTCCTTGTCTTCATATTTGTAGCAGACACAGTTCCTGTCTTTATTGAAGACATAATCATGTGCTGATGTATCTGATGTAAACTGCATCAATGAACTTGGCCTATTTTTCCTTGAATATTAGCAAAAATAAAAGGTTGGGTGTTAACCATCACAGGTGGAGAAGAACTGTGCCAACAGTAATCTACAGCAGGGGTACAATCAACCTTTGTAAAATATATACAGTATATATTGATATATATATATCTATACATCTACTGTATATACATTCAACTGATCACAAAGTATAGCCAGGACATTACTGATGTAAAAAAACAGCACCAAAATCTCAGACAGGCCCCATTTCCAGCAGCCATCACTCCACCTTATCCTTGAGTAATCATGCTAAATTGCCCATTTGATACTTGAAAATCACTTGCCATTATATCAAACACAGTTGAAAGTTATTTGGTTAATTAAATAAAGCTTAATATTGTCATTTAGGGGTGGGGGAAAAAAAAAAAACGTTTCAGCAGTGCGTCGCGATTCATACTCAAACGACTGAATCGATTCGCAAAAGAATCTGAATTGATTCCGAGTTCAGTTTAAATCACAGCAGAGCAGTGGCGCGAGACCAGCTGTATCAAACCCATGACCATTTGTGCCCGAATTAAACTACGATCCTGAAATTCTTTCACAAACCCAAGCACATAGCAATGGGAGAGTTTATTTGCGATAACAAGCCAACATACAGTACAACATGAAAGACGAGCTCGCACTCATAACTGCACTGATTTGCAGACAACGGGGAAAGCAGTTCAGGAGATGTTGGCGATGTTTTCATTTAATTCGAAAAAAAAATTTTCCCAATGCCTTTCTCTACTCTTGCGCGCTCTTTTCCATTTCATTGGCTTTTGCTTTATTGCCAATCACTCTCTTGTCAGGACAGTGCACACACCTGATGATAATTTAAAAAAGAAAGAAATTAAAGGCCAAGATGCATTGTGATGCATTGAGAATCGTTTTATAATCAAATTGTTACCCTTTGAATCGTAACCGAATCGAATCATGAGGCCAGTGAAGATTTCTTGTTTGTGTTTGTTTTTGAGTTGCTAAAGTATGCAATAGACTGGCATGCCTTAAGGTCAATATTAGGTAAAAAATGTCAAAAAAAAGAAACAGCTTTCTCTAGAAACTCATCAGTCAATCATTGTTTTGAGGAATGAAGGCTATTTAATGCTTGAAATTGACAAAAAACTGAAGATTTCGTACAAAGGTGTACATTACAGTCTTCAAAGACAAAGGACGGTTCTAACAAGGACAGAAAGAGATGTGGAAAGCCAGATGTACAACTAAACAAGAGGATAAGTACATCAGAGTCTCTAGTTTGAGAAAAAGATGCTTCACATGTCCTCAGCTGACAGCTTCATTGAATTCTACCCGCTCAACACCAGTTTCATGTACAACAGTGAAGAGAAGACTCAGGGGTGCAGGCCTCATGGGAAGAATTGCAAATAAAAAAACATTTTTGGCAAAGAAACAGACATTGGACAACAGATAATTGGAAAAGAGTGTTGTGGATCTTAACTCTTATTGAGCTTTTGTGGTATCAGCTAGACTGTAAGGTGCGTGAGAATTGCCAGACAAGACAGCCACATCTATGGCAAGTGCTACAGGAAGTGTGGGGTGAAATGTATAAGAGTATCTGGACAAACTTGACAGATAGAATGTCAAGGATCTGCAAAGCTGTCATTGCTGCATGTGGTGATGAGAAATATTTGAAGTAGTTTAAGAAGATTTTGAAAAAAAAAAAAGTCATTTTTCACATAATGAATGTCCTGACATACATTGTGATCAGTTGAATGTTAATTTGATGTATTAAAGTGGAAGAAATAAAATTTATTTCCATAAAAGTAAAATCTGTACATTATTTTAAACTTTTGGCCACCAGTATGTGTGTATATATATATATATATATATATATATATATTAGGGCTGCAAATAACGATTATTTTGATAATCGATTAATCTAACAATTATTAGACCGATTATTCTGTGATTATTGCACCGATTAATCATTAGCCCTTAAACGATTATTCTGCTTGTGTCCCGACTTAAAAGGTTGTATTAAATGTGCTTACTAACAATAATGTGGGTAAAAATCTTTTAAAAATATCTCTAAATGACATTCACTGAATTAAAGGGAAAAATACTTTTTATTAAGTTTAATTCAGTAAAGAATTTCAATGCAAAAAATCCTATTGTTATCAAGTGTTTTTGTCTTGTTTTCCATTTAAAATAGTCAAAAAATCCTTTAAAACAAGGGATCATTTACTTGAGAAGCAACATATAAGATATTTAGACTCGCTTTAAGAGAATGTATCTTAAATATAAGTGTGTATTTTTTCACTTGGTTATACTTATGCAAGTGCAGATAAAATATACTTGAATTCAAGATCTATTAGACTTAGACTCAGTTAGACTCAGTCTCAATGACAGCGCGCCTCACCAACGAGTGCGCTCAGTCAGTGCTCAGGTGCCTCGCTCTCTTCGAGCCCGGCACAGTGATTCCTCTAAAACAATTCCAGAGGCTCCTGGGGCATATGGCATCCTCAGCCGCACCGCTTGAGTTGATGCATATGAGACCGCTTCAGCACTGGCTACAGACTTGAGTCCCGAGATGGGCATGGCGCCACAGCACATACCGTGTGACAATCACCCCTTCTTGCCGTCAGACTTTCAACCCTTGGACAGACCTCTGCTTCCTGCAGACCGGAGTCCCCTTGCAGCAGGTGTCCAGATGTGTCGTGGTCACTACAGACGCCTCTCAACAGGGTTGGGGGGCCGTGTGCAACGGGCACGCTGCCGCTGGCACCTGAACAGGACCCCAGCTGTGTTGGCAAATCAACTGCCTAGAGTTGCTGGCTTTATCTCTTGCCCTACGGAGGTTTCTCACACTAATCAGGGGCAAGCATGTCTTGATCTGTTCAGACAGCACCGCGATGGTAGGGTACATAAATCGCCAAGGCACCGTGCTCTCTCGTCATATGTCACAACTCGCCCGCCATCTCCTCCTTTGGAGTCAGCAGCGACTCAGGTTGCTGCACGCCACTCACATCCCTGGCAACCGCAACACGACGGCGGAAGATAGATCTCTTTGCCTCCCAGGACAACTCCCACTGCCCGCTCTAGTACTCGCTGTCAGGAGCTCCTCTCGGGACAGACACGCTGGCACACAGCTGGCCCCAGGGGCTGTGCAGGTACGCATTTCCCCAAGCGAGCCTTCTTGCACTGGTGCTGTGCAAGATCTGGGAGGACGAGGAACAGGTCATCCTGGTGGCACCTTACTGGCCCACCCGGACCTGGTTCTCGGATCTTACGCTCCTTGCGACAGCACCTCCCTGGAAAATTCCCCTGAGGAAGGACCTTCTTTCTTGATTCAGTTGAGCTCAAGGCCCTCTCCCTTTAGACGGCCCTCCTGATCACGTTAGCCTCCATCAAGAGGGTTGGGGACCTGCAAGCGTTCTCTGTCAGCGACACCTGCAGTTGGTCAGGCCGGCACATTCTCACATTATCCTGAGGCCGCGACTGGTGCATCTGGACTGTGATCTGTTTTCTACCCCTCCTAATTCAGCAGTGCTGCTCTCATCAATGGAGTTTAATGTGATCTCATGTTACAATAAATTTGATCAAACGATCATTCGACCATTTGAAGTTCATTTTAAAAGTTAAAAGTTAAATTAATAAAAATTATAAATATAATATACCTTGTAAAAATATTTCTGCTAATAATAATATGTTTATTTTATATAGCGCCTTTCTTGAACCCAAGGTCCTTTTATATGAGAGCAAATACATGAAATACAGCAAATGGACAATAACAGGTACATTCCACAAAATCTTTTTAATAATTCCTAACAAGCAGCCACGCGATAACACTGAATGAAGAGATGAGCTTTTAGATGTAACTTGAAAGTCGTGAGTTCCCTAAGGGGTTGTGTAAGAATATTCCTAAGCTGAGGATCCATGTAACTTTCAATTCATGTCAAATATAGCCTTTTAAAAACTAGTGGCAGAAAAACTTTTCATTGGCAGATGTTAATGCAGATATATAAAGCTGTGTTTTTAGTTTTTTTTTTTTGCCTTAAGTACCCCCACATCACCAACAGTAAGGCGCAAGTACCCCTTCATCGGTAAAAAAAGTAAAATAATCTGTACCACAGAATATCATGTAGTGATATCATTAATACTGAAATCATTAATATCCATCAGCAAGCGCATTGATGATGTCACCTTCTCCAAGACCATCACCACACACTCCAACCAGAAGCCGTGGAGGTGCGTGCGCTGCAGAGGACCTGAGACTCTGCTTTAGAGCAGGCGACAAGGCTGCCTTAAGAATAGCAAGGGCCAAACTGTCCCAGGCCATCAGAGAGGCAAAGCGCACACATGCCCAGATAATCCACAGTCACTTCCAGGACAGTGGCAACACACGGAGTCAGGCCATCCACCAACTACAGAACAACATCAGTTGCCTGAGACAAAGATGCCTCCCTTACAGATGCGCTGAATGACTTCTACGCTAGGTTTGAAGCACAGAACGATGTGGTGGTGAGGAAGACCACCCCTCCTCCCAACGACCAGGTACTCTGTCTTACCACAGCTGATGTGAGGAAAACTCTACGTAGAGTCAACCCACGGAAGGCTGCTGGACCAGACAATATTCATAGAGGAGCGCTCAGAGGATATACAGACCAGCTGGCAGATGTTCTTACCGACATCTTCAACATCTCTCTGAGCAGCACCGTTGTTCCAACGTGCTTCTAGGCCACCACCATCGTCCCCATGCCAAAGAAGTCTTCAGTGTCCTGCCTCAACGACTACCGTCCCGTCGCACTCACACCCATCATCATGAAGTGCTTCGAGAGGCTCGTCATGAGGCACAATAAGACCCAGCTGCCCCCCTCATTAGACCCACTGCAGTTCGCGTATCATCCAAACCGTTCAACAGATGACGCCATCGCCACCACCCTCCATCTGGCCCTCACCCACCTAGATGAAAAGGACTCATACGTTCGAATGCTGTTCAAAGACTTCAGCTCAGCATTCAACACAATAATTCCTCAGCACCTGATTGGAAAGCTGAACCTGCTGGGTCTGGACACCTCCCTCTGCAACTGGATCCTGGAATTCCTGACTGGTAGACCTCAGTCAGTCCGGATCGGGAACAGTATCTCCACCACCACCACACTGAGTACTGGGACCCCCCAGGGCTGTGTGCTCAGTCCAATGCTGTTCGCTCTGCTGACTCACGACTGTGCAGCAATGCACAGCTTGAACCACATCATTAAGTTCGCCGATGACACGACCGTGGTGGGTCTCATCAGCAAGAACGACGAGTCAGCATACAGAGAGGAGGTGCAGCGGCTAACGGACTGGTGTAGAGCCAACAACCTGTCCCTGAATGTCGACAAAACAAAAGAGATGGTTGTTGACTTAAGGAGAGCACAGAGTGACCACTCTCCGCTGAACATCGACGGCTCCTCTGTGCCGTCAAGATCGTCAAGAGCACCAAATTCCTTGGTGTTCACCTGGTGGAGAACCTCACTTGGTCCCTCAACACAAACTCTATTACCAAGAAAGTCCAGCAGCGTCTCTACTTTCTTCGAAGGCTGAGGAATGCACATCTCCCACCCCCCATCCTCACTACATTCTATAGAGGGACTACTGAGCGCATCCTGAGCAGCTGCATCACTGCCTGGTTTGGGACTTGCACCGTTTCGGACCGCAAAGCCCTGCAGAGGATAGTGAGGACAGCTGAGAAGATCATCAGGGTGTCTCTTCCCTCCATCATAGACATTTACAAAAAACACTGCATCCGCAAAGCCACCAGCATTGTAGACGACCCTACACACCCCTCACACAAACTCTTCACCCTCCTGCCATCTGGCAAGAGGTACCGAAGCATTCGGGCCCTCACGGACAGACTGTGTAACAGCTTCTTCCCCCAAGCCATCAGACTCCTCAATACTCAGAGACTGGACTGACACACACACACACACACACACATGTCCTGAGTTGCACTTTAATTCTTGTCACTTTTTTCCATATTTTATCCGAGTCTAAATTTATCCATAGAACACTATCTCATTGTATGTTATGTTTACATTTGGCATTTTTAGAAACTGTCATCTTTTTGCACTACTGTGTACTGGTCGGCACTGCACTGTCTCTCACTGTGCCTATTGTCCTGTTCATTGTATGTAATTTATTGTACTGTCCCGTACTTTTTGCACACGTTTGCATGTGCACTTTATATAGGTATGTTATTTAGTCTGTGTAGTCTCATGTGGTTCTGTGTTTGTCCATGTTGTTTTATGTAGCACCATGTTCCTGGAGGAACGTTGTCTCGTTTCACTGTGTACTGTACTAACTGTATATGGTTGAACGACAATAAAAACCACTTGACTTGACTTGATAAATATTGCATTTTGACTGAAACAAATACATTGAAACAAAAGAATTTAGAATTGAATCTCTCTCTATATATCATTTTCTTTTAGTGGACATAATGTTCTTTTCAAAGACTTAAAGTTGTGTCCTCAAGTTGTGTCAACACTGTTACCACCATAACACCCCCTTATTAATTAAGAATTTCATATATAATAATACAAATAAAAAAATTCACAGATACAATTAAATGTCTCCTTTTTATCACTTTATCTTATATTTTATTAGGTGTTTTCAGAAGGGGATGATCTTAAATTGTTATCCCAGTTACTATGATTTTATACAGAAAAAAAGTGGACATTAGATCTGAAGAAATATCAGCACTAAATTCTCTTTCTAATAAACACCTAATAGTGTCATGACCTTGAGTTGAAATCTAGTGATGGCTACATCAACTGTAATGTCAAAATGTCAACCCTGTTACTGTTTTAAAAGCATAGCTATGTTCCAACATATTTTTGAAAATGTCATTTAGCTTTAGATGGCACAGTGAAATTTAATTGCACAATGAAGACTACTAACCTTTCGAACCTTTCATAAATGTACATAAACAAACTTTTTGAAATGGAAAAGGCACTGATTTCATGGAATGACCCATAATGAAAAGATGAAGTTGATAGTTATGGATTAAATATTAAATGGATATTTAACATAAGTCTTTGCAGTACTTGCAGTCTTTATATGGTGGAATTAATTTACCATTGGAAGTCGTAAAGTTAGAATCAAAGTGTTTAATGAAAAACACTTGTCTAAAAAAGACAGAAACCTCTAACAAAAAGTGACTGAGACAAAGTAATTAGTCAATACTTACTGGCTGCTTCCACTAGCTCTGGGTGGAGAGAGTATGGTATGAGGGGGTCAGGGAGGTCAGCAAAGAAAGCTTTCAGGGCCCCAGCCACTGCGTTCACAGCTACATCCATCACAATCAGATCAACACTATGGTCTGAGAGAGGAATAAAAATAGTGTGAGCTTGTGTAAGAATTGAACTGCCTTTTTCAGTGTTGGTAAAGCACATACAACAGCTTTACCTGGATTTAGCGGAGGAAAAAAAGAAAAGCGGAGAGCAAAGAGGACAAAAACAGTGGAGAAAAAAAACAATGAAAGTGAGGAAAATTCAGAAGAGAGAGCAAGGCTGTAAGAGTGGGGTTTAAAGTGAAATGACAGCTGTCAGACTAGATCTAAAAAAAAAGACCTGAAAAAGCACTGAATGAACATGAGAAAGGGGGTAAAGCACCTAATTCACAGAATCGGGAGGCTGCAGAAGAAAAAATGAGAGAAAGACTAATGGCTCCAGGCCAGTGGGCAGACTGTTGCGTATAGTGGCTCTTTTGGGCAAACGATGGCTCACTGAGTGAATAATCTGATCACTCGTCCGGAGATTTTTCCACCCACTCATGTGCACAGCTCACCCGCTAGAGATCACTAGTATTTGATTTAAAAGATATATGAAAACCAAGAGAGTGGATTTCATTTTGGCCACAAAAGAAAAACATTGGTAACACTTTACATTAAGGTTCTATACGTTAACAGTAGTTAATGCATTTGATTTCATTTACTGAGAAATAACTACATTTATTTACAGCGTCTATTAATATGTTAATGTTAAAATTAAGTCTACAAATTAGTATTTGCGAACTTGACAACGACTTTTAAGATATTGACATCGACATAATTTAAACTATTTTTAATTGAATACAATTTAAACATACAATACAAAACTATTTTAACAAACATAATTCCTTTATTGTTTTTATGAACTCATATTAAAGAGATTACATGGAATCTTTGTACTCAAAAAAAATATTTGTCACTAAGCAGGACATTTCAAAATGAACTAGTGAAGGCACAAAGTTCATAAAAACAAACAAACACAAAAAATGGTAAAAACTTAAAAGATATGGTGACCACCAATGATGATCTGATAATTCTGAACACGTTGTTGCATACAAAAATTTAATAAAATAAACACAGGTGTATTTGTACACAGTTATTGTGTTAATTTAACATATACAATCGTATCATAAAGTGTTACCCATAAATATATTGTCTGTAACCACCTCAGTATATTTAAAGTGCAGAGGCTGTTTCATTTAAAGCTTTTAAAATGAGACTTGGATCACTCCATTACAAACTGGCAACAAGGAGATCTTTTGAGGCTAAACTTTGCTGCATAGTGTCTAGTGCCAATCACTGCTTGATGTAATCCTGCTGGCACCATGTCATTTTAAATGTCAAGTTTGTTTTTATAGAAATGGGCCATTTAAAGTGTGGCAGATCATAATCACGTCATTCAGTGACTTTTTCTTATTTGGCAGCTGCAGTTATTCATGCTGCTGAATGGAGCGTTCACCCATTCAGTAAGTCTTGATAAAAATAAAACTTCAAAAAGGGGGGCGGGTTAATATTTTAGAGTTTGTAATTTAGTGAGTACATGGTACATACAGTTCTTCCACAATAAAATTAGCCCTTCCTTGCACAAGACAAAAAAATTATCAAAACAAAGAAAAATAAATCTGCTTTTTTAAACATAGCAAACTAGCAAATGACCAGATGTTGTTTTGAAGTTGAGAGATTACATTGTTTAGGTTATATAAATATTTTACTGCTTTGTGACTAATACACTGTGTCATAACCAGGCACACACCATGCTTGGTAGCCCCGTCCAATGTTTAATTTCATTGGTCCACAACAGAGCTGTTCAGCCATAATGTCACTTTGTAGGCAAACCCCGAAGGCTAATTCGCCATGGGTTTCCACTGGAATTTCCTATGGGTGTTTATAAAGGCATTTTGGATTTACAAGTAGAATAAGGTGTGTAGTAAATTTACCTGAAGATACATAGACATTTTCTTTATAAATTATTCATACCACAAATGCAAAATTTGAAGCCGACGTGTTTTTTTTGTTTATTTGTTTATACAAGAATTTTGCTTCAATGCAGGTTCAAAATTCACATTTGGGGTATGATTGTATATAATATGTTGTAGAACAAAATGTACAAATGTATTAAACAGGAAAATTCTGAGAGAACTAATGGATCAAACATGCCAATTCCCAATTTGGACCAATAGAAATAAACATTTCTATTGGTCCAAAACATCAAATATGTTTGTTTACTTAATTTCTAAGTGTCGTTTTAAATAATACATTTTGCTTTTCAGTATAAATTTCTGCAACTTGTTATCATAAACATAATATATGGCACATTTCCAGAAACATACAGTGATCTTAAATGATCTTAAATTGTACTGGAATGTATTTAATTTATGTATGTTACTATATTTCATTGTATGTAATGAATTCAATTTCATTTTATGGACCATGGTGGAAGAACACTTAATTTCCCAGAATGCTCTAATTTACTCAATATACAGTCAATAATTTCCAATTTTGATGATCTGAATACAATGTGGTAAACATTTTGTTTGCTCTACCTGAAAAGTTGACTTTGCAGTTGGGGGGAGAATAGGCATAATAAGACAGAATTAATAATGCAAATAGTTTTGTTTTGCTCGTTTTGTAACTATTTAAAATTTCTTTGAATTACAATTCATTAAATTGCTCTTCCTGTCCTTCTAATTAAAATTTAAATTAAATATTCTGTGGGCCGTAGACAATTTAATTCCACCTCCAACTCCACTACAACTTCTGCCTAACCCTGATGAAAGTACTGTAATACAATTTAGTACAATATCACCATCTGAAATGATTTGAATGGATGTATCAACAAACCACTGGATCACATAAAATTACCTGAGACTGTTTAGCTTTCTGGTAAATACTGCAGCACAGAGTGTCTCTCAGGACAGCCTTAAACAAATTGAACCATAATTATTCTAAATGGTGATCAGATATCCACCCATTGTGAGAGCCTGGCAAAATCTAATTTACAAATAAACCATTCAAATTGGAGTTTATTACGGCCTCCTTCTATCCAATTTATGGACAATGTTCCTACATGTGTCCTAGCAACATGTTACCAGAAGCTTGCAAAGGAAATCTAATGTCCCACAGAGCCAAGTTAAAGGAGCACATACCCTGGTCGAATTGTTTCTGAATGTTGTCTTGATCCGTCTTGTTTCCACTCACTCGATAAAGGCCCTCTGTGGTGAGACCTGCAAATTCAAAGTGGCACTTCATTAAAATCAATCCTGTGACAAAACTTCAGTGCAACAAAGCAGTTAGTGGCAGAGTGCTCTTGAAGGAACCACATAGAGGAAAGCAAAAAACAGCAGCACTGTTGTCAATTCACAGTTTATTATTAAACATAAAAGTGAAGAAAGAGAAGCAATAAATAAGGAAGAAAACATACATTAAGGTCACCAAATCTGAATTTTTGGCACCAAAACAAGATTTTGAAATGAAACAATCCATCTCTATAAACTCGCACTGTTCGAAATCAAGTTGATTTTTCAATCGTTTGGATGCTGAACAATTAATTCAGGTATTCAAACATTTATCCAAAAAAAAAAAAAATAATAATTATTGAGAAAAGTTTGGTCGAGAAAAAACAAATTCAGTTTCTGAATTTTATACTTGTGTAATTAGGTAAAGTCGTATCAGATTTACATGCATTATGAATGTCTTAATACTACTACTAATAATAATAATAATATTACATTTTTTAATGCAAAGTTCTTATTGCAATTGTATTTTAAATACATTTCTAAATGTAAGTTTGTGAGGAGCTTGTTCATCTAGGCCAGTCAATCACATACCAAGGATATAAGCAGCTGCTACCCTCGCATTAGTGACTATTCTTCCAGCATCCTTCCACCTCCCCATCTTATATTTCGAACATTTATCCCAGTCCCGAACTCAAACCCCTCCATTATGGACAGCATGCAAAATCTCTTTACATTAATTCGATCCAGGACTACTTGAACTAGGGGCGGTTGCCGGTGCAACGTGATCTTCATGTTATATCAATTCTTAAATCCCAAGATCAATGTTTTACTCTATGCGACAACCCTCTTCAAAGTGAGTTAATCACTTGTATGTGCGACCACATTTCACGCTATTTGAAAAAAAAAAAAAATCTGTGATTAGGCACTGGCTGGTAAACTTTCAGATTTCACTCACCAGTGTTTGAGTAGTAGCTTATAGTGGCGAAGAAGTTCAGAAGCGAGATCCTTTAACTGCGTGCTGAGAGTAAAAGTTTGGTTTGACTCATTCTGTGTCCAAAGACGAGATCCACACAATCCATATGTCACTGAATAATGTCTCTTTTAATACCCTTTACGTTCTGTACTGTCAGTTGATGATTAAAAACAACAAAAAAGAAACATTTAATTCTAATCACACATAGCACGGATGCGCTTAAGAAACGCATCCTCAATCATTAAAATGCACTCACTGGCTGATGCTGGTAGTCTTAAAGAGACAATACCGATTTAGCGCATGTTCAATATATCAATGTAAATAATTGTAGAGTACAAATTCTGCATTTAAACTAGGGCTGCATGATATGTAAAAAAAAAAATAAAATAAAAAAAATGCAATATAAGATAAGTTGTTGGAAAATGTGATACGTGATACGTTAATCCTATGATAATGTAATCAGAGCGTACGGATCCCTCACCACCCAAATAAAATGTAGTTGATTGGAAGATCACAAACATTATTGTCTTTTGTTCCAAATTGCATATAGACTGCATATAATATGTACAGTTTGACCATTATCTATGTAGCAGATATTAAAATTAATCTTAAATTATTTGTAATTTTTTGTTGCTGTAAAAAGCACGTGAATATAAAGTTAATTTCACCATATTGTGGAATATCCTAAAATAATATGTGTTGTAAATAATTTTAAAATTAGGAACTTTTATTTAAAAAAAAAAGATGTCTAGAAGTGTTTGCTATAGACATTTGCTTTCTGCTTTGGTTTAATGTGAATGTTGTCAGTCTGAAATTGAGTTTGAGAGGAATGATTTCACAAGATAATCCATTAATTTAAATCTTTGAAATCCCCATCCTTTGATATATCCACCCAGAACACATGGTCTCATTGTTACCTGCACACACAAACGCTCCGAGTGGAAGAAAAGGACAGTGCCAGTTACAGCTAAATACTGTATGCACAAATCGTGACACTCCACTGTATTAAAATCATTGCAAGCACTTTCCATATGCATATTGTGATATGTACACTTTATCTTGCAGCCCTAATGTAAACAGTAAACATGTTACTAAACTAAATATACACATGCAATATAAAATTTGCAATTTCAAGACATTTATTGATGGAATACACTGAATTTAAACATTTTTCAAAAGCTAAAATGTGACCAATAGGATGAAAACTAAGAAACTTTTTACAATTGTACCTATAAGGGTTAGAAAGTCGCCTTATAATTAACAGTATTGGCTGAGAGATAATTTTTTCATATGTGAGCAAAATGGGCACTGTATCCCATATACTAGGGCTGCCCCCTAATAGTCGGCCAAATGTTAGTCGATGAGAAGCATCTTGGCCGACCAAGTATTGATTGGTCGTTTGGTCGCAGAAAAAAAACATCCACAGGAAACCGCCGAACACTGATATTACTGCTGGTTGGAAGCTAGATGATACTATGGGGTAATTTTCATTATGCAGGGTTAGGGTTAACCCTACACAATAAAGCAAGACACCTTGATTTGAAACTTTATTTTATATTTATTTTAACTAAAAAATAATAGGGAAAAAATAAGGAAACTGGAAAAAAATTAAGTCCAATTAAATTGATTGATGTTCAACTTTTTGAAAGATGCCTTTACAACAGTTGTGAAGGGCAACATCTCTCTGGCAAAGAACCTACTTCATCTGTGAACTCTCTACGCTTTAGTGATACTGACCAAAATAAATTAATATCAGAAACGTGCGACAACTTGTTGACTAAAGGCTCTTTGCTGCAGTCAAAGTCGACTACAACTACTTTGGTCAAGGGCAGCACTACCATATACAATTTACCCATATTAATCGATATCAAATCGAAATCAGAATCTAATTGGGAAATCTGTATCCAATCACAGCCGTAACATGAGCCAATGAACTTTTGAATCTTTATTTTCCCAATAAGTTAAATGGTGTGTAAAAATTTTTCAGATTTGTATTTCTCATCCATAAAAACACTATCATTACACAGGTATTCATATTTCACTAAAGACCAAGTATTACTAAGAACAAACATGTTCTTAAAACCTACACATTTCACAGTATTTCATTCCTTTTACAACCATTGTTCAAATATTTAAAGTCATGCACTCAAGCCGGTAAACTAGGCCACTCCAGATGGATGAGTGGACATACGAGCAACTGATATGTGAAAAAGATTCAAATGAAAAAGTAGGCCAGAAATGCAGATAATGCTGCAGAACTCAAACGACACTTCCCTGTTCCCTGACCGATAACTCTGCTCACATCTCTTATTTTCATTTTGTCTAATCTACTGAAGCCCGTTTATCAAGCTAAAGATAGCTCTGTGAAGTCGTGACCTTGTGCAGCTCAGCGGCGCTTCGGAGAGCCGATGCAAAACACAGGGTGCCCGCAGTCACTGTTTAAGCTTGTGGGCTGCTAACGGCTGTGAGTGAAAACCGCTGGCATTCTTCAGATGTTCCCACATGTCAGAGCTAGTTCCTCCTACAAAGTAATGCGAGGCTACAGTGAGGCGCCTGTTTAACTCACTGGTGTGTTCACAGAAAAGGGCAGGTGTGCAGTGACGAATGAGGGCTTTTATGAAAAAAGGAGACTTTTGAAGAACAATTGAAGAAACATTGACAAGGTTTTTCAAGCACAGGAAATTTTTCGGTGGCCATCCAAGGGAAAACACAGGATGCAGAAACAAATTCAATGACATTCATCTCACATTCTAAATAGATTTCTCATCTTACATGCACATTTATGTAGGGCATCCATTTATTTTTTCCAAATTCCATTTTATTTTCTCCTGTTTTACATTTTAATTTCCCAGAATTCTGTGTTTTAAAGTTTAATTGCATTTTATCATACAGTTTTATTCAAATGAAATCTGTATAAATGTTATAATTAAACGAGAACAGAACAATTACTTATCAACATACCATCAAATTATTTTTATTAAATTAAATGCTTCTATACTGATCCTCACAGCACATTCCAAAACACAACATTGCAGGGGTTGTTGTTGTTTTGTTTGTTTTTTGGTCAGATACAGTGCTGCACAGTAGAGCATCACAGTTTAAATAAAAGCAGTTATGAAACTCTTGCTTCTGAGATATTTTCAGTAATACATTTCTGTCCCATTTCTTTTCATTTTCACACGCCTAGTTAAATTAATCTTTTATCTTGGTATTTTGGCGTGGGAGGGATATGTTTGACGAATTGATTTAATTATATGAATATACTGTATAGTCTGGATGAGCTCCTTGCTTCACAGTGAATAAAATGATGTTCTCTTTGTCTTTAATACACTCACAGTGCGCACATGATTTTTCTCAGTCGCTTTGTCTCAATTCTTCAATGAGAATTACTTTTTTTTTTTTTAATAATAAGTTCAAATCTTTTGAACAATAAGTTCAAATCACTAACAGTTTAGAGAATGTTAAGACTTTAAAAAAGTGAGCCAAAGCAATTGAGAAAAACTTGATATTTTGTGGTTTAACACCACAAAAGGACATATCACCATTTTTAATTTGTTTAATTGTGCATTTTAGGGGTCAACCTATTATTGGCCTGGCCGATAATTGGATCCGATGTTAATATTTTTTTCTAATTATCGCAATCGCTATTGTGTCTGATCTGATTGCCAATTAAATAAACTAATTTTAAAATGTGTTCCATTGGCGCTAATGCCACCGCCTCTCTCTGAAAAATCACTGCTTGTAGTCTGGCTCAATATCCTGCAACAGTATTATCAGAATGGTTATATGTCACGAGTAAATCAACACTGTACTCCGTATTTGTGGGGGAGAGGTGGGATACGGGAAAGCAGCGAGAGAAAGATATATCACTGAGAGGACAAGCTGTTTTCAAAGGTAAGAATGCAGATACTGAAGTTGCAATAAAAATCACAATACTCTATATCAGCAGTCGCCAATTAGAGGACCGCGTTCAAGGTCTGGACAGGTTGCATCGGAAGCGCGAGACATTATGACAACGGCTGCCCCCTTTCATCATTCCTACACAGTAGATTAGCTGCGCGACAAACAACAGAGCTGCGTACATTGCTCCGGGGAATAGATAGCAGTGTTGTAGTGTTATAGTACTCGAGTACAGGACTCAGACTCAAGTAATACTCAAGTCGTGATATTGATGACTCATGACTCATCTAAGACTTGAACACTGATGACTCGGACTTGGACTCGTGCATTAGGTGCATTCTGAAAGGACTTGTTACAACCGTTAACTTTTGCGTTCTGCCCTTTAATGCTTGAGAACACATGCGTGTCATGCCATGTACCGGTTGTGCGACTGCGAATCTCTGTGCTTGCATGCGGATTTCCTTTGCTTTCACTCATAACTGGACACGCACTCTCAAATCTTCCTGCTCTCATTCAATGACACTCAAAACATGTAATCTGTACTCACAAATCTATTATAATGCAAAGTAACTGCCTCTGTTTATTCATACAAATATTCTGCCTCTGTTTGACATGGTATAGTGAGGGAGAATACCAGAGTTTGAGGAATCAACTCGCCATTTGGTTGGTGGTGCACAATAATGGTTAAAGTCATACTGTATGAATTCCATTCTGATGCTCACTTGTAAGATATTTGAGCAAATCAAATGACAGAAACCGTTAACAAAGAACACATTGCGACTCAAGTCCTCTCAAAACTTTTACCTCAGTAGAAAACTTACCTGCGCAAGTTTGTCTAGAACATATAAAGGATTTTTCAGAATCTACCATATGTGGCGGCACATGTGTAGACAATTAGAAAATATGCGGAACAAAATCGTAAATCATTATTACGAGTTATATTTATAACGAGACCATAAGATCATATTGGCTTGTGTTCATGCTTTTTTGACGGGTGCAGTTTTACATGGAGATGGAGACTGGCTTGTGTCATGCAAGTTTATCACAAATGTAGGCTAAAACAGTTAAGAAATCCCACTGTTAAAAGGAAAAACATCCATCCATCCATCCATGAAAATTCATGTGAATTGCTCCAACACCTAAATTATGAATTTGGCTAATAAAACACAAGAGGACAATACCTGAGAAAAAATAAATAAATAAACTTCAAATAAATGGCAAAAAGGCACTTTTGTTAACAGTGGAAAGTAATTTGTCTGACATTTCATTTTTTATTTCCTTGATTATTTTATAGGCCAATATACAATATTGTGATTAGACAGACAGACAAGATTGATTATAGTTGATTTAAAACCAAATGTATTTATTTGTTAAGTTTCAAATGTAGAGAAAATTTGTATAAGAGGAAGTAGCTTTCATTTATTATGTTTTTAATTCACTGACTGCATTGTTCAAAAATAGGCATGACAATATAGTACGTTTAATATATCATTTATTTTTTTTAATTTTTTATTTTTTTAATCAATAGTTTTTAGTTTCAGATACCATTGTAGAAATGTAGTATTGAAAGTCAGCCATGATTACTTTAATCAGTGAGTGAAAGTGTCAAATAACAGGATGGTTACTGAGATTAAGCCAGTAGTATTCGACCGGTCAAGTGATTCTAATATGGTAGCCCCCATGTGCGGACCCTCTCCATGTAGATTAAAACAGCGTTTATAAGGTTACTGATTTGACTGGAGTCTTCATTTTTATGTGAGTGGTCATGATTTCCTACATATAGAGCAAAATTTTTATTTTTTTAATGAGGAAAAAATGACTGAGTATATATCGTTATTGTGATATAAAGTTATACATATTGTGATATAACATTCTGGTCATATCACCCCACCCTTATACATCTTGATATGTCTATTTTTAGCCAAGGATAAAAATGTTGATCATCAACAGCCAATGTCACCAAAAGCAAAAACTAAAAGACAGTTAAAACTTTGTAAAATAAAGAATGTTTTTGGAGGGCTTTGGTAGCTCAGTGAGTATTGACACTGACTACCACCCCTGGAGTTACGAGTTTGAATCCAGGGTGTGCTGAATGACTCCAACCAGGTCTCCTAAGCAACCAAATTGGCCCAGTTGCTAGGGAGGGTACAGTCACATGGGGTAACCTCCTTGTGGTCACAATTATTGGTTCTCGCTCTTAATGGGGCATGTGGTAAGTTGTACATGGATTGTGGAGAGTAGCATGAGTCTCCACATGCAGTCTTCATGGTGTCATGCACAACGAGCCATGTGATAAGATGCGTGGATTGACTGTCTAAGAAAAGGAGGCAAAAACTTGTCCTCCACCACCCAGATTGAAGTGAGTAACCGCGCCACCAAAAGGACCTACTTAGTAGTGGGAATCGGGCATTCCAAATTGGGAGAAAAGGGGATAAAAAATAAATAAATTATGTTTTCCACACTGTCCACACTATTTTGTGTGATGATGCAAACTAGAGGTCTGAAAACCGACTCAGGCCCTATGGGACCCGAGAAACCCCAGGGTTTAGGGCCTGGTATGGTCAGTTTTTCAAGTTTCGGGTTTGTAATTAATTCAATAATAAACAGGCCTACCCAACTAGTTTCGCACACGCATTCTCACTCAAAGACACGCGCAACTGGATGAGTTACGCCGAGTTCACACATCCTCCGTGAGCTGCGCGTGAACGTTGAATGTTCTCATTCGCTGCGTCTCTTCAACGAGAAACAGAAGCCCCTCAGTGCAGAAAATTAAGTTATCTATGGGGTCCAACACCAAATCAATTCTTTAATAAGGTCATTATAAGCTGAGGTTATTGCTGCTTCGAGGACAACAGCAGGCATTCACATGCACTTCATCTTTAGTGGCACACTTGGTTGTGATTGGTTAATGTTGTGTCTATACTGTACACCTATATACAAAGAATGGCATAAGGTCCAGCAGTTTATTCATTCGTTCCTTTAAGTTATTTTGAGTTTACTAGCATGCTGACATATAAACTGTAATATAATAATTTTGACTTGCTTTTATGTCTTTTCTAGAATCTTCTGATTATTTGAGTGTTGTACTGCACCCAGAGATAGGCTCAATGCCGAAAATATCCACTCACTGCCGTGTTTGGGATGAGTCACAAAGATTCAACATTCTGAACAAGTTCAGACTGCAAAGAGGTGAAAGCAAAGCAAAGCAAAGTTTCGGTGCTTGATAAACATAAGCCAATGATTTTTCATTAAAATGAAGAGGGGTGGATGATATACTGGCTAAAAAATAAATGAAGATTCATTGCAATGTACATGACTGAAAATTTGTAGTTTTCAAATGTTTGCAAAGTCGATTACAAATCTGTTAAGTATTCAGTTTCTCAGGTAAAACTGAATACTTAACAGATTTGGGAAAACTTGTAACTTGTTATTTTGTGATGTCATTTAACTAGAACCATGACTATCTTCGTTATTGGTGGCCCACCGATGACTCATGGAGATTAAATTATGGTTCAGTGTTGTTAACATGCAATGGCGTGGGTTTGGATCCAGCCCTTTGTCATGCCTGTCACATGTGAGAGTGTGAGCCCTGGCCTGGTGGTGTTATGCACCGCCTGACACTGTGAACCAGCCCAGCCTTAGCGTGAGCTCACTTGCAAGTCCAGGAAAACAGCGAGACTAACGGCACTGTAAGACGTCAAATTCAAAGCCTTGAAGGAATTCACAGATAAAAAACTGTCAACCTGCTCAGGAATGTGTCAGGTGCAGCTATTTGCTATTTCCTAGATCCCAGATAAAGCACAGTAGACACAAAGATATGGTAAACATAAAGATTTGTACTTTCTTGAGTCTTAGCCACTCAGATGACCCACTTTCTAAGAATTACTTATGACACTGTAAACAGGCTTTAACCAGTTCGAATCACCTAAAATGTTACTCATCATATGGAAATAATTCCAGCAGTTGTTGTAGTAACAGCACCAGTTAAGACTGATTGCAAACGTAATTCCACTGTCCCACAGTTTGCCTAAACATAAAAGTATATGAATTTAAAACATAAAAATATTTAAGATACTAGAAATGTTAGAAATAAAACTAAAATGTAAAAAATTAAAATCAGTTAGCAATAGGACTGGTTGATTTAGCTAAAAAGAAAAAAAAGGTATATCTTGATATGTTTAAGCCTTTTAATAGTATTCAATATTTGACCACAACATTTCTGTATTTGCTATGATTAGGCTTAAAAGTGTGATTTTATTTTCCAATCTGAGCATCAATCATTTTAGTAGAAGTAGATC
Source organism: Moxostoma hubbsi (assembly GCA_032164185.1). Taxonomy (NCBI): domain Eukaryota; kingdom Metazoa; phylum Chordata; class Actinopteri; order Cypriniformes; family Catostomidae; genus Moxostoma; species Moxostoma hubbsi. The sequence continues at coordinate 21,347,507 of JAVLUX010000023.1, read as the reverse complement.
TGGTGCTACTTTGCCCACTCACAAGGTTCATGGATAGAAACGTGACTGGCACAGAGGAATCCAGCAACACTTGCAGTGAATACCTTTATTAGACTTAAAATTAATAGCATTAACCAACAATGAAGGCCTACATGCTGAAACGCGTTGGACAATGTAATTCATTTTAATTCTAATAAAGGTTTTCACTGCAAGTGTTGCTGGATTCCTCTGTGCGCATCAATCATTTTAACTAAAGTAATTTTTTACTAATTGAATGCAACTATTGTATTCAATAATTTATCAATTTATATGCACCAATTTAACAATACATAGTAATGAACAATATTTTTTTTTTTAAATGCTACAGGAAGACCACCATGAACATTTTTGAGTGAAGACGCAAACAAATTGTTGAATCAGAGTTATGAATCGATTCACTGAAACAGTTTGAACTTCATTTTTAAACTCCAAAATCCACATAAAGGGACCATAAATGTAATCCATATGACTCCAGTGGTTAAATCAATATATTCAGACATGAATTCATAGGTGTGGGTGAGAAACAGATACATTTTTAAAGTTATTTTTTTGTCATATATTCTCCTCCCTGCCCATTAGGGGTCAATGCGCATGAAAGATGTGAATCACCAAAAACAGAAGAAGGAGAATGAGAAAGTGAGAGTAAAATGGAAATTGGCTGGCAGGGAGGAGAATTTATAGTAAAAAAGAGGACATAAATATTGATCTGTTTCTCACCCACACCTATCAAATTGCTTCAGAATATATGGATTTAACCACCAGAGTTGTCTGGAGAACTTTTATTATACCCTTATGTGGATTTTGGATCTTCACAATTTTGGCACCCATTCACTTGGTTGGACATAAAGAGCTGAGAAATTCTTCTAAATATCTTTGTGTTCAGCAGATAAAAGAAAGTCATACACATCTGGGATAGTATGAGGTTGAGTAAATTATGAGAGAATTTTCATTTTTGGGTGAACTATCCCTTTAATGGCTAAATAAAAAGTGCTCTAAAATCATTACAATATTTATGTTGCTGCCTATTTTTATATCACCAGCAGGGATATCGCAAATTTATTGTGAATATCGTATTGTTCATCATACAAAAATGTGTAAAAACAGTCTGCGTGTGCATAAGCACACAGATCCAGTATTGTGTATCAGTAATTTTCAGATGTGATGATCTTATTTAGTCAAATGCTGTGAGGAAGGTCAATGTCATAGGTGTCGTGAAAACAGTAACAGGAAGCAGTGCCAAGGGAAGTGATCTTAATTTAGATGCATGTCTATTGTCCCCCCAAATACCTTCTAATCTAGCACTCGACTTTATCTGCACCTCCTCATCAGTAGATTAGCATCATGCACTGCTTCACAGGCAACAAAAGGCCACAATGATACAGGAAATCACACATTACCGTAGCACAGGAAATATCAAAATAGACCACAAATGCAAAAACAGACAAATGCATAAATCAAATCAGACACTAATATAAAAAGCCAGAAAATCATTTTCTGCAATCAACAAACATTTATCAGTCTGACATATTAGTACTTCTCCTTTGATAGAGCATGATTACCATTCTGGCTTGAAATTATCTGAAAAGATGTACACAGGTCAGGAAATGAACACCTGCCATTATGAGTCCTGCTGTTTTATCACTAGAATGCCTGATTAAGTGTTTACACAGCCAGAAATTTACACACTGGACAATATCGCATGAAAAGTACACCAAACCCAGACTCCACGTGTCTGATTATTTAAATACATCAATGTTAGGTTTTTTAAGATCATTTGTTTTCAGAAAAACCCTCTGATACCCCCTGTGGGGGTACATAAGACAAAGGTTGGGAAACACTGCTGTAGAGCATAATGGCAAATGTCATGCAACGTATTCCCATGTACCAGTGATGTCTGGAAGTTGTTGAACATGCAGTAAAAGGGCAGAGCTCAGGGTCACAGCATCTGTAAATGCTACAGTGCATGTTTGTGGAGAATCAATGTTCTTGCTTCAGTGCTAGGACGAACATCATGTTGGGACTGTAACATTTTCACTGAGCTTCCTTTTTAACGTTGTCATCAAATCTTTTCAGAAAATGGCATGCCAGCACAGGAATTTAGAGTGGATTTGGTCGGAGAGATGAGGGAATTGCGGCAAGATATGTTGAACACGTCGGCAATGCTGACGAAGGACGTTGCTGATTTAGAGGATCTTGCTGTAATATGTCGATCAGTCACTGCCATCGAGATGATATTCTCTGAGTTGGTTACAAGAGTGGGGGATGTCGAGAAATGGATCGATTATCTGGAGTCATCGGAGAGGGGATTATCTGCTAATCCGCTAGCAACCAAGGTGGATTAGAGGCATGTCTGGGAGGACATGGAGAACCGTAGCCGGCAGAATAACGTCCATATTGTTGGAATTCCTGAGACCGAAGAGGGTCAGGATATGGTGAAATTCCTGAATGGGCTCTTTCTGAATCTGCCTGACAAATAAGGCCATAAACTGGAAATCGAGCAAGCTCACAGGGTTCCTTCTCGGCGAGTTGTGGACGGAGGCAGGCCCAGATAAATTCTGGCCAAATTTCTGAGATCATCCGATAAAGATCTTGTGTTATGCGAGGCGAGGAGTAAAGGAAGTCTTTCTTGGGAAACCCACAGCACTTTCTTGTTCCCAGACTTTGCGAATTCGACAAGAGAGAAACATGATCGATTCAAGGAATGCAAGAAACTTTTACATCGACAGAAGTTCTTTTTTGTACTGATATTCCTGGCCAAATTGAGAATAGATGCTAAGGATGGCCGTAAAACATTCACATGCCCAAAACAAGCGATTTCCTTCATAAAGTCAATGGAGTAAGTTATCTTGTGGTACTCACTTTGCAGCCGAGTGGACCGACTCACTGAACATTTACTTGACTGTTTGTGGATCATAGATCAGTCCTTGATCATAGTGAAGCAAAAGTGTGCAAGCCCACTAGAGCAGCATTGAAGCATCACAAGATGTGTAAAAATCTTGGTCTGACAGATATTTGGAGACAATTAAAACCATCTGGTAGGGACTATTTTTTTCATTAGTCCATAAGATTTACTCTAGAATAGATATTTTTTTTAAATATCTAAGTCCATCATTTCATCTGTTGATGATTGCTCAATTGGAAACATTTTTGTCTCAGATCACGCCCTGGTGTGTTAAGAGGTGTTTCCACATATGGGGAAAAATAAATCATATATTTGGTGCTTTAATGTATCCCTTTTGCAAAATCCTGAATTCCAAAAAATGTTAAAGGCAGAAATCAATGTTTATATGGAGACTAACTGGTCCTCAGTATCCTCTGTGGGCATGGCTTGGGAGGCACTTAAGGTGGTTGTTAGGGGCCAGATCATACAGTATGCTTCATTGACCAAAAAATCCAAATGACAAGAACTCGTGTAGTTGGAAGGGAATATTAAAAGTGCCAGGGCAGAGCTGAAGCGCTGAATCTTGTCTAATGGCCTCAGAGAATTGACTCGACTGAAATACAGATATAACACTATTTTGTCACGGAAGATGGCAAAACTTTTGGCTATTCAGGGAAAGACAGTCATACATTGAGTCGGGGGACAAGGAAGGAAAACTTCTGGCTAAATAAAACAGAGAGTCTTTTTACCTTGGCCATTGATATTAATAATGTTTTTAAAGAATTCTATCTTGATCTCTGTAGTTTCACGTCTTTATATACTGATATTAGATATTAGAAACTTTGTGGAACCATTAGAACTTCCTAAACTGACAGCTGTGCAAAAAAATTCTCTTGATTCTGAGATAACCTTGGAGGAGCTTGGAAAAGTAATTAAGGCCTTGTCTACAGGCAAGGCTCTGGGGCCAGATGGCTTTGCCACTGAGTGTTTTAGATCTTATGCTACAGAATTGGCTCCAATTTTGCTTGAAGTTTATATGGAATCATTAAAGAAAGGAAAGCTTCAGCCAACCATGACACAAGCCCGGATCAGTCTGATTCTTAAACAGGAAAAAGATCCAAGCGAGTATAATAGTTGCTGTCCAATTTCCCTGATCCAGCTAGACGTTAAAATATTGTCAAAAAGTTTGGCTAACTGATTAAGTTATGCCATCTTTTATACATATAGATCAGGTGGGGTTTATTCGGGGCCATAGCTCTTCTGATAACATTAGGTGTTTTATCAATATCATGTGGTCAGTGGTGAATGATCAGACTCTGGTAATCTCACTTGACGCCAAAAAGGTGTTTGATATGGTAGAATGGGATTATCTTTTTAATATTTTGGAAAGGTACAGGCTCAGGAATACTTTTATTGGTTGGATTAAGTTAGTTTATAGACACCCAGTAGCAGTGGTACAAACAAATGGATTAATTTCAGACTATTTTACTCTGGATAAGGGCACCCTGCATGGTTGCCCTCTTCCCCATTATTGCTCTGACATGCCCTGGAACCATTAGCCGCAGCAATAAGAAAGGAGGATGATTTTCCAGGGGCGGTGGCAGGAGGTGTGGCTTCTGCTTTACGCAGATGATATTTTATTATTCCTCTCTGACCCTACTTGATCTATGACTTGCCTCCACAGAATCATTAATTCCTTTTCTAAATTCTCAGGATACAGAGTTAATTGGTCTAAATCCGAAGCTTTTGCTCTGACAGTGTACAGCCCAGTACCGGCTTTTCAGCTGTGTGCCTTCCAGTGGCCCAAACAGGGCATTACATATTTGGGTATTTTTATTCCCAGTAAATTTGTGTGATTTAGTTAGAGTTAATTTTGACCCTTTAATAAAAAGGCTTTTGAACGATGTGGGCTTCATTACATGTATCTATGATTGGGAAGGTTAATATTATTAAAGTGAATTGTATTCCAAAATTCAACTACCTGCTACAATCTCTCCTTATAGATGTCCTCCTCTCTTATTTCAAGCAATTTGATAGCAAATTCATTTGGAATGGTAAACGCCCCAGATTACATTTCAGTGAATTCCATTGGCCGATTGACAAAGGTGGGCTAGGCCTACTCCTAAGCAATCAAATTGGCCCGGTGGCTAGGGAGGGTAGAGTCACATGAGTGGTTCTCGCTCCAAATTGGGCACGTGGTAAATTGTGTGTGGATTGCGGAGAATAGCATGAGCCTCCATATGCGGCGTCTCCGCGGTGTCATGAACAACGATCCACGTGATAAGATATGTGGATTGATGGTCTCAGAAGCGGAGGCAACAGAATCTTGTCCTCCACCACCCGGATTGAGGTGAGTAATCGTGCCACCACGAGGACCTACTAAGTCGTGGGATTTGGGCATTCCAAATTGGAAGAAAAGGGGATAAAAAAATAAATACAAAATAAAAATAAATAAATAGCCATCTTCAGCCTGCAGCTAAACAACTCTGAAAATAACAAAAGCCATATTGACTTAGCCTCTTTTCACATCAAACACCATTATCGTGTCGAATTAATGATTTAGTTTTGTAACATTACATAATTAAATGTACTGAGCAGCGCATGATTTCAAGCCACGTGTATAACTGGGGTTTAAATAATGTTTATAAACTGTTGATTTCTTCTAATCCAATGTGTGGATTACTCATTTTCACCAAAATGTTAAATGAAGAAAATGTAGGAATTTCACGCTCCGTGAATAATGCAATCCCACTGCAAAATTCCTGAAGTGTGTTTTTTTCCCTGATATTTTATACAAATTGGTAATTGCAGCAGCAAAGACACTTGGAAAACAGTGAGGACAGTTCTAGGAGAGTGTACTCGGTGTCTGCACGCTCTTGTGTAATCAAGCGACTGTGCCTCACTGCGTCCAACTTTGCGAGCTAAATATAATCACCCTCTCGAGTCTCTGAGCGCTCGGTTATAAAACTTGTTCGCTCCATGTATTTTTTGTGCTCTCTCGCTCGATGTCTGCTAACACTTATGTTATAAATTCAGCACTGGCTCAAGTGACCATTCTTGTAACTGACCTGAACCTCTTTCACACCGGCAATCGAGTAGTCCTTATTGTCGAGCCCTGCGGTGTAAGAAATTGACACCCAAAATGACCAAATTGCCCTTTGGGGGGGGTTTGTAATATTCTACTCTAAGCCTAGTTATACACATTCTCATATAAATTATAATTTGATGTTAATTTGATCAGGTAGCTGGAGGTAATACACTCAGTGTCCACTTTATTAGGTACACCTACACTACTACTTATTCATGCAATTATCTAATCAGCCAATTTGTGGCAGCAGTGCAATACATAAAATCATGGAGATAAGGGTCAGGAACTTCAGTTAATGTTCACATCAAATGTAATGCCTGATGGGCTGGTTTGAATATTTCTGTATCTGCTTATCTCCAGGGATTTTTACACACAAAAGTCACAAGTTTTCTCAGAATGGTGCCAAAACCAAAAAAGACAAGACTATGTTTTGCCAGTCTTTAACTGTCCAGTTTTGGTGAGCCTTTACCCACAGCAGCATCATCTTTCTGTTCTTGGCTGACAGAAGGGGAACCCAAATTGGTCTTCTGCTGTTGTAGCCCTTCACCTCAAGGTTGAATTGATTCAATTGAAGTATTTGAATAAAAAGCTGACACAGCATATAAAAAAGTGCCCTCGTAAATGTAAAAAAAACGCCTCTGAAAATCAAATCCAGGGGACAGTTGTTGCCCCTTCATGGAAAAGGGACATTTCTGACACTGCTACTTCCCTCAACAGAGAAGGCATTTCCTGAATGCATTGCAACAAGCTCAGTGAGGGAAAAAAATCAAATACAACATACGAGTCAACAGAAATACTGTTTATAAATATACTGTAATATAATTTAATACCCTAAAGTGTCTATAAAAATAGTTCAATCAAATTAAAAGTTGACTAGTTTACCTAATATTTGTGTGTGCTCTTTATTTTATGCTTCTTAGAGTATCACGTCACTAGCTTAGCAACATGCTAATGTAATCATTATGTTGTTAATGTAAGTCAAGTCTTCACTCCAGAGCATTTCACATTGGGAGTTGTTTTGGTGTGGCACATGGAGCAGCTTATATTAATTAAGTGAGACGTCTTTGAGCATCTCGCATCTTTTCCAGCATATCGCACAGGTGCGCTGCATCATGTTAAAAGAACTTCAGCATTTTAAAACACATCTTGAGACACCTGCATTCTGTTCCCTTTGTTTCACTGCATCTAGTTTTTCTGTTTATTTACGCAAGAACACATTCGGTTTGAATGTTGTCAAAGAAAGCAGATGTCTACAGTATGTAGGCAGTAAACAGCAAAGCAGCTCACTAGGCTTTGGAAAAAGGCTCCTAATTTCTCAATATCTTGGCAGGAATCAAGATTGATTTCTGAGCCATTTTTGCAGAATGAGAGAGTAGCCATAACCCTTCAAATCAAGCAACATTTTTACATGGACGATCTTGTGCATCTGGTGCTAAACCATTCACAATCACTTGACACCATCTGCTTAATTATTCTGCACATGATTCACACCCCCACAGTGGAGTTCAAGAACAAATATCAGGGTCCACAAACAGAGATGAAGAAAGTGCCATAACCACCCTCCATCCGTCAGCATTTATCAACTCACATGCTCATTCCACAGGAAATCACTTTTATAAATATACCAACCCTTATTAAAATAATTCTTCACAGGGTTTCAATATAGTTTACAAGGTTTAGAAAATTAACTCAGGTCAGGGTTGATCCTGCAATACGTGATGTGAACCTTCAAATGCCAACATTAGTGTCACTTGAAGACACTCTATCTCCAATTCTCTAAAACAAACAAAAGCTGTCCTGCAAACTAAAGGCTTGCAGAATGTCGAGGGGGCAGAATCCGAGTCGAGTCATCAATTTCCACACTACTGATAATAATTGCCCTTTCCTGCAGTTCTCAGTGCCTATAATTCAAAGCTGCAGATGTGAAGGAGAATTTAAAGCATATCAGCTCTCGTGCTATTAATTTCCAAATCCATGCAAGGATAAACACGTCTGCTATGCCTCCTTATTAAAGGAATAGTTCACCCCCCCCCAAAAAAATCACAATTTAATATCACGTCGTTCCAAACCTGTATAGCTTTCTTTTTTCTCTAGAACACAAAGGGTGAATTTTTTAGTCTGTTCAGTAGAAAAGAAGGCAGTTTTCTTTTTCAATTTTGTATCTGGATTTTAAAGGATTCAGATCTTTTTTTTTTCTTTTTTTTATTTAGCTGTAAGATATCAGTTCACTTTTCATTCACAGTTATTATTTGGAACCCATTTAACTTAAATATTGTTATAATTTTTAAACAAATAATAATAATAATACATTATTATTCTAATTATTCTTACTATTATTATTGACTTATAGAATTTTAAATACAACAGTAATATTTCTCACCCGTGCACCTTTAACTTTAAAACCCTCTGGCTTTTATTTTGACATTCTGAACTCTCAGGCAAAAAATAGATGCGAATGTGTGTGTGTGTGTGTGTGTGTGTGTGTGTGTGTGTGTGTGTGTGTGTGTGTGTGTGTGTGTGTGTCAACAGAGCTATGCCTTTTATATATCTACTAATTAAACACAGACTTTTGTGATTCACAGAGCTATCACACGTCTTCAAGTGGCTTTAAATAAAATGCACGGGTCATATGAACACTTTAATGGTGTTTTTATGGTTATTTTATGTCATTTTTGGAGTTTGACAATAATGAACATGACTAACACACATTACTGAATTTGGATCAGACTTGTCGGAACAATACACAATACATCTAAAACATCAGTGACGAAGCCGATACCGATAAAGGTACCGATACCAACAGCGCAGTGTCCAAAACCAGGAAAATGCTGCCTTCAGAGGCTGTATATGGCAACATGTGCTTTTCAAACTGTTTGGAGACCAGTTTCCATAAGATTTCCATTCATTCAAAACAGATGTCAGTTAAGCCTTTAACAAATTAGGCAGCAAGTTAGCTGCCTATGTTTTTGGATGCAACCCGGAAGTAGTAGATGAGTCGATAGTTGAGGAGTGGGGAGAGACACAGAGAAAATCAAGTTTTTTTGAATGGACTGGGGACTAAAGTCATGTATATTCTTCAAAAAGATTCAACTCATATTGCTGCCCGAGTCCACATAACAGTTGTTGATTGAAAGAAGAAAATCAGCTCTAGCGCCCCTTGCAGCAATGCTGAGAATGCGGCACGTACTTGCGTTGGGTTATGAATTGAGTGCTGACACATTTCACAATGCAACGACCCATGAAATCAAGCTAGTATAGCAAGGAGTGTCTGCGTTCATGTACTTGCGTAGAGTATATTTTGGCCTTTAGTCTGTGAGTAAAACAGTATGCCTGTTGTATTCTATTCATTCATTAATGTTAGGGACTGACAGATATTTCTGATATTTGCAACTAGGTCTGCAACAACTAATCGTTAAAATAGATAATTATCGATAATAGAAATCAGTGACAATGAATTTCATTGTCGATTAGTTGGATATGTGCAGCAAGAATGGTGAAGCTCCGTCAGTGTCATCACTTTACAGCCCAGTGAAAAACAACAGAGACAAGTTTAAGTGGAAAAAACATAACCCAAGTTGTCCAGCGCACAAGAGTACTTTATAAACACTTGATAGAAGATCATAATAAGCAAAGAGTTTAATGTGGAGCCGTTGATGCTTCATGTACGTTGGCAAAGTGATTGTGCTGTTTGATGTGAGAGCATAACTCACATTTTACTGCTATTTTCTATGTTTATTTTTCTATAGTTATAATGTATACATGTTATAAATTCTAAATCAGGCACGTATTCCCGCATATTTCATTGCGTGTGTACCTAAAATAATTATTTATTTTTCAGCTGGGCATAAAATGCAGGAAATATAATTTCGTTTTTTTTTTTTTATCAGATTTATCAAAGAAATAATAATGAAGAATAATAATGATTAATCAATTCTCAAAATAATCGTTAGTTGCAGCCCTATTTGCAACCTTATTTGCTATGCACTAACTATCGGGTTAACTGACTGAATGTTTTTATTACAAGTGTGATAACTCCGTTTTGTGGGCATATGAAGGGTTGCATTTGACAGCAGCCTACATTTTGTTAGAACAATTTAATTTCATTTAATGTTAGAATGGACAGAATATTTAAACTGTTTGCATAAAGTACTTGTGTAAAGGCAAAATACTCTGCACAGGCTAGTTTAAAATGCTACTACCGTCTCTATGACTGTTGTTTGCTGATGTGTTCTGGTGTGCAGTGTGTTTAACCGGACAACATCAATTAAATATAAATTATGTAAATAAGTCATAAGGACTTATAAAAGAACCTTTCAGGTGATTAAAAAAAAAAAAAAAAAACATGGTACATGGTACTACCCACATTATATGACCCACTTCTATGAAAACTTTATGGTGCTTTTTTGTCATTTTGGAGCTCGACAGACAAAGTTATCATTTACTTTCATTATATGGAAGGCCAGGATAGTCTTAAAAAATGTGCCTTTTATGTTTCATGGAAAAAACAAAGTCATGAGGGTTTTGGAATAAAGTGAAGGTAATTAAATGATTAATTTAATGAATTTTAATGAAAATGAATTTTATTTTTCGTGAACTATCCATTTAAATAATCGCAGATAGCCTACAACATGCAGAAAATGCAAAATGGGGTTGGGAACTGATGTCAAAAGCAATCCCAAAAAGCTCTGGGATATTGTTAGGTCCAGCAGTGTCATGTAAGTTCCTAAGCCTCATGCTTTTTACATAAACTCTTAGATGCCTAGATTCTGGGGACAACTAAATGTGTCTGAAAGTGGTTAAAAATTAAGCTTTGACATATTTAGTCATGCTGAGTTGACAGCTGCATGACTGGCGTAAGTGCTTTTCAAATAAAATGAGTCGAATCTAAGTTGTGAGTGCAGCAAGTTGGCCCTTATCAAAGAGGGGTGGGCTTGTGGGTGTTTTAGCCTCATGAGAAATTCATGGCAGTCGAGAGGATTTAGTCGAGCTGAGCAGCCTTATCTACTGCCTGCAGCTAAATGGCATCCCCTCGCACGGTCCTCAGAACTACGTGGCATTGATTTAACAAAAAATATCTGCTTCACAGCCAGCATGCAAACAGTGCAGGTGCGCAGAGGGTTGACAAATGCAAATTCTGATATCACTAATAATAAGCTAGTATGTATGTGGAACGTGCAAGAGCACAGACAAAATAAAATGAAAAACCATCCAAAAGACAAACAAAAAATCCCAATGTTTAATTATTCAGTGCAATTTATAATTAAGGACAGAGTTTGAGGCCGCTTCAGTGATGCGGTTTAGGGTCTGTGCTTAAACCACTGACGCATGTGTAATGTGTCGTCTGGTTGAAGTCAGATGAGCTGTGGTCTCTGACCGGCATACACCGGACATCTGTCCTTCAGCAAACAGTGATGGCATCATTCACTCCAGCTCATCTCTAATTCATTATGAACAGATGGGATATGGTTAAAAATAGTTGTTTTAAAACCACAAACTACTGCAATTGCGTAATGTGTTGAGGTTAGCATGTCCGTTTGGGAGTAGGTGTGTTTAACTATTACAAAATTAAAGTGAAGGTTCTTTTTAGTGCGTTGTCCACAGGTTGATACATTACTTCTATAGATCTACTACAGAACAGATGTTTTTCTATGCATGTCTATGCAAGTGTCTGAAACAGTACGCATTAAGTAATTGAAAGATTAACATTTTATACAGTACTCTGCTACCTTTTCAAATGACTTCAACTTCATAGAGTGGTTCTTCATAGGCTGTTCAAGTTATTGTGAAGAAGTTGTTTTAAATTTCTCATTAAATTTTGTGTAAAAATGAAAGCTGTCGATTTAATGTCTTAATTTGGTGCGATTCATTAAATGTGTTAAAAATAAAATAACTAAATTAATCATGCAACTGATCCATAGGTAAATTCCGTAATAAGGAATGTTCCTTCCATTGAGGCAATTCAAGCTGGATGTACCACCTTGATGTTGCGGTAGGGGGCAGTCAGCAATCCAGCTGTGCAGGCAACAGTAACAGGCAACATACAGCCTTCCCTAGACCCGCTTTTGTGCTCAAAAACAGCTGGACCAAGAAAATCAGAATGCAGGTGTCTCGAGGAGGGTTTACAACATTTCAATCTAGAGTACCGGTCAACATTTTTTGAAACACTTACTAATTTTTATTATATTTTGTTTTTCCATCACATTGTAGAATATTAGTTAAGTCATCAAAACTATGGAATAACATAAATTAAACTATGGGAATTATGTTGTGACAAAACAAAATCCAAAATATATCAAAACTGTGATATTTTAGCCTCTTTAAAGTAGTCTCCCTTTGCAGACATCTACTCTTGACATTTTCTCAAACAACTTCTTGAGGAATCACCCTGGAATACTTTTAAACAATATTGAAGGAGTTCCCATCTATGTTGGGCACTTACTGGCTGCTTATAGATTATTTGGTCCAATAATTTCAGTTTCAGAATTTTAGTTTTATAATGAAAGAATTTAATATGGTGGCAAGATTATATTTTTGTCTACAAAACTATTTTCAAACATTTAAGCATATGCCTTCAGATCAAAAGATTTTTAAGGTCATGAGAAACATTTCAGTCAAGTGCTTCAAAACGTTTGACCGGTAGTGTATATTTAACATGACATAGCATACTAAAAACACTGCGCTTATGACTACAGAGGCTAAACAACTAGTGAAACGCAACACATTAAAAGTCAGACATTCCAAAAGCATCTGTCTGGAGTACACGGACCAACAATTAGGCTAAAAATAGTTTAGACAAAAAAAGGCCAATAATAGGGTTATGTTCAATGATATGGTAACAAAACAAACAATATTTTGACCTTTAAGCCCCTTTTTGCATTGTAGAAATGCTTAACTTGTCTGCAGCCACATTATACTGTACTGTATGTATGATAATGTATTTGAATAATCTGAATTATAAATTGTATTATATTTATAATTATTTGAATTATTATATGATTCATGGTCTTTATTTGGGGGCCTTTTGCATTAAATATAGAAATAGTTCTGATTAATTCAATTAATTAATTGGCATATCATATTATTTAGTCGCTTAATAAATTATCAATAGACAGCCCTAGTAAAACATTTCTCAATCCTTGGCAGTCTGATCAAAACTGAAAATGGAAGATCAAGTGAAGCTTATTCTAATTTGGTATATCATATTCTGCATACTGTTGTACACTGCATATTTTGGCCAATATAGTACTGCATATGCTAATGCAGAAATATTTAGAGTAGCATTGTAGGATGCTATTTCGAACATACAGTAGCTATGGCTTCTGGCAGTTTGTGCCAAAAATGATTATTCTGTTATACACCCTTGAACATTCACTATAGGCATGTTCAGAACAAAACAAGTTTGTAAAGTTCTGCTAAAAAATTCTGAAAGTTCATAAGCTCCATACTTGACAAAAACTCTCAAAGCTTATGGCATCATCACCCTTCCCTTCATTACATTTTCTAAGCCACATTCTGGGTTTAGCTGCTCTGGCTGATGTGTGGCGACAGCCTGTCAAAGCCAAGCGCTTCTGACATCTCCTTCCCTCCAGCACAACAAGCAGTAGCAGACCAAAGGGAATAACAGGACTTTGTATTGTCAGACACTTATTGCTAAGCATTCGCCAGAGACCTAGATGTGTCACAGGAGGAAAAAACCAGAGTCATCAAAACTTTCTGCAACCCTCCAGCAAGGTGCTTGTCTCCAGAGAGCAACAGTAAACGGGAGGGAAAGTCCACTTACACATCATGAAGAGCCAATTAGCTTAAATGTGTGAAAGGAGAAAAGCGTATGGTATGAAGTGATAATAAGGAGGTGCTCCAATCAGGGCTCGTCTATTTATACTGATGTTGTTACTTCCTGAAGAGCTTTACGTAAAAATGTTGAACATTAGGGCTGTCAAATAATACGTAAATTTAGTGTGATTAATTAAAAACGAAAAACAAAACAAAAGTGATATCAAAAAATGTACGCTATTTATCATGCCTCTTGACCCGTACATCAATTCTATAATAAGGAATAGCCTATTACTACTATTAGTACTCAGGGGAGAGTGAGTGCTGACAGCAGTGAGGAAGAAAGAGAGAGAGAGAGAGACCGGTGGAGCCGTGACAAAGTGGTTTTGATTGATTGAGATTAGGGCTGCACGATTTGGACAAAAAGTCATATTGCGATTATTTTAAAAAATATTGCGATTGCGATTTGAACTGCGAATATGATGATAATGTTTTCCACATGTTCTACTTTAAAAAGGCTGCTGGGGTTTTCACACTTGAGCCCTGATAAGAAGAACCAAACTGAGACCATTTTTCAGTTCAACCACAAACAAATAAATATTTAAACAGTTAAACAAAGTCTTCTTCATATTCAAATGTTACATCCACCATGTCCATTTTGTGATAGGGTCTAAGCCCACTAATCATCATCAGTTTTTGAAACAGTCAACTTGAATATTTGGGATGCTCATATCAGGATTTTAACATCCGATACGATCTTCAATTTTCTTTTGATCTCACCAATCGATGCTGATCATTAAACTTTTCAGCAGCTCTGTCAAAACTGGTTATATGCTTAAATGCACAGTTATCTTGGCGTATGTAAACTTCTGACCCACTGGAATTGTGATATAGTCAATTAAAAGTGAAACAATCTGTCTGTAAACAATTGTTGGAAAAATCACTCATTTCCTGCACAAAGTAGATGTCCTAAACAACTTGCCAAAACTATAGTTTGCTAATATTAAATCTATGGAGTGGTTCAAAAGTGAGTTTTAATGACTTCAACCTACGTGTATGTAAACTTTTGACTTCAAATGTATGTGACTAATTATGAATAATTTGAATTATGAATACTGAATGAATTATGAATAATAATCAGCAACGCATGTAATTAAATTAATACAATTTAAAATGATTGACAGCCCTATTAAAACACAACAACTGAATGCTTAATAATGTCTTACAACAACTAAGAGATTAACAGT